>JAFBJZ010000375.1:1105000-1705000 GCA_016785225.1 Psettodes erumei
TGCCGGCGCGGCTCGCAGAAGTTGGACGGGGCCAGCACGTGCGTCACCGGCTCTCTCTTCTGGGACGAGTTGGACGAGCTGTCGGTGGCGGTCTGGAGGAGGAGGAAAGGGAGGACGTGAACACGGCCCGACCTGCGTAGAGGTCAGAGGGTTGTTCTGTGCTGAATCCCACAAATGTGCTGCACCTGAGGCCACGCCCCGCTAAGTCATGTCACCACAGGATATTTCTATCAGCAATCAAATCTGCACTCAAGGCCTTCACATTCACATTTAACCTGGAAAACCCTGCATCACATCCGCTCCTACTGCTTCCCTGCTTTCCTCAGTGCCCCCCCCCCCCAGTACTTGGAGGCGTCCAGAGAAGAGGAAGTATTGCATCACTGCATCATGACAGGGAGGTTTTATTTACTCCTCACATCCTCATTGTCCTCTGAACCTCCTCAGCGCCTTCGAGTCGAGCTCCTTCCAAGAATTTTTTTCCATCCGCTTCCTCTGGGAGCCGGACTTCAGACCTGCAGACGGAAATAATCCGCAGACACGTTCTCCTCAGTAGACCTGGCTGTCCCCTGAAACGTGGCCAGTTATGTAAACAGGCAGCTTGGTGACGGATTTCTGACGGGTCCAACTCTCTTCTCCAGTGCTGGACGTCCTGAGGAAACGATACACCCTTTTCTTTGAAGGCAGAAAAAACAACCTGGTCTCCCCTCAGACCAAAGGCGAAGGTGGAGGAGACGTCAGACATTCTTTTAAAGTACTGCAAGTTTCTGCCATCAGTACATAGCACTTTTAAAACACTATGTAGTGTACACAATGTGTTTGATTACTCATTTAGGTACTGTACTTCAAAGTGCTCAAAATGTACTTGAGAACTTTATTTTAGAGGAAGATATTGTACTTTTTACCTGCACTACACTGTATACTACAAGTATAGCTACATTCATTGTACTTTACAGAACTGAGATTTAAAATTACAAAGAGGAGCTGGCTAACAATGTGTGTGTGTGTGTGTGTGTGTGTGTGTGTGTGTGTGTCTGTGTGTGTCTGTGTGTGTTGTGGACATTTCTACATTTTGGCCAAATCCCAAACCCCAAACAGGACGGCGACATGTGTCTGGTCATACACACCGCAGGATAACCGACCCCTCCCGTCCTTCATACTTCCTGTCTGACCCAGCCCCCCAAACCGAACGCACACACACACACACACACACACACACACACACACACACACACACACAGAAAGAGGGTCTGGTCCTATCAGAGTAAGTCATCGCTACAAACAAAAGCAATATCTTGAAGTTAAAGCAGCTCCTCCCTGCTGCAACAGAACTCATGTTACAGGAAAGAACGTTGGTCGATGAGGAAAAACACATTAATGCATGAAGTAATGATGAGTCACATGAGTCAAGGATGTGGGAAAATCGTGGCCTCACTGATAAATATCCTTTGTATTTACATGTTGCTCAGAGATGACGATACGGGATGTGTTTCTCACCGTGAAGACATCATCGTCGCCGAGCTCTGCTTCGTTCTGCAGCGTGGACGAGGACGTGGTCGAGCCTGGAGACAGACAGTGGAATCCAAACTAGGTTCATCTCACTTTAAAGCTGTGTTACGATGTTTTAGTTTGACACTGGACAGTGTTTCCCTGAAATCCAGTCGATTCTCAGACTGCTGAAACCCTGCGTCAGCTTCACCTCCATTATAAGTGTATTACAGGAGGATGTGTTAATGTCCAGTATGAAGAGGAGGAAAAGAAACAGTTTCACTGCTCATGCAGGCACAGGACTGGTGACGTGTGATAAAAATTTTGTCTTCAGATTAAAATGGTGATCCTTGATTGCAATGTTGGACCCGTCCACCAACAGTCACAATGTGACTGCCTATCAGCAGCGATGCAGAATTTTAAGCTCTGTGATTGGATGTTTCTTCCTGAAATGCACTTTGCTACTCTTCTACCTCTGGCTTTTCGTCAGAACCAGGTATTTTCTATCACAGCTGTTCATCTTTTGATCTGATGATTGCACCAGCAGAGAAGAACTGAACGTTTGACGGGCAGAGCTCTTTACGTACCTTCGGTCAGATCCTCCAGGGCCTTCCTCACCCCGCGGTCGAAAGCACGGGCGTCAGCCGGGCTCTGGAAGGTCAGACCGCACTTTTTGTTGTCCACCTTCCAGTGGTGGAACGTTGGCGTGGCCTTGGTGTAGACCAGATCTTTCTTTAAAGCACACTCTAGAATCACCTGGGAAAAAGAACAAGATGAGACAACCTCAGCAATGAAAGATGAAAATGGAACGACATATGGTACTTGATTGTGGAAAACCTACTGGCCGGTTTAATGACTTCTGGATGTTTTCACTGAATCTAAACACATTTTAGCCATTTAAGAACAGCTTGAAGCACAAAGTCTGCACGGAAGGCTGCTGGACCGACCTGCTTGTCTTTGAGCCGTTCTCCGTGGATGAGGAAAGTGTTACGTCCCAGCAGTTCGGTCGGCAGCAGCCTGCACACGCCTACTCTGCTCAGGCAGCCGTCCTGCGCCAACCAGCCTCCACTCGAGTCGTCCCTGGTCATCACCACCGCTTTGACACGCACAATGTAGCTGTCACTGCGCCGGAACAGAGACAAACAAAAGGCATCGGCATAAAGCACATACAGTAACTACAGTACATGTGATGCACCATATACAATGACTTTACTTCATTCATTTTAATGGATTTCCTCGCCCCTTACCCACCTTATGCTAACCTAAAAGTCCTGTGTGTAGGATTTAAGATGATCTATTGGCAGAAATTGAAAATAATATTCATAATAATGTTTTACTAGTATATAGCTACGTGAAAGAAATCTTGTTTTTGCTAAAATGAGCCCTTCATAGCTACGTAGGGAGGGTGTCCTCTTCCCCATAGCCCGCCACAATATGTCTACAGTGGCCCAAACAGACAAACCAAACACTGGTGGGGTGAAGGGGGGTCAGGTCAGTTGCAAACTGCAGCCTCAAAACTAGATGCCACTCAAACCCACACACTGGTCCTTTAACCATCACAACTAATTGCCTAACCCCATTAGTAACTCTTTACCAAAACCAGAATATAAGCCAACCAAGTCTTGACCTCCAAAACAATGGACAAAATGTCCACACAGCGATGGTTTCAAATTTGTCCAAAATTTGTTCACCCAACCATAGAATGACATGTTCACATACACACAAAGACACATGAATAGTCCATCCGGGGTCCTGACATCATCACCGTCAGTGTCTGGATCAGCAAAGAGCAGCAGCAGATGGTGTTTAACTCGCTCACTGCCAAACTTCTCAATGACTTCCCTCCCTCTCTCGCCCATCACACACATACACACGCTGTACTCTCCATCAAATCAACCAAAACAACAAAGCAGCAGCAGAAGCAACGTCGACGGCCTGACTGACCTTCACCTTCGTCATGTTTGAGAGTATTTGTGTGAAACGTGAGAGTCGTTGATCTGCAGGCGTGCGGCACAGTTAGCCCTAAAGGAAATCCATCGTCCATTAATCCTGTCACGTTGTCAGTCAGATACTGCCTGCAACATCAAACTCAACTTTATCTCCTGCTCTTTGTGGTGGTCGTGGAGTTCAGCATTTGAATGCTGCTAAAGAAATGTTTCTAATTATCTTAAATGTGTTGCTTAAATATCTCACAAAAGGAAAACTCTGAATCCAGGCTAGCAGCTGACCTGGTGAAGGCACGTGACAAAAAGTCAGTGGGTTTAATCTGCAAAGCAGCGTAGATGTTTCGTTGAAATCCACTGAATAATTGTTTTGATATTTCAGTCTGGACCAAAGTAGTGGATGAACTGCCAAACATACACTGCTGTTCATGTTAATCTGCAAAACAAAAACTGCCAGAACTTTTTTTCACTTATAATGTTTGACTTTTGAATGAAAGGTCAGAAAAAACAGGGATTCAAACTACATAAAATGAGAAAGTAAAAAAAATCCCTTCAAGAATCAGGTTGTTACCTCATTAAGAGCAAACATTATGTACCTTATAAATTCCCTTTTGCAAAGTAAAGTAAGCTATTTTAGTTGTTTTCGTCCAAATTCAGCATTACAAGCAATATGTCAAGTTTCAGTTATGAATTAAAAACCCATTTTCAAAATGTCATTATTGTTTTTTTGGTACTGTTCAAACAGACCATTCTCTTCAGTCAAATAACACAACTTCACACTTTCAAATAGCCTGCAGGTGATCCAATCCTTTGCATTTTAGATTATTTCAGTATTTTGAGTAGTAGGGCCAGGTGGGCGTTGGGTGGACGGCTGGAAACTTTGTTCACAAAGAGTGAAATAGAGACCACTGAAAGAGCATGGCTCCCGTCTCATCAGGACATTCGTACCGGACATTTCTATCATGAGTCCCCTGAAATGACATGTCAACATGTCCTAACCACCACATGTCAGGACATGTACGACCACTAGAATCATCACTGAGCACCAGCTGCTCAGATGGAGGTCGACGCCGATTGAAAATCAATGCTGTCCTGTGTGGGTGGAGCTGGAGTATCAGGGACACTGCTGCTTGCTGACCTTTCCTCAAAGTCATTTTCAAATCCCCCCATCCTCTCCCTCTGGCGTTATCGGCAGCTCTCTTTTGGTTGGTTTGGGGGCATCAGTTTGATTGATAGAAAGCAACCCCATAAAAACACTTCCGTCCCTCACAGTCCAATCAAATCAGGAGCCCAAAATATTAAACACACTGACCAGGCATCAGGTCTAAACCCACCCACTGAAAATCCATGCATTTAACTTTCCTGATACTATACTTCAGGAGATATCCCACGACATGTGTTTGTAAAGCAAGGGCCTCCACTGTCTGAGTTTATTAGCAGGCTAACATCTGCTAATCAGCAGTAAACACGTTGTCAAGCTGAGGCTGATGGGAATGTCATTAGTTCTGCAGGTATCTGGGCATAACCAAAAGGGCCGGACACATTGAATTGTCAACCTGATGGTGGTGCTAAGGAAAAGTCGTTAATAAGAATTCCTGAGGACCCTGAATGTATGTCCATTTGTGTTTGAGATGTGTGTGTCTGAGCGATGGGCCATTTTTAAAACTACAGGATGAGATCTGTTAGGGTTTGGCTCTGTCTTCTCCCCAATTCATCTTACCACCTGTTACTCATCACTCATCATCATTATCATCAGCTGCAGTTTAAAACACGGTTCTCCCCTCCAGACTCCGCCAGGTCTTTCAGTCTGACTCAGTTCATTCCCACTTGCTCCTTCTGTTCCTGCCATCTCTGCTTATCTTCAGTCTCGTCAGCTTGTTCCACTCCATGTTCATCTGCTTCTGCCACGCCTGGTAGTCCCCTGTCCTACAAACCTACTTACCTGTTCCTTCAATCCCTGTTGGACCCGGCTCCCCTCCTCTGCTCCATCCCTTCCTCTGCTCTGTCAAAGCCCGCATCATGTCTGGAGTTCTCAGACCTCAAGGTCATTGGACCTGGATACCAGATTGTATCAACACAACATCTTCGTCTAATAACCAGCCCATTCCCACTGAAAGACATTCCACTAACCATTTCTGATTGCAGAGATTGAGCAGGTTGTCTATGACTCCAGCTAGCTCCAGATTCAGTGCAGCCTGTGTGAACCCTGAAGTTTACTGCCTGTTACACTGAGTGTGTGTGTGTGTGTGTGTGTGTGTGTGTGTGTGTGTGTGTGTGTGTGTGTGTGTGGGGGGAGTCTATTGAATCTCCATAGCCATCAGATTATGAGGTCTGATGAGGAACTGTAGCACTGTGGTGAAAAGAGGAGCGTTCACACTGTTAGAATGTGATGCAAAGATTCCATCTGAATTTTGTCCTTGAGGTCAAATCATTGAGCTCCATATCATCCATCGATGGATTAGTCTCACAGTGAGATGTGGGAACGCCACTTTGGACAGGCGACCACAGATTTTACTTTAATGTGTCACTTCTCGTGAAGCTCACTGCTCGATTTTTCAAATAAGAGCTTCTCTGACCTCGGTTTTTGGCAGCTGGACAGCCAACAGACAACACTGTGTTTAATGGAATCAAACGGAAACTAAAAACGTAGCCTTTAGAAAAGCAAGCCCAATGGAAGTTACACCCTCGCCCCGATGAACAACCTGCTACCTTCTCTGTGTGGCCTGCTGTAGTTTGGGTAAACATTTCACATGTCAAGCCCATACCTTGGCTGCAGTCACATGAGTCATGTGTTTACCTGCAGGGGTGTGCACGATATTAAAAACCTGCTTCTTCAGGTTACCTGCTGCCTACGCTCCGCACCCTGGACAAAGGATCTGATTTGATGAAGATTTGGTGTCTAAGACCAGAGGGTGCATTCACAGCCAGCACCTTCTGAGCGGTTTATTCAAACTAGCAGCTTTTACTACGTCAGTGGAACAAAAGTGAAGGCATTGCGGCTTCTGAAACTGACCCTGAGGGCTGCAGTGAGGTTTGTTTGCAGCAAGAACATCATCCAGCTGGTTACAGCTCAAAGCAGAAAATAACTTTCGCCATCACATGTTCCCACAGGAAACTTTTCATGGATGATAAGTGAGTTTTGTTGTGTTTAAGGCCTTGATGTGCATATAAAAAAATCACCTGCTGTCTCAAAAGACTGTAAAATAGCAACGTCATGAAGAAACACAATGAACCTGCAGCCCCATTTCATCAGCAACATGAACCAGCCATGGAAGACCATCTCTTGTCCACCATACTGCAGGAGTAGACTGAACCATGTGCACATTTCAGAGGGGGAGGCTTGTACATCCTAATTATTCTGTCAAATCAATTCAACCAATGGTAGCACTCTACTTATAATGCTAATAATGTTAATATAATGCTAATGTGTTTGACTTTCAGACTTTCTGAGTGCCGTCCCCTTGTTGGGGTCATGAACACATATCCGTCATGCACCAGTAAAGAGACATATCAGGCCAGTGGACCACCACTGAAGCAACAGGAAGAACCAGCACATGACACCACAGGGGGCACAGGTCCCATCAGTCACTTTCCTGGATTCTGGCCTCACTGAGGCCTGTATTACTCATTTATCTTAAGCTGTGGACACATGTGGACCCCCTGAAGCTGTGGACACCTTTGCTAATGAGTCACAACCTGCAGTGGGCTCATTTTAAAGGGTCGGTTCACAGCTTCGCACTGAGGATCATGTTGGTTTCCCCTTGTTCATGGATGAAGGACAAATGGGTGGAAAAATAAAGACACAGCGTCTCTGCTAAACCTTCTCTTCCTCGGTCCATCCTGATGCAAACTGCAACCCCATCACCCCCAACCCATCTGCAGGAGGCAGTTCACGAGGACCCCCCATCACTTAAGACCATAACAATATCAGCAGCAATCCGTCTCCATGTAGCCAATACACAAACCTCAGCAGCGTCGTCGCGTCAACACGCATCCAACCATAGTAACGACAGAGAAATAAGGATGAAGCGATTATTATTATTATTATTATTATTATTATTATTATTATTATTATTGGGGAGAGGGTGGGGGCACTCACTCGTCTGGGCGCGTGTCCTCGCTCATCTTTTTCCGTTTCACCTCCGGTAATAATAAACTCCCGCCGCGGCTGCACAGTGCGGTGTCTTCATGTTTCCTCGCCCTTCAGCGGCAGCGGCAGAAGCGGCGGCTGCTCCGGCTCTCTCCCCCTCGCCGTTTGGTTCCTTAATCCCGGTGTGCGTTATGTATTCTCGGATAACCGTGTCTCACCTCCTCCTCCTCCTCCTCCTCCTCCTTCCTCTTCTCCTTTCACTCCTCACTTACTGGAGCGCATCCGAGGAGGCGCAACCGACCCCCTCCTCCGCCTCCTCCTCCTCCTACGCTTCTCTTCCTCTTCTTCTTCCGCCTCCTCTACCTCCTCCCCCGCCGGATCGGGCTGGAATGCGGTGACCGAAAATGGTGCGTTGGTATCGGTGAGGATGGCCCCAGACCCCCATCTCCTCCTCGCTCCATGTTGGATTCAGTGGGCGCAGACAGAGCGGAGCGGACTGAGAAGGGGGGAGGAGGGGGAGGGAGGCGGGTGACGTCAGACCCGAAGGACTGCAGAGTCACGTGCTATTACCATATAATAATAATAATAATAATAATAATAATAATAATAATAATAATAATAATAATGGTTCATCAATTAGACTACAATTAATGTAGTACTACTGACATAATAGGAATCCAATTGTCAAAATTGCCTGAGAACAGTATAATATAAGTAATGAAATGGTAGAAGTTGGTATGTAATGGTTATAATAGTACAGTAATGATATTAGTAGCTGATAGTAGTTGTAGTTTATGATGGGTAGAGCAGCATTTCAGTAACTTTACTTCAACATCCGGTTAAAGTGAAATGTAAAACTTTACACTGGTCCATTGTTTTCGAAATAAAAGCCACAGTTTACATCCCTGTCTCTCACACTGGCCTTCTCTTCTTCCTCTTCCAGTAACCTCTATGTTTTACTGACGCCTAGTGGCCGGGTCTGTAACTACTGCAGTTGTTCAGCAGTTGTGTCTGCACAACAGTTTAAATATACTAAAATGTATTGACTCTGGGGGAAGAAAATTTACAGGACGCACAATTAAACATTTCCATGAAATTATGAATTGGGATTTTTTATTATGGAGGCTATAGGATGACACCTGTGCAAATCAACCTTGACCAAAAAATATGTGACTAAAAGCTCAACCAATCACATCCATCTGCTGCTGTTCAAGTTTGGTTCAAGTTTTGTCACTGGGTCAAAAGGGAAGCGAAACACTGCATCTACACTTCAGCCTGACAGGAAGTCTGCCTGGGCTATGATTCATTAACAGCACAAACATTGCAATGAAGACAGGCAAGGCTAAAAATTTTAAACTGAAACTGAAAGTTGTCTAATAGTGGAGTATCAAGTGACGAGACTTCAGTTCTCTCCTGTGACAAAAACTGATCAGTCCTATTCCAACAACAAAATACGGGTGAGTATAGCTAAGTTTCACTAATTTTTAAACGTTTCATTAACAGGTGCCACCTGCTGTTGAAAATACATAATAACATGTAAATATACCGTCTTAAATCTTGTCCAATATGTTAAACAAATAACAATATACTGCTTAGTGCAGTGAGAAAATAGTCCAGATTGCCAGGGTCCTGAAATCCAAATTTAAGGCTTTGGATTCCAATAAGGATGTCACTGCTTAGACTCAAGACCAGTGTCTAAAGATCTTAGTCTTCGATAAATTTCAAAACAGGAACCTGCCACCTCTTTTAATAGCTACTGTGGTTCAGACTTTGTTTCACTGTTAAATATTCAAGCTAAGTTAGCTCCTTTAAGCTGGTGGTTGTTTTCTACTTGTGGCTTGTCATATTCTTCAGCTCAGTCAGTTTATGTTCACAGTTAACCTATGTTATGTAAGTAGTGTTCCAGTTTTGAAGAAAAAAAACAACTACTCTTCAAATAGTTTCACTTTTTCCACAGTGTAGACATGACTTCTGCCACCTGTCTGCTGTCTGAGGATCAGTTTCTGTGCCCCATTTGTCTGGACCTGTTGACTGATCCTGTCAGTACACCATGTGGACACAACCTGTGCCAGAACTGCATCATTACATACTGGAACAGTACTGACAAGTGCCAGTGTCCCGTGTGTAAAGAGATTTTCCACATAAGACCTGAGCTGAATGTTAACACTTTCATCTCTGAGATGGTTGCTCAGTTCAGACAGTTGACTCAACAGAAAGCCAGCAGTGGCAGCTCAGAGGAACAAGTTTCCAAACCAGGAAATGTTCCCTGTGATGTCTGCACTGGAATCAAACTGAAGGCTGTGAAGTCCTGCCTGGTGTGTCTGACCTCCTACTGTGAGACTCACCTGAAGCCTCATCTGACAGCATCACGTCTGAAGAGTCATCAGCTGATTGACCCTATGGAGAACCTCGAAGACAGGATGTGTACAAAGCATGATAAACCTCTGGAGCTGTTCTGTCAGACGGACCAGATATGTGTCTGCATGCTCTGCTCTATTTTAGACCACAAGACACACGACTTTGTTCCTATGAAAGAAGAATATGAAGCAAAGAAGGCAGAGCTGGATGAGACACAAGCTGAAATTCAGCAAATGATCCAGAAGAGACAACTGAAGATCAAGGAGATCAAACACTCATTTGGGATCAGTAAAGATAACGCAGACCGAGAGAAAGCAGATGGTGTTCAGGCTTTCACTGCTCTGAAGCAGGCAGCTCACAGAGGCCTGAACCAGCTCATAAAGGAGATTGAAGAGAAACAGAAAACAACAGAGAAACAGGCTGAAGACATTGTCACAGAGCTGGAACAGGAAATCTCTGAGCTGGAGAAGAGAAGCACTGAGGTGGAGCAGCTCTCACACTCTGAAGACCATCTCCACCTCCTCCAGAGTTTCCCATCCCTGAGGGCTGCTCCACCCACCAGGGACTGGACAGAAAGAATCCATCCACCATCATATGAGGGTACTTGGGTGAGAGCTGTGTCTCAGCTTGAGGAGACGCTCAGTGAAGAGATGAAGAAGCTGTTTGAGGATGAGCTGAAGAGGGTCCGGCAGTATGCAGTGGATGTTACTCTTGATCCTGATACAGCACATCCTAACCTCATCCTGTCTGATGATGGGAAGCAAGTATATCACAGTAATGAGAAGAAGAATCTCCCAGACAACCCAGAGAGATTTACTAATGCTCTCTGTGTCCTAGGAAAGCAGAGTTTCTCATCAGGCAGATTTTTCTACGAAGTTCAGGTTAAAGGGAAGACTGGCTGGACTATAGGTGTGGCCACAGAATCGATCAGCCGGAGAGAAAACATTCCTCTCACACCTGCAAATGGTTACTGGATGATCTGTTTGAGAAACAGAAAATTGTACAAAGCTCCTGCTGGCCCTGATGTCTATTTCCATGTCAAGTGGATGCCTCAAAAGGTGGGGGTGTTTCTGGATTATGAGGAGGGTCTGATCTCCTTTTATGACATAGATAATCCAGCTCTTATCTGTTCCATTCCTGGCTGCTCTTTCACTGAGAAACTCTACCCGTACTTTGGTCCTTGTCCTCTTGTTGATGGTAAAAACTCTGCCCCACTGATCATCACTCCCATCAAGTTATAACAGATCAATAATAGATTTAATAGAGCAATCATTTAATTTTACATGAAAGTGATCACAGTTAAGTGCTATGAATATAATCATGGGTAATTGTCAGTATTTTTTCATTGATTTGATGATTGTGTTGTTTTTAAATCATGTTAATATTTAATTTGTTTGACTGCTGCAAGAGACATGTTTTTCCCATGCTAATTGTTTAACCTTGAAGGTACAGCTCACGTATCTGCAAGTGAGTTGTGTAAATGTGTAAAGGGACAGATGTTTTGTATGTGACAGTATTTAGATTCTGAAATAATGCGGTCATGGATTTGGGAAGATTACCAAAACATGTTGAAATACACAGAAACAAGAATATTCTAAAGGTGTTGGTGTTTTAATTCTGTACATACAGTGATTTTGACTGTCTAATTAGTGTACAAAAGTTTGGATTTTTACACAACTGTTTAAACTGTATTTGTCACATAAATTTAACTTTTTTTTATTTTTAATAGAAGGAAATAAAAGCAAATGGAGGAACTCTTGTTCTTTTATTATGTTTGTCTAACATCAGAACCCTGATTGTGTTTCATTTAAATCTCCACTAACCAGTATTATTATATTAGCAATTTAATCTTAAACATGAGAAAAATGAATGACTCTGTGTTTGTTCAGTGATGAATGATAGCTGAGAATCGACACAAATCTTCAGCTTTTAGCCTTTTTATCCCGTAGTTTTAAAGTATATTTCAAGTATCTTAAAGTATATTAAGGGTGTTTCAGTAGCAGCTGGATAGGTCTCGGCTAATGTAACTCCAATGGTAAATCTTTATTATAGACTTTTCATACTTTAAGTACATTTTAATGATACTAATGACATCTTTGACGCGGGTGAAGGCTCTGAATGCTTCTTCAGTTCCACAAAGCGACTGTGCCAATATAAATTGCATTACCCCGACGCTGCGTGAACGCCCATGGCCATAAGACTACACTACCCATGGTTCCTATTCTACGGTATTTCCGGGTAGGTAGCGCTGACAGCCATATTTGATTCGATTATGCTGTTGTGGCTGCGACAACCAGTTTAACCAGTTCCCAACAAAAACGGTGTTTTTTTTCTCCGGAACAAGGCGGATTTAAGCTTCAACCCAACCGTCTCCAGCTGCATTCACAGTAACGACAGTTTATAACCCGCAGACAACGATGAATCCCGAATAGTAAGTTTGACTTTTTAATGTCGGTTGTGACAGGTCCGGCTGAGCTGTCAGCTTAGCCGGGGAGCTAAACTAGCATAAAATAAGCTAACGTTAGCCGTCCGGGCGGACCGGTATAAGATGAACGTCAGCTGCTTTGTCTTCGGTGCTCGGTTAGCGGCGAACTGTGCGCACTATTCGATGACAACACCGTTTACCACCGAACTAAAGTCTGTCAGCATTTTAAGATAAGAAAGGCGTCGCTTACAGCCGTCTTTTGTCGGTGTTTAGTCCGGAATATGTGTTCGCTCACTGACAGCAAGTTCAATGGCGCTAGCGTCGAAAGCTAGGATGCTAACTACGTAGCACAACCGGAGGATCAGATCCGGTGGTTGAGATAGCTGCTCGGTTACAGTCATGTTGCGGCGAATTTCTGGCTCAGGACACTACCCTGTCGGTAAACACGGTGCCGACCGAAATGTCTGAACCGACCCGGCGAGATTGAACAGTAAATTCGGCGTAATTTATCCGCTGCTAACAGGAAGTTGCTACATCTGCTGCCGATGTGGAATTAGGTAATTTCAGGCTGTTCCTGCACCTCGGGGCTGCAACTACCCAACATCTCCAAGTTTATATCAGTCTGTCCGATCCGCCGGTTAGTCCTTGAAGTGTCAGGAGAACGCCGTTAAAGGCCCAGAGTGACGTTTCCAGACCCCCCCCCCACCCCCCAAAAGAAATTCACTTCACTCACCTATTAGCGCTGCACTTTTATTAGTCAATCAACGGAAAATTGAGCAGCTATTCGTAATGGATCATTCCCCCGAGTCATTCCCAATCATTTCTTGGGCCCAGACCTTTCGCTATTTTCTGTTTTTAATAAAATGCAAACTAAGTATTTGAATATTATGGAGACATTTGAAGAAGTCACGTTGGGGTCTGAGAAATGGACAACTAACCGTTTATAGTCCAAACACTTTGTTGATTAAACGAGAAAACCATCGATAATATTTTCAAATAATAATTAATCAATAAGGATGAGACTATAAATAAAATAAAGAACAGCTCCAGTTATTCACGCAAGAGAAGCTGGAGCCAGAGAGTGTTGCTGAAAACGTCATAATCACCTGTAATGCTGCAGCTTTATTTATCTTCGACTGACTAATCCTTCAAGTTGAGGCTGCCATTAAAGATTATTTGCATAATCATGTGGTTATAAGCATGTCATCAAATAGTGAGAAAACGCCCATCACAACCGCACCGACATCTTCAGACTTCCAAATGTCCAGTTTCCTGTCATATCAAGATCATCAAGAAAGATAATCTGAAACAATCTCAAAAATGTGATAAATCAGTAATGAAGATACTTCAGAAGAGTGGTCTGTCAAATTGATGAACCAACTAAATGTTTAAACATTGCTTATTTAGACTGCCATTTTATTAAATTGTCCAACTTTAGGTTATAGGATATAACTGACTTAAATTAACATAATTGAATTTGAAATGATACAATCAACTCAAAACCATCAGTAAAGTAATAAAAACTTAATTACAAATAAGTAGTTATTTAAAATCATTGACTTTCTTGATAAGAAAAGTTGTGGCGTTCACGGCCTCTGTGATGTCTTCAGTTTGCCTGTTTGCTCCAGTCAGTTGTCAGAAAGTAAAAGATCTGAATTAACTCTCACGCATGATGGAAAAAAGATGCAAATCTTCACACATGAGAAACTGAAACCAGAGATCAGTGAAAAATGGCTCAAAGGAGTCAGTCATCATAATATTTGCTCGTTAATTTTCTATAGATCAACCAGTCATTGCAGCTTTAATCACAATTGATTTCAGTCCCTCCCATGTATTGTAATAATTAATATGTTGATGTGGTTCTTCCTCCTCTATCTTCACAGTGACTATTTATTCAAACTGCTCCTCATCGGTGACTCTGGTGTCGGAAAGTCTTGTCTCCTCCTCCGGTTTGCAGTAAGTGTCTGTTTCTAAGCCACTCTTACATAACAGGCTGGTGTGCGTTTTTTTTTTTTCTTCCCTGTCAGCACTGTGATGGTTGATAATGCAGCAGGTATCATATCTGCCACCGGGACCCACCCTTGAACGTGTGTGTGTGTGTGTGTGTGTGTGTGTGTGTGTGTGTGTGTGTGTGTGTGCGTGCGCGCGCGCGTGTGTTTTATCCCAGGATGACACATACACAGAGAGCTATATTAGTACCATTGGTGTGGACTTCAAGATCAGGACCATCGAGCTGGACGGGAAGACCATAAAACTTCAGATTGTAAGTAGTACGGCGATAAGCAGTGATAAATGGTGAGAGAGAGAGAAAGAGTTTGTCTGTGTGTGTGGACTGACAAGCTCTGCTTTGCTTTAACAGTGGGACACGGCTGGTCAGGAACGGTTCCGCACCATCACATCCAGTTACTACAGAGGAGCTCACGGCATCATAGTAGTTTACGATGTAACGGATCAGGTCAGTGTTTTATCCGCAGCCACATCCATTCATATTGCTTTATTTCACTTTCCCTTAAAAAAGGACATCTTGTCAGCATGCAGACACAGCTAATGCTAATTACTAATGATTTAATAATAAGATAAATGAACAATAGCTGCAGGGCATCAGATCACTCACTGTTTCTTAGTTAAGATGTTAAATCGCACACTTTCCTCTTGAGCTGCTTCTTTATGGCCGCCATCGAACGTTTGGAAGGGTAGTGGGTGAAAGACAATAATGAGAAGAATACACAGAAGGTAATATACACATGCTGGTCACAGCTGCTCGTCCCAGTGCAGACATTGAAATTAATGACCATTTCAGTTAATGCACTTATATATTAAATGGAATACATCCAGAACCACAGTGATCTAATTTAAAGGCAGTTAAAAGTGCTCAAGCAAAGAAGTTAAAAGCAGGAGACACTCTTAAAACTGTCGTTCTGTGGTACCAGTGTTCAAAAACTCCTTTAAGCCTTTAATTTGTGGCCACATCTCAAACTGGACCTCTCTGAAATGGGTTCTGCTGCTGTCGTTCCTCTGCGTCCCGTCCCCAGGAGTCCTTCAATAACGTCAAACAGTGGCTACAGGAGATCGACCGCTATGCCAGCGAGAACGTCAACAAGCTGCTAGTAGGCAACAAGTGTGACCTGACAACGAAGAAGGTGGTGGATTACACCACAGCTAAGGTGAGTGGGCTCTGCTGGGACAACAGGTCCCCCTGTTTAACATTTACAGTTGTCATTGTGTGAAGACATGTTTAATATTAACACACATTTTACTATATTATTCATTCATCACCTGTCCCTGCTGCAGCTTCCAACAGCTGTTCACATTAAGAAACACTTTGAAAAGAAAAGAAGAAAAGCTTCAAGATGGTATTAAAAGGTCTTAAAGTGGACTTTTTTTGCAGGGGGACATTCTTGTTGCATTGATAGTAAATCCTTTACCTTGGAAACAATAATTGACAAAAGAGCCACACCACAAGGTCTTTTCTCAGGACACTTCTGGCACTCTTCATCTTATCACACAGTCTTCCTCAGCGGAGCAGAGAGGTGTTTAATTTACTTAACTCCCTTTCCTTTGCCAGGAATTTGCAGACAACTTGGGAATTCCTTTCCTGGAGACCAGCGCCAAGAGCGCCACCAATGTGGAGCAAGCCTTCATGACCATGGCGGCCGAGATTAAGAAGAGGATGGGCCCCCGGGGCCACGGCCGGTGCCTCGGAGAAGTCCAACGTCAAGATCCAGAGCAAGCCAGTCAACACCTCGTCCGGAGGCTGCTGCTGAGGCCTGAAAACCGCCAAGACCTGAATCCAACCCCGAGCTCACGACCAGTCTCAATGTTACCATGCTCCACAGGGAAAGACAACCAGAGAGGTGGGGAGGGAGGGGAGGGGTGGGAAAGACAGGAGGAAAACTTTTAAGTGGACCGGTTTGTAATTGTGTGTGCAGCTACAACACCAGACCCCCCCTCCCCACCCTTTCTAAGTCAGCAATAGAACGGTAAGCCCATCCATACCCACAGAACACACTGAGCATTTCCTTTTTTTCTTACTTTACCAAAACACACTCATACTGGAAAAACAAAATGTACACAATTTTTAAGTGTGTGAAGTTAACCAATGAAAAAAAAAAACAACACAGTACACAGCTTATCTTCTTCATTTGCTTTGTTGTGTTTGCCCTGCTCTTCCTTTGTTAAACAAGTCACTTTTCTAAAACTGAGAAATAAACACAAAGTAGTCTTTATTTAGCTGTGGACAGCAGCATGACTTCGGCCTGAATCTCCTCAGACTTAATACGAATCGGTAAGCTCTTCAAATGAAGCACATGCTTAAACCAGCATCATGCATGTAAGAACTGATCACATGCTCCCTCAGTTGCATCTGGAATGCAGTCATGAAGCGAGTGGCTTAAACCACACCCAGGAAACGCTCCGATAACGTCACCCGCTCCGACGTCACAGCGTCATCCCCGAAATCCCGAAACCGTGTGCCAGTGCCTTTGTGGCAGGAGATTTCCATGTTATTATGCCTTCGGTGCTCTCATGTTGTTGGCACTTTCCTCTCATGTGCCCTCAGTGGTGATCTCTGAAAGAGCCCACTTTGTATGATAGCAGTTACATTCCTGTACATGTGTATGTGCGTTCGGCTCTGTGTGTGCTCTGCTGGTGTTCATCATACAATAAGCATGTGCTACATTGGGAGACGTGACGTCAGCCGTGTGTTTCCCTCTGCTAATGTTTCTCAACCAAACAGCACAACCATGACAGGAGAAATGAAATCACCACCCCTGCTCCAGAATAATCTATAAACTGTATATATTTATACATAAATGTAAGAAGTGATCTGCAAACTGTGTAGAGAAGCAAGCGAATGACATGATACATAGCTGGAATTAGTACTCTCGGCACGTGATTTGTGGCTGCAGACATAACATTTTTGTGGCACAATGTCTACTATTAAAACAATGAAGGAGATCTTTGATAACTGTTGCTCCTGATGATGTGTTTTTTTTCCCCCCTCTACACTTTTGTTCTACACTCTCAGCTCCACCATTGTTTCAGTCTTCATAAGCTGAGTGGAATGATGATCTTTGCCCCAGATTTCTCATGCTGGACTGAAGGCTGCTGTTGTGTTTTCACTGGGCCGCAGACATGCATACGCTCAGTGGCCACTTTATAACACAGGGGAGGGGTTGGGGGGGCGCTCGGTTTCCACACCTTCTCACATGTTGAGGAAATTGCGTCACATGAGCTAAACAGGAACAACTGTCAAAATCAGTGTTGGCTTCCTGTGTAAGAGGCAGTAAAGCAGCAGCTTGGCATCTTTGGTACACGCTTATAATAAGATCGAACTAATGTTGACTGCAAAACAGTTTGGGACTAATGCAAAATTAAAACCAAGGAAAATATTTCCAAAATGGAATCCATGAGAAAAGGCATCACCGTAAGTATGAGCATCACTCCACAAAGTAAGAAGAAAAATGTGTGAATGGTGTTTTTTCCACTTGGACGAGAACGATACAACGGCATTTGTGTTTTATTAGTTAGAACAGAGCATGGTTATTCATTGCTGTAACTTCGGAGGAGATCTGATTGTATTGGAGCACAAAATGCAGCTAGATCCGAGGGTTCCATGCTTTTATTTTGAAACGGGTTACCGGAAGCGATGTCAATGGCGGTTTTGCTGTTTGGACTCCTCAGACATGATGGTGAGTGTGTTGAGGTCGAGGCAGCTACGACAAAGACGGAGCAGTAGAACCGAATTGACTATTCTTCATCCTCCTCCTCCTCTTCCTCCTCCTGACCGTCGTCCACTCCGCTCCCGTTCTCACCGACGACACCCACGCGGCGGCGGAGACCGTGAACGGGACCACATGTGGTGAGTGACAGCACCGGCACCGACCGACACAAACTCATCGGCGGCCGGTTGTCCGTTCACTGTCAGTCGTGATTATCGGTTTGAAGTCCCGTCAGGCTTTTATATGTAAGTACGATGGCTCACCCCTATAATCATTTCATGGTGCGTTAATATTTTGTTTGTTGATGCAAAGTGACAATAATGTTGAGTTAGCTGGTTCTAGATTTCCGCGGTCATAGATGACATTTAGTTGTTAGTTGATTGTAAGTGACAGTCGTGTCTTGTTAGTTGCTTGAACTTCGTTTTTAAACCTGGAGCGGGAATATATCCAGGATGCAGTATTGAATCCAGTCCAGCTGTTTGTAAACACTAGTTCGCGATTTATTCGAATCAAACTATTTGCAAAACCCTGTTTGCCACTGATTCCAGGCCAGTTGTTTGTAAAACGGGGTTCACGATTGATTCCAGTCCACCTGTAATTAAATTATTTAAGTGTGAGATTTGTCTCCACATCCACAGTTTACATTAGAAGGGACATCTGAACAGAAACCAGCAGAGAAAAAAACTTTTCTCTTAAATTATTTTAATTTCTTGTGTACACTAAAAGTAAAATTTACACACTTATAGTCTCAAAAGAACCTGGGCATGCACAATAACCTTTTGACAGGCTCTTCAAGTGATTCAGTTTTTTTCCATAGGAATTTTCCCATACATTTTACAGTCCATAGTTTAACTGTACACAGTCTAAAGCCACAGTGAACTATGATTACATCCATTTCATCTTTACAATGTGCAAAATCCTCCTGGGAGACGGGGCTGACAGTAGTATGAGCCAAAAAAAAAACAAAAACAAAAAAATGATAAGAGTCGCAACAACAAAAAGCACTTCATAACTTTAGGATCAGTGTACGTAACCAACACATGGATGCAGAAATTGGTCCCTTAATTCCCTTCTGATGTGCATCAACCTTCACTGCCAAGTGGTTTTAATTCATCGTCCCATTCCCCAAAAAAAAAAGACAAAACAAAAGCAATAAAAATAAAAGCTGAGAAGAACAAATAAGAACACTCAGCAGTGGTCAGGGGAAGTTTTCTAGAATAAAGAATAAAAAGAGAACTTTAATCCTGTGTTCTACAGATGCAGGATGGACTGTAGTAATTTAGATACACTAAATTACAAAAAGACAAAAGACAGCGTGGACACTGTGGGTTAAAGAAAATCAGGTTAAAATGTAAAAACTAAGGCCTTTAAACACAACAAGGGGACAAAACATTCAGCTGGATTTTGCAGGCAGTGTGGTTTCAAGTCGATAAATATATATATATAGATTTTATATGTTTATAAATGTACTAATTTATACTGGTCATATATATATATATATATATATATATATATATATATATATATATATATATTCTCTACTTCAGTTTGATTTAAAGAGCTTCAGCCAGTGTTTCCTTCACGGACATGAACACACTCCCACCACAAAGACGTAAAATCATCATTCAGGATCTAAAAAACTAAACGGGAAAATAAACATTGAATCCCTGATTATATACACAATGATTCTTCTACATATTAACAGCACACACTTCTAAACCTTCCTCTATAAATTAATTCTCTCATCTCCTACTCTGTTAAATGTGCAGGTTGTCGGCCGAGCGCTCCAAGCTGTTCCCCTGATGATAAATGCTTCACTTTATTTTGAAAAATTAGAAGTCAAAACCGCAAATGTTAAAAAAATATGTATGAAAGGGAGGGAGGAGCTAAACTGCAGCGAGAGAAAGGGGAAAAAAATGAAAGCTTAATAAAAATGGACAGGAGTCCATGGGCGGTACTATGGAGGTTGGGGTCAGTGGGGAGCTGTGACTCAGTCTGATGTTGCCTGGGAGCCGAGCGGCGTCAGCGTGGCGGGAAACATCAGCACCTTGGCCTGCATGAAGGAAAGGTCGGGCAGACTCGCGATCACTTTGGCCGCCTCCTCGCTCAGATTCTCGTCTTTCCTGGGCTTCCTGTCACACAGGAAGAGACAAACACCACGCACAGATGTTACACATCTGACTGCTCCCCTGTTTATCCAAGACATTAAAATTCTAAAGTGATCTTAAATGTCTGGGGCAAAACCGCTGGTGGCTGACACGACCCCTGACTCTCTTTTTGTCTGCAGCAGCCTGCCTGCTGACCCCTAACCTGGTGGAGGTGCTGGTCTTCTCCATGGTGGACATCAGACGGGCAAAGGCGTCCGCCACACGGCTGCCGGAGCTCCCGGGGTCGAGCTTCGCCGTCGTCAGCTCGTACAGCTCGGGGTCCACGCCTGAGATGGAGACAGAGAAAAGTGACGGAGACAGGAACAGCTGTGCAGGTTCGCTGCTCTCACACTGCTGCCCCGAGTCCAGGTTGTTCCATAGAAGCCAGCTGAGTGATGTTCTGATAGCCGGATCCATTTTTAACCTGGTTCCCAGATACGTGATGCTCCAACACTAACGGATCTGTTGTGTAACCTTTTCTCCTCTGTTGCTTCCTCCAGCTGCAGCAGATCATTTAATCTTAACCATTTCAGGCAGAAAGAAGTGATTGAGTTCTTTACAGGAGAAATTTCCATCTTTAAAAAAATGTTTACACCTGGAAACACACTGAAAAAAAATGTGCATCTTCTCTATTTAACATCATACACGCTGTTCACTCAGTGCCTCTCAAAGAGGATGTGAATACTCAGGCAGTTATGCCCTCTAGTGGACTACTCGTTTGTGTACTAGACTTCAGTTGGATTTTTAAGTACTGATGGGACCCAGACAGCAGCCAGGACACACACACATCCTCAGAGTGACGGATTGTGTGTTTTGTCCCATAGTCTCCCCCACAGACGAGTGTTAAGAATGAGAAGACGGGATGGGAGGGGGGTTAATTCAAGACGAGAAGGAGGAGGCCAAGAGCAGCCGCTGACCTGGGATGGATGGTGAGCTGGTGGAACCTGAATCCTCCACAGGACCAAAGAAATCCAGGTTTAAAAGAGACGAGCCTCCACTCGCTGCGGAGCCAGGGGGCAGCCGAGGTTAACAAATACAGACAGAGAGAGAGAGAGAGAGGAAACCAGAAACATGCAGTAGTGTCAGTGATCAGAGTCGAATAAATGAGAAATGTTAATCGTTTTTAGTCTGACGACTGAGGTGTTCATGCAGAGCAGCCATGCTGTTAAGAGTTGTGATTAAGGTTTAAAGGGCAAATCCACCATCACATCCTCAAACACTCAACTTTACAGCCATTTACCCGACGCCTTCAAACTACTCATCCAAAGCTATTCAATCTCCAGAGAAAAGCTGGAACCAGAGAGCATTTGTAACTTTAACCTCCAGAATCTCTTGAACAAGAAAAGAACAAAACATTGAGATGTTCTCATGTTAGAAGAACACTCTTCTGTAGTGTTAGGTGTGGATTTGTCCTTTAAGAAACAGGGGTTTCACTTCTCCATGCTCGGTCAGGATGAGAAAACACTGGCAGCCACATGCTGCAGACAGCGCCTTCAGATGTACAAGCCACGTCGCCTGGCAGGTTTGATGTGGTACAGTTCTCTTTCCAGTTTTTTGAATAATCAATTTAACAGTGCTTGGTGGGACAGTTTTTGACACTAACCTAACCCTAATTTGCACTTCTCCAGAAATTTGTCCCTGACCCGTTCAGTCCTCAGGGTTTTTTGCTTGATGGTGTTACAGACTCTGGGGCCTTTTTAACAAGTGTGTGAACATGGAGATCACATGACACACAGAATTATGTGACGTTTGAAGGTAACTGGTAGCACCGCGTCTTATTAATGAGCTTGATAGCAAAGGGGGTTGAATACATATGCACACTTTTTATTTTTTAATAATTTTTTTCATCTTTTAATTTCAATTCTCCAACTTGCATTGCTTTGTGTAGTGTAAGCGGTGGGTGAAGTGTGGACAGACAGCGACACTGTGAGGGTGAGAGGAGGAAGATGAGCAGGCGGGGAAGATGTGAGGTGACGTCACCTACCATCCAGAGGGTTGGTAAGGCCACTGCTGCTCCAGTCAAACTGGATGGGTGGGAGTGCCTCCTGCTGGAGGAGCAAGAGAGGAGGTCAGTTTATACACACATACACACACACACACACACACACACACACACACACACACACACACACACACACACACACACACACACAGGAGAGAGTGGTGACATGTCAATCCCTGCTGTCCAGATGTTGGTTTTGATCTGCACAAGACTTGTCAACAGTAACAGAAACAGAGAATATCAGCAGCCTTATCCTTTACACATCAGTTGAGTCTTAATCAGAATGTTTGTCAACACGTGGAAAGTTCCTCTTTCATCAGCAAAGATAACTCAGAGTCTCAACTGCAGATGTCCTGAGGTTCCCACCTGGACTGCGTCTGGGGGACAGGGGCTTTTCTCTGGAGCCACTGGAGGCGTCTGGGCGATGGAAGCGATCATCTCTGCTGCAGAGACGGGCTTCACGGGCTCTTTGGTTGGTTCCAGCATCCCCTACAAACAGCAGGCCAATGCAGACAGACTGTGATGTGCAGGGCAGCAAAGAAGGTACCGCCTCAGTCACTGAGCTGGGGAAACTGGGGTTCGTGGTGTTAATGTGAAGAGACTGGTGACTCACCAGGCTGGCAGCATACATGGGCACGATGACAGGCTGCTTCTTCTGTCCTGTGAACAGCTGCACATGGTGAAGCAGCCGGTTAGAAAAGTCACCTCTATAATGTTAATGTAGATTCATTTGGTAGCTGCCACTAAAACGTGATTAAAACAGATTTCAACTGATCTCAGATCTGAACTCAAACTTTATTCACAATGGCAGTCTCAGAAAAATGATCAAGATGAATTTCAAGAGGTCTGGTGTTGCATTCAGATTTGTTAAATGAATTCTGACTTCATATGTGGATTAGATACTGGATCTAGACTTGATATGGATTTGATATTGGACTTGGATTTGAACAAATGTCTTCAAATGTTTTCAGAGGGTCGAGCGGGGGACTTACAATGTTCCTGGTGTCGATGCCCAGGCAGCAGAGTAGTGCTTTGTTGCAGTGGGAGCCTCCCCACTGGTATCTGAGACCATACGCCTCGTGGATGTCCTGAAGCTGCGTCCACACACCACCACACACAGACCTGGAGAAACAGAGACAAGTGAATCTGGATCTGATCTGGATTCTATCCGGATGGCGGACTGCTGAAATACCAAGCAGAAATGATGTCTAATTTGGATCAGGATGTGTGCGATTCGGCTCGGCAGGTGAAAATGGCTGATCAGCTGTGACTGATGCTGCAGATGTACACGCTTTAATCAGATTCAGTCAATCAACAATATTACATCAACTGATCGACCCGCGCCTGCCTTTGCCCTTGGTATCGCCAACACTGAATGTTGCTTGTTAGTTTTAGGTTTGTAGTCAACACAACAACTTAATGTACAACTGTCAGATTGAGTGAGGGCAACAAATGCTTGGGTATCATACGGCAGCAGTTGTGATATGTTGTCAAGATATTGTTGTCATAGGAACAAAGCCCACAAATGGTGTGCTGCGAGAGGAAACCTCCATCAGGACACACAAGTCTTTGTGTCATAGTTGTTATGTCCCCCACTGAGGACACATACGCTCACCTGTTGCATGGCGACGTCCTCTCCTCCTCGGGCCCCGGCTGCTCCAGCAGGATCTTCAGGGATGCCACCTGGTCTTCCACAGAGGGGGCAGCTGTCTGAGGGAAGCTGCTCTGAAACAGCTTCTCCAGACGGCTCGACAGCGACGCCTGCAGAAAACACAGCAGCTGTTTACTTTTTACTTTTCCACAAGGGCGTCTGACAGCGAAGCCTCTTCAATGTGATCTGAGGAAGTGACAGCAGCACGTTGTCATGTTACACTCAGGAATCTCCTGGAACAGTGTCATGGGTAAATGAGGCTCATCCAGGATTTTGTTTTTCCCCTCATCAGGCCCCGCTCACGCTCCCAGGAATCCTGATTTGTCAACAATTACAAAAGATTCCAGAGCTTATAAAAGGGGTAAAATTTGTTATGACCGTCATTCTCACAGAGCAGACGATCGTTCGAATGCTGTTGAAATTTGTGGACAGACTCAAACCTTAAACGTAACGTCTGGCCGTGTCTCACGTCAAAAGGGGCTCAGATGATGGAGACAGATGTGTGGATCCTTTAACCTCTGCTCGCTCATCACGTTTCTTACATTCTCTACCCTCTCACCTTGCGATGGCGCGTAAAATCGACGTTGTGCCGTGTAGGTCTGCGCAGCTGACCGTGAGTGTTGAGAGAGCGCCCCGTGCTGGACCACAAGGTTGACAAAAATTCTAACATCAGATACGAAAAGAGAGCCGCAGCGTGGCGCTCACTACCAGTGTGTGCTAATCTGACTGGAATGTACTTCAATTCAAATACCTGACCAGGTCACATTCCTATGGGTGAGGTTTTAAACAGCAGTATGTGTGTGTGTGTGTCACACTCCCTCCACACTAACTGAGCCATTAATGAGAGCGGCTGTCTAAGTGAAACACAAACAGTGGGTATCAGGGCCGTGACTCAGCTGGACGGGGACAAACGGGACAGGGAACTGGTTTAAAAGTGAAAAGGAACTTCCTCTTCTGCTTTGTGGACAGCAGGACCTTTTACTTTTACGCTCATATTTCTTTTTATGTGCATCTGTTTTAGCGTTTTTTGTTTTTTCTTCTGTAAAACACTTTATTCGTTTGAAGTTTTTTATTATTATTATTATTATTATTATTAGTAGTAGTAGTAGAACATATGGGTTTCCATAGTAAATACTGAGTAATTTAATGGTCTGTGACCAGTGTGCTCTTTTATGACCAACAGAAATTCAAAATTAAGTCTAATTATAAATTTCTCTTAGGGTGAGAAGAACATTTTATCTTGAACTGATCTCCACATTTCATAAGTGATCTTCAGTCCAAACTGGTTCTGTCCTGTAGAGCTTAATGTACATAAAATAAATTCAGTTGGATTTCCAAAGTGCTTACCGACTGTCTGTCTGTCCTGCTGGTTTCCTCACTGACTGCAGGGCTTTCATGCCACTCCTCCTCCACTTCCTCCTCCTCCTCCTCCTCCTCCTCCTGCTGCTGTCTGCTCACGGCAGGAGAGGCAACGTTCTGCTCCAAGCCGAACGCTGCCCAGGATTCCCCCTCCACCTGCTGCTGCTGTTGTTGTTCCCCGAAGGCGCTCCAACCTGCGTCCGCCTCGCCGTTTGCACCCTTAAGAGCCGAGCTGAAGTTCCCGAAGCTGTCGCTGACGGGGAAGTCGGTGAACTTGGCTCCGTCCTCTGACCCGATTTCACTGCTGTGAATTTTTGGGGAGTTGAAGTCGCCGAAGTCGTCTTCCTCCTCAGTGTTTGTAGCTTCCTGTGCAGGAGCAGAGCTATGTGATCTGCTCTGCTCCTGCTGGTCCTCCAGCTGGTCAAAATCAGCAAAGCCCTGACCACCAAAAGAGCCAGCGTCTCCAAAGTCCCCAAAGTCCTCGTCCTCCTCGTCCTCTGCCAGCTGGCTGTGGTCGGGGGGCGAGGAGGTATCTCCCTGGAAGGGAGGGGAGGGCACCGAGCCTGTAGTGCTCATGTCACCATACTCCTCTAGAGCGTCTGTTGACAGCGGTCGCCCGAAAGATGTCTCCGTCTCCGTTTCTGTCTCAGTCTCGTTCCCAGAGCCCTTCTCCTCCGACGGTCCCGCCTCACTGTCTGCAACTATGTCAGGTGAGAGGTCGTTTTCACTGCAGCCCACGGTGTCTTTGGATTCATCCCTGTCGGCTACATCCACCCCGTTCAGAGTCGGGGCTTTGTGAGTGCAAACTGCCTCTGAGCCGGAGCGCTCCTGTGCAAAGGCTACGTCCCTCTGTTGAGAGTCAGCATCCGTGTGAGAGCCCCGGTCCGTGTTGCACGAGCCGCCCGGGGCCTCAGCGGGAACAGATATGGAATCGGAGCCGGATGTGTTGGGTCCAGTTCTGTTTGTGTCCCTGACATTGTCCTCTGAAGATGTTTCCTGCTCTATATTACAGTGCCAGCTACCCCCCATGGGATTGTCCAAGTCCTCATTTGCTGTCTGGCTGAGATGTCCTTCAGAATTGGAAAAAGCAGCAAAGTCTGCAAAATCATCCTCTGGGCTGCAGACAGGGATGCTGCCTGTGTCCTCAGTGGACGGTCCTTTTACATGAGAGTGGACAGAATTCTGCGAGGAAGGGCTTCCCTGAACGTCAAAGGTTGCAAACCCGTTTGTTAGCACCTCTGTGCCTCCTCCGTTGCAATCAGCGAGCTCACCTCTGGCTGTGTCACTCCCCGAGAAATCCAGGGATCTGGGGAGGATCTTTTTCATCTCAGTTCTTTCTGAGGGGCCGCTGCTCAGGTGGCTCGCTGGCACAACACCATTAGCCTTGGACAGCTCAATATTGGGGCTGTGGGTGAATCCTATCACCCCTCTGTTGTTGATGAGCTCAGGAGGGGATGTGGCGGTCAGAGCTTGGCTCTGGTTAAAAGTGGTTGGGGTGTCGAACTCTGTAAAGCTGATGCTGTTTGGGACACCAGAGAAGGTTCCAAAGTCTCCAAACTCGTCGTCCTCTTCCTCGGCACCTTCCTCCATCGGTGGCGGGGAGGAGGAGTAGATGCGGATCACATCTGGCTCCATGATTCTCTGAAGATCAACGAATCCTCCTGGCTACACCTGAGGAGGTGAGAACAAACACGATCAGAAACAAGTAATCTGCCACAGCAGATACCTTTCTAAGAGCACATGTGATAAAGTCCCATTCTGCCTCCATAAAGAAAGGATGTAAAGGGGGGCAGCCCACAATGTTGCTGCAGGACCAATTAGTTTGATGTGTGAGACGAAGCAGAAACTGAATTACCGCAGCACTAACGGCACAGATTAGTGTCAAAGTGGCAGTAATCAAGTTGTAGTGACAATCCACTGCTGTGATATATAAAATTAGTGAGAACAAATTAGCGATCTCAGTGAGAACAGAAACTAAGATGACTCACATCAGTCCGCATCTTCTGACCCAACAAGTTCCTTTTATAGACTATTCAGTTCACATGATATTTACACAGTGAATAACTTCAGGGCAACATGTCATGGAGAAACACTGCCTGAATCCCTTAACATTAACTGTCAACGTTCCTGTGCACGCTCCTGCAGTCTGCTCTTTACGTATGTGCAATCCGTTCCGCTCGGCCTCTTAATTTGACCATGATTTTACATCTGACGGTTGTGTCACACACACACAAACAATCCACTGTTTACATGAGCAGAACTGAAGACTTTGTCTGTAATCCTCAACAACTACTGTGAGTTCTTGTTTTAAAAAGACATGTCTTCCAAAATCATGGTTTTATTAAATTTTCTGCAGAGGTTTTTTAAAAAAAACATCTCCAGTTCTATAACTTGCAATGCAACCAAATCAAAATTAAGTTTTAACACTTTTTAATAGAGCAGTTGTTTCCTAATAATCTCTAATATGGGTTTCTTGGCAGCAACAGTTCATCATGTATTTACTGTTGGAAAAAAATATATGCTGACATCTATGTTTCAGTCAACCATCAAAAAATTAATCAGTTATTATTCCAAAGATCAATTAATCATTTAAATTGGATATGTCGATATTAAGAACTTGCAGATGCGTAAAAAACTGTGAATAAAAGTTTCTGAATTAAAACCGACGAGAGACAGAAACCGGATTGTCTCTCTACCTGAGCACCAGCCGGCAGGAGCAGTGGGAGGCGTCGGAAACGTGTACTGACATTATTGGCCTTATCTCACGGAATACTTAGGAGCGGGTAGGTCACACCTGGGCCGTGCCGGGCTGGGATACAGACGTGCAAATCCACATAGACCCCCATCGAGTCCGAACAAGACACAATGACAGTGGCTGATGAGTGACATCAGTTTTAACACAAGCCGATAGATTAGCGCCTCTTTATCCTAAACTCATCTCAAAGTTTCACACCTTTTCCTCACCTGATGACGTGAGTGCTTCGGCTAGGAGGCTAACGTAGCTAAATCGACTGACATCTGTTTTAGCAGGCTAACAGGTTTGCTAATGACATGGTTAGCTGAGTAGAGTCGTGATGTGGGATAGAAGGTGGATAGAGTGGGATTCATGTGAGAATACGAAACTAACAGCTAGGTTAGTGTTAACCACAGGGCAGTTAATTAAACTACGACACCCAGACACGTCTCTGAGCTGGGGTGTAACGGTAGCTAGCTTAGCTTAGCTGGTTAGCCTGTGTAGAAAAGCTGAACTCACCGTGTTGCTATGGGCGATGTAAGCAGTTAACGTCTCATCAGTTTGTTGCCACTTTACCGAGTCGGCTCTATCGTTAAAGTGCAACAACACACGGCCATTACGGACATAAAAAGCTTAAAGGCACTTTAAGTTTCAGTTTCAAGTGAGGGAGAAGTCAACACCACCTCAGCTAACTGCGCAGCTAGCTAACATTGACAACAAGCGTCTAGCTTTATCTTTAGATTCCCCTCACAGTGCGGCTCGCTTTGACAGCCGGTAACTCCGCTACCCAAGGAAACAGCTGAACTAACCGTGAGATGGCGTCCACTGACGTCCATGACTCGGTTGAACACGGTACTGTCCGCAGGTTGTCAGGTGGAGCCAACTGCCCACGGCAGGACGGCTGGAAGTGAAGCAGAAGTGAAGGTTGAGTCAGCCACCGGCTGCTGCTGTTCTGCTCCGTTCCCCAGCATGCACCGCCGAGGAGGGCCGGATATGGAGCCAGAGATCTAATCATAACATCATAAATGATCTGGAAAGTATTCGTAAAAACCTGTTTGTTTGGGTTTTTTCACACGTTATCATGTATATGTTGTGATCACCTGATAACCATGGCATTATTTGATGATCTTAGGATCATTTATTAAGTTGGTGAAACAAGTTGAATTGTTTAAGAAGAACAGACAGAACTGGTGTAGAAAGACACTGGCTAACGATATTAAAACATCATCCCAGTGGTGAAGTATGATGGAGGGAGCATCATAATTTAGAGCTTCTTTTTTGCGTGGGCAAGTTGCCAATTTTGAGGGGAAAATTAATTCCCAAGCTTATCAAAGGAATCCTACAGGGTAATATCAGGGTACACCAAATACGTGCTCCTTGCACGTACTGTTTTTAACCTGCATCCTGTTGGGTTCAGGTTATTTGAGTGTTTCTTTTCAAGCAGGAACATTGTCTCTAAACTGACATCTTTTATTCTATATTCATATTGAGTTTCCACAGTTTGTCAGAGATCATCTTTCACACTCTCTGGCCTCACCTCTGAAGTCCAGCCCCACTGATCTGAGAGACGTGGACCTGAGTCTCAGCAGCCTGCAGGAGTGAAGCTGTTTTGTGGTTTTGTGAGGAGTCCAGACTGGAGACACTGAGGTGAGTGGTAGTGGTGGGCGGATCGATCCAAATATCGATAGTATCGATACCAAGTCGTTATCGGCATCGGATCGATACTAGCCTGGTGAGATCAATTCTTTACGTTAAGTTCCATTCTTTGCAATGCTGCTGTTTCGGCAAAGAGGAAACAGCCAGGTCGCCGGACTCGCCAGTCCTGTGTCAGCGCAGAGCAGGCACACTTTGCTCCCCATCCCCCTCTCGTGTTTAGATGTTGTGCCATTACATGAATCACGTGATGTGACTTAGACGCGCAAAGCAAAAAAGATTTTTCTTAAAACATTTGATAATAAAGCATTTTCTATTTAATTATAAACTTTGTCCTAATTCTGTCCTGAGTTTTAACTATTTAATAATAAAATAGGAAACATCACAAAAAACACTTCAGGTCATGAAAATTAATTGAGATTCAGCAATTCAATGATGCAGCCACCTTATTTATTGATAAGTATCGATATCAGGCTCGGTATCGGCGATACTGGCCCGTGTTTACTTGGTATCGGATCGATACCAAAATATGCAGTATCGCACACCACTAGTGAGTGGAGGGTTGGAGTGAGTCCATGCTGCTCTCAGCAGTTTTGTACAAAACACAGATAGATAGATCAAGCCTTTCCTCAGTGAAGCTGTGAGAGGAGAATGGTGACATGCCTCAAGATTGGACAGGAAGATAGATAGACAGAGTCATAAGCCAATCAGATCACCCAGAACATTGTTGTGTTCATGTCTGTAGGAAATAATGTTGGAGTACAACTGATAGCCTCACAAGATGTATAGAGATATAGAGACAGTGGTCTTCATTAATCAAATCTGAACTGATGTTTCTTTCATTTCAACACAAAAAATGGACCAGATTCTTCTCTACCTTTATGGTCCATATGAATATAACACACTGAAGTCTTCATCACTGAACAGTACTGTAAAACTACCTACAGTCAACTGTTCCTCACAGACCTGTGCTGCAACTCCATCCTGTCAAAATAAGAGCACATGGATTACGCCACATCTTTTGGTCACATTTTCAGTGGGATTGTATTTTGCCAAAAATATCTTTTCCTTCTCATAACCAGTGATATCTGATGTTACTGGTACAAACACAATGTTTACAAAAAACAAGATGTTACGGAGAGATATTGTTTTACCAGTCACCAGTGCTTTTACAAAAAAGACGTCCATTTAACATCTGCCTGTCCATAAATTTCTTCATTTTTATATTTTCGGTGGAAGGTTCTCTGTTTATTTCACATCTGATGTATCAAGTCTCAGATACACACAACAACTTTAAATGTAACATCAGTAAATCATCCTTACACTGATGTTGCAGTAATGAAGCATTGATGACTCTTAGTTTATTTCCACTGTGGTCTAGAGTCAAATATGCAGCGTGAACAGACCTGTTTTCTGTTTTCATTGTCAGCTTCATCTTGTGGATTGATTGGGTACTGCAGCTGATTTATACATCATTCCAAATACTGAATATATAAGGATTCCTTATTACTAGTTATATGATTTGTCATATTCCTTATAACTACAACATTTACAGACATTCATCATGAGTCCCATCTGTCATTTTCTGTGGAACCTGATCATCATTTGAATTTTAGGCTCATTATGTCAACATCATCATGAAACAGATAAACTAATTACCATGATAAAAGCTGTGAAAAGTCTTATTAATATCAACAGTAGAATTTTTATTACAATATTACCCACTGCCAAGTATGTTCTGTTGTCAGATGAGCTGTTCGCTGAAGTTTCTCTGTTAAAGTCGTGATAATAGGATGTTGAAATCTGACAGATGAGAAACTTTAATGTGTGAAAATCTCTACAGCAGTGAAAGACCAAATCTACCGGATGTAATTACACAACATATGGTCTCCATTTACCCAATCATGTTCTTCTGCTTTTGCATGAAGAAAAGAAAACACGTTTCCTGTTTCTTGAAGCGTAAATGTTCTCATCCCTCTTCATGACTTTTTTCTGAGATCCTCGTCCTGCTCCTCGTCAGACTCCACAGATTCAAGTGTCTTCGTCAATTACCAAGACAGTGAGGGAGAAGACAGCTCCTGTTTCTGTGTGAGTGTTAAATACATGTCTACCTCTTCTTCTCTTACACAACTAACTCCTGATTGTTCCTGTCTGACCTGTTGTGGTGGAGAGCAATAAGTAACATTAAAAATCAAATTCTCCTGTACAGTCCAAGGAGACCATCAGCTCAAACAGATGAAATAACTGCTGAGCTATGACAGTCAAACTAAAGAATGCTGATATTTTGAATTGAAAACCGAGCTTGGAAATTGTTTTGTATGGAAATGACTGAGTTTTTAAAATAAAGCAGAAACACCATAACTGTGACAGAACTATGACAATGTTCTCTGACTTTATCAGGGTGCCATTATGACACCAGAGGACCTCTTGAACACTTTGGAAGATTTGGGAGATGAAGAATTCAATAAATTCAAGTGGCTCCTGCAGCAGCCTGACAGCCTACAGGGCTTCCCCACCATCAAAAAGGGTCGCATACAGATGACAAACAAGTTGGACATGGTGGATCTGATGGTGCAGACATACCGACTTCCCGGAGCTGTGGAGGTGACCAGGACGGTTTTAGAGAAGATCAACAGGAATGACCTGTTGCAGAGTTTGCCTGCCAGCAGATTGGGACCAAGAGGTGAGTCACAGAAAAGCAAAACATCGCAGTGGCTTTTAAGTGCAAACAATGGTAGGACAACAATTCCTTTACTCAGTAGACAGTCATTAGACTCTGAAATGTTCTCCAACCAGGGGCGATTCTTCTCTCAGACACTGAGCTTCAACTGTAGAATAATAAGAAATAACAGCTGAGGATTTTATATGATATCTAAGTTACACAGCAGCACTAAAACCACACTTTTGATACACACAACTGATTTAAGACTGCTGCTGGATCACCACCTATTCATAAATCTATCAGTATGTTGTGTTAACTAATGATTTACTAAATCAGGATGCAGCAATAAAACTTAAGAAATGTTTAAAGATAGTTATAAACAAACTAACTTGCAACCTGAGCCCATAGCAAACACTGGTCAACCTAAAAATCAATAATAACAGTAATAGGTGGAGAATATAACACATATAATCTCTGTCTCTCAGTGAATGTCAGTGATGCTGGGGAGACTTCAGAGACCAGAGGACCTTCCTCCTCTCAGACCCAGACTCTTCTTCTTCAGACTGAAGGTAAATCTGATGTATTTTCTTGTATGGAAGTCCAGAAGGATAAAATGTAGTTTTTAAGTTTAAGCATAATGACATTATTATAACATTAACATTATTATTATCCCTACCCCTGCTTAGTGATCTGCAGGTGAGTTTTTAGGAGGTGTTGGGTTGCAGATCATTCTTCAGAGAACAATTACGTAACTCAGAAATCCAGTGTTTAGTTCATAGAAACAAGAGAAAAGGCATCTGTATACACACAACTCATACTCTGTCTTTTTTTTCTTCATGTTTGACAAAGATGTGATGGTTCCAGGACCAGAGCCACACCCTATTAAATATTATCAACAGATGCTTCAATCAAACTTCCAGGACAGGTTTATGTGTGCACAAGAAGGGTGGGCAGAAGACAAACAGCGTCTGGTAGATATCTACACAGAGCTGTATGTCTCAGTTGGGAGTGCTGTACATATCAACATGCAGCATGAGGTCAGACTGATTGAGAATACACAGAAGCCAACAGAAACAGAGAAGCCAATTAAACCCTGTGACATGTTCAAACACCCCTCTGGAGAATACAGACCCATAAAAACAGTGCTGACCAATGGAATCGCAGGAATTGGAAAAACATTCTTTGTGCGTAAGTTTGTGTTGGACTGGGCTCAAAAAAGAACCAATCAAGATGTGCATTTTATTTTCCCCTTCACCTTCCGACAGCTGAATTCACTAAAGGAAGAAAAGTTTTGTTTGGCAGAGCTCATTCATGAATGTATCCCGGAAACTATCGACATCAAAGATGAAGCTCTTAATTTCATCTTTACAGCTCTACAGTCATCAGGAAATACCAACTATGACAAGAGCAAATTCAAACTTCTGTTTGTGTTTGATGGCCTGGATGAGAGTCGCCTTCATCTTGACCTGAATGTTGATGATATTCGCTCCATCGATGTAACAGAGTCGGCCAAAGCAGATGTCCTACTGAGGAAACTCATCAATGGGAAACTACTACGCTCCGCTCGCATCTGGATAACCACACGACCTGCAGCAGCCAATCAGGTTCCTCGAAAGTTTGTCGACAGCATGACAGAGGTCAGAGGGTTCACTGATCCACGGAAGGAGGAGTACTTCAGGAGGAGATTCAGAGATGGAGAACAGGCCAGCAGGGTCATCTCCCACATCAAGTCGTCACGCAGCCTCCACATAATGTGCCACATCCCAGTCTTCTGCTGGATCACTGCCACAGTTCTGGAGGATGTGTTGAAAACCAGAAAGGGAGAAGAGCTGCCCAAGACACTGACTGAGATGTACACGGAGTTCCTGGTATTTCAAATTGATCAGACAAAAGAGAAGTATGGCTCAGAGAAGTGCATTCAGTACATTGAGTCATTAGCCAAACTGGCTTTTCAGCAGCTGGAAAAGGGCAACCTGATATTCTACGAGAAAGATCTGAAAGAGAGTGGCATTGATTTCAGAGCAGCTTCAGTGTGCTCAGGAGTGTTCACAGAGATTTTTAAAGAAGAACGTGGGAGGAAAGAGAAAGACAAGATGTTCAGCTTTGTGCATCTGAGCATTCAGGAGTTTTTGGCTGCTGTTTATGTGGAGATGTCACTGGTTAACAACCACAAAAATGTGATGCCTTTGCCACGACTCTCTCTTCAGAATGTAAGACCTCTTTTAAAGGCTACCTCCACAGCAAAGATCCACAGGATTGCCATAGACAAGGCCTTACAAAGTCGAAATGGTCACCTGGACTTGTTCCTTCGCTTCCTCTTGGGTCTTTCGCTGCAGACCAATCAGGATAAACTAAGGGACCTGCTAAAAAGGACAGACAGTCAGACCAATCAGGAAACAGTCAAGTACATTAAGAAGAAGATCAGTGAGAATCTGTCTCCAGAGAGAAACATCAATCTGTTCCACTGTCTCAATGAACTGAATGAACATTGTCTTGTGGAGGAGATCCAACAGTACCTGAGATCAGGACGTCTCTCCACAGATCAGCTGTCTTCTGCTCAGTGGTCAGCTCTGGTCTTCATCTTACTGTCGTCAGAAAAAGATCTGGATGTGTTTGACCTGAAGAAATACTCTGCTTCAGAGGAGGCTCTTCTGAGGCTGCTGCCAGTTGTCAAAGCTTCTAATAAAGCTCTGTAGGTACACTAATACCTGCAGATACATTGTCATGTGTTGCTCAACTCATAAAGGTCTCCATGAGCTGATATTGTAATATATATTATTGTTTCTTCACTGTGCATTCATCTGCATTCATTTCTACAGATTAATGCAGCGTTTATTTCTTAATCATGTTGTCACTTATAAGCAACTTTTATTTGTATAAAACATTGTGACCTGAGAATGTGACTAAAATCTAATATAACAATTTATGTTATTTAATGTCATCTCCCTTCAAAAATACCACGAAATCAGTACACACCTAAAATGTCATTAATTCTCCTTCAGACTCAGTGGCTGTTACCTCTCAGAGAGAAGCTGTGAAGCCCTGTCCTCAGTCCTCAGCTCCCAGTCCTCTTGTCTGACAGAGCTGGACCTGAGTAACAATGACCTGCAGGATTCAGGAGTGAATCTGCTCTCTGCTGGACTGGAGAGTCCACACTGTGTACTGGAGACTCTCAGGTCAGGATCCAGCTTCTGTCTACCAGATAACCCTTGAAATGTTGCCTGACAAATAGGCGTTGATCTCTTAGATCTGGCAGGTATCTGTTTTCTGTCTGGAATGACAAAGACATTTTTACCTGGAGTGACGCCAACTTTTAAATCCAGTATTTCCGCAGATCCAACCGTTGCATTTCACTCTTCTTTGGCTATAGTCACCACAAAAGTAGGCAACTGTTGAAGACTAAGACATTCACAATATCAACTTCACAAACTATTAATATGTCAGAGTTGTGTTTTCCAGCTTCTTGAGCCGCCTCTGACTTGTCGGATATTGATTAAAACAGATTAAAGTCAAGTTACTCGCCAGATGCCGATTTGAGGCTCTGCTGTTATTTTACTGGTAATAATGAATTTTAAATCAGTTGACTGTTTACATTCTTCCAGTTTTCATCAGTGAGTTCACACTAACTGGGAAATGTGTGTGCATGTCCAGGCTGTCAGGCTGTCTGATCACAGAGGAAGGCTGTACTTCTCTGGCCTCAGCGCTGAGATCCAACCCCTCCCATCTGAGAGAGCTGGACCTGAGCTACAATCACCCAGGAGACTCAGGAGTGAAGCTGCTGTCTGCTGGACTGGCGGATCCCCGCTGGAGACTGGACAGTCTCAGGTATGAACAGAGAAGCTCATACACTGTTTCTCTGTTACACTGACAAACTTTAGGACTGTTGGTCCAGTTTTCAGCAGCAGCAGCAATGGTCATAACGTTGGCAAAAGCAATTGATGTGAAATTTTGTTGACAAATATAGTTAAAGATTTTGTAATGCATTATCAGAGTTCACCTTTGAGCTCAGAAACTGCATCTGACAAACAGTCATAGCGCAAGGTGTAATTATTTTGCTCTGGAGCTATAGATCATATGAGGTTACATGATTCTTATTAGGTGCCAGAGATTTCTGTAAGCAGCTTGAGGACATCCTGATTAGATGCCTGAACCACCTCAACTGGCTCCTTTCGATGTGAAGGAGCAGCAACTCTACTCCGAGCTCCCTCCAGATGTCAAGCTCTTTACACCATCTCTGGCCTGGGAATGCTTCAGGATGCTTTAGGAGGAACTGGAAATTGTTGCTGGGGAGAGGGATGTCAGGACTAACCTTACTTTTAGTATTCTATTGTATAGATTTATTTGGATTTTTCCTTTTGTCGGACCTTTTTTTCTTTTTGTTATTATGTTGTTTTTTTAAAAAATTTTGAACAATTTATGTGTAATTGGGCGTGTATTAAGGTATGTTTAATATACGCAGCTCTCTTTTCTTGATGGTGGATCAGAGTGAAGGTTGATGAAGATCATTGATAAAGAAACTTATGAAGCTTCATTCTGACTTTGTTTCTTCAACCAGGATGGAACATGGTGGAGAGCACAGGTTGAAACCTGGTCTGAGGAAGTGTAAGTGTGTGTTCACGTTACAGAGCTGCAAATGCGTTGAAACAAACTTGATGAACTGCTGCTGTATCGTGTCTCATTTCTCTCCATCAGATTTTTGTGAACTCAGACTGGACACCGATACAGCACACAGAAACCTCCAACTGTCTGACAACAACAGGACTGTGACAGCAGTGAGAGAGAAGCAGCCTTATTCTGATCATCCGGACAGATTTGAGTTCTGGCTTCAGGTGCTGTGCAGAAATGGTCTGACTGGTCGTTTTTACTGGGAGGTGGAGTGGAGAGGAGAAGTTCATATAGCTGTGACTTACAGAGGAATCATAAGGAGAGGAGACGGTTATGACGGCAGATTTGGAGTGAATAATCTGTCCTGGAGTCTGAGGTGCTCTGATGATGATGGGTACTCTGCCTGTCACAGTAACAGAAGGATAGACCTCTCCTCCTCCTCCTCCTCCTCCTCCTCCCCTGTCTCAAACAGAGTTGCAGTATATGTGGACCATCCTGCTGGCACTCTGTCCTTCTACAGGGTCTCCTCTGACACTCTGATCCACCTTCACACCTTCAGCACCACATTCACTGAAGCGCCTCATCCTGGGTTCTGGTTACTGTCCTATGGTTCTTCCGTGTCTCTGTGTTCTCTGTAGGATGGGGAGGTTCCTCCTATCGAGGGGAGCACTCACACACGATGAGCTCTTTGACCTGTAAATGTTTTGATGACTAGGCCCTTGAATTGTTTCTATCACATGCTGGATTTCATACATGCAGGAGGAGATAAAGGAGACTCCAATCTAAAGTTACCAAAGTCAAATCATGACAAAACATTTCAACGTTGGGCATTAAGCTTTTTTGCTCGGACTCAATAAAACACACAATTTGTTTTTGTGAGAAATGTTGACTATAAAGACAATTGTAGAATTTCTATTTGCATATGAATAAAATATTTGTAATATAATGCTTTACACTCAGTTTGAGATGAAAAGCCCTGACATCATCTAAACTTATTTCCTTTGTAAATGACGCTTAAAAAAAAAAAAAAAAAATCAGTTTTTGCTGTTGTGTTGCTTGTGACTTTTATTTTGAAAGGAGCACGGTCTCAGATCGTTGATAACCGTAATGAACGATAGTAGCGCTAACGATGTTAAACGCAGTGTAAAAACTCCGATAAGCTCCGGGTGAAGACGTAAGGAGATGTTTTAATCGGTAAATACATTTGTAAACATTCAGAGTTAACGTTACCTTAGCTACCGGATGTTTTAGCACCGTAAAGTTTGGCGCCAGTGCCAGATTAACGGTTGCACCGAGTTAATCCGATTTAAAGGTTTATAACAGAGTCACTGTAAAGAAAATAATCACATGGCAGAAAAAACAGGTATAATGTGTGATATTGATGAAGTTTGTCCTAATTATAAATAGATAATAATTTCATGGCAGTCGGTTGGAATCCCTCCAGTCTCGCGATTTGTGATAGTGGACGTTTGTGGCGCGGTTTCAGTTTCAGTTACAACAGACAAACTCATCACTTGTGTCTTTTGACCGTTTCACGCAAACAGTTTGTAGTGGAAGACGTTTGAAACTGTGGGTGCTCAGAGCTGCTCGTTTATCAGAACCAGAATCTGTTTTATAAGCAAAATATGTTTGTGCATGTGAGGAATTTGACTCCGGTTTTAAGTGGCTCTTACACACAATGTACTTATCAATTAACAGTTGAAAAATATGGAGTTTGAAGAGGCACTCATCTGTCTGTTCTGCAGTGAAGTTTCATTCAAGACTACAGTTTAACAAAATGTAAAATACTACTGTGTAGACTAATACTATGACAAGCTCACTGCAGATTAGAACAGATCTTCTAAAAACACAGCGCTGCTCAAACTGCCAGACAGCTGACCAGCACTGCTGACACGAAACATTAAGTTGAAGCAGTTTTGATTGAAACATGGCTGTGTCAGAGAAGCTTGTCTGTGTTCAGAATGGGAATGTTTTATGAAGAACACTGAGGACGAACTGCGTTGCTTCCAGCAACTCCACACCAATATCAAACCAGAGTGAGTGGGTTTGATGAGTTTAAAGCTGCAGGCTGTTGATGAAGGTCACAAAAAGCTGACGTCATGGATATGGTATATAGTGATAAAGAGTGACCTCTACCCTCATCAAGGCTGTTACAATAACACACTGCCCATGGAACAGAATGTACAGAGATCCCACTTTCTTAATAACATGTAGAACATGTGGAACTGACCGTCCTGCAGCTGTGGTGTCAGCTGGTGTTCAGCCCGCAGAGGAAAAAACCCACTCAGCGCCTCGTTTCTGTTCTCGCACTGAAAACTGCCAATCAGCAGTAGAGAGAAATAACAGCACAGTAACACGCTCATGAAGATGACTGTCAACACCATCACAACATTTACATGAATTAAAAATGCTCAATGACCTCTTTACATCCAGTAATCTAGCCATGTCCACGGTGACTGCAGAAGAGGAAGGAGAAAGTACGTGGTCCTGAGAGCTCAATGCACACCAACTTGAGAAACACACACAACCCGAGACCGAAATTCTGCAAGTCGCACACAGCACAGCAGATATGAGGTTTTTGGGAGTTGGCTTCTCTGTTTGCATTTTTTTTGTTAAGATGCACTCTGTTTAGTTGTTATGGCCACCAGGACTATGGACAATGCAACCTACCTTCTTAAACACCACAGACACAGACACACACACAGGTAAAAAATAAAAAGACTGGGAGGAATATGGTAATCAGTCTGCAGAGATAAACTGTCTCACCTCTGCTGCAAGTGTCATGTTTACTTTGTTGTAAAACTAATGTTACAGACCTTTTGTGCTGGTGGGGTCTGCAGGTCTCTGGATGTCACCTTCTCTGAGTGGAAAATCACTGCTGTGAAGGTTGTACGGATGTCATGTGTGTGAAGTGGAGGGGGGGGGCACTTATCCCAGCATTCCAGCCTGCCTTTCCCCATCGGCGTCACCAAGCTGCCGTTAGCTGTTAGCTGTTATCTCCCCCACATGTCGGTGGGGACGAGGAGCTGCTGGATGGCCCCGGGCCCCGCAGGGCCTTGTATGGCCATGGCCCGCTGGGAGAGGGACGATAAGCACTGCTCAGGCAGCTACGCTGCCATGTTTAGAACAATGTCTGTTTCTGTTAAATTTAGAGCAGTTATCGGATGTAGCTCTCCCTCCTGAACGCACTCTCCTCTTCTTCTTCTTCTTCTTCTTCTTCTTCTTCTGCTGCTGCTGCTGTTGCGTCAGGACCAGTGGTAAGTACCGGCTCAGAGAAGGGCCAAAAAGGGCATGTTTTCTCCAAATCCGAGGGGTCCAGCTGTGGAGGACATGATTTTGGAGTGATGTGATGATGCTGCAGGATTGTTGTGGTAATGTCATGGTCTCGAAGCAGTACTGCAGTAATACTGAAAAGTAAGGGGGTTACAGTGGTGCGATGGTAGCTTAAAAGAAATGATGCTGCACTGTGGTAAAAATATGGAAAGGTAATGCAGTTTTGGAGCCATCATAATGTCAGAAAATTTAAGACATCCAGTGATGTTGCATTGTCTCTGTGTTTTCTTGAACTGTAAAATACATACATGCATAGAAATATAAATGATCAGCATTTAAAATGAACCCTCAGTTGATCAGATGTTCTTGTTTGAATAGAAGTGAGTCAGTCCTCATAACAGAACATGAAACCATGTTCAGCTGTGATTCATCACAAAGTGATAAAGTTCAGTTGTTCTCATGTGGTGCATGGAGGAATTGCAATGAAACGGCTTTATGAGCAAAAACGATAACTGTAACTTCAGATTCATCCCCACCTGACAGTTGGCTATAAACAATTTAAGTTGTTCTATTTAAGTTTGATAAAGCTTTTTATTAAACAAACTGTAACTAAGTTAACTCAGCTAGCTTGCTGTAAAATTTCACAAAATTGAAACTGATTTTGCAGCTGTTTGCTTTTTTGGTTTTTTTTGTGTAACATTGTTATGACACTGTTACAGTGATGTGTATTTGGTGTCATAATGTTGGAAAAACGTGAAAGATGTTCCGACATTGTTGTAACAGTGTTGTAATTGTGAAGTGAATAGGCACACTGCAGTAAAGTAATAATGTTATGTTGTAATACAACAGAAGTGAGGTAAAGTAATAATGTTGTAATATTTTTGTATTGATGGGGCTTTAGTTGGGCTTTACTCTACCTACACCACAATAACGTTTACTCCGTGTTCTCCATCCGCTCATACGATGGCGAATCTGTCAGGATACACTTGGGCAGGTTTAAGTCGAGAAAAGTCTGAGCATCAAAACGTGCGGCTGGCTTGTGCAATGAGCTCTGGAGACACCCCTCTTCCTTGCAGAGTTCTTCTGGTCGACTTGGTGGATCGCGATGTCAGATTGTCTGACCGTAAAGCTCAAGAGGAGTATTGCGTTGGTTTCGGTGCCACAGAGGGTTCAGATGGTGGCGTGAAAGTGTTAACAGGCGGCAAACAGAGGGAGGAGGGAGAGATGAAGCAAGCATGATCAGGGCGCTCAGCAGTGGTGTTATTATCACACCAGATTCTGTTTCTCGTCCACATCGTTTGACAGGTTTTTATTGTTGCACTGGAAGAGAAGAGGACATTCTCTTATCCACGTTCTTCGGTATTTCTGCCTCCAGGATGAAAACTCTTCTCATGTTTTTGTGGAGATTCTGATTTTAAAAAAAGCCCTTAATGATTTTATCTTCCATCAAGTAGTGAAACTGTTTACGTGACGGTAGGTTGCTGATTTTTCTACTGATGCTTCAGTTCACCAGAGAGGATACAGTGATGTCGTCTAAGCATATTGTCTGATAGACAGTGTTATTGTAAGGTATGATGTTGTGGTAGTAGTTTTTATATTAATACAGTGTGATAATACATAGAAGGATGTTTATTTTGTCCTTAAGGTTTTTGTGAACTGAGGAAAAATATTCTACATTACAACTTAAATGAAAAATATCCTTTTTGATTGATTATCTTTCAATAAGTTAACAAATGAGGGATACATTTGAAATCAAGGAGCCCACAGTGATTTCTCAAACTGTTTGTTTCTCTGATCTGAATGGTCTGACCACACTACAGAAGCTCTAACAAGTTTTATCAGTGGTATTTAAATGTGATTTCTAATCGTGAATGTGATTCAATGTGATTTTTAATCCTTGAAAATTAATCATAATTTCCAAATAACATTAGAAAGCTACTATCATTAGTTAACTACTGGGTTGAGAAAGATTGTTAAAATTAAAAGTAATTACTGAAACTACGGTTAGGATCATATTGTTTTAAGGTTCAACGGTTTGACTCAGTGTCTCATAGAAGGAAAGAATTCACAGTGTGGGTTCACTGAAACAAGGTGAACAAGTGACTGAGACCCAACATGCCATCTATGCATGGGCTGATAATTAGATGAACATACAACTGTAATTTATAATGACAGAGCCATATGTGCAATGGAAGTTTTTCACCTTTCACATTTAAGAGAGAAAAGGCTTAAGTGATCAGATCTATTTTATTTATTGAACAGTATTATGTCTAATACCACATTATGCTAACGTGGTATTAGATATTAGTTATTGTGCAGACATCTGAAAGAAACTTTTAAAGAAATAATACATTGTAGCACTTGAAGTAGCCTCGATGACAAGCGGGACTTCTGCTCAGCCCACGTTCAAATGTTAGAAACATTGGTAGAAACCAAAATACTGAGGTTTCCTTTTGTATTTTGCAGGTTTAAGGGAGCTCAAACGTGACCATGAGCCGAGTCGGGACCTCATCCCTGTTCTCCACCTATCAGCTGCTTTTCATTTCGATCCTCATCTCAACTGAACATTTGTATTCAGAAGCAAAAGGTTCCACTCTGACCCTCAAGTCCAACAGCACAGTCAGCAACAACACAAAATGTGGCGGGACTACTGAGTGCAAACAGGGGGTTATCCTGCCAGTATGGAAGCCAGACAACCCAGCCTTCACAGACCGCCTCGCCCGAGCCACCATTTACTTTGTGGGGCTGGCGTACATGTTCCTGGGTGTCTCCATCATCGCAGACCGCTTCATGGCATCAATTGAGGTCATCACCTCCCAAGAAAGACAGATCACTATCAAGAAACCAAATGGCGAGAAGATCACCACAACGGTACGTATCTGGAATGAAACAGTGTCCAACCTGACCCTGATGGCGCTGGGTTCCTCCGCCCCAGAAATCCTCCTGTCAGTCGTGGAGGTTTGTGGTCACAATTTTGACGCCGGTGAGCTGGGCCCCAACACCATCGTAGGGAGCGCCGCCTTCAACATGTTTGTTATCATTGGCCTTTGTGTTTCCGTCATTCCTGAAGGAGAGACTAGAAAGGTGAAGCACCTCCGGGTGTTCTTCGTCACTGCTTCCTGGAGCGTTTTTGCGTACATCTGGCTTTATCTGATCCTGGCCGTCTTCTCTCCAGGTGTTGTTCAGATATGGGAGGGCCTTCTCACACTCTTCTTCTTCCCCATTTGTGTTGGGTTCGCTTATGTTGCCGATCGCAGACTTCTTTTCTACAAATACATGTACAAACGTTACAGAGCAGGGAAGCAGAGAGGGATGATCATCGAAACCGAGGGAGAACCAACCCTTCCCTCAAAGGTCGATATTGAAATGGATGGCAAAATGCTCAGCTCCCACAGAGAGGAGTTCATGGATAGAGAGACAAGTTTTGATGTGAAGGAGCTGGATGAGGAGGAGACCCGCAAAGAGGTGGCCAGGATCCTGAAGGAGCTGAAACAGAAACATCCAGAGAAGGAGATGGAGCAGTTGATAGAGCTTGCTAATTATCAGGTATTGACCCAGCAACAGAAGAGTCGGGCTTTCTACCGGTGTCAGGCAACCAGGATCATGACAGGAGCAGGCAACATCCTGAAGAAGCATGCCGCTGACCAAGCCAAGCGAGCCACCCATCATATCTCCTCTGAGGTCTCCGTAAACGATTTTTCCTCCAAGCTTTTCTTCGACCCTGGTACCTACCAGTGTCTCGAGAACTGTGGCAGTGTAGCACTGAACGTGGTGCGTCGAGGTGGAGACCTAACGAGCACCATCTCAGTGGACTACCGGACTGAAGACGGCACAGCGAACGCAGGCTCGGACTACCAGTTCACTGAAGGAACCATTGTGTTCAAACCAGGCGAGACCGAAAAAGAAATCCGTATTGACATTATTGACGATGATATTTTTGAGGAAGACGAACACTTCCTGGTTCACCTTACCAATGTGAAGGTCATATCAGAGGGCACTGGCTCAGATGGGCGCGAGGCAAACCATGTGGACCCCCTGGCAGGTTTAGGTCTGCCGTGCACAGCCACTGTCACCATCTTCGATGACGACCACGCGGGGATCTTTACATTCGATGAGCCAGTGGTGACCGTGAGTGAGAGCGTGGGAGTGATGGAGGTGAAGGTGGTCCGGACCTCAGGAGCTCGTGGTGTTGTGGTTGTGCCTTACAAAACCATGGAGGGGACAGCTAAAGGAGGCGGTGAGGACTTTGAGGACACACATGGAGTCTTGGAGTTCGAGAATGATGAAATCTTGTAAGTGCAAATCTTCTTAACTTAAAGATAGAAGTTTTGAATCATGAAAAGGAAAATACTGGAGTTTTCTTTGTCAGATGTTAAAACAGTAGTTTTTTCTACAAATCTTATTAAATCATCATGCGCCTCAATAGCCATCACATAATCTTGTTTCTAACCACAATGTAGATTTTCAGGTGAGTGTATGACTGCATTTTTTGCAGTTGGGTGATGGTCCACTCATGGTTTGTATGAAAAGTTGCAGATTGTTAAACCTCAAGCGATCGTGAGAAATCACAAATCTGTTATCTCTGTTTGTCTGAATGGCTGTTTTCTCCCTGCGCCTGTCTGTCTGTATGCCTGCTTTCCTGTCTGCCCTCTCATTCATCTGCATCTGCTGCTGCTGAGCGGCCAGTCATCCTCTGCTTTGGTCTGACTGGTTGACAGGAACACTGTTATATTGATGATATATGTTATATGATAGACACACACAGTGTGTGGCTGAATGTTTGTCTGTGAGAGCAAGGAAAAGGGGATTTACTGATGTTTTTGGTGAAACTGTCTGAGAGATGTTTCTTAAGACGCTGCCTGCTTTCACACTCCCTCAACATGTTGGTTGCTTTTAGTGTAAGTCAGCGTTGGTTTGAAAACACTGCGTATTTTTGGGATGGGCACGATTCAATTTTTTAAAATATCAGTTCCAATGCAAAACCGGAATCACTAATATTAAAAGTGTAGCCTACTTTTTATATTCCTTGCATGTTTTGTTTTACAGAACTCTTTCTCTTCAACACTCTCTCAGTGGTTCTCCATTCAATGTCACTTGAATTTAATGAGTTATAAATTAGGCAAAATGATCAAATCAGGAACCATCTGATTCCAGAACATATAAACAAAAGTAAGAATCCGATGTTTGATGCCATCACTTGGTTGGTTCATCAATACCAAGCCACCATTTTACCATAAAACATGCTGTACAATATTAAACAGGAATTTATTGAAAGAAAACGATTTCTATTCCTGGTTCTCCACTTCCACAAAGTCATGTGACCTCCAGCTAGTTTACATGCCTCACATAGCTCTTTACAGACTCTTTCCATGTCTTTGGCCAGTAGGAATGCAATGCAACAGATTTATTTCCGGAGCATAAACACGGCAGTAGGCTGTGGGGGAAGAAGACGGCGTCTTGAAATGGAAAAGGTGCCGCACTCGTTCTTTGTTGCACTTTATTAATGAGGATGCTGCCCTACATTTACTTAGAATGGGCTGCCGGGAGAGCCTTATATAGACCAATCATGTTACCAACTGGATAGCAGGACTGTGTGACCAGTCCTGATACAGTGGGCTAATACAGTATTATTGACTGATGCTGGCTCATGAACAGGATAGTCGTCTCAGTGGGTGAATACATTTAAAAATGTGTTCACGGTAATTTGCGGAGTGAACAAATTCACCTCAGATATTCTGCCTCAATGCGTCAGGTGTGTCGGCATGTCTGGTGGCTGGAGGTCCGGTCAGACTGAGGAGGCAGAGACACTGTCTGCTGCTCCGGCACACGTGAAACCAGAATCTGAAACTGAAGCGAAGTCTCTGAGGCTCCTCTTCCTTCGAACAAAGCCACGAGCCTCTGGGACCAAACTGGGACAAAGTGGTTGGCTGATTAGTCCATGAGCTGGCAGACAGACACAGAGGTGTGATGAGTCATTCATTTCTTTGGACACTGTTAGACACATACCATTTATGAACTCATCGTCCAGTTTGAGTCAGTGTAATACAACAGTGCTACAGTAGAAGTTCAGTCGAAGTTTGTGCTCAGTGGTTTGTATCCTGCCCTCGGTCACTGAATCTAATCAACTGTAAGTACGTGAACATGTGCAGAGTGGTTGGACATCCTCCAGACAGTGTTCACAGGATGAAGGTTGAAAACAATTTGTTCTGACTCTGAGCTGTTTACATGAGACATTTTCATTCAGTCTTGGCATTTTAAAAAATCTCTTAGAGTAAAAGCCTGTATGTCAGAATAAAAGCCTCTACATCAGTCCAGCTTATATCAGGTTGGAGTGCATCACTGTGTTTTACGTCCTCAGTAGCATCAAAGGTTTATTCACATCTGTAATGTGTCTCGTATCTCTTCGGTCTGAGCAGAGCAGCTCTGCGCGACAGGAGCCTCACACTGCCATTGTTTATGTGGACCTGAGTATTTGAGTCTCCTCGAGTTACAGTGATGCAGACATGGAGCTGCTGCTTCCAGGATTCACAGCCGAGTGTTTATAGAGCTTCATGCCCCGCATCAAACGAGCTCAATGTCCATCAGGCCTCAGGTACTTCACTCAATATCCAACACATCAAGAACTAATGGAAGGCATTCATGCAATGTATTGATAGAAAAGTTTATTTTATTCTTTTACATTTAACATTAAATCAAATAAATATTCCCCAATTTTCTCAAGGAGAAAATACATGAATAGAAAAGTAAAATACGTAATTAAAAGAAAAATTAATCAAGTAATTTCATTGATTAAAGGTTAAAGGAAATCGTTTTACCCTGCCTGTTAACAATTTTATTTATTGCTCTGATCGGCTGTATTTTTGACTGATAACTGTTGATTACCTTTTGTCTATGTTAGTTGGGGTCTCACCTGTCCAGGTAGATCAGTTGTGGAGTGCCCTTTAAAGGGACAGTCCCCCAGTTTTGCATGCGTAGGTCAGTCTCCTGGCACTGTGTACAGTCTGCGTTCCAAGCTGAATGAAAAACTATGCCAGGGTGCATTATGGGTAATGTAGGATCCAGTGTTTTTGGACTAAAAGTTTTAAGTTTGCTTAGTGACAGATATCAGTGAAGTGCTCCTTTAATTTGTTTTCTGTGTTGAAGTAGTTGTCGGGTGTTTGTTGACGGGCAGAGATTATTTTGTGTTTCTGTCTTCCACCTCTTCCCAAACCGTTCTTCGGTGAGTGTGTGAGGATTTCCAGCTCGTTTATTCAGAAGTCCTTTGTCGTGCTGTGGGTCCAAATTTGCGCAGCTCGTGGTGTGTTGGGCCGATAAACATCATGCAGCTCTCTTCCTTATTAGGGCAGCCTGTGTTCGGCAGCAGCGGGAACCTGCTCATTGTCGCAGGATCAGCCCGTAAAGCAGACAGATGACTGCGGGCCATTCCTCTAAGAGCCAGCGACGGGGGAGGTCACCGCTGGCTGCCGGCCACATCTCCAACCTCACCACACTTTTTATCTCAGCTGTCAGTTTCCGTCCACAGAAAACTGATGGTCCTCTTGTAAAACTGCACTGATGATAAGCAGACTTGCTGTTGTACCTACAGCTCTTTCTCCCCTCCATATTAACATTTAATCAAATGCCTCTCTGTTATAGTAAAGTGTCTCTGGTAGTTGTGAACTCAGAGAACTGTCAGCTGAGGTTTTTAGCCTATATTATCTTCTAGTTTTGGTTGTTCATCACATTTACCCGGCCATTGCAAAGATGTCCCCATTAAAAGATAAAATTTCCAGTCATTCTAACTGAAGTGCATGCAGCTATCCTGTGTATTGGTTTATTTAGTGTATTATCCAAACTACAAAGTGACATTGTTGGTTGCTACTTGTTGATGAGCTTTTGTCTTTCTGTCAGTGAGACAGAGGAACCAGGGTCCCTCCTAACATTAGTGAGGATTTCAACTTTGGCTGTTATAATAATTACCTTTATCATCATGAAAAATACATCTGGTGTCCTGTACAGTTTGAATTAATCATCAAACCAGCAGAAACAGGATGATATTCGTTTAAGTAGTTTGTGTAATAGGGCTGAAGCACAAACATCCTGCTACGTTTTCTACAATAATGAAATGACAACTGTGTGTAAACATTCTGTGTCCTGGAGTCACAGATACACAACCTCCAAATCAACAGTCTGCTGACATTAAATAAACATGCAAATGGATGAAGGCGATTTTCTGTTTCCATCCTGCTGGCATACACACAGACACACACACAAACACACACGCACACTGTGGAGCTGTCCAATGAGGGCTGCTGTAGCCTGCAGCCAACCAACAGTTCCAACACTTGAAGGCACAACAGACAAACTGGTGTAACCAGACTGTCAAACTGTGTCATCAGGTCCAGAAATTAAACAAATCTAAATCTGGTCCAATCGAATCTGTTCAGACGTCCTGCGTCTTAAAGTTGTCACCTACAGCTGTAAACTGTCTGATACCTTCACCTTCCAGTCTCTCTGCAGTGACCTCGCTGCTGCTGGCTGAAGTAAATACAACTCATAACTGCTTTAATGACTGCATGAATTCTTTGAGGGAATATTTTTCTAAATGTTATTTTGTGGCTGTTTCCCTGCATTTCTCTTCCTTGTCTTCAATGGTTCACCTTGCTTACTACGCCTCAAACTTCTGCACGCTTCTCCGTCTGCAACATCTCTCTCTCTCTCTGTTTTTCTGTTTCAGCAAAACTATTCAGATCAACATAATCGATGATGAAGAATATGAGAAAAACAAGAACTTCTTCCTAGAGATCGGAGAGCCTCGGCTGCTGGAAATGAGTGAGAGGAAAGGTGGGGGTGTCGCCTTCCTGTGCTGCAGCCCTGTCCACATCACTAACGACCTTTGACCTCTGTTAATCCAAACTCACCTCAAGGCCTCACAGGGGAAAAACGTCACCAATCTGATTTCGACAGATAGAGTCACAATGAAGGTCAGAGCTGGAGAACATTCTACAGGCTTTTGGGAATACAGCAAAATCCTATTAAATGCTGCAATTTTGTTCCTCATTGTGTCAGAGTCCTAACAGAGTCAGGTGATAGTTGTCTGTACATGCATGAGTACACCGCAAACAGGAGCCAATCACAACTGATTCAGATGCTTTTAATGGGGTAATTTGACTAGACCAGATATTTTCTATTGTCATTTGTGCTGTGGTTTAACCAGGAGCGTTTCATGTTCATCCAGGACTTGACAAGAGAGAGCTGTCGGTCATTAAAACTGTCTTTGAAGAAAATGTTGCTCGTGTAACATCAGAATATTTACATTTTGATCTGACTTAAATATCTCACACCTCTTTTAAAAGATGGAACGGTCCTGTTCCCTTCATTGTGACTCTAACCTCACACAGTTTGACCCCTGCAGGCCAGACAAAGGCGAGGTCACCCCCTCCTCATCCCCTCGGTACTTTTGTGTTGTCATGGTGACTGAAACACCATAACAATAACAGGAGTCCTGTCACAAAGTGTATTTGAATGTGTGTTGGTGAACTAATGCATGACTTCAGACCCCCCCCCACTGTTGTTGTCTGTACTCTGTCGTCCGCAGGAAGACCATAGCTGTTAGAATAATTGACCATGAGGAGTACGATAAGCAGGCGAGCTTCTACATAGAGCTGCAGGAGCCATATTGGAACAGCAGGAGATGGACAGGTGTGAAGAGGCACCTTGAGTCTGGTGACCTTTGACCTTCCCTTCATCTACCCTGAAGCACTCTTCCTTCTTTTGTTCAGTTCATCCTTGCTACTGTTGCTGTGTTGCCTCCTCTTCCTCTGCTATAAGGTGGCTGGTGATTGGTCAGGATTATTATTGAGGCCATTGATTTTAGAATAAATTGTGATTGGTTACATTGGTATAGTGTGGGTCAGCGTTAAGTTAAAATAGATCAAAATGGGTAAGAGCCTGAGACAGATGGACAGTTTGGACAAGTCAGGTTAGAACAGGTGAGGTAGGTTAAATTAATTAACTTAAATGAGTTGTTTTTATGTAGAGCCCCCTACTATAGTTTAATCAGTATCCATGTCTACTTTTTGACTTTTTATCTTTAACTTATTTAACAATGCAAACATATGTGTAATTATCTTCCCACCCACCCCTCCACCCATTCCCTGGTTGGGACAAGTTAAAACAGGTTTGGCCTAATTGGAATGAACTGGGACAACTGGTTAGATTTGCTCTGTCCATGTCTGAATTGTCTTCTTTTGACTGGTTGGCACATGACTGTACAGACATGTCAGGACATGTCCAGACTGCCTGGGACATGCTGAGCCATGGTCAGGTCATTAGGACAGCTTTGAACAGAACTGGACAGTTTTGGATACACTGGGACTGGCTGGAACACGGTGGGACACAGCCAGGCAAGTTAGAGCAGATTAGCACGGGTAAGGACAGTGCAACCCACTCGCCTGTTGTGGTCTGTCTGTATACGGTTTAAGGTTGACTTTGCACCAAATTTAACTTGAAATACTAAAACATCATCCAGGATTCCCAGCCCTGATATTAACAGTGAACTAACAGCCGCCGGACAAACAGGACAGAGCTGTCCTGTGACGCTCATCATCGTGAAGCTCAGGTTCAAAACCACCAGTTCAAAACACAGTGTGAGGATCTGAGCTCCTCTTTCTCGTTTCCTTTTCCTTTTACATTTTTCCCTCTGACTTCTTTCTCGTCTGTTTCCTCTCTTCAGCTGTGTTGCTTCAGGAACTCGGTAAGCTGTATTTCGCTCTTCTATCCTGCTGTTTGTCAATCTTTCTTAGTCACTGATCCATATTGTGGTTAGCGCTTTTGCTGGATTTTTATATTATTTTAGGAAAGAGTCACCACAAAATCAAGAGCAGATTTTGACTTCTTCTTTTATGTGTTTGAACCTTTTAGGTGGATTTGTTAAAACAGGTAAGAACCAGCACCCAAGCACACTTTGTCTGTTTTTAATGCCACACTGTTGATCTGAGTTAATTTATCCTTGTACAACTTCTCCATAGACAAACAGCTGTATGGTAAGACACCTCTCAGTGGTATAACTGTTTGCTTTAAAAGTGTCTGGACACTTAAAGCAACAAAGTGTATGGTAACAGAGATGCAGCACTGTAACATCACAGTCTCATTTCTCAGTATGTGGATGCAGAAAGACACCCTTTACATATTCAAATGAAACCCGAAAGCAGAGTCATTTGTTTCAGATTAATTCAAGTTAGTGAGTAGTTAGTAGTAGTAGTGAAGACTAAAGATGTTTTGTTGGAGGAACACACACCACCCTTAAGAAGAGAATACTACCAGAACAGAATGGAAGCTGTATTTGATTGATATTAATCTAATATTTGTTATATAATTAATAATGTTTTAACTCATTTTGTGACACCAGCATTCAGTCTTTCCTTTCATTCAAATATGTAGTTCTGTCATTTGCAGCTTGTGTTTTCATTCATTATAATGTTCTGCTTTGATTCTGGGCTCCAGAATCATATCCAACCATAAAGATTTGAATCTTAACCGCAGCTGAAATTTAACTAGAAGTCAAACATCTCACTGTGAAAATCATCTATCTGAATTTATGTGCTCTGACTTTCACTCTGATAATTTCACGTCAACTTAAAAATATAATTTGTATTTTTAGGGTTCACAAATTCAAAAATATACATTAAAGCACTTAACTTTCTTTACGTATTTGAGTTTGTGCACAGTGGAAAATTATCAGAGCTGAGGAGCTGACAGAAAGCAGCGGTATTGAGAGCGCATTTTTCTCTTGGGAATTGATAAAGTATCCATCTATTTCAATTTCACTGCTATTTGGTGATCAATTTAGTTACTAGTAAGATCTGAATCTTTATGGCCCTTATTTGCTCCCATCTTATTTGTGTGTGTGCTTTGGGGGTGCCTCCAGTTCTTATTGTCATACATTACACTCGGGGAACTTAATATGAAAAAGAGAGCAGAGCATGCTCAGTTTTACAACCTGTTGTGGTGATGAAGACACAGCTGAGAAGACCTGGCAGAACTGACATTGGTCAAAATCTGTGTCTGTTGTTGTTGGACGGAGGCTGTGATGCTCCAGGACTCTGGTTCAGGTTCTGTTCTTCTCATCAGGACTGAGGTCAGTAGAATCAATTTCTATTCACCTGTTCACCTGTTCAGGCAGAGACATCTACCGGAAGGTCCAGGGACGGGACCATCCCGCCCCTTCTGCTGTCATCAACATCACAGGTAGGTCATATCTCGTCCATTCACCTGTCTATCTGTCCACCTCCTCCCTATGGGGCTGTCTGTCCTTCTACCTATCCGTGAGTTCATTTGTCCATTCAAGTTTGTTTATTGGTCATTTAGTTATCCGTCCGAACCATCTGTCTATCATTCATCTGTCTCATTCATCATTCTTTCCACCCATCCATCATTCATCCATCTGTACATTTGTCTGTTCATTCATTCGTTCACCTAGCTATCCACTCCTCTGTTGTCTCCATTCATTTATTCATAAAGATCTCTCCGCCCCTCTCTTTCTCTCTCCCTCCCTGCCTCAGAGGAAGGAGGTGAGGGAGTTTGGTCAAAGAAGGAGGATGAGGAGAGGCGGATTGCTGAGATGGGCAGACCGATGCTGGGTGAACATGTCAAACTGGAGGTCATCATCGAGGAGTCGTATGAGTTCAAGGTGGGATCAGTTTCTCTTTACCGGCTTATAATCAACACATCAACAAAACAAAAACAGCATAATTACTGTCATCTGGTTAAAAGGTCAGAGGACCACACTTACACACTGAGACAGTTGTAGATTTTTTTATGTCTTTGCAGTAAATGTGAATTTAAAAAGACTCTGTGATTCACTGTTGTTTCTCTAAGAGCACCGTGGATAAACTCATCAAGAAGACCAACCTGGCTTTGCTGATCGGGACAAACAGCTGGAGGGAGCAGTTTGTGGAGGCCATCACAGTCAGCTCTGGTACAAATTCCACTTGTCCTGTTTTAGCTTCTCATAGTTCTGAGGACAGGAGTGAAAAAATAACCATTATTGACTTACAGGATAATAAAAGTTCTTTGGAGATGAACCTGGCCGAGCTTGAATATGAATCAGTGTTCACTGCTGGCTCTTTCTTCCTCTACTCCTCAGGCGATGATGATGATGATGATGACAATGAATGTGGCCAGGAGAAGCTGCCCTCCTGTTTTGACTATGTCATGCACTTCCTCACCGTCTTCTGGAAGATTCTGTTTGCCTTTGTTCCTCCCACTGACTACTGGAATGGTTGGGCCTGCTTCGTCGTCTCCATCTCCGTCATCGGTCTCCTGACGGCGGTGATCGGTGACCTGGCGTCTCACTTTGGCTGCACCGTTGGTCTCAAAGACTCTGTGACTGCTGTGGTGTTTGTAGCTTTGGGCACCTCTGTACCAGGTCTGACACAAACTTGTCCCACGTTCCTTAGGGAGAGTTTAAATCAATACATTGCATTCATGTACAATAAGTAAGAAATTGAACTGATAACATTTATTCCCTTAACAACAGTGATGGGCAGACACTGTACAGCAGCCAGATTTTAACCTCCACAATGTTTTTGATTTATTAGAATTTGTAGAGCGCATCATACAACAAAATAAACCATCCGATAAAATCCTACAATGTCCAGCTTTAAGGAGTTTTAAGGAGTTTGTTTCTACGCAGTTACACATACTCCCAGCATGTGTGCCCTTGAAATCAGAAAAGTAGCCTTCCTGTTAAAACATTTGCTGCTCTCCACATTTGAAGAACTTGTGTATTGTTTGTACCTTTGTTGATGCATTGCTGAGTTTCTTTGCACATTATGTCTTCCAACTGCACATCAGTGGAATAACATGAAACCCATGACAGGATTCAAGCTTATGAATTTTCTAACCAAATTGTGGAAACACTTGTAAAAACATTGCTCCATAGTGCTTGCATGAGGCCATAGGCTCCACAAGTTACCTTTGAGATGAAGAGCACGAGTTGCAAAGAATACATATAGCAGGGAAGTGATTAAATCTGAGGCAGATTGATAGATTTTAAACATACTCTAGCATCTCATCTCAACCTTCTCTCTCCCTCAGACACATTTGCCAGTAAGGTGGCAGCCATCCAGGACCAGTATGCTGACGCCTCCATTGGCAATGTGACAGGAAGTAATGCTGTCAATGTCTTCCTTGGTATTGGTGTGGCATGGTCCATTGCTGCCATCTACCACTACTCCAAGGGCCAGGAGTTCAGGGTTGACCCAGGTACACTGGCTTTCTCCGTCACACTCTTCACCATCTTCGCCTTTATCTGCATCGCTGTCCTCATCTACCGTCGGCGGCCTGAGATTGGCGGGGAGCTCGGGGGTCCCCGGGTCCCCAAGATCCTCACGTCCTGTTTGTTCTTCAGCCTGTGGTTGATGTATATCATCTTCTCCTCGCTGGAGGCCTACTGCCATGTAAAAGGCTTCTGAGAGTTCTGTTTCTGACATATTCCACAATGTTCTAACAGAATATTTTGTGCAGCTCCAATAGGTTCCCACGTATTCTGACAGGTTTTTATATGTTCTGTTCTTTATCTGAATCATCAGTAGATGTCTAAATGTTGTAATATTGCAATCAGTTGATAGATCCCTTAAGGTTCTAGAGGAACTATTATGACAGGTTTATACATACTGATAAATAAATATTCTGATGAACCCTGTATAGTCTCTTTATGGTCTGGTTGAAAATATTTTTGATGGGTTTGTAAAAAACTCAAAGGTTCCTGAAGGATTCTGCAGGTTCTTGGTGAATTTGGCGCAATAGTTCCTGCATATTTAGACAGGTTCCATTCACTTCTGTTATTTGTGTAAAAGTTTGGATAGATGTCTAGTTGCAGCTTCCTGGTTGTTGAGGTATTTCTAAAGGTTCCAAAAGATTCCTGCATATTGTGACAGAATGCTGTCATTTGGATAAACATCTTATAGCTCTGCTACATTACTGCATATCCTGCCAGGTTCCGATCTTCCTTATTTAACAGTGTAGAATATTTTTGACTCAACATTTTGATGAATATCTGATAACTGAATAGCTCTTTTGGGATCTTTAAATGTCTCACAGCTTAAAATGCGTCTTTGAAGTTCCCAAAAAGCCCTGAAGGATGCACATATGTTTGAAAGTCTGGATGGGGTGAAAACTTTATTTTTGACTTACTCTGGTAAGTAACACATTAGACTGTTCTGTGGCTGCTGAGTGAGTTTCCAAGACTTGACTGTCTTCATCCTCACATACCTCCTTAGAGACATTAATCTGCATCATAAATTATTCACGTGTACCTTTAAACAATGTATAACATAAGCCATTTGAATTTTGACATGCATGGACTTTGAAACCACAACCACAGTAGTGACCAACAGCCATGGTGATGACAGATGCAACTCGCTGTAGACTTCTGAAAAAACCTGCAGGACTTTTGATGTCAAAAGCAACTGCAGTAATAGTGTTGCATCACATGAATGTCTGCACTGAGTTTGAAATTGAGTTAATTGTGAAAAATAAATGAGGATAAGAAGCAAAGGAGGTTCCTGTTTTTTTTTTTTTTTATTGTGTCTTTCCAGAGATCATAAACTCTTTAAAACAGAGACCATGTGCTCTAAACTGTTGTGGCAGTGACTTATTATGTGTATTTTTGTGAGTGTGTGAGTGCACATCTAACCTTGAAGAATGCTGGGAAGCGGAAAAGATTCATGATAATCTGTATTATAATTGTTTTTGGAAAGAGATGCTGAACACAAGAGCTGTCGTTTATTATCTGAGCACACAATGCAATGTCTTCACTTCAGATATTAAAATACAATGAGTGACACAGTGTCTTTCAACCCTCTGATTGGTCCAGAGGTAGCTGACGAAGTCTTATTCACACAACAGAAAATCTGTGCTCAGGTTGGCCACAGCTCATGATGCTTCCCATTATGTTGCATTAGGGAACCTATAGTGTACCCTAAATAGACATGACAAATAAAAATATCGTTTAATATTTATGGCAATATTAAAATTTTGTGTTTGTGACGTGGCATGAATATTTCCTATTTTCTATTCTCATTGAAAATATATTTCCCAAAATTCTGAATTATGGGGCTCCTGTTCCTTTAAAATTTTCAGAAGAAACCACCAGTACAATGAAGACAATGAAGTCAAAACTCATCAAAGCCTCTTAACTGAAAAACTTTCAGCTATATAACAATTTCCATCAGCAGGAGTGAACTGCTTCTATATCATTATGGGTCAACTATAGGAGGCGGGTATGGAAATGTAAAACAGTGAACGAAGGTATTGCATTTTCCAATTTTGTTTATTATTTCAAACATTCTACAAGTTTTTTTTCACATACTGTACAAAACTGCTAACTGTCTTTTTAAAGGGTTAAAGCTTTACAGTGTAAAGCAGTAAGCAGCAGTGTGACAAGTTCATAAACACAACAAAACAATATGAAACTCACATGATCTCATTAGGGGTTTGAGCTTTGGAGATTGAAATGTGAGCCAGTTCATCAGCTGTAGTCATCTCCATACAGCAGCTGAGAATTGTGGAAACTGTAGTGTTATACTGCAGTTATCAGCTGACTTTTTTCAAATGCCTGATGCCACTGACTGTAAATAATCGTAGCCCATTATAAGTGCAGTCGGTGGTTCTCTTTTCCCAAAGTCAATGTGAATTCTTCTTCTCATCTTTCCTTGGCCTCATGACATTCTCCAGTGAAGTCAAGGAAAAGTGGTTAGGAAAGGACATGGGACATAACTTTTTAAAATAATTATCCACAGTCTGACTTTCTCTTTTAAGTCATTTTGTCTAATTGCTGTTTTTTTTTCATATATCTGTGATTTATTTTGATCAACAAATATTAACTGTCACTTCAAAAAGAAGCCGTGAATAAGCAGCACTTTTTAGATTTGGAATAAAAGACTTGTTGCTATGACAATGGCTCCATGTTTATTTTAAACCAACATCAAAGAACTGAAAAGTCCAGACTTTCAGTCAAATTAAACTAAATCAGTTGATCCAATGACAGATACAATTTTAATTTTTATTTTTATCATACAAACACACAAACTTGCAACTGTGTACAGTATTTACAGTAAGTACTAAATATTAATTCTTTATATAATTAAAAAGCAACTTATAGGTTACTCCGTTTCTTTTACACCATGATGTGAGTAAAAAAAGGCAAACAAGTTTTCTGATCCTCTTCTGGTTTGAAACTAAGGATCTGATAAAATTGGAATAGGAAGAGGTGGTTCAGGGTTTGTTGTAGCTGAAGATCCCAACAGGAAAGTGTTTGACATGTGTCGGCCACTGAGCAGCCAGCTGGAAAAACTTCACGTCATTCCACTCAACTCCATCTATAGACACTGAGACACAGAAAGCTTATAGGGTTGCATCAAAGATGACCCAGACCTTTCAGCATTACTTGAGCTGATCAGTAAGAGGAACTTTTTTCATGATATTTTCATACTATACTATGACATTTTTAATAATCTGACAATAATCATAATACCTAGTCATACAACATTTTTTGATGATTTTAATTTGTTCTAATACTATGACATTTGTCATGATGTTTTTACACCTTGTAATATGATGCCTTTTTCAGATCATATTTTTTTGCCTAACATTACAATATGAGATTTTATTTCTTTGATGAGATTGTTAATGCTTAATAAACTAGATATTTTTGATGACATTTATTAGGCTGTGGCATTTTGTATGATACTATGAACAAAGTTTGAAATCCTTATTAAATGTCATAGTATGAAATTACTGTAGTGTGTCATAAAAATGCAAAAAATATGTCCTAACAACACAACAAAACATGAAAGAATACCATTTTATTAACTCTTTCATTAATTAACTCTCCATAGGATAAAATGTGATAAAAATGTAGAAAAGATCAGAATACTCATGAAATACTTCGTGAAAATGTGAAAAAAAACACCTATGTCGTAAATACAGGACAAATGTAACAAAAAAAAAGTAATAAAACTGCCAGAAAACATCAAAGAATAGTGTTTTATTAAACAAATTAGCATATGAGGTGTTAAAAAAGCTTAAAAGGTTAAATTATGGTATGGAATTATGGTCATGGAAATGTGAAAAAAATGCTGAGTATAAAAAAAACTTAGTATACTAAGTCATGAAAACGTGAAAAATGTCAAAAATATTTTATGTCATAAAATGCCCAAAAACATCAAAGAATACTGTTTCATTAACTCTCCATAGCATATAAAGTGTTAAAGATGCTTAAAAGGTCAAATTATGGTATGTCATGAAAATGTGAAAAAACACCTTAGCAAACTATGTCGTTAAAAACGTGAAAAATATTTTAAAAATTTTATGTCGTAAAAATGCCCCAATACATCAAAGAATATTGTTTTGTGAACTCTCTATTGGATAAAATGTGTTAAAACTGCTTAAAAGATCAAATTATGGTATGTCATGAAAATGTGAAAAAACACCTTAGCAAACTATGTCGTTAAAAACGCGAAAAATATAAAAAAAAATTTATGTCGTAAAAATGCCCCAATACATCAAAGAATATTGTTTCATTAAATCTCTATTGGATAAAATGTGTTAAAACTGCTTAAAAGATCAAATTATGGTATGGCATGAAAATGTGAAAAAAACGCCTGAGCATACTATGTCGTAAAAATGCAAAAAATGTCCAAAAAATTTTATTTCATAAAAATGCTCAAAAACATCAAAGAATAGTGTTTCATTAACTCTCCATAGCATATAAAGTTTTAAAGATGCTTAAAAGGTCAAATTATGGTATGTCATGAAAATGTGAAAAAACACCTTAGCAAACTATGTCGTTAAAAACGCGAAAAATATAAAAAAAAATTTATGTCGTAAAAATGCCCCAATACATCAAAGAATATTGTTTCATTAAATCTCTATTGGATAAAATGTGTTAAAACTGCTTAAAAGATCAAATTATGGTATGGCATGAAAATGTGAAAAAAACGCCTGAGCATACTATGTCGTAAAAATGCAAAAAATCTCCAAAAAATTTTATTTCATAAAAATGCTCAAAAACATCAAAGAATACTGTTTCATTAACTCTCCATAGCATATAAAGTTTTAAAGATGCTTAAAAGGTCAAATTATGGTATGTCATGAAAATGTGAAAAAACACCTGAGCATACTATGTCATTAAAACGCGAAAAATAAAAAAAAAATGTATTTCGTAAAAATGCCCAAAACATCAAAGAATATTGTTTCATTAACGCTCTATTGGATAAAATGTGTTAAAACTGCTTAAAAGATCAAATTATGGTATGGCATGAAAATGTGAAAAAAACGCCTGAGCATACTATGTCGTAAAAACGCAAAAAATGTCCAAAAAATTTTATTTCAAAAAATGCCCAAAAACATCAAAGAATAGTGTTTCATTAACTCTCCATAGCATATAAAGTGTTAAAGATGCTTAAAAGGTCAAATTATGGTATGTCATGAAAATGTGAAAAAACGCCTGAGCATACTATGTTGTAAAAACTCGAAAAATCTCAAAAAAAAAAATTTTCGGAAAAATGCCCAAAAGCATCAAAGAATAGTGTTTCATTAACGCTCTATTGGATAAAATGTGTTAAAACTGCTTAAAAGTTCAAATTATGGTATGTCATGAAAATGTGAAAAAACACCTTAGCAAACTATGTCGTAAAAACACCAAAAATGCCCAAAAAATTTTATTTTGGAAAAATGCCCCAAAACATCAAAGAATAGTGTTTCATTAACTGTCCATACCATGTGAAGTGTTTAAGATGCTTAAAAGGTCAAATTAAGGTATGTCATGAAAATGTGAAAACACGCCTTCCGATCCTATGGTGTAAAAACGCGAAAAATGTCAAAAAAATTTTATGTCGTAAAAATGCCCAAAAACATGAAAGAATTGTGTTTCATTAACTCTCTATTGGATAAAATGTGTTAAAATTGCTTAAAAGGTCAAATTATGGTATGTCATGAAAATGTGAAAAAACACCTGAGCATACTATGTCGTAAAAACGCGAAAAATCTCAAAAAAAAAAAATTTCTGAAAAATGCCCAAAGACATCAAAGAATTGTGTTTCATTAACTCTCTATTGGATAAAATGTGTTAAAACTGCTTAAAAGGTCAAATTATCATATGTCATGAAAATGTGAAAAAACGTCTGAGCATACTATGTCGTAAAAACGCCAAAAATCTCAAAAAAAAAAATTTTCGTAAAAATGCCCAAAAACATCAAAGAATGCTGTTTCATTAACTCTCCATAGCATATAAAGTGTTAAAGATGCTTAAAAGGTCAAATTATGGTATGTCAAGAAAATGTGAAAAAACGCCTGAGCATACTATGTCGTAAAAACTCGAAATATCTCAAAAAAAAAAAAATTTTCGAAAAATGCCCAAAAGCATCAAAGAATAGTGTTTCATTAACGCTCTATTGGATAAAATGTGTTAAAACTGCTTAAAAGTTCAAATTATGGTATGTCATGAAAATGTGAAAAAACGCCTGAGCATACTATGTCGTAAAAATGCGAAAAATCTCCAAAAAGAATTTTTTTCGAAAAATGCCCAAAAACATCAAAGAATACTGTTTCATTAACTCTCCATATCATATAAAGTGTTAAAGATGCTTAAAAGTTCAAATTATGGTATGTCATGAAAATGTGAAAAAACGCCTGAGCATACTATGTCGTAAAAACTCGAAAAATCTCAAAAAAAAATTTTTCCGGAAAAATGCCCAAAAGCATCAAAGAATAGTGTTTCATTAACTCTCTATTGGATAAAAGTGTTAAAGATGCTTAAAAGGTCAAATTATGGTATGTCATGAAAATGTGAAAAAACGCCTGAGCATACTATGTCGTAAAAACGCGAAAAATCTCAAAAAAAAAAAAATTTCTGAAAAATGCCCAAAAACATCAAAGAATAGTGTTTCATTAACGCTCTATTGGATAAAATGTGTTAAAACTGCTTAAAAGTTCAAATTATGGTATGTCATGAAAATGTGAAAAAACGCCTGAGCATACTATGTCGTAAAAACGCGAAAAATCTCCAAAAAAATTTTTTTTTCGAAAAATGCCCAAAAACATCAAAGAATACTGTTTCATTAACTCTCCATAGCATATAAAGTGTTAAAGATGCTTAAAAGGTCAAATTATGGTATGTCATGAAAATGTGAAAAAACGCCTGAGCATACTATGTCGTAAAAACTCGAAAAATCTCAAAAAAAAAAAATTTTCGGAAAAATGCCCAAAAGCATCAAAGAATAGTGTTTCATTAACGCTCTATTGGATAAAATGTGTTAAAACTGCTTAAAAGTTCAAATTATGGTATGTCATGAAAATGTGAAAAAACGCCTGAGCATACTATGTCGTAAAAATGCGAAAAATCTCCAAAAAAATTTTTTTTCGAAAAATGCCCAAAAACATCAAAGAATACTGTTTCATTAACTCTCCATAGCATATAAAGTGTTAAAGATGCTTAAAAGGTCAAATTATGGTATGTCATGAAAATGTGAAAAAACGCCTGAGCATACTATGTCGTAAAAAACGAAAAATCTCAAAAAAATTTTTTTTCGGAAAAATGCCCAAAAACATCAAAGAATAGTGTTTCATTAACTCTCTAACTCTCTATAAAATGTGTTAAAAGATGCTTAAAAGGTCAAATTATGGTATGTCATGAAAATGTGAAAAAAAACACCTGAGCATACTATGTTGTAAAAACTCGAAAAATCTCAAAAAAAAAAAAATTTTCGAAAAATGCCCAAAAGCATCAAAGAATAGTGTTTCATTAACGCTCTATTGGATAAAATGTGTTAAAACTGCTTAAAAGTTCAAATTATGGTATGTCATGAAAATGTGAAAAAACGCCTGAGCATACTATGTCGTAAAAACGCGAAAAATCTCCAAAAAAAATTTTTTTCGAAAAATGCCCAAAAACATCAAAGAATACTGTTTCATTAACTCTCCATAGCATATAAAGTGTTAAAGATGCTTAAAAGGTCAAATTATGGTATGTCATGAAAATGTGAAAAAACGCCTGAGCATACTATGTCGTAAAAACTCGAAAAATCTCAAAAAAAAAATTTTTTCGGAAAAATGCCCAAAAGCATCAAAGAATAGTGTTTCATTAACGCTCTATTGGATAAAATGTGTTAAAACTGCTTAAAGGTTCAAATTATGGTATGTCATGAAAATGTGAAAAAACGCCTGAGCATACTATGTCGTAAAAACTCGAAAAATCTCAAAAAAAAAAAATTTCGGAAAAATGACCAAAAGCATCAAAGAATAGTGTTTCATTAACTCTCCATACCATATAAAGTGTTTAAGATGCTTAAAAGGTCAAATTATGGTATGTCATGAAAATGTGAAAAAACGCCTGAGCATACTATGAAGTGTGTAAAAAACGTCGAAAAATGTCAAAAAAAAATTTTTTGTCGTAAAAATGCCCAAAAACATCAAAGAATAGTGTTTCATTAACTCTCTATTGGATAAAATGTGTTAAAATTGCTTAAAAGGTCAAATTATGGTATGTCATGAAAATGTGAAAAAACACCTGAGCATACTATGTCGTAAAAACGCGAAAAATCTCAAAAAAAAAAATTTCTGAAAAATGCCCAAAAGCATCAAAGAATAGTGTTTCATTAACGCTCTATTGGATAAAATGTGTTAAAACTGCTTAAAAGTTCAAATTATGGTATGTCATGAAAATGTGAAAAAACGCCTGAGCATACTATATGTCGTAAAACGCCGAAAAAATCTCCAAAAAATTTTTTTTTCGAAAAATGCCCAAAAACATCAAAGAATACTGTTTCATTAACTCTCCATAGCATATAAAGTGTTAAAGATGCTTAAAAGGTCAAATTATGGTATGTCATGAAAATGTGAAAAAACGCCTGAGCATACTATGTCGTAAAAACTGAAAAATCTCAAAAAAAAAAATTTTCGGAAAAATGCCCAAAAGCATCAAAGAATAGTGTTTCATTAACGCTCTATTGGATAAAATGTGTTAAAACTGCTTAAAAGTTCAAATTATGGTATGTCATGAAAATGTGAAAAAACGCCTGAGCATACTATGTCGTAAAAACGCGAAAAATCTCCAAAAAATTTTTTTTTCGAAAAATGCCCAAAAACATCAAAGAATACTGTTTCATTAACTCTCCATAGCATATAAAGTGTTAAAGATGCTTAAAAGGTCAAATTATGGTATGTCATGAAAATGTGAAAAAACACCTTAGCAAACTATGTCGTAAAAACACCAAAAATGCCCAAAAAATTTTATTTTGGAAAAATGCCCCAAAACATCAAAGAATAGTGTTTCATTAACTGTCCATACCATGTGAAGTGTTTAAGATGCTTAAAAGGTCAAATTAAGGTATGTCATGAAAATGTGAAAACACGCCTTCCGATCCTATGGTGTAAAAACGCAAAAAATGTCAAAAAAATTTTATTTCGTAAAAATGCCCAAAAACATGAAAGAATACTGTTTCATTAACTCTATATAGGATAAAATGTGTTAAAACTGCTTAAAAGATCAAATTATGGTATGTCATGAAATGTGAAAACACGCCTTCTGATCCTATGGTATAAAAACGCAAAAAATGTCAAAAAAATTTTATGCCGTAAAAATGCCCAAAAAAATCAAAGAATTGTGTTTCATTAACTCTCTATAGGATAAAATGGGTTAAAACTGCTTAAAAGATCAAATTATGGTATGGCATGAAAATGTGAAAAAAAGGCCTGAGCATACTATGTCGTAAAAACGTGAAAAATCTCAAAAAAATTTTATTTCGTAAAAATGCCCCAAAACATCAAAGAATAGTGCTTCATTAACTCTCCATAGCATATATAAGATGTTAAAGATGCTTAAACGGTCATTTTATGGTATGTCATAAAAATGTGAAAAAAACGGCTTACAATAATATGTCATAAAAACTTATATTATTATTTACTTATATTATTATTATACTTATTACTTATATACATATTTGTATAAAAGAGGCCCGAGAGCTCGTTCCCTCTCTCCTGCACAGTTCACATATTGTTTAAAGTTTGTCAGGACAGGAGAGAGGGAGCCACATCTAAAATACCCACTGATTATTAGGATGATGCAGGGACCTTGTGTCTGTCGTCCTGTGATTGTCTCGTGGATGATGTTACTGGCACTCTTTGCAGCAGATGGGGGGTGATGTAAACAATAGCAATGGCATGCATGAACTCTCCATCAGACATTCATTCGCTGGAGTGCAAATACGCAAGGTATACTATCCTATGCTATACAATGACATTTTTCATGAAAATGTTATGACTTAGTATATTGACATTTTTTCCCTACTATACAAAGGCATATTTCATGATTTTTTCATGCCTTACTATACTAGAACATTTATGGACTTTTATGACTTCCTGTACATACTTACTTGTATACTGCAACGTTTTTATTACCTACTGTATTATGGCAATTTGCTGTTATTTACTGTACCGTGACATATGTTATGATTTACAGTTGTATTGAGGTATTTATGGCTTACAAGACTTGAAAACAATCGGAAAGAGAACTGAAATGCACAACTCGAAAAGTCAGTGGTTTCAAAAATCTATGCCTTTACTTGCAAAGGTTGTTTGGGACAGTCAGAAGAACAGGCAAACAAATCCAGAAATGAGTCGGCAGTGAACTAATGTAAGATAAAAAAACAAAAATGCTAAATACAAAGAGGTATGGAACTGCTGGACTGCTTGACAGTAGGGATGAAGATGAATGGGCACAGAAGACGGGGAGCACAGAGACTAAAGTCACTATGAAGGGGAAGACAATCAAACACAGTTGAAACCAATCAGGACAGGACGGATGATCACAGTGGCAAGAGACACAGAAGGGCAGGAAGTGGGGATCTGGAAGGAGAGGAGAGGCGAGAAATGCAAAATAATAAAACAGGAAATAATGCAACAATGAAAAAAAGAAAATAAATATGACCTAGGGAGCAGAGTAGGACATCTATTTTATGTTTATTTTTCATTGCTTCAATTCCATGGCACATTTTTAGGATGTTTTTCATGATGTTTTTAGGCTTTGCAATATTTAAGAAAAATACTATGACATTTTAAGCCTTATTTATGAGTTACTGTACTATGAGAAACAATTTTTTCTGTGCTTCTCCTTTCTCTGGCTCTCCCTGTCTCTGTTCTGGAGGTACCTGACTTCAGAGCTGCAGGACTCAGATCTGACAACTACTCCTGTTCTTGTTGGTATTTGTAATATATATATTATATAATGGATTAATAGTATTACAGTCATTAGAACAATCAGTATACAGTGCTTATACTAGTATATGCAACTGTTCCTGGCCCCCCCCGCTTGAGGCAGATGGCTGCCCCACTCTGTGTCAGTTCTGCTTAAGGTTTCAGCCCGTTAAAAGGACATTTTTCGTCTCCACTGTAACCAAGTGCTTGCTCTTTGTGGGAACTATTGGGTTTGTCTCTTTAACATTATAAGATCTTAACCTTTCTCTGTAAAGTGCTTTGAGATAATGTATGCTGTGAATTGGCCCTTTACAAATAAACCTGGATTTTTTAAGACTTTTTCTACTATGTCATCTTTTATGATTTACAATACTATGAATTCTTTGACATAATATACTATTACATTTTTAGGACATCCTATTCTATGATCATTTTAATGACTAACTACTTACTATTATACTATGACATTTTTTACAATTTATGATGCAGTGACAGGTTTTTCATAATTTACCATGGTACATTTAAGGTTAGGTTTAGGTTAATCTAAGACTCAAGGATATGAACGCAAGTCAAAGTAATGTCAGCCGAACTGATGGAAATTCAACTCTGTGTGTGTGTTTGTGTGTGTGTGTGTGTGCGTGCGTGCGTGCTTGTTTACCTCTCAGTGTGTGTTGGTGTTTGGGGGTACAGATCAACCTGCTGATCCCTTCTATCAACTGACTCCTCGACTCTGTCTCCTTCTCCTTCATCTTCTTACTGAGGAACATGACTGAGACACACATCATAACATCATCATTTTTGTCATCATTATCATAATCATAATCCCGATTTTGCTTTAGTTCATTTTGGTCATTTTTTACTTTGACAACTTAAAGACACTTGTAAATAAATACTAAATAAATGAAAGTAGCCTATCTTAGCCATTTCACATGGAAATGTATGGAAGTATTGCAGAACAATACAATATACATGTAATATGTGGTATGTAATAACGTTTTTACACTTCTTTACAAGAAGCATATTTTTTGGTCTGTGACAACTCCCAACCATTCATTTAATAAACTATTTGTATTTCAGTAAAATCTATCATGATTTGTTCGTGAGGATTGGTCAACATCTTCATTATCACAATCCCCTCCTCCTCTTCCTCACCTTTCTTGTTCTTCTCCTTGGTCACCACCGTCATGCTCATCAGTTCTCCTCCACTGACCCTCGACACTTGGAGACAGCGGAAGTTGCTCTTCAGAGTATTCTTCATCCCCACCTCCTTCTTCCGCTCACCTCCTCCTCCTCCTCCTCCTCCCCCCTGACTATTCCAGTAGTCCACATGAAGACCCATCACCTCAGCTGGACAGCTGGACAGAGATGGAGAGGAAGAGACACAGGACAGAGATTACAGTTTGTTATCAAAAAAACAGCCTCCATTTGGAAAACAGCTGTGTACAGAAGGTACCTAATGGAGGGGGAGGGAGGAGGTGTGGAGGTGACGCTTATCGGTGCTCCTGATTGAGAGGGAGGGGATCCCAGTATGATGTCATCAGAGTCCACTGTGATGACAGAAGCAGAATATCAAACCAATTGTTTAATAAAGATACAAATAACACAAATAACCAGAACAGAAACCGTAAGCAGGTCTGACTGAACACAAAGAGGTCACAGAGGTCACAGTCAGGTGGACAGGGGAGATGAGGAGGGGACAGGTGAGTCGGGTCTACCTGAGGTGGACAGGAAGTTCTGCTCCACGAGGCCGACCTTTACCAGCTGAGAATAGACACAAACACAGAGCTTGTGAGATGAACTTTTTTCAGTGCTTAAAAAAACAGTCATTTCACTTTGTTAAAATCACAAGCTTTCAATGTCTTTGTCTTAATAGTAAGTGAGACCAGACAACTCCCTGCCATCCTACTAAAATAAAATCTACATGTGACAGCTGTTGAGTATTCTTTCATAGCTTTTCTGCTCATTTTACAAAGACTGATCACACTTTGAATTTTGAACACAATTATTACTGAAGCTGATTTTTTTAATTGATGAGAATAAATGGCATATTGATACAAGCAACGCCAGGCACCAGTGTATATACTGTTATAATGTCAGCATTAGACACAGTGAGCATGAAGGAACTCTAGTAATAGCTGTCATTGTTTCTTACCCCAATAAAAGGGACAAACTTCTGGCAAGAGTCATCATCGGGGCTGCAGACAAAGATTCAAAAAAATAAGCCATTAAATTTATAATTTAACATAACATGCAGCTTCTACACACTGAGTTCAGCTCTGACTGAAATTCTTCTACTGAGACTGACTGGACAGTTTCCATTAAAGGCATCCTGTGGAGTTTTTCAACACTTGTCCGGTCAAATCAGTTTGATTTTTATAACCCCAAAGGTCTCACACCCACTCAAATGCCAAATCTCACGTTCATCATCTGATCTTTGACTGGGGCTCATTTAATCAACTCTCCTTCTTTGGTGAGTTAATGGCAGTGACTGGAGAATTAGCTGATATTCACACATATTTCTGGATGTTTAGTTTAAGCTTCATTTGGACAGAAATGTGTGTCAATAAAAAAGATTAAATCACCTCTTGTGTTTGCAGGTGAGCATGGCCTCTGAGATCGGACACAGGTGAGAAACAGCAGCACCGGTCAGGTACTGAGACACTCGACCTGCTACACCGACAGGATCTGTCAAACACACACAAAGCACATCTTCAGACAGGAAGGTGTATATTACCATGTATCACCATGTATTCTAAACTTTTTTTCAAGTCCAGCTTTGCATCTGAAGGTTAGTCTTGAGGCAGGATATCAAAAAAATCAAAAAGGTTTTGATTATTCTGAAATAAAAGGCATCATACTTTTCTAAATAAAATAGCTGCTAATTAGACAGTGATCTTCATATAGACCAGTTCCTTAACTGCTTATGTATCATATTGTAGTGAGTAATAATAGTGAGTTAATGGGTTGGTTCACAGTGAACTGTGAGTAACAGCCTAAAAGCTGCTTCTCCCCCTTTTCTATTTACGAAGATTCCTGCCCACAGAAAGTCATATAAAGAAACTTTTTCCCCCCAGTCTTATCCCTCCTTCGGGGGACATAAAGGTACCGAGAGTAGGAGGCTCCAGACATCCAAATAGCTCCCTCCAGCCAGCGTCCATGAACAGACTGTTGAATTTACCATCCAGGGAGGCAAGGTACTTGGCCAGGGGGTGGGCTCCTGGTGAGGTGAAACACACAGACAATCATAGGAAGGTTTATGCCGTGCCAATTTACATGTCATAAATTACTTTGTTTATCTTTGTGTTGGAGACCATGCGTACCAATAGGGAGAATGAGAAAGCGGACGTAGTTCAACCAATCAGGTGTCTTGCTGGCCAGCTGCTCTACAAAGCAGCACAGGATGGTGCTAAGGTAGCTCTGATCTCCACCCACCGCCACCTTCACTGTAGGCGGTGTCTGGGAGTTACAGTTACAGCTGGAAAACAGACCACACATCAAATCAAAGGGAAGGTACAGATTATATTAATCAGTGCTCAAATACTGATGAATAAAAGTTCTGATCAGATATTGTACAATCTCTGGATGCGGCTGATGATGGCGCTGAAGGCGGCCTGGACATCAGCTGCAGAGACAGTGCAGACAATTGGCTGATCAAACAGAACCTCTGACAGATACTGAAGAGAGAGAGGAGGGTGGAAAACAATCAGTTTATTCTTTAGGACAGACAGAAAGACAGACAGAAAGACAGACAAGGTGGACAGACTGACCTGTCCCTGCCAGTCTGTGGTATTAATCAGGATGATGGAATCCGGAATCTGATCTTCCGAGAACAGGATGTGGTTCAGCTGATCCAGGACCGACTTCCTGGCAACCTGAAAAAAACGACAAAAACACACTTCAGCAATGCTATGCTTATGTGACACGAGTACACAAATACATTCCTCAGTCCAGAACCTGAACCCTGAATCTCAGTTTACTTTAACTCTAAATCCACATTTAAGTCCTGGAGCCTGTTGAAGAAGTGAGGACCATACACAATGTTCTTATTTTCCAAAAAGCTTCCAAATAGACTAGACTTTTAGACCAAGACTTTTTGTCACATATCATAAAGATCCTTTTTAAATAAGTAATATGATTCATTTGTAGCAGCAGATGGCGTATTAGTGCTGATAAACACAGCAGTGGTTACAGCAGTCAAACAACAAGAGAGACACCGTGTGGTATAACAGTGTAAAAACTATTTCATGTTAAATCAGCTAATTATACAGTGACAGTTTCCTGAGCTCTGATCTCAATTCAGTTAGGTGCTGTTAAAGTTCAGAGGTAACATTAGTATAATTCAAGTGCAGAGCTACAGATCGAATCAACTAACACTAACCGACTGACTTCTAACTTCCTCACTGACTGCTGGCTCTACACGCTTTCTGTCCAACCTGTGGAGGAGGTATCCTGTAGTCCGACGACGTCTCACTGTCCACGCTGCTGGTTCTGTCTGTCCCTCTGGAGTTCTGTCTGTCCCTCATGGAGACGCTCCATGGATGGCGACACACCTGACTTCCTGCCTTACTGCAAAACATACATACAAACACACTCAATACTGTGTCTGGTGGGTCTGTCAGAGATTTCTAAAAGATCTCTACACAAGCTGACTGATCATGTGTGTGTGTACCTTGGTGACATGTGTGTCTGGGACTGAGTTTTACAGAGTTTAGCAGATGGGCCTGCATCTGTACCCACGGTAACATCATCCTCAGCTTCCTGTGGAGAGAAGAAGAGTGTGCAGCAGAAAAGCATGGAGGGCTGGTTTTACCTCTGCCAAGGAGGTTATGTTTGGGCTCTTGGTGTAACTTAGAAAGGATTCAGTTTTGTGAGCCATCCCAACCAGTATATGGATCCAGGAAATCAATGAAGGATTCCTCACTATTATTGAGATAGGGCAAAATTTCACATCTTGATACATCTCCATAAATGCATAAAGATTTGAAATGAGAAGGGCGACCTGATGGCCGAATGGTTAGGGCATATACTATATGGACTTAAGAACCTAAACAGCAGCTCCCTGGTTCAACTCTAACCATTTGCTGCATTTCATCTCCCTATTCTGTCTCCCAAACTGTCTTTCTACACTGTATCTATGAAATAAAGACACTTCCTCAGTGTTCTCAAGAAAATAGCACAAATTGATCCCTATCTGGACACTCTTCTGGTTTAGGGAAAATGTTCAGCCTGGGCAGAAGTCTGGCTCTCTGAGTGCTTTCTCACCAGTGTTTGCCCTCAAAAACGGTCTCTAGTCCAGACTCACCCAAGGGTTGGCCTCCTGTCCTCTGGACTCCTCAGGGACTTGGGGCCCTTGGGCTCCAGGAGACAGCAGCTCCTCTGCCTGGTTAACAACAACAAAGAACAGTGAAACAATCTGTCCTGCAGCAGATCTGTCTTCAAACTACTGATTTCTGCTTTTCTAAGGCTTTTTGTGAACATCTCCTGTCAGTCTTCTGGATCTGATGTACTCACAGCTATAGTTTCTTCTTTCTGTTGGCTCTTCTGACTGTGGAGACTACCAATCTCAGTCTGGGAGCTCGAATGAGAAATCCCCTCGAAGAACGGCCTGTGGGAACAAATCACATTGAGTCTCTTAAACCAAATGTTAGCTTGGTCCTTTTTTGGCCAGCTTGTGCCTGCATGTAAACACCTGCCAGTCCTGCAGGCAGTCATCACTGAACAAACAGTTTCACAAATGACTTTCGTTTTTCTGTATTGTATTGCAGTGAAAGATCAAGCCAATCAGAACACAACTGCAAACACAAAATAATTGTAAACATAGGAATAAATGTCAATAGGTGCAGGTGTAACAAAGTACATTTACTCAATTTTGAGGTACTTGTACATTATGTAAGTACCATTTGATGTTATTTTATACTTCTACCACACTACCTTCCAGAGGGAAATGTTTCAGTACTTACTTCAATACATTTATTTCACAGATTTAGCTTGTAATTACTTTGAAGATTGAGAATACATAATAATAAATAGAATAAATAGAAAAAAACAGAATAAACTTATAGAATACAATATATTCTGTAATCATCCTTAAACTTATGACATTCCAATAGTGCATAAAATTCAGCCACAGGGGACACCATTACAGAAAGAGTTTTACATTTGCTGATAACATGAATGTTCAGCTGCTCTAATGTCAGGCTGACCTGAGTTTGGGTTTGGGCGTGCTCAGAATGCTGTCGTTGTCGTCCAGCTCAGGGCCGCTGTCGCTCGGGTTGTAAACCTCCAGACTGTCGTACAGGAGGTCCAGGTCCTCCTCAGCCTCCTGACTCTGACCCACTGGGTCTGAGTCCAGAACCTGCAGGACAGAATCTTATCAGAGATTTCTCTACTGGTGGAGGTTGTACTTTACTTCACAGGTAGTATGAGGTGATTGCAGATAAAGTTGCTGATGACATACAGTGTATTATTGAGTACGAACCTCATCAGTCACTTTGAATCTCTTCAGCAGAGCCATAAACTTCTGTTTGAAGTTTGGTTGCTGAACAAAAGAAAAAAGTGAAACACTGGTAAAGAAAAAAAATGTACAGCTTCTACATATAATGAAACTGTGGATATTGTATCTAATTATATAATTTTACACTCTTTATTGATGTTCTGATCAGGATGTAAGCTAATCAGTAGCACACACAGTCTGAGGTATTCTCTGATTGGTTCTCACTTGAGTCAGGGAGGTTGTTTGGATAATTTTCCTACGAGACTTCTTTGTCTTTCCCTGAACATCGTCGTCATCATCATACATGTCCTGAGAATCAAAAGCAGAAATTTCATGGTGGTAATTGCTTTAAAAAAACTCAACATGGTTCAGTTTGATATGAAATCTGAGGACTTGACAAAGCCTTTCATTTTGATGGAAGTATCACAATAACTAGTGTGAAATGTGATCATACAAATTGTCCCAGACATCCATTCTCCCCTTTAGAATGTTGCATAAAAATTAAGTCAAAACATTAAAGTTTCAGTTTAAATGTCAAATATGTCATGCTAGCATGCAAAAAATACAAACATTACCGACCAAATATTAGCATTAACATGCTAACAAGGGTACGGTCATATCAACATAATGACAAGTCGTCAGTCACCTGAGGCAGGACTGCATCATCACTACCTTCCTGTTCGGAGGAGAAGCTGTCATCGTCCTCCTCATCCCAGTAGTTCTCCATGTCAGGAGAGCGATCTGTTAATGCACCAATCAACAAAGGGTGCTGCACATCAGATATAATCTCCATATTCTAATGTATATTATAAAGGTTATTCAACTAACATCAGGCAGCTGTCTGCCAGAGACATGTTGTTTCTTTGAGGTTGTTTGTTGTATCCTTTTCAGTGACATGCTGCAGGTGAAGCAGAACTTTCAGCAGCTGTTGCTCCGGTGAACAGATATTATACTAAATACTACAGCACACTGTACTAAACATTATAAGAAACCATCACAGAAAACCACGCAGCTCCCTAAATTTGATAGACAGATACAGAAAGAACTGGGTCTGGATCAGTTCTGTTATTTATGTAAATAGTTCTTCTTGTGTAAAAGGAGCACAGTGAGAGACAAGATGATGATCTTACAATCAGGCGAACAAAGGGGCTTATTTATTTCAAACGTTAGTGTTAGAAGGAGGATGTGCACTTCAGTTTTGATCAATCGCTAGCAAGTATATAATGAACACCGAATGCTGTCAAACAGGTCAAATTCACTTTTCTCCTACCCAAGGCCTTGGTCTTGTTGCCATGGTGACCACTTGTGTCCTCCTGTTCAATTGGCTGGCTGGAGAGAGAAAGGACACTCAGCTCCGCGGCACGTAGCGAAGCATCCTTCAGGTTGCTATGGAGACCGAGGATGTGGGCTCCGTCAGTCGGATGCTGCATCACCTGGGACAGGAGACGCACACACACACAGAGGTGATGCTGTCAGCATCTAAAGAAAATAAACATCACTCCTGGAGACTGATGAAGTATAAATGTACGAATAATAAGGACTTGATTCTGCTGGATGGCCCTCATTCAGCAATTTAATGTAAAAGTAGCTGTTGAGATATTTCAGTCTTGAGAGACACAGCCATACTTCCTGTCATTCTACATCCTGTGATCATACCTCAGCCATGTTGATGACTCCCACTGCGAGGGTTTTGTAGCCCAAGATGGTTCGGTTCTTGTACCGCTTCCTCCGCTGCAGCATCACGTGTAGACGGTTTGCATCTCGCTTCAGGAAATGAGGATACTAAAAGACACAGTATGTCAACTTTACATGAGGGCAGAATAAAAAAAGATAACAAGTGTGATTAATCATCTGTGATGATAACTGAAGTTACGCCAGTCTAATCCTCAGGGGTCATCCTCTGGGGAGTAAAAACAAACATCATAACCTGTGACCCAAACTGACGGGTAGATAAACTGAAGGAAAAGAGTCAGAACATTTAGCAGGGGTATTTTACATTATCATATTATGAATGTGTGATGAAGAGATGATTAAACATATGAACCTGCAGTGAGAAGGTGAGCTCCAGGTCTGTTTCCATGAGGCCATCAGGAGGGAGAAGATACTCGTTGGATCTCAAAGTTCGCTTAGAGCCCTGAGTGATGGACATGAAGACAGATTCTGGATCACATCAGATGATTAGTGAGGCTAAAATCTAACACAGAAAGGGTTTTTTTCACATTTGTCAGTTTCTCAGGAAATAATGTTTGGATTGGGATGTAAAAAAAAAATCAAATTTATGGCGGTGAGATTTTTAAATTTGTACTGTAGATTAACAGTCTATCTTTCCTCTTATTTTCTATTGAAAGGGCTAAAGAGATGTGCGTAGGATTGTTTGGCCTTGTTGGAGGTATGTGCTCTGATGCATGGTGGTGGTTTCAATTTGAATCACAGGATTCAGCAAAGTAAATCTGTGCAGACCTTTTATGCAGAGTTTTGTATTTAGAGGTTTTGCAGGTACAGAGTTGACAGCTGTATCTCACCTGGATCTTAACTGCGATGACAATGGAGCTGAGCTCTCTGTCCAACTCCCTCAACACCATCAGCTTCTTCAGAGTCAAACTGCACAACCTGGACACATGGCATTAGACAGGAAACAGAGTTGTGTCAAAATTCAAAACACACCAGAAAAAAGGAGACAAGCCCGGCTGTGGGAGGAAGTGGCTTCTTTCAGTCTTTGTAAAAAGCCTGATGATCTTTCACATTTCCCTTTACATATCTGGGTTCCACATATTTGCCTGTTTTATCATTATCTGTCAGTGGGATTCATCTTCAGGGAACCAGGAATATTTTTACACAATTACTTTAGATATTTAATTGGGTAAGGCCAATAGATGACACTATGTGGAAAATTGAAATTGAAACTTGAAATTGCACTTCCTGCATCACATCAGGCAGTGAGCTGGATGTATTTAATCCAGGCGAGTCCAGAAGGAGCTGCACATGTGAGACTGCTGACCTGGTCCTCCTGGGACCTCATTACACCAGGTTAATGCAGGGACTTGTCCTCCATGCAGCAACTTCCCATCAACAACAGCCAGGAGGAGCCAATGCTGTTTATATTGCAAATGCCTGCTCACCTGTACACCTGATTACCTGACTCTGACCTCTGCTGTACAGACAGAGAGAACAATGATGTTATATAAAGGAGCCAGGCATCCAGAGTGAATACCTCACTACCTGACATCTTGTTTAGATATTGTTGCTTCTCAGAAGAGGAATTCTTTTGTTATCATGGAACTTTTTGCTTCATTTTGTCAAAGAATACCTCTAACCGTGAGAGATTGTGGAGAACAATGGAGTGGAGTGAAAATAAAAACAAAGACAGTGATGGTGATAGTTATCATTCATTATCGATATATGATATATCTATTAATGAATGATAACTATCACCATCATCTAAACCTAAAGATCCTTTGTTTGGGTATAGATGGTGGTGATGTCACCGAATCAATCTTTTTACTGTCTGCATTCAGTTCATCCATCTGCTGTAATCTTTGTTAAGACCAACAGGTTGTTGTTTCCTGAGTCATTATGACCACTTAAGAGGGTTATCTTTAACTGGTCAAGTTCATCAACCCCCAAATGGACACAATGCTACTAATTTTCCCCAAAACAGGCAGGTGGGGCGATAATCCTCAATTGTCCTCAACATCTTCTAAATGTTTCTTAGATTTTTACCCCGCTGTGACTGGCTGCTGTAATGTATTCAGCATTACCACAAGTTCACAGTTGTCTCTTTGTGATCTGTCTCTCATCTTAAGTCCATTATGAAGCCTCTGATCCCGGGTCAGTGAAATCAGGTCAGTCTTCAGACTCTTTCTAAGCATTCTGGGAGATGGCGTTCCTCTATGCCTGGGATAAATGATGAGAAACAGTGTCTTTTCATCACCGAACACGTTGTCCTTCAAATAATAACACAAAAACTATTATAATCTTTCATGACTTGATGGAACACACCCATTACTTGTTCACAGTGCTGGTGGAAAGAGTAAGTGATGACTGGTGTTCAACATTCAGGAAGGAGTTTGGACCAATCTTCATACAGAACGGATTCAGCTCGGACAGATTCTCATCTTCCGTTGGCATCGTTATTCAAGGGGGTTCACATACTTTATCCAGCCAACGCTGTGAACGTGTGGCTGAAATTTTCACTATAGACAAGAACTAAACAGCGATGTTATAAAAACTCCCACTTTCTGTCAAATTGCCCTGTGCGTCACATTCTGCAGGTCACTGACAAATTGTCTTTGGAAGTACACTTGAGTAAAATCCAATTAAAATGGTGCAATCGGGTCACATGGCCTTATGGCATTTACAGCACAACTAGAGCTTTCTTATTCTATATATTCTATATTCTCATAGACACTTTTTTCCTGACTGATAATGAAATCCAGGTTCCAGATATTGTCGAGGACAAAAGAAATGTGAGAATTGACCAACACTAACACACACACACACACACACACACACACACACACACACACACACACACACACACAGACGTCTGAACCAAGAACTTAATGAGACAAATTTCCATTGAAATGGTTAATAGAAGCATTATAGTAACAATCAGCGCCCTGACATACACACGCACACTGAGTCCACCACTTCTCCACGTTATAAACGATTTGTTGTTATCCGGGAGCGCACTGAGCGCTAATCCTCTTACCTGGGCACGCAGCTCGGAGAGGACCGATCGATCTCCCAGGTGGCAAACAGGTTCATCGGCACCGGGGCGCGGCCATCTGGCTCTCGGGCAACACCGTGCCGGGACACCGAGACAGCGGGGTCCGCCGCGGCCGCAAACACCGAGCTCGACGGAGAAGCGGGCACCCAGGCTCCTCTGTCAGCCGCCGCCGCCATCATCGCCTGTGCGTGGCGACAGGTGGCTGCTACTCCGACCGGCTGCCGATCCTCCGGTCCGCCAGGAGTGAGCGGGGCGGGGCGGGGCTGGACGGATGGATGTGATGGGAGACGTTCACTCACACACAAAGAGTCCGCGCAGACAGTCACACAAGGTGGACTTAAGCATGGGTCACTACACGTCAAATGGTCTGGTGCGCCATTATAATATTAAAAATTAATAATAATAAAATAACTCAGTCAGCGTGAGCTGCTGACAGTGATCAGATTACTGATAGTCACGTGGAGAAACAAATTTACGCACACTGCTGATCACTGAGTATCTCTGTCATCCACTGCAGATTCATATTAATGTTCAAAATCAAATGAAGCTAATGGCATTTCTGTAGAAATACCCCAATTTCAGGTTAATCAGTCACTGAGCTGTATTGATCAGATACAAAATCTTGATAACATAATTTCAAATGAGATCAGAGAGAAATGATCAGTTAAATAACAAACTTAGTTAAACTAAGATAAGTAACAGCTGGGAAAGAATGTGTATTCCCCAAAATGTTACAGTCAATCCCAGCCAAACTCAGATGAGCAGGGCATGAACTGTCATTCAAATGAAGTGGTTTGTTGTTTGGAAATTTGGACTTTGAAACATCAGTTTATATCTGTAAGTCAACATCCATATAGAAATATCAGAAATCACTCTAATCCAGCTAATGGCTAAAGACCCCTGAGTCCTGATCCATTCTCACTCATCTCTGAACTATACAGAGGGGGTAGATGGGGGAAGGTCTATGCCGGTCAGTCGTGTCTTTGTCTCATGTTTGTTCACATCTGTCATCACTCCCCTCTTCCTCCAGTATGGTGGTCAGATCCTCAATCACAACTCTCGGCAGCACCATTGGCTGGGCGCTGCATATCTGCACATCTCTCAGGGAGTCCCTCTGCATCTCAGCCCCTCGTTCTGCGGAAGGAGAGGCCGGTCTGTGTTTACTGTAATCCACCAGACTGCTGCTCTTCACAACAATGGCAATCACGTTCTTTCCAATCATGACGCCTGACACTTGGAGGTCCCCATAAATCAGCAGGTTGCCCCCGCGAATTAAGAGGGTGGTGATGTTGATGGTGGCAAGACTGAGGATGGGGTAAAGCATCATTTTGTGGGGGGCGATGTTCACCCCCTGCAGGCTGATCTCGCTCAGGGAGACGCATGGCAGGACCAGGAGGAGGACGTAGCAGTAGAAGAACAGCAGTCCCTCCACCCACAGGGGAAGCCCTTCCTTATGAAGCTCCCACAGGTTGGCCTGAACATCCACAATGTCCAGCAGGTCCAGCACCACCCAGAAGAGACGTCGTCGAATCTCCTCTCTTTTCTTATATAGCTGTAAATACTCCAAATGGTCTATTGCTGCCAGTGTTATGAACACGATGGGCATGCAGACAGACAGCAGCAATGTAAGAGCTCTCCTGGATAGAAGCGTGTCTGTCCCCTCTGCATCTACGTTCACACCCAGAGATTTGTTGTTCTGATAAACAAAATAGACCTTGATCTCAAGGACAAAGATGTAGAAGAACCAGAGGATCATAGCATAGCCTCGCCTGGACGTGTGCACCTCTGACCCGGCCCAAGTGGTGACATATCGAAGCACAATCAGGAAACATGCATCACCTGCCAGCACAGTGGAGCACAATCCAGGCCCCAGGAGGATTGATGTGTGCATCAGGTAAGCGTCCATCATTGCCAGGCTGGTCACAATCAGGACTGCTGTCAGGTAGATGTGGGTCTTGTTAGCTGAAGATCGCGGGGGGGGCATTGCTGCTTTGAGCTTTGATTATCAATACAGGTCACTGAGGGAACCCCCGAACTGAAAGTCTCTCTCAGAGTAAGTTGCTGGTTGCAGCCTTCAGATCCCTCTCCCAGTCATCATTTTCTGATTTTAGTAATCCATAAAAATGGCAGCAAAGAGGCAAAACCAACTTCAGGTTTTGACAAATTTATGAAGGATGTCACAGCCTCAGTGTCCACATGCTTTTTTCTCAAATGAAATTAAATAATAATCCATTCATTCTCTGATGACTCTCACTTGAATCCACACACTGTAGCTCTGGAAATCTTAATTCAGCAGATCAAGATAAGGTTCAGGCATGCTCAAGCTTTGTGTAGGTAACAGTGCCTAGATGCGTTTAAGGTCTGAAAAATGGATGCCCCTCATCTCTTAAACACGCTGGACTTTTGAAGATTTCTGCCCTTGTGTCAGTGATGAAACAGCTCTTCTGCAACCCCCTGCTGCTTCTCTAAGCATGTTCTTCTTGTAGCTGGTGGGCGAGAAAAGTTTGTCTTCAAAGTTGTTTTTAAACAAGCTTCTTGTCCTTATCAAGAAAACTGCAGTTGAAAAGTGATGAAGATCCATATGATGAAACATGTGAATTGACGAGCGAAGAAAAAGAGTGAGTTGATTGTCGACTCCACAGCGGAGAAATCAGTCTAACTGCTGTTGTATCCGCTGTTTGATTTCAGCACCTGCCTGCCCAAAGGGTCAGCTGCATTCTGCTGTTGTTCTCTCCACAGCAGGGAGCAGGAAGCTGGAACCTCTTTGGTCTCAAAACCTCATCTCATTTGAGGCTGCAGAGAGTTGTCCTCAGGCTGTGCTCTCCAAAATTACATCTGCAAGAGTTCTACATCCATCTCTCGCCCTCTCTATCTCTCTCCTCCCCTCTGTGCTACTGTGTGTTCAGGGAGAAAGATGGTAAAAAGAAACAGTCCTCACATTTGACTCTCCTCCTTCCACCAAAGCTTTCCCTTATATTTCCTCAGCCTCGGCATCATGACCTTATTTCTGTATCTGCACGCATTTTGCTGTAAGACTGCATGGGGGGGGGTGGCTCAATAGACTCAGCAGTTCTGAATAAACAACTTCAGAGTGTGACCAAAGGCACAGGGACTCTTTAGACTGATCTGATCACGTGTTTGATCACTATAATACAGACTGTGTATTGTAATGTGGATTTTTTTTTAGCAGCAGTGAAGTGCGTGCTCTGATCTTAATGATCCAACTTTTATCTAGGCTAAGCTTTTAATGGGAGGAGCACATTAAAAAGTTATGAGCAGATGCTCTGGAAATACATAAAATGAATCAAATTACCCCACATACTGGCTGCTGCTGATGTGTTCAAGGAAATGTCAGATGTTCTTTCAGGCTGCAGCCATTTGTGAGAGTTTGTTGCTCTCCTCTCCCACATGGCTACTGCTGATGCTTGGGGACAGACAGCAATGACATACATGAAGGAAGACTTGGCTTCAGACCTGAGCTGCATGTGGTCAGAACCAGTCAGACCTGCAAACAACTGGTGGCTTTGCAGAACACATTTGAAAATGTAAAAAAAAAATCATACATTTTAGCACTAGTAGAGCTTTACTAGACATGATGATGGCACCACAGGAAAGATCAAGGGGTCACTAAAATTGTACAAAAATGTTTAATCATTAAAGCAAAGAAATATTTTTGTTTAAGTAAGAAATTTTTGAGCCTCATTGTGACACCAAACAAGTAATTAAGAATTCCATCTTTTTAACATATAAATGGCAAAAAGGAAAAGCAAATGTAATTGATTTAAAATAATGATTCCATAATTTGACTGGTGAATTAAACATCAGCTTGCTATTTAAATATCGATAAAGATTAACTGTTTTTGCGTTGGCTCATTAAAACTACAGGCTGAGAGTCTAACAGTTGCCTCAAGCATCTCTTTCCTGATGCAAGAAGTCAGCATTCCTCCACTTAACTTCAAAGCCAACCAGAGGGAAATGAGATGACTATTAGCATAGATTAACATATATACATACATACATGCACTCCATTTTCCAGTAGCTGTTAGTGTGAACACCACAAACTGCTATAGTATGGTAAACTATATTACTGTTGCTGCCGTGTCCTTTAGTAATAATAATCATCTGTATACCCTTGTCTGCTCTCTTTTTCTTCCTGCTCATCATCTTTCCTTCTCTTTTTCCTCTCTTGTCTCTACCCCACTCCACCTCTCTCCCATCTCTCTTTCAACCAAACCATTCCAAGCAAAGTCTGGTTCTGTTCCAGGTTTTTGCCAGTTAAAAGGAAGTTTTTCCTCTCCACCATCGCAAAGTGCTTGTTCATTGTGGGAACTGCTGGGTTTCTCTCTCTAACCCTGTAAAGTTTCAACCTTTCTCTGAAAAGTGATGATGTATGTTGTGAATTGGTGCAATACAAATAAAACTGAATTGGACTGGATGGGATACCGACAAGATACTCTCCCTCCTACAGGGAACCCAGGATGAGGCGGATCAGTGAATGTGGTGTTGAAGGTGTGAAGGTGGAGCTTGTCCCTCACTGACGTCTTGATGATTAACTGAGACACTTGAATCTGTGGAGCCTGATTAGCCAGAAAAAGATCTGAAACCAACACTAAGAGAAATGAACACCTCTACATTACATTACTCCAAGAAAGTAGAGAAGTAGTAGGTCACTGTTGAAGAGGACCACAAATATGTCATCTGTCAACTTACTACGTCCTGTTACTTTAACTTCACCAAAATAACTTCAAAGAGACCCTGTTCTAATAAACTCAACTTTATCATCCTCCACTGTATGAGGGTGAACTAACCCTCTAAGCAGACGAAACAAAACCACACACACTCTCACCACAAGAACATACAGTTGCAAAGTGTAAAGTGGACAAATATAAATTCAGAAGGAGTCCTTTCCAGACTTTGATACTTATTATTATTATTATTATTATTATTATTATTATTATTATATTAAGTAACTTATTTATGAGTAGAATTTTAGAAGAATGTGAACATAAAATAGTCACTGGTTGTTCTGCTTTTCTTTTTTTTTGTTGCTTATATTCATCTGAGGTTACCTGTATTGACTGAGTCTGAGGAGTTTGGGGTTTTTGTAAATGCATAAAGAATTGAGGAATTCAGAATTCCCTCAGTTCAGCACAGAATTTCAAAACGTGATTAAAAATTCATTAAACTTAAAATGATTTTTTTAAAAAAAAGAAAGAATATCAGAAGCTTTTTGACAGTTAGATAGTTGTAATTAATGTCAGTCTGCTGAATTTAGCAATAAACTCTCACATGTAGTTGATGTGAATATCGATTCATCGTGATAATTCTCCGATAAGAGTGTTAAATGTTCAACACAATTTTTTTTTAAAAACGACGCGAGGAAAAAACACCACGTTGTCTCGCGACACAAGCAGCGATCTCGTGACGTAGTCGGTGGTCACGTGGTGTGTCGGTCAGCTGACTGCCGTGTTCCGGGTGTTCGGACGGTGTTTACCTGGTGATCGGTCGGTTCCGTGTCCGGTTTTCTGCGGTTAAACTCGAGGTAAAGTGTGAAGAGGCGTCAGGTCGAGTGTCGTTATCTTGTATCTGCTGAAAGAACCGGAAGTCTCGAAACAGAGAGAGAAATGTTACCGTAAATATAAAACAGTAAACTGTGCAGAGGCGTCATTAATCATCTATTAATGGTTACTTAATGATTTATCATCGTGTAATAATGTTATCAGTATATATACATACTGTACATTGCATACAGTACATATGTACAGTTGACGTCAGTCACAAGAGTTTTTCACGTGATGTAAAACGGGTCATTTGAACGTCTCATTCAACGACAAGATTCATTCATTAAAAAGTAAAGTTTAATATGGTGGTGGGGGTGGTGGTGGTGGTGATGGGGGTACATCTGAGGTTCTGGATGGGTTCTTTTCTTTAGGGTAAGATATAGTGATGTTGGGGTCAAACTCAGGCAAGGGGGCCCTGTTGTACCTTTTGCTGTACTCAAAGTTACACCAAGAAAGTTTACAGAAGTAAAAAACAAAACAAAAGAGCTAATACTAAGTGTGGTGGAGGGGGTGGAGGGGGGTGGAGGTGGGGGAAAACAACGTGAGGTCATTAAGGGCTCCAGGCAGGCTCCAACAATGCATGTATGTAGGAGGAGTGGGGGCCTGTTGCTGGTCTTAGTCGGGTCCTGTGTGCCGAGGCGTCAGTGACTTAACTGCTCTTTCGATCATTTGCAGCTGGTGCCATGAACACCTCGGACAGCGACGAAGACTTTTACAATGAGAGGACGGCGTTGGTCCCTTCAGAAAATCCAGTAGTGCCATCCTACAAACCAGATCCTGACCTCACCCCCCAAAATGACACACCAACCAAAAGGGTAAAGGTCAAGTTTCCATTTGTTCCACCTCACAAACAAACACATACTGTCATCCGTAATGACGACAGTGTGAAATGTTCCCGATGATGACGAATGTCCCCGTCTGTTGGTGCAGCCTGGGGCGACGAGGAGGGCCGGTCCAGCTGCCGCTGACGGCAGCGGCGGCTCAGATCAGGAGGTGGAGGCAGACGATGAAGAGCTGACTCTGAAGTACGGAGCCAAGCACGTCATCATGCTGTTCATCCCCGTCACACTCTGCATGGTGGTGGTGGTGGCCACCATCAAGTCGATCAGCTTCTACACAGAGAAGACCGACCAGCAGCTGTAAGTCTGCGCTTCATGGCATCACATGTTCAACTCCTCCACTCGCAGCTAACGGTTCTGTTTGTCCATGCAGGATCTATACGCCATTCACAGAGAACACCCCGTCTGTTGGCCGCCGGCTCCTCAACTCTGTCCTCAACACCATCATCATGATCAGCGTCATCGTGGTCATGACCATCTTCCTGGTCATCCTCTATAAGTACCGCTGCTACAAGGTGAGGACCACAGTTGTTTTTAGCAGGGAATGTCCCACAGTGAATGTCCCACTATTCATGTTTTGACACCACAGCTGCTGGTCGGCAACTATCGGCCCCGCCAGCGACAACCACCTCTACAGTATTTGATTGAATTTGTACAACGCATTTACGATCAGTTGGTTTTGAATGCCCGCTGCCAGATTGCACTGTGTCCCGAGCAGGTGTGATGTTGATTTGATGGGTTTGTGTTGTTCAGTTCATCCACGGCTGGCTCATCCTGTCCTCCCTCATGCTGCTCTTCCTGTTCAGCTTCATGTACCTCAGGTGAGTCCTGCCCTCCTTCAGCTCCATTTTATTTTAGCTTACGTGATACACACATGGACGTGTGTTCACAATGCTAAAGTCAACATCTTCACCAGAGCTCAGTCTGTGTTAACCTGCAGGTGGGAAACACCTGCTGTCTAGTAAGTGTTTTTCTGCCAAAGCTGAAAGTTGAAAATGTTTCTTACATCCCGCTCATGAAGGAAATGTGACAGCTCAGATGCTCCTCCTCTGTTTTCCAGGGAAGTGTTTAAGACGTACAACCTGGCTGTGGACTACCCGACGGTGGGGGTGATCATCTGGAATTTCGGGGCGGTGGGAATGATCTGTATCCACTGGAAGGGTCCCCTCCAGCTGCAGCAGGCTTACCTGATACTGATCAGTGCCCTCATGGCCCTCGTCTTCATCAAATACCTGCCCCCGTGGTCGGCCTGGGTCATCCTGGGTGCCATCTCCATCTACGGTGAGCTGAAGTCTTTAAATCTACCTTGTCATGTTGAATATCTGCTGATACACAGTATGAACTGCAGCAGCACATTTGACAGCTGAGCAACGAACTTTCGTAAGCCTCGCCGAAATATTAAAGGAACATTTACTGAAGTTTGATTTTGCTTAAGTTTTTTACAATGTGCAAACACACAGCTGCTGATACACGTGTAAAAAGCTCACATCTGCCTGCTGATATTTCAGTCTGTCTTACTCCAGTTGTTTGTGTCGTTACAGACCTGGTGGCCGTCCTGTCTCCTAAAGGTCCTCTGAGGATGTTGGTGGAGACCGCACAAGAACGCAACGAGCCCATCTTCCCTGCCCTCATCTACTCCTGTGAGTCCATCAGACTTTAATCTGGCCTTTAAAAGAAGAAAACAGTGGAGGAAGGTCTCCTTCTACACAGACAGTATTACTGAAAGAAATGATGGATGACATGACCAAAATGAGACCGAACGTGGAATGAGCAGGAAGCAAAAATCACAGTTGTTTGCGTGTCACAGGATGAAACAACTGAGTTGTGTGTGATGGGGATTTGTTGTGTTTTAGAATCAATAAATACACATATTTGTTCTGTCATCGCTGCTCCCCATCTGTCAGCTCGCATTGATTCTCTGTGTGTTCAGCTGCCATGGTGTGGATGGTGGGGATGGCGAGCCCGGTGGATGCTCAGCGCTCTGAACACGAATCAGGTGCGACATCTCACACACAAGGAACCATGGGAAAAGAGGGGGTGGACAGAATTTGATGAACGCGACCCGTGACAGCTCGCCTGACCTTACAGTCACACGTTGCCATTTTGCTTTTCAGACGAGGAAGCAGAGCAGAGCAGCGGGGGGGTGGAGCCCGAGAGCCAACAGTCACGGACGTTTCCAGAAGATGAGCTGGAGGAGGACAGTGAGTTAATATGTGTACACATGGTTAATCTGTGTGTGTCAGTTTATACCTTTTAAGGTGGAAAATTAGATTAAATTAAGTCATTTTGTCTCTTTAAGAGATTAATCATGTGATTCACGGGTGTAGGGGGGGTGAAGCTCGGCCTGGGTGATTTCATCTTCTACAGTGTTCTGGTTGGAAAAGCAGCAGCGTCCGGTGAAGACTGGAACACGACACTCGCCTGCTTCGTCGCCATTCTCATCGTAAGTCGCAGTTTCATTATCAAACTTCGTCCGTGAAGCCGAGAGGGAGATGCAGCTGCAACAGTGAAGCACTCAGCGGCACCGTTACGCTGTGATTCTGCTGTAATGTGACCAAAATCCACCTGTAACTGACCTGTATCTGTACCTGTCACAGGGTCTTTGCCTCACTCTGCTGCTGTTGGCCATCTTTAAGAAAGCTCTGCCGGCGTTGCCCATCTCCATCACCTTCGGCCTCGTCTTCTACTTCTCTACAGACTTCCTGGTTCAGCCTTTCATGGACAACCTGGCAGCTCACCAGTTTTACATCTGAGTTTAAGCCTCGCCCACCCCACCTTTGTCCTCATTGTCCTGTAGCTGCCGTCATCTGTGGATGTATCGCACAAAGACTACTTCCTGCGCCGTTCTTCTCTCTGTCTCCAAAAGTCTGTTTGATGCATTGAACAGACCACAGGAAGCGATATAACTGACGGGGGAAGCTGGTGGGGTGTTCCCCGGTTGTTTCTGCTCAGGTGTGTTTCTGGATAACAATCGGGAACAAAGATCACCTGCTGACTAATAGTTTAAAGGAAAGATCCGCCTTAAATCAAATAGCATCTCTGTTGTGTGACTTAACATTTGCCATCACAATTGATTGTAGCTGAATCTAGAAAACACTACAGCTGACTGTGAGAGGCCGAAACAAGCACCCATTCTGTTGAAACCCGGATTTCTAACGTTCGATCGAGTCTCATGAAACCTAACCCTGAAACCAGCTCAACTGTCAACAGATCTGATTAGATCTGCAACAGTCAATTCATTGATTATTTGATAGCTTAAAAAGATAATCTACTACTATTTTAGTTTTCAGTTGCTGGTTCCATTCGCTCAAATGTGACACTTTTGCTCTTCAATGTCAAAAACGACAGTAAATTAAATGATAATATATTAAATAAAATACCCAGTGGATTGATCGATAATGAAAATATTGTTAGTTGGAGTCCCAACTCTAATGCTTGGTACAGTGGAGTAATCACATAAACCTTGATTTGATCTGAGTTGCAACCCACCCTCAGAGATGCATATTTTTTCAGTTTTAAAGAAATCTGGAATAATTAAAGGGTCAGTTCAACCAAATCACAAATAAATATTTTCCAGTACATCATGCCCCTACTGAGGATAAAAGATTTGATTTGATTTGAGTTTTTTAAGTTCTCCATTGCTGAGACTCCCTCTGCCATCTCAGTTGGCTGCTTCCATTAATGCTGCTGAAGGTTTTCAGCATCAATTTTAGCATTTAGTATTTTCACCTAAAATGTGACGATACTGAAACTATCACACTCTCAAGATTAACTGTTTCATTTCTGAACTGCAAAGTCTGAGTTTTGAAAACCAAATCAGTGTCAGGTCAACAGATCATCACCAATAATCACCAGAACTTCCGTTTCCAGGATGATGGTTTTGAGTTTGTCACTGTTATGGGAGCAGATCTCTACAAGCGTGTTTTTGAGGTATCATCTGAATGAACTGACCCTTTAACATCACTAGATTGAGCCAAAAGATTTTCGATAGGACCACTAAATAACAAAGACCCCCAGTCCCCCGGGCCTCAAAAGCCATGGTTCCACTCCATATCAACTGGCCATAATTAGTCTTATTAAATGCAAGCTTTATTTAGAATTGTAAAATTTATGTAAAATGTCAGTAAATACGGGTCCTATGCTTCCCAGCCATCCTCTGTACTGTTTAAATAGACCGCACCAAACTTTCCTTATAAGCTTTATTCTAACTCTAGTTTACTGCCTTGGGAGGATCTTTATATATTTTATAGATGTAGTATTTGACTTTGTAACTGTTAAAGAGGATTGTGTTATTGTTTATTCAGTGTACTGTACAATAAATTAAACTTCTGTATTGAGCTGGAGGAAGTAAAATTATTCTATTGAACTTTGAAATTTTTTTTACTGTTTTTTTTTTCCCTTTGCTGCATACTTGGTCTGGTTCAGCCTGTATTTCAAGCTACAGCAGCTTTCTGATTACACATTAGCATCAGCTGAAAGCTCGTGACATACGGTGGTTGAACAGAAACAATAAATAATTATGTAATACATTCCCTTGAAGGAAGATCTGAACATAACATGCACTGAGCGTGGCGCTGTGGGGACAATTTTCCTCATCTTGATCTTGACCTGGAGATATCACATGGAGCTACAACTTGTTACAAACATCATATTAAAAAACATCATATCAATAAAACATATTAATAAAAAATAAAGTAAAACTTACATGTACATATATCAAAGAAGTCTTCAAGTTAAGCTAGCCTAACTGCAACATGACTCCATCTGAAAGTGTGACTGAGAAAGAAATAGATTATAGTATATCAACCAACATTTTGAAGTATTACTTTAAGGGCAGCCATACCTTTTTTGTTTGTTTTTAACAGTCAGAATAGATTGATCCTTTCATAATAAAATCCCAAAGAGCCAGCTCCTCTTCCACATTAACTTGTTTATTCTGATAAAATAATAAAAAAAAACAACAACAACAGTCGAACAGATGAGTTTCTATTGTATGAAGTGATTTTCAAATGGAGCATCACACAGACACAGAACTTTAATTTCTCTCTTCAAACTGGGATTTGTTCTTCAGCAGAAATGCTGCCAGATACTCGATGGGATTCGGAGGTCTGAAAGAGAAAAAGGAAAAAAAACAAACATCTCCTGATCAACAAAAAGCACCAAACCAGAGGCAGAGTAAACAGGGCTGCCGAAGCCTTAGACACTATTCAATGTATATTTACAGTCAAGGATGGAAGTTTTTGGACAGTTGCTCCGTTCTGTTTTTTTGCTCTGAGCTTCAGCACATCCAGTTTGAAATAAAGCACTGGATACTTCCTTAAAGTGCCAGGTCTTGGCTTATCTCCTACACATTTCTTTTTATATTGATCTAAACCCCCTCAAATTAAAGCTGACACTTGTTACTTGCTGTGAACTGGCTGAAGTTGTGGATGTGTCTACAGTAACTATGCTGTGAGTCTGTACTGCTCCTGTTCACATTAGAAAAGATAGAGCGCAATTAAGCCTGACTAGGTGTTTCTGTCAAATGTGACAGACATGTTATAATGACACACCACAGGATATCAGGAATACAGTTATTTCAGTACAACCACAACCCTCCACGTAGAGAGTGTTTCGCCCTTTCTAACCAACGTGAATCACAGTAGCCATGGTTATAGCATCATCCCATACAGCCAGAGTCACAACCACAGCAGCTGGCTACAACCACGCTATGTGCAGGGCGGGTTTACTAGCTGCACACATTTTAGTTATCCATCAAGCTGTTATGACGATGACGAGGATACACTGGCCAATATCAGTCTACTGAATAATATATCACACATCATAATACATTTTGGCCTTTCTCTGTCTTTCTGGGAGATGTAAAACAAGAGATGCTCCAACACAAACATGGCAGAGCAGACTGAATGTTTCTGACCTCTCTTTAGCGAGCACTGACAGTCCCTGCAGCAAGATTGGGACAACCGTCTGGTCAAGGTACGCTCTGGTCGGCAGTGCTTGTAGGTCCACCTTCTGCTTTGAGATCTTCTCCACACTGGACTTCTCGTTCTCCACTGTCCTCTGAGGGGCAGTAGCAAAGCATGCTGGGGGTCTGCCCTTAAACACTAATTACACAGTGTGTGTGTGTGTGTGTGTGTGTGTGTGTCTTTTACCTGGATGTTTTCTGTCAGGCCATACTCTGCATGAGGGTTTTCAGAAACCTGCAGGGACATTCATGTTAAGTGGTTTCATATAAGCGCGCGCGCACACACACACACACACACACACACACACAGAATCAATACCAAACTGATAATAAAAATATAATTTAAATTAGATCATTTATTTATCATTTAAATGAACTGGGACTGTGGAATGTGGACTGTTCCTTTAACGTCAATACAGCATAAGGAGCACGGCGTCATAGTGCAGTGTGTCAGTGCGTGTTACTCACAGGAGTGTGTCCCTCCATGGACTGATCTGCATCTGTGTGATCTACAAAAAAACCAGTTGGTGCATTGACAGTTTTGTTTGGTTCTCTTAAGCCCGGCGACCAGAACACCAACTCCACACACCTTGTAGTGATCTGCTGTTTCGAATGTCTTTCAAATTTCCGTGTTCATCCACACTCTACAGAAATATTAACTGGTCTGGTCCGATGGCTATAAAAATAATAAACATTCCTAACGTATTTATTTCTTTAATGAAAGTATAATTCTCGTGTTGGTAGCGCTGCGCTGCTTTGTAAACGGCGGCAAGTTAGCTTAGCATCACATTAACATCCTCTGTCCGGTGAATAAACCTTACTAACCGTTCAAACTGACATCACTTATTTCAACCGGTTCCGCGAATCCTAAACTCAAGACAGAAACAACCAGTGGCGGAAAAGAAATTCAACTAAAGTTAAAAAACGCGATCAATGGTCAACAATGAACTCACCATCCGCCATGTTTGTTGTGGATGTTTACGCAGGATATGAGACGTACAAGCCTACTCCGTTTTTAATGTTACGTAGGAAAGAGCCCAACTGCGCGTATGCTTCCGGTTTCCGGTTTCAAAATAAAATCATACATTTTGTACAAAATACAGATCAAGATACAGCTTTATGTTGAAGCCTTTAATCATCGAGCCGTATTGAAGTAGTTCGGGGCAATTATTAATAAAATCAACTGTACAAAAATCTAAATTATTCATTAATGATGAGATTATTATGAAAAAACTGTCACATTAAAATTTAAAATGACCATTTACCTGCTGTATAATGTGTTCTGATCTGATGAGACGTTGGCAGTGGAGGCTGCTATAATCCTACAGCTGATTCTCAAATTCTCACTATCAAACATCAGCATCATGTCCATGAAGACCATTAGAGTCAAAAACTAATCAATGCTCATTAAATGGACTGTGGTTGCCCCAAAACCTGCAGCTGCAGAGCCAAACAAACATGAAGGGATATGAAAGAAGAGCTTCCATCCTCATAGTATGAAAGGAATGAGAGCTTTCCTGCAGCAAGGGTAGTCCTCAAACCTCTGGTGGTAGTCTCTGCAAGACAAACAGAATGAAGATACTGAGGTCCATGTTAAGTATGCTGAAACAAACAGTCCACCCACAGAAAGTTCAGTGCTAACTTTAGTAAAAATTTACTCATCCTTTCTATCATTTTTCAAACAAACTTCAGCTTTTCAAATGCACTGCTTTTCTTGCAGAGAAACTGAATTTGTTTGGGTTTTCAAATGATGGAAGATTACACTATATAATAAATATAATATTAGTTATTATGTACAGTACACCAGATTGTTGCTTGTCATAGATCAAGTTAAGATACCTGTGGTGCTGGTAGGCTCTTGGGTCCAATGGAACAGACAGTGAAGAATGCAAAGGCAAAAGTTGGTAATGACCATGCAGCTAAGGCATAGCCACACCACTCCACGATCTCACCAAAGAAGTTAGCACCCGACACAAACTCAAACATCCCCCCTAAGGGAAAAAAACAGCTCTAAGAATGAGAATTCCAGCCTTGGTGGCTCAGCAGCAGGTTAACAGGAAAATATTGACCTTGTTCACTAATCAATCTATGGTTCTTTGCAGCTGACCTGGTGTGGTTCAGATTTGTCATACCGTGAGGTATCCTGTAGACAGTCTCTCCAGGTCTTCTCAGGTTGCGCAAGATGTGGTCGCTGTGGATGTTGATGCTCATACCAATCAGAAATATAAGAAAACCTACATGATACACAAACACGAAAATTACAAATGACAGCAAAAGAAGTTCCAGCAGAGAGACTGAGGTGTTGGTTGAACTGAAGGACGAACTGAGGTAATGAACTATAATCAGAGTTGGTACTGAAACACTTGAGCTCAGGGAAAGGTTGTGGTGAAGATCAAACATGATTTACTGCTTTGTGATGCAAACTTCAGTCTCAAAAGTGGTTATAGGTAGGAATAAAAGAGGGCCTTGTATCTTAATTAGGCCATGATATAAGCAGAACCACACCATCATGTCATTTCAATATCACACATGAACCTTTAAGGTGCTCCACAGGTGATTTATTGCTGGTTTTAGCAGCAGATTTAAGGTTTAGTTACTGATGAGCTGCAGATTTAGTTTCTACTGTATATTGATGAACATGCAGAAGTTGTTGAAAAGAATGTGTTAGGGTCACATTTCTTTGTGATCCCGTGGATGTTGTTGAAATCCACCTGCAGCCAGACGAGCGTTAGTCAACCAGGTGTCTTCAAACTGGGCACAGTGCAGCAGGTGGTGTCCCTGCAAGAAGCCGTTGAGAGAACAGAAGATGGCGGCACAGAGGAGGATTATCAGGGGGAGGGGTCGTCCTCTGGTCATCAAGGCGTAGATAAAACTCCTGAAAAACAGATTCAAGTCACAACTGGTCTTTTTTTTAGCCCCACTTTGCTGTCAGTAATCACTTTCAAGACACCAGTTTATTGCCAAGTAGGTTTTCATATACAAGGAATTTGCCTTTGTATTTGGGTGCAAAACAATAAATACAAAAAGTCAAAATGCAAGTACTGCAAGTCATAAAGCATGAGGTAAAAACAGAAAATTGACAATACAATTTTACAAAGTTATAAAAAATTAAAAACATGTTATTTAAAGGAACAAGCTGTACAGTGTCAGTGGGGACTCTGATGAGCCATTTTGAGAGTTCAAGTTTATTTCATTTACTATATAACTTGAAGCATATGAAGCAAATGAGTTTGTATTAAAATGCTTCAAAGACAGACATTAATATTGAAAAAGAAACACAAGCATGATAGCAAGCAAGCAAAAAAGAGTCTTTGGTGGGAGGCATTGGTTACAATCTTCCTTGTTTGCTTCAGTACAGACTGCAGTCAATCACCTTCTCAGCAGATTGATCAATACACTTTGGATCAATTTCCCACCTGTAGGTGGACTCATCATGTGTCCAGTGAGAATAAATGTGGAACAACTGTTGATGCAGTGACTGTAACTATTTAATATTATTATTGGAGTGATGCAGTTGGTAAGTTGTGGTTTGGTGAAGTCCAGTCTGTACTGCAGTACTGAGCACTGTTTTTTTTAAGCTTAGAGCAAATTGAGGTTCATGGACATATCCTGATCCTTATATAATGATGTAACAGGTTATTAATGAATAAGCACAGCACATCTTGGATGAGCTGCTGGTAAGATCATGTGGACTCAATTGTAAACATAATTATAATAATCCTGATCATGAAAGATGAAAACATGTAAATGTGAGGAAAAATACAACTAGTACTACTATTCAACTGAAGACAATACAGCAATACCACAGCCTGAAATGTATTGAAGTAAAGAACAAGGACATAATATTTGTACTTAAATACAATACATGATAATACAAGTGTGCCAAGTGTACAGGTACTTAAATTAACCCACAGAGCATCATTGGCCAGATGAAATCTAACCCTGTTCTGAAATGACATCAGATTTAATGATATTGTAGTCTGGCTTTGCTACAATCCTGAGAAATTGTTGTGCAACTAATCTCTTTGATTATCACCTTCCAGAAATGCTGAACACGCTGGTACACACTTCCAGCGTTACTGGCACTGACACAATCTTGATGCTTTTTTTTCTGATGCTCTTTAAGTTTTACATCCTGGTCCTCAAGGAAGATTTCAAACAATAAAGAACCTTAAACATGAAGAACTATATGAACATTTATGCAATTTTACCACAAAATATGTTGTTGATATTTATGGCATCGCTATCCTTGGGAAGTCTGAGGAGATGCCTGATCCAAAACATCCTCTGAAAGATTTTATGTGATTCTACACACTAAAAACACTCCATCTTAAAAATAAACCCCTGCTAATGGAGCAAGCTTAGCAGAGATAGAAAACATTTCTGGTATTGACTTACTTTACTCCTGTTGACAGCAGACTGGCTAACTATTGAAGCTAACATTTGCTCTATGAGCCGCACAATATAGAAGCAAAGATACAGACTCTTTTTGGTTTATGAGCTCAGCAGGCAACTCTGGTTCACACTGTCATTGTTTACTGGGACTCCTGAATACAAGTGAGCCCTTGATAATTCTTTTAGTATAACTTCCCCTGTGACACTCGATTGTAATGCTGTGAAACACGAGCCAGCATTTTTCCACATATCATGTGAACAATTGTTCAACAGACCAAATTTATACGTGATTAATCTGCGCTTCATAATGTAAAATAAAGTAGCATGAAATCCTCATGTAAAGTACAAGTACCAAGTACATTCATTTAAAATGTTAGCTTTAAGTTTTAAGGTAATTGTACTTTACATTCAGTGCTACTTTATACTTTTATTATATTTTACAATAAAATATTGGACTTTCTGGGGGGTGTTATTCTCTACATTAATATATATTATTGTTATTAGTAGTAATATATTACATATTAAGACCAGAGAGACAGAATGAGAGAAGAGATAAGTCCTCTGTCATTATAGAAATTTTCCTAAGCAGCTGTTGTCTGTAAATGTGAGCTCATTACCGGTGACCTCTGACCTGTGAAAATAGTGCAGCATGAAGGTGCAGAGCAGCAGGGTCTTCCCGGTCTTAGACCCACTCCTCCATGGCAATGTGTCTGTCTCTTCTGTCAGAAGCAGTAGCAGCAATGGCAACAGGAAGGCCGGGCTTTCCTGCAAGAACCAGCCGAGTCTGGCTGGACAGCAGCGAACCGCCGCCCCCATGTAGCGGCCGTACTCCGTGTGCTTCTGGGTTTGGTGCCACAGGTAGACCATGCCCCCAATGATCAGAGCCAAGCTCAGATAGAAAACAGAAGCCTCCTGGCACTCCATCAGTCCCTGCTGCAAGAGACTCAAAGACTGAAGGCACATTGAGGAACTATATAAGCTTTAGAATAGGGGTGGGGACACAGAGAGAGAGAGAGAGCGAGAGAGTGAGAGAGAGAGACAGACAAACAAACATAGGTGATATGTCAAACAATCCTTGCTTTGTCTTTATATCTATAATTTATATATTGCACTGTTGACCACTCATCTTCAAAACAAGTAGTGGGCAATGGCAGAGCTTCAGTTATGGCTCAAAAACAAAATCATGTAGTTAATATACCAAACCTAACCTGCCTGATGAGTCAAATAACTTGCATTACAGGTTCAACACAAAAGCAAACACAGCCTTGGTCTGTTCGCACATCTGTCAACGCACGCAAGTAGGAATGCTTGAGATCCCAGTCCTGTTCAGTGTGCTTCCCTGAAACAGTGTGTATGATACATGATACATTTTTACTGGTCCCTTATGTAACAGAAGGAAGAAGCATTTTTAAAGTCAGGTGGGACTATGAAACCAAGCCCAAGCTATCTGAATGGGTTCAGTTGTTGTGTTGCTGTGATCTGCTAGCAGAGAAATATTTGAATCATGATTATACAAAATGTCCAATACCAGCACGGTCATCCTCAGACTACCGCCTCCTGTCATACATGAAGAGTGAGCTTGTTTGAGATACAGTGTTGATAGTGACAATGACTGAAGTCTACAAAGAAGGATCTGAATGCTTCAACACCCCTGGACTGAGTGTGAAAATGTCTGTAGAAAAATAAATGTGCTTGGTTTTCAAAAAGGGACTGATTGACTTTTTCGGTGGAGAGAACATAGTTGGTCAAACTTTGCAACGACTTCTCCACAGAGGTGTGTATCCTTTGCTGTGTTTCTCACTCCCAGTCTGTCCAGGTGTTTATTTCCAATGATTACTCCTTAGAAGTCAGGAGGACCTCTGATGGTCAATATCTCACGATGTCTAGTGAGGAGACCCTGCAGTACTTTCAGGAGTACTACAGGAGCAGAATAAAGCTATAGTCAGTTGGTTGTAATACGTTAACAATCCTGCTGTTGTAGTTGAATATGTGGAATCTGAAGAACTGCTCTCCATATAATCCCCCTATGTGTTCTTCTGTTTTCTGAACTGCACATGACTTTATCCTCTGTTAGATTCATTGGAAAGACCATATTCAGATGCAGTTAACACCAAACCTCTGTATGAATTCTGACATTAGCCTGTGTTAGCAACATTGGCTATTTACCCTTCAGGAGCATTAGAGATGCTAAAATCATCTTCCTATATCAGACAACTAGTTAGTTAAAAAACCAAACAAACACTATTTTTAAACGAGTGTAGTCGGGCGGAGCGGACGGCTCCTGGATGTCAAAGGCTTCCTTTCAGCTCGGCCCGCACTCATCGGTCGCAACGTTCACAACGAGCGCATGCGCCGAACACAAATGGTTGCTATGGTGATGCTTCTGCAAACGGACGTTGATCGGGGACGGAGCAACAGGTCAACAAACTGCAGCTTTTCATCATCTCGAGTAAGACTGGTTATTCATTACATACATTAACAATTTCCCTCATGTTTTACTGTTTACGTTTGTTTCGTGTTTCTGTTGAAGGAAACAAACAAACCAGATGAAGCTTTATTATACAGCCTCAACGCATACGTGACTTGGTTTTGTATCCCAGAGTTTTTCGTGTGGCCACGTTAGAAAACTCTAAAGGCCTGTCCGATTTTCTCTCAATCCAAATCTCATTGAGAAAACAGTAGAAAACAAACTGAATTCATAGGAGCAGTTAGTTAATATGTGATCTGTTTGTTTAAAAGATAAACCTGGCTGAAACGGGAAATGTTTGCTGCTGTTGCAGGTTTTATTTTCAGTGGTGAAAAGTAGCTAGGTACTTTCACTCAAGTATTTTACTATAAGTATCATTTTAAGATTCAAGTTCTTTAAGTTAACTCTGTAACTCCAACAAAAAATGGTATTAAACAATAAGTATAGTTATGTTATTATAATAACATATTGTTAACATATGTTATTATAATAACATAACTAAAGTTGAAGTTAGTTATGTGGAGGATCTGATTGACAGGTAAACAGTCGTCATGACAGCAGGAGCAGTGTCAGCTCCGCTCATCATTCCGATCATCCATCTGCAGACGCACAGAGCCAAGAACCAGATTGACACCAACACACCTGTCTCTATCCACTCAGGTACAACCACAGACACACACACCTGTCTGCCCTTGATCCATCATACATCTATCAGTTTTGGGGCCAATTGATATTCGAGATGATTTATTAACCAATATTAATGTTCTTTATAACAATAATCAATTTATAACACAGAAGAACATTCTGACAGGACGTTCTGCAGTGGTTCTCTGGCACACGAATTAAAGAACAGTGACTGTTTCCGTCTTTCTTGATCTACACTAGTATTGGACACACTGCGAATACTTGTGTACTTCCACTGTAGAAGAGTTTGATAAACAGAGAATTTATACTTTTATTTCAGTAAAATTTATGAATCCCAGTTCCACTGCTGGGCCGTCCACAGCCGATCCAAACCATCTGATGGTTTATTCAGCTACTGCTATAGCAGTATTACCTCTGTTACTAGATGTGTCTGACAGGTGTATCTTTCCCTGAAGACACTCCAGGTGTGCTGATCTTCTACACTCTGGATGGATCGAAGCCAGCTGCAGTGCAGCGGGGGTCAGCAAGCAGTAGCAGCAGGAAGTACAGCAAGCCGATCCTGCTGGCTGCTGGCCGAGTGTCTGTCAGAGCTGTGGCTGTGGCCAGGTAACTGAGGGCCTGAGCTTTCATTAAAGAAATAATCACATCTGATGCTTTGTACAACACATTATTGCTGACATCACTTCTTGTCTGGATACGTAGAGCCAGCTACTATCCACTCTTTGGATTAGTTAAGGTTAAATAGCTATGTCTATGTCTGTCTCTCTCTCTCCCTGCCTATTTGTCAATCTATCTCTATTTCACTCTCTGTCTGTCTGTAGTGACGGCAGACAGAGCTCCACAGTGACAAAGGTTTTCTCAGTTGAACTTGTGGATTTAAACAACAGTAAGGAGAAAGAGGAGAACTTCCTGCGGAGTGACCAGCAGGTAACCAAACATGCACAGACACAGATGTTTCCTGCGGATGAACATATTGGCCATGATTCGCTCTCATTCCCCAGCCTGTTTCCTGGAGAAGACCTTGTTGATTCATCATCTAAAGTTTTAAAACTCAGGATCCAATTGTAATAACAGCAAAGTCTTAATGCTCATTCAACAGTCAGCTGCTTCTATTTCAGCATCCACCTGACAGAACCTCCTGCTGTCCTGAGAACTCTGCTGGTTCTTCACTGAGACCTCCAGGTCTGTTCTGCCTTTTCTCATTTCAAACATGCCATAATTATTCAAAGCAACAGTGTAATTCTTATGCTAATGTTGACAGCTGAGAGAAATGCACCTGGAACTGCTCTACCTGTAGATGTGAATAGAGAGATTCTTATATAAAGTATTATTACAGAGTTGGTCTGACAACAGATCCCAAACAACAATACAACTAATCTGTGAGGTTACAGCAGCCTTATAAATAACAGGAAAGAGTAGGCCTAACAGGGGGTCTCCAACATGTGCACAAAAATGTTAAAGAACTACTCAACAACATCCCCAGGGAGGAATCAGGAAGAAAAAGACAGACTTCCTTCTCTGTAACACAATAGAGGAATATAAAACGTGCAGATCAGGCACAATGACAGGTGTGGTGTCACCTCACGCTATCATGTCATCTGCATTTAGAGCCAAGGATGATGGGAAATGGCTCTCCTCAAACAGGTCCTCGTTTTCTAAACCGTCGACTGGGCTCTCCGACCACCACCACAGCCCAGAATGGTTCTTCCCAATGTTCCAACACAGAGGTAAACAAGTCCAGCCTTCGTCAACTCATTCAAGCTAACGCTGCTAACAGCTGTGCTGCTGAAACATGTCTGAGGACTTTTAATTTGTTGTGTTTGTGGTCTGTCAGAGTTCAGGTGCACTGAAGCAGCTGAGCAGCACCCAGACGTCAAGGATCCTGCGAGACACCGACTTCCTGCGGTATGACACTGACATGTTGGAGGATTATTCCTACATATTTCAGAACCCACAGGACATACCTTTGGCCTGATAGTGTAGGAGTTTTCAGAATCAGAGCATGAATCTGCATCGATGTACTTGAAGCTTCACGTCTGCTTCAACGATAGAAGGCATTCATGTTGACGTGCTAGAAGACCATTAAGGTTAAAAAACTCCAAACCTGTCAGTCTATTTGTCTTTCTGTCTCTCTACCTGTCTGTCTGTGCAGGTGTGCTCAGTGTTTGACTTTTCGGCCTTCAGACCCGTTTGCTCGGTTCTGTGCTCAGTGTGGAGCTGTGGTTCCTCCCTTACCTGAACAGAGACAGCCCCCTGCTGAAGGAGGACAGGTACTGCACACATAGTCATAGTGTCCCATTCTGATGGTTAGAATTCAATGCAACGGACTTTAAGACCTGACCTGATATAACCACATGTTCACATTAACACGTGTTCGACTTGACCTGCTGTGAAATAAACAGAAAAAAGAGTTAAACTGACACTGTACAGATGTGACAAAGTCCAGCTGACACGGACAGTGTGATGAGTGTGATATTAACTTGCTAACGTGTGTGTGTTTGTGTGCGTTCTGTTGTCAGACAGTGCTTTGTGTGTTCTGTAACACTGTTGTTCCTGTCAACACTCACACCTGTCTGATCTGTGAAGCCTCCATCCAGCAACAACTACAACCACAGGCCAGACTCACACTGCAGGTAAACACTGAGGGCATGCACACACTCAAATCAGGAGGTTCAGCTTTTCAATGTGCAGCTGAAAGATTCCTACATTCACCAGTAAGGTGAAATATTTTCTAAAAAAAAAAAAAAGTATATAAAAACATTGCCTCTGTTGTCTTGATGTTAACCTCTTGTTTCTTTCCTGGCTTAAAATTTCATTCAGAAACCTTTTTATGTAAAACTAGTATTTCCCTCTAACAAAAAGCTTTTATGATAAAAATCTGGACTTCCTTGTCATGAAGACATTTCTCCTGTCAAATTGCAAACTAAAAATTAGCTTTTAGAGCCTTTTTGAAGACATTTAAAGTTTTTTTTCAAAGCATTTCTATCCTTCTGAAAAAATACGTCTCTATCCTCCCAATCTATTAATCATCATGTTGATAATAATCAGATTACACTGTTAATTTCATCACAGTTTACATGCCAGCAGTAAGTGTGTGTTTGTTGTGTAGGGTCATGTGGTGTGCGTTTGCTGTGGAAGTGGGAATCCAGCACACATCTCCAACTGCCTGACCTGTGAGAGCCGCCTGCAGCCGGTAACACCTGCTCACATACACACAACCGCTGATTTACTTTTATAGTTTCATCGGCAGACATTTAACCTTTTTTATATATACGTGTGTGTGTGTGTGTGTCGTTGCTGCAGGAGGTGTGTAAGGGTAACAACACCTCCTGTGTCCCATCAGGAGAGAGCAGGATGTTATTCTGCTCCAGATGTAAGCGTCTTAACCGCGCTGATGCCAGATACTGCGACTGGTGCGGCTCCAAGGTTAAAACACATCTATGAACACCTGACCTGCACAACCACCAAACATATGTGGACACCTAAGCGAGTAGAAGCGCATTGTTGGATATGTAGAGATATGATATATGTTTGCAGCCTGGTCATGCAGCCAGCTGTGTGATGTGTTGGCGATGTGGAGCGAGCGGACACCCGTACGCCTTCTACTGTGCAACCTGCGGCGTCTACCTGGAAGCACCAGCCCAGCCAACATCGTGCAGTGACATCACAAGACCTGGCAGAGGACACGCCCCTAACCAGGTATGCTGCGGAGCTACGTCCACAACATTCACACAAGACATAATCCAGTCTGTCATCCAGTCAACAGGCTGATGTGTACCTGTGTGTGAGCAGGCGTCAGCCTTCTTCTTCTGATGACGCCACTAATCAGGCCACTTCCTCACCTGACCACGCCCCCAATGTAAAGCTAACCCCGCCCACCGTGGATAAGTACACTCAGACTGTTGGCCTCTATTATCCATCGGCCACTGAGCTCCACAGGAAAGACCAGCATAGGGCGCTACAGCTAAGCAGACAGCAGTCGGCCAGAGACCGCCAACCACTTCTGACCGCCATCAGCCCGGGGAGAGGTAAAAGACAGACACAACTGACGCAACTGCTGCTTACCATGTGTGGGGGGAAGGGGGCGGGTGGGTGTTATCTTATAACCTGTTCATGTCTTCAGGTTACTGGAGGAAGCAGCTGGATCATGTCTGTGCCCACCTGAGGAGTTACGCACAGAACAACACCCCGTTCAGGACTCTGCTGGGAGAGCCTCGCCTTGGCCGGGTACTCCACACCTCTGTTGCAACTTGCATCCCACACAACATATCACCTATGTTTATAATTGTTTAATTAAATTACCCACTCCATGATCAGGCATCTGCCAGAAGATGGCTCAGGTTCAGACTCTGTGCACAATGCCTGTATGTTCTCAAGCACCAAATTCACCTAAGCATGTGTCAGGTGACACGTTGTGTTTCTTCCACATTCAGATGGTTTCTGCCGTCATTCAGGAAGATCATTATGAAGTCAGTCTGACCATCAGCTTTGTGTCGGCCGGACAGGCAGTAAAACAGGTCTGTTTAAAATCCTAAAAAAAAAATTCTGACCGGAATTCTTTTTATGCGCGTGGTAACGAGAATAAGTTGACGAACAGTGCGTTTGGTCTCAGATGGGTCCTGAAGGTGGTGCAGGTCCAGCAGGTAACAGTGCTCGACCCGCAGGCGGCCTTGTACCGACGGCAGCGGCTCACACTTTGAGCAGCGTCACAGAGCGATTTGCCGACAGCAGCAGTCTCGCTAACAACGGTTTGTACATATTTGTATAAGACAGTGGAGAGGTGACAGCTGAAGGAAGAGTTGACTTACATTTACTCATTTGGCAGACGCTTTTATCCAAACCTACTTACAGCTGAGGTCAACGCTATCTTCAGGTGAGACCGTGTAGTGATGGGACGAAGGGGTTTGCCTGATAACGCCCTGCTCCGAGTCTTAGTTAATGTACCTCCGGGGTTTTTTTTTTTTTTGGCTGACAGGAAGTGATCGGTATGCAGGTATGATGACACCCCTCAAACCAAACCTGACGCCCAAACCTCGGGTAAGAACCTCCAGCAGTGTTTATATCACATTTATATGTGGTCATGGAAGGGGAAAAAGTTTTTTGTTTTTTGGGGTTTTTTTTTGTTTTTTAAAGTTTTTAAGCTATGATCCAAACTCACCTGAAGGGAAACCTCACATCTGCCGCTGCATGACCGAGATGAAAGCGTCTCTCTCTCGGTCTTGGTTGCAGGTAAAGGACAATCAGCTGTTGAAGGAGCTGGGTCCGGGTCGAGGTCAGATCAGTGTCATCCAGCAGCTCTTGGATCAGGTACCGTAGAGCGAGTCCCTGCAGCCGAATAGTAGCTCCCTCTGGGTCGCCTGGAATGGTTTGCGCCGACCAGTCTCACTCTTTGTTGACCACCAGGGGGCGGACGCTTCCTGCAGCAGCAGCAACGGTCTCCATGCCCTATCAGTTGCCGTGGTAAACGGACACCCGAACGTTCTTCCTGTTTTGGTGCAGCGAGGAGCCGATGTCGACCAGCTGTCTGGACAGTAAGACGAGTCCGGACAATACAGTTACATAAAGAAGAAGAAGCAGTGAGCTGCTTTCCTCCTCAGTGTCAGATGTTCAGTCCTTCCTATGGAAAAATATAAAACAACTACTTTGAAACATGTCCCTCAGAGCTGGAGGGTCAGGTGACCTGATGCCGGTGGCCCCCATGGTTAGCAGTGACTGACACAGCTGTAGATCTAAGTATAAAAGTAGAGTAGACCTCCATCAACTCCTCTCTGGTCCAGGGGTGTAAGTGCTGATTGAGATTAAAATGACCATAATCTCTAGATCGAACCACACATTTTAAACCTACTGTAAACTAGTGTATTAATGTAACGTATGATGAATCTCGTCTTCCTCAGGATGAAGAACACGGCCCTGCATGAAGCTGCAGCTCTGGGTTCTGAGGGTCTGCAGTGCGCTGAGGTCCTGCTCAGGTATGATACACCTTTATACACACAAACACATAACGGGTCATGTAACATCACAATGTTTAACAGTGACGCCCTTCACTTCCTGCCTCAGTAGACAGGTTTCTGCAGATTTAACTTTTACCAAGAAGATAAACTGGTGCATATAAATATGTATATATAAAAGCACCGTTAATGTTGCCCCCTCACTCCCTTACCTCAGCTGCAGGGCCAATGTGAGGCAGAGGAACGCCGCAGGTCAGACGGCGTATGACGTGGCGGTGAGTTCCGGCTGTAACAACATGGTATCTTTGCTGGCTGCTCAGACTGGACTGGACTTACTGGGCAAATTGGGAAAACCTAAAGGGAACCTGGACATTTTCTGACAAACACAGTGGGCTGAATTACCTTCACTGGTTCTTATTTGAAATGTTCTGTTACTGAATCAACATTAACGCCGACAGTTTTTAGACTGATAGTGAAGTCACTCTTACCACTTTGTCTTCTCTGTGCTGCATGAGAGCCAGGTTCACGGCGTGAGGTGTTGGTTTCTTTTGAGATACCTCAATGTGATTCTGACTTTAATACATTTTTAAAAACAGCGTATGTGATGTGTTGTTTTTCTTTCATACTGAACCTGTGAACTTGTTAAACGCTTAATTCACGTGAACAGGTTTTACATTTAGTGTATTACTGCATCAAGCTGAGTTTCTGTTTGAGGATATAAAACCCACAAGTCAATCCGTCACATGTCTAATTTTTAAATCATTATTTTGTTTTAGCTGACAGTGTTTCACATGAAGCCTTAAAATGAGACACTAACAGCAGTTGTAAAAAAAAAAAAACAGCTCTAACACTTGTCAAAGTGTTAAAACTCCAGCAGCTTTTGTTTTCGTCAGGTGTAAAGGGCAACATCATCACATGTCCAGGTCTAAACATGGCGCCGCCGTACTTCCCACAGATCACCCTGCTGGAAAAACCACAGTCCACTCAATGTGAATGGATGTGCCAGAGAGAAGCAGGGTTCCACCATCTGAAAATATTTCAGTTTCCCTAAAACCTAAAAAAACCCACTCTCTCAGTTAAACTATGCAGAGCTTCACTTTGGCTTTAATGGCTCACAAACATAAACTGTTTAACAGATGAATGACAAAAAGAGGTTGAGTGGGAAACTGAAGACATTTATAGACAACAAGAGTTTACTTCATGTGACGGCTCTGAGTGACACTTAACTACCAGCAGCCAGGTCCTTGTGCTGCAGCGGACCAGCTCACTGACTAACACTACTGGACCAGTTTTTTATGCCAATTTGAAAAGTAAGGCGAACGTGTGACTTTGTCTCAGCGTCTCAGTCGGAGGAAGAAGGCGTGGCGGCACTCTGTGCTGTCGACAGGGTAGTATTTATCGTAGAAGTCCAGGATGTACTCCTCTGCTTTAAACCCAAACTTCTGGTACAGCAGCATGGCAGGATTGCTGGCCGACACGTGCAGAGTCACATCCTTCCCCATGCACGTCTGAAAAAACAAAATCAACACGTGACCCCAAACACGCCGACTGACAGCATGAAGTCCAGCTCGGCCAGTCCTGCTCACAAGTGAACCGAGCGTAAAAACCTTCAAGTTAATAACTGTTGAGTTCATCCATATTTATCAAATTACACACAAGGTCAACTCTTCATCTTGTTATATAATTTGTGAAATCAATTTAAGCCATTATTCAACTTCTACATCATTTTTTGTCCTCTGACACCATCGTGAACCGTCTGAGCTGCATAGTCTCACCTGGATGAGATGGTAGATCATGAAGGTGCCAATGCCAGCTCTCCTCCACTCCGGGTGGACCAGCAGGAAGGAGATGTAGGCCTCGTTGTATTTCACATCCGGCACCATGAAACCAAAACCAATCACAACTTTCTTGTAGAGGACGACCACGCTGAAGTCTGGGTACTGCAGACACTCAGACAGGTCCACTCCTGGAGGGGGAAGGGTGAGGCAGAGGATGGGTTTCCAGAGACAGATTCATGGTGGGATGGCTGTATGTAAATACAAAGGTTGGTGCTACCTGGCCAGAAGCTATCGTGACACATGGCGTTGACGGAAGGGATGTGGTTCGGGCGGACGTAGCAGTAGTCGATTGGGGCGTCGGGCTCAGGGACCCAGTCGGGCTCCATCCTGTGAGGGTAGGCTCTAATCTCTGCCAGCAACCTCAGCTTCACCGGATGACTCTCATAATCCCTCCTGGAGGACAATCACAGAGAAGTGCTACTGCCACTACTACTACTACTACTACTACTGGCGAAACAATGTGCAGCCTGGAGGCAGAGAAGGTCCTGAAAACATCTCTTCCTGACTGCAGGCTTCAGGAAGCTCTTTACCTGATGTACGGCTTCAGGATGCGGGAGGTATACGGGCTCTTGACGCTCTGGTCCAAACTGCCCTCTGCTCCCATCAGACGATGCCAGAAGGACATTGAGTTCTGCTGGACTCCCCTCCTGTTAGACAGGTTGGTCTGCACACAAACACATTCATGTACAGTACGCATCAGTGAGTTCTAGCTTCTTCAGGAGGTTTCAGCATCCCCCATCAAAAACCTGGAGTGCACAACCTTGAGGCCAAAATCCATCACTATTGTAAGATAGTGGCTGAACATCTGGTCTTGGTGGAACAGTGAAAACTGTGGTGACGGAGTTCAGAAAGATGATCACAGACCAATGCTGTTAAACTAACTAACTACTTAATGTGTTTCTACTGTGTTATGGAGTTGTGCTAGATTATGCTGGAATAAATATTTATACACCCTGAGCATTGGACTGAGACAATCCCACAATACGACACAGAAGTGCTCATCAGCAGCCATGCGCCAACTACCATCATGCAACACGAAAGATATTATCGAAACACCCTGCTTCTTGAACATTATAAACTTCCCGCTGAAAGGGGGGCATGGGTATGACATAATGTGGAGAAACAACCCCACGGTGTGAACTGATGAGATGTAACAGGTAGACTGAGCGAGTTTGACTAATTGTGGCCAAGAAGGTACCTGGAAGCGATCAAGAATGCGCAGCTCTTGGCTGTTGGTGCAGTATTTCCCCATGACTCCACTTCGCATTAGTGTCCCCAACTCCTGCACGCCATAGATCCCTCCCACCAGGCTGAGGGTAGCGCTGACTGCCCGGTCAATATCCAGCAGGGGGAGTCCTCTCTGCCTCTTGGCCTGGCGAACCAGCAGTTTCCTGTGAAGTCGTTTGGCCTGCGGCGTGACAGCCAAGGCCAGTGGGCAGGTGTCCAGCCGTCGCAGCAGCATCCTCTCCTCGTACAGAGTGAGGGGGGCATAGCGAGGACTCTGTGAGACGGCACCAGCTGCTTCTGTCTTCTCAGTGTGAGTTATCCTCCTCCGCTCTGGGCCACCGGCACCAGCACACCCCCCAGCAGAGAGAGACGGACCGTCATTGCGTCCCACTGGCTCCTCAAAGTCATCCTCGCGCTCACGGCTTTCGTCGTCCTCGCTCTCGGCTTCACGTTTGATGTGAGCTGGTGCTGGGCGGAGCTTCTTACGGGCGACAAGGTTTGCACTGGGGGGAGGGATGTACTCCATCCCTGGGTCGATCATGCCCTCCGTCTCCATCTCCTCATCATCTGGAGGTACAAGCAACACACAGGACATGTCATCAGGGCTTACATCAGGTTGAGACAACACAACTACTAGCAAGGAGGAGTTGCACTAACTTACCATGGAACAGTGCCTGTGGAGGCATGGCATCAGGGATGAGGTCTGCTTCTGACAGCAGGCTGGGTGTGGCTGAATGAGATGCTGGGGTCCCCGGTGCAGAAAAATCAGGTGAAGGCGATGGTGATGGGCTGGTGAGCGGTGTTCGGTCTGAGGAGCTAAGGGAGGAGAAATCAATGACTTCGCCCTTCTCCAGGACGAGATCAGGCCGGCGTCCGGTGTTCCCGCCGCGACCGCCGCTGATTTTGACAGGGGTGGAGGAGGCACTGCGGTCAGTGTAGCCTCCCACCGCCTCCTTCTGGGCCCGCCGGATGTCTTTTGCCTCCTGTGTGCGAGAACGCTTCTCCTTCAGCTGCATGGCGTTCTCCACAGGGTTTCTGGCTCCACGTTTCCTCAGACCCTCCACGGTGATGATCGGGTCCACTGTGGGTTTGGAGGCTGCAGGAAAACATTTAATTTACCTTTATGGGTTCATTGAAACCTTTGACCAAAGAGCTCCAGATGAATCCAGACAGAGCTTACCTTTAGTCTTGGTGGTGGATTTTTCCACCTCTGGTCTCAGGGTTGGAGGTCTGTTCTGGACCAGCTTCCACCAGCCGGGCTCACCAAACTCCTGCGCTCCTGAGCGGAAGAAGGTGGGACTACCGACCGACAGGCAGCCGGCCACTGTGCTCCACCACGTCGACGTCTTCTTCCTGCAGGGTCAAAAGGTCACCAGCTTAGAGTTCAGCCAATGAGGGACAGGGAAGCAGCAGCGAGCGATAGATGCTTCCAGAAAGATTAGAATCAAACAACATCGACATGAGTGCATTTAAAATTCAGTGACCTCGTTCCAAGCAGGAAGTTCCAGTGTCGGCCAATAAATGCACAGATGTCCTCCTTCCACCTGAAGTAACCCTGCCGGCCCGTCCCCTCCAGAGACAGATTGTACATGGCCAGCATCACCACCTGACACAAATATTCAGGAAGCATATTTTTCAAACTGCAACAGTGTATCTGTTTTTTTCACTGTATTTACAAGGAATAACTGCCCCATGTCGATCAGAACTTTGACTAAACTTGGAACTAGAAAACTAGAAAACTCCAAGAGCAACAAAATTAAAATCTCTCTTTGGTTTGACTTTTGGCAGTTTGATGCCGGGGGCTCTGGATGTGGCGTACCTGCTGCCAGGTGAGTCTCATCCTCTCAAAGCTCTCCTTTCCATCCTCGGAGCAGTCGCAGCAGACGAATTTGAAGAAGTTATCACCTTTCAGGTAGCTGGGCTGTTCCCCGCGGAGCTGAGCTGGAGACAGAGTATTAGAGAGCGTTTCACACCGGGTGCCTACTGCCTAACCAAATCGACTCCTTTAATGTTCTGTTTTGCGTCCTTCAGTATGACTTTCAGGATTGTCAGTCTGAATCTGTGGTGCAAGGCGTGGGCAGGGTTTCATCAGGCCTTCGCTACAGCAGTTGAGACACAAAGCATCAGCCCCAGACTCCTCTGATCCCACTCTGTTGTTAACTTTATTTAATGCACTGTGATTGGCTGTCTCACCTGCTGGTATCCACTTGTGGCAGCGGTCGCAGTAGAATGACATGTCTTCGCAGGCCCAGCCTCCATCAGCCTCCTCACCCATGTCGCTGGTCAGAGAATCGCCACTCTGGTCATGTGAAAGATCCACTGATCCCTGATCCTCCGACTCCACAATCAGCAGAGTCTCCCCCTCCACCTCCCCCTCCTCCAGACCCTCAGAGGCCGATGTACAGGCTGCCTCGTCCTCCCCCCCGCCCAGCTGCTCACTGCTGCTGTCCATTGCTGAGCCTCTAGTACACGGGAACACACCTGGACAGGTCAACATACAAGGACAAAGAGAGACAGTCAGGAACTTCACAGTAACACAGCAAAGGTGAACAGGTGTATCTGTGTTTACCTGCCTCAGTGTTGTTCCTGTGCGTGGAGCTCTTTCTCTCTGCGATCCCTCTCCTCCTTCAGGTGTCTTGTCAGAATCTTCTGCTCCTCCAACCTCCTCAGATTATCCTTCTTCCTCTCCCACCGCTCCAGATCCCTGACAACACCCTCGTGGAGACGCTGAAGGATAAAACACACTAATAAGCATTAAATCACCACAGTCAGAGTTTACTTATTACAAATCAGTGATTCTAGATTATTTTTATTGACTCTGTCAAGTCAACACAAAGTAGGAAACACACCACTTCTCTTCAGCGCACTAACCTTCAAAATAAAGTTACAGTTCAGGTAAGCAGGACTGAGTTCAGTATCAATGTAAAGGACTTTTTTTCAACAAAGATAAGCCGCAGCTGTGGTTGTCAAGTGAGAGAGGAAATACTGACATACAGGTTTAGTCTTGGTGTGTTAAACCTGTTTTCACTCAATGCCACAATTACAACAGAGAACAACAGATTCACCATCATAAGAGGTTTGACCTTGTAAAACTGAGCACTGCTGTGGGACAGAAAGGACACGTTCACTATGTCCTGTCAAAGTAAAATCCAGTAGACTTGTGAGAAAGACCCCTGCTGGTTCCAGATGTTTCATAAATGTGTTTAACAAGTGTCAAATTTCATCTGTTTTCTAATCATTCAAAGCCCTGCTGTATGAATTATTAGCCACTCATCATGCTGAGGTCAATTTTTGATTACTGATTAAACCTGACAATTACATTTAAAATGATAAATACTGAGTCAAATATCGTATTTTATACAAACACATACAGTGAAAAGAGAAGGAAAAACAAAAAGTCGGAGTCACTGGAGGCTATGAAAATCGACTGAAGCAATTCATCAATATCCAAAATACCTTCCGCTCAATTGTAAAATAAAATAACTGCCTCTGGTCTTTTATAACCAGTCTGTCTGCACTGTAATTACATTCGGAAATTGCCTTAAACAAAGTTAACAGTTGTGCTTTGATAGATTTATGCAAAAAGCTTTTGTCGACACCTCTATTTTGAAAAGTCTGTACCGGATGTGTTTACCCCCCAGTTTAGCCGCGCTAAGTACCGTTTTCTGTGTATTGGTGAATGTTACCGGACCCAGCTCAGTTCGGTTAATGCAACAAGGCTGTAGCTTAGTTGGTTAAACACAGAACACCGTCAGACTTTAACTTCAAAAGATAAAACAGCCCGTTAACCTCCCGTGACCTCCCGCTCCGCTGACTGACTGCTGCTACTGCTAAATGTTAGCGATAGCTCGACTCGGCTTGGTCCGGTGTACCTGTTGGTCCCAGGCCTGTTTGAGGTGAACACCAGCCACGGTGCCTACAGTCAGAACCACAGAGAGCCCGAGGACCACTTTGGATGCTGTAGACATCACGTTAGTTGTAGCCGCACGTTAGCCAGCTGCTAACCGGCTCTGGTGCTGCTTCTTCTTCTGCGAGATTTGGGCGCTGTTCAGGACAGGTAGTGTCCGAGCAGCGCCCCCTGGCGACCGGAATTAGGGAACACAACTTGACGGATGCTGGCGCATACTATTTACAGAGCACATTCAGTCCCTTACAAGTCCGATGAACCGGACGATTTGACATTCTACCAAAATTCCCTCTGTCAACACTGTCCCTCTCAAATTAAGCCGAAAAGTAAAAAAAGAAAAGAAAAGAAAAAAGTGACTTCTAGTTTTATTTATTTTAAAATCTAAAATAACTGTAACGCTTTCTGACATTGAAATACTAACATTCTATTTTCCTACTAATATATCACTTACTTCAGCACTAACTTTATGTCTAACTTTAGTGTTGTAAATGGTCTTAAGACTCATTGATAGAATACTAGTTTTTTATTCTTAAAATACAAAAGATTTAGTTTTAGTCTTACTCTTACTTTTTCCGTCACCTTAGTAATGCGATCAAATCAATATCGTAACGATAAAATTACTTCAGAACGTAGTTTTAAAACAGAGAACTACAACTCCCATGAGGACAGTGGGCGAGCTCGTAATGTCCTCCCGCCTTCACCAATCCGTGTGTGCAAAATTTCTGAGTGACGTCCCTGGTGACCAAGAAAAAGCAACACTGCCGGTGGGGGGGCGGAGCTTTCTCCGTTCAGAGAAAGTGCCACGACTCTGCAGCCTGACAGTCTCCGCTGAGGTGTGAAAAACTTCTGAAAAAACAGGTAACGCGCTTTTATTTCAATGCCACTGCTTCGGATAAACAAAACCGACTGAAACGGATCATTCAAGGCCAGAGGGTCGACGATGAGTGAGAAAATAGTGGATTTTTCCTCAGAAATCATAAAAAGGCTTCACACGATAGGAAGGATGATTTGATATGAAACTTCAAACGCCGTAGTTATTTAATAAATGTCTGACTTTTAAACTGAAGCATCTGTAGAAAATACTTGTCCTCTGTCCCGTTATTCTAGGTAATAAATAGTCGTTCAAATCAATGACTGTATATATCTGTATATAGCTACATTTCCTATCTTTACATGCATCTTTATATTCGGGCTTTGGTTCGGTGTGTTTCTGGAGCTTTTTAACGTATCAGCCACTGATATAATATCACAAGAAAACCAGTTTGTGTCACCCTGTTAAATCTGCAGGTAAAACAGTTTGGTTTCAATGAAAATAAAACTATATAAATGACATCACCGGTGGCTATAAGGATTTATATTAATGCGCCTCTCATTTCAAATGCGTTTTATTGTGAAATTCTGTATCTGTGGTGATCAGAGAAGAAAGCGACCTGAGTTACATAACTGCAGCATGTGTGTGTGTGTGTGTGTGTGTGTGTGTGTGTGTGGTAAGTACAAAGGGTTAACTGTGGACTCAGACACGTCGCCTCCTCAAACATTCAACCGGACACACAAAATACACAGAAGTAAAAGTACCAATCCAACAACTTTAAAATACTCTATTCTGTGTCAAAGTAATGTATTCAAAGTTTTACTTTTAGCAGAAATACAAAAGTACTATTATCATCAGAATGTACTTAAAGTACCAGCAGTAACAGCTGGTTGTACTGTGATTCAAATCGGAATCTGATTGGTTATCAATATACTGTAGCAGCTGCTTTTAACTACTTAGCACAGACAGAGAGTCCAGGGGTTCCCAACCGAGATCAAATGAAAAGATGAATGTATTCAATGCATTCAGTATAAATCAATGAATACACTGTATTATTTGACTCATTTGGAATCTAATTAATCAAGACTAAAAAACATGGTTAATTGCAGCCCCTGATCAACTGATTAATGAATTCATCATCTGACTGCACAGATCAGCTTTGGTTTATAAAAGTTGGAGATAACTGTGTTATACTGACCCCATAATAACTGCATCAATATCAAATATATCAACATTTAATGTGTTTGATTTAAGTACAGTTTAACCGAATGAGCTGTTAGATTTCACTCACTGTGGGCGACCTTTGACCTCCACTTTGTGATGAGCAGGTAAACAGCACTGAGAAAGATCAATATGGTTAAATAAAGGAAAGATTTATGCTTTTGTTTGTTGATCTGTTGATCTTGTATGTTTCTGTGTATATGTGTTTATTTGTGAACTGACAGATTCTCTAAAGCTGTTTGACTTCAGTGGTTTCTAAACCCAGCCCTGCTTAAAAAACACCACATCCACTGTTGCTCCTTAGACAGAAGAGTCATTATTTACATGAAAACTGTGAAACACTACATGTTCTTCCTCTTAATCCTCCAGACTTCTTGTGGGACTCTGAGCAGCCATGGATATTTCAGACCCACAGACTCTTGGTTTCATGGTCTTTGGAGGCTTCATGGTCATCTCGGCAGTGGGCATCGCCCTCGTCTCCACCCTCTCCATGAAGGAGACATCGTACGAGGAGGCACTAGCCAAACAGCGCCGTGAACTTGTCCAAGTCAAGACCCAAAGATCAGAGAAGAAGAAGAAGGACAAGAATGTGGAGAAGAAAAGCAAAGCCAAGAAGAGGGAGGACCAACCTGATGGAAAGCTTTCAGAACCAGGCAGTGATGGTGGTGAGGAGCCTGTGGTGGTGAACTTTACAGAACCAGAATCTGACCCAGAACCTGTTGCAGTACCTGTTGCTGCACCGGAACCCAAACCAACCCCTGAACCAGAACCAGAACCCACCTCAGTTGAGTCTCCTCCTGCCCCCTCACCAAAGGAAAAGAAGAAGAAGAAGTCAACCCGTGTTGCAACCCCTGAGCCAGCTACTGTGGTGGAAAGCGTTTCTAAGGAAGTTCTGCTCCTGGCTGTGGCCCCAGTGATAGATGTTCCTTCAGTGAGTGTTGTGACTGAAGTCACCAAAGAAGCATCTATTGCCAAAACTGAAGAACCCAAAGAGACCTTGAGCAGGAAAAAGAAGTCAAAGAACAAACCTGAGACAGGTGAGATTTTAACTTTCAACAGGAGTCATTAGCACACATACATAAACACAAGTAATGCAAGCAATGTCAGATTTTTCTTACAATTAAATATCATATATCCATATCTGGACCAACCTCAGATAGACCATAATGTTTGGGCTCTATGGTAAAATAATAAGTAAAGTAATTAAATTATTATTGTCCTGTTTTTTATTTAAGTGTCTGTCACAGAACCTGCTGCTGACTCTCCACTGCTTCCGTACGGCAAGCTGCTGTCTGCTGTGTCCAACATGGTGCTCAGTGATGATGAGACAAACAAACTCATGGAGGTCCTGAACCAGAAGGCTGGGGGCCGCCACGACTCCTGGCAGCTGGTAAAGTTGTGAAAGTCCACACAAACAGTTCACTACATAATGTGTTGGCTGCTTGAGTTAATATCAGCAACTAGAAAGTCCTCTAATAGTAGCTGACAGTATACTTAGCATACAGCACTAACTTTGAAGTAGACATTTTTAATCAGTAACTGCTGCTGACATTTTAAATCTGATGGTGTGGACATTTTGTATGAATATCTTTCAAGCCACGTAACTTCAAAATGATTCTGAAAAGTGTTTAAATTGATCTCTTCAATCGGTAAAACTGGGTCTGTGTATGTCTCCCAGGCTCATCAGAAAGGAGACCTGCTGTCCACTCTGAAGAAACAGCTGGAGGAGAAAGAAAAGCTGCTGACCGCTGAGCAGGAGGTTGCTGCCACCACCAAGAGCCGCCTCAAAGAGATCAGCAAGGTGATCTAAGTCTTTCTCAGATCATCGATCAACTGTGATCTCTGTGAGATTGGACATTGGACAAAGGTGCCGCTCAACACGATACAGCACGAGGACACCTTAAAATATCTTTTTTCTCTGAGGGTTCACTGAGCTACAATGACAAGTCACAGAAACACATGATTTCTATATAAGTGAACAAATGCAAATGTTTGCAGACAGAGGTGACTAATTCAGATTTTTTAAAATAATTAATTTTATCTGAAACAAGGCAAGGGACTCCATTAGTCAAAGGCCTGGGATTCAGCACCAGAGATAGGTGCACTTAGCCCCATCACTTTGCTATCGTGCAAATAAATTCAGTGGAATCAGTTAAACATGTAGAATAGCACGTCAACTTCAGACCTATAATTTTTAATAAGGAAGTGAAATTTAAGCTTACTGCTTTTCCTTCTTCAGGAACTTGGAGCAGAGAAATCCAAGATGGCATCCTTGGAGGCCCATATGAAGGCGCAGCTGAATGCTCGAGTTCAGGAGATTGATGCCATGAAGACCAGTATGAAGAAAACTGAACAGGAACACCTGAAAAATACCCAGCAGCTTAACCAGAAGGTAGAGTTCATCAAATTTTTAATGATTTAGTGGCAAATAAATGCAAGTTTTCTTTGGCAGGTCTACCATGTCTGAAATCTTGCAGAAGCAAGTGTAAACTCAAGACTTAAAATGCCCACATGTCTCCATGGGAGGGTTACAAGTCATTATGACAAAACTAAATCAAGCCTCATGTGCTCAAGAGCAGGTCTAAGCCAACTCTCAAGTCCCTGATGACACGTCTCAGGCGAGTCCCGTCTCATCACAGCAAGTCAAAAGTTTTGTTGAGGGCAATTCAGCATTGTATCTCAACTTCTTCAGGGGACATTGAGTCAAGTCTGAAGTCCTTGAGGGCATGTTTGTCAGGTCATCAAGGGAAAATCTGCTGCACGTCTTTCCAGTCAGTTTCAATAGTGCTTATAGAGAATTCAAGTCTCAAGTCTCAGATCTCTGGTCCTGGCTAACTAGTTACTGGCTGGGAATTTTAAGCAGTGTTTAAGCTAGTTTAGCTAACTGGCTGTTAAACTGACACAGATCGGGAGTCTGCAGGAGCAGCTGGAGAATGGCCCCAATGCTCAGCTGGCCCGACTGCAGCAGGAGAACTCCATCCTCCGAGACGCCCTGAACCAGGCGACCAGCCAGGCTGAGAGCAGGTAACATGCTCCATTCCAGTTAGGTTAGTGAGTATCCAAGGCTGGGGGAACTGTGACCTTGTTATTGTGTCTGTGTCCACTATAATTTATTTAATTTATTTTTATTCCTTTCACTTGCTTTGATTTTGATTTTAATTACATTACTACATTATCCCTCAGGTACAGCATGCAAATGGTCTCCCTTTGCAATATGCCCAAATCTCTCCCTTCCAGGCATCATAAGTTGAACACCTGAAAACATGTATGTCAGTTTATCACATAGAACACTTGCCCCCCGTCTATTATCTGGTCTAACCCTCTCTGCAGGCAGAATGCGGAGCTGGCTCGTCTCAGACAAGACTGTGTTCGCCTGGGTCGGGAATTGACCGAGCGGGCCGATGCTCTGCGGGCTGATGAGGCGCGCAGGAAGAGCCTGGAGGCCAAGATGGCGGCTGCTGAGGTTAGAAATAAGAAAATGTACTAATGGTTTTCAGTAACTGATCTGATAGTGGAGGCTCTGTAAACAGGAAGTGACCCATGTTTTCTGTCTGTCAGCTGGCCCATACAGAAACTGAGCGCACTTTGCAGCAGCAACTGGAGGAAGCACGTTCACAGCTGAGTGCATCATCACAGAAGGAAGCTGCTGCTGTTAGTGGTCAGTGTTGTGAGCATACAGCTAACTCTTGGTTACAACATGTAGCTAATGTTAATGCTAACCCTTTCTGGTGAAACGTTAGAACAGTGTTTTTTTTCTGTGAAAAGTCCATAGTCACTGCAGCCGTACATGTTTTCCTGCTGTTTGTACCTTAGAGTTGCAGGGGGCCCTGACTTCCAGAGAGGCTGAGCTGCAGGAGCTCAAGGCTCAGCTGAAGAAGCAGGCTGCAGTCCAGGTAACAACCTGAGCACTTCACCTTCATCATGTGACGTATGTCCTGATGACTAGTACTCCCTCGATGTCTTCTTCTACCTGAGCAGATTTTACATTTTTGTGTCTGCAGGCAGAGAGCTCGTCTGACGTGGAGCAGCTGAAGTCTTGGTACTAAACTCCTCTGTTTTCATGTGACTCAAATGATAACACAATATAGAAGTTGTGGAGGTGTGACAGACCAGAGTGTGACTTCTCCTCCTCCTCATCTTGTCTTCCCGTCAGTGTGCAGCGCAGAGATGAGCAGATTGCCACTCTGGAGGTGGAGCTCACACAACTGAAGGAGGAGATACAGTTGCTGACATCATCACAGTCACAGAGGTCTGAAACCCAGCAAAAACAAAACATATTCAATATCACCTCAATGGAACATTTAATTGTGACATAACCTCTTCTCACTGACATTATAGGTCTCTTATTGTAAAAGTGCCCCAAGCCTTCTACAGTTGGCTGAACTGATACATTTTGTGAGCAGTTAAAGTGATGTTTTATTTCTTTGTCTCCTCAGAGCAAAGGATGACGAGGCTGCAGCAGCAGCAGCTGGAGATCAGACGCTGAAAGACGTATGTTTGAAACTTAAGACTCATCTGCAGTCTATCCTCTGGCCCCTCTACTACTAAACCAGAAGAAACCCTTCTTCTAAATATGTTTTACACACTATTCTTCATTCCATTTAATCACATATATCTCACATCCATGGCTTCCTAACTGATTTTCTTCTAGGTGTTAAACAGTGGCTTTTTGTCCTTCTCTGCAGGGATCAGAAAGTGAGGCGGAGTCTGAACAACCATTTGAAAGGTAAATACCCGACAACAACCTTGTTTTTGGCTGTTTTTTGTTGTTTTGGTTTGACATTTTTTCATTCTTTGTTGTTTGACTTTGTTGTCAGTCTTGAGGAAGACACTCAGCTACTGCGTCTGGAAGAAGAACTTCAGCAGCTCAAAGATGAACTGCAACAGACTCGTAACCATGGCAATGTGAGTCCAAACACTCAAAGGCATAAATGAAATATGTTGTGATGTTTCTGCTGTGAAATGAAAGCTGAATCTGCTATAATACTGATTTTTAAATGTTTTGGGGAAAAATCATTGCAAATTAGGTTCATTCTATTCTTTGTTTGAAAACTGAACCAACGGGAAATTAAGGAACTTATTTTATAAAGTACTGTATAAGGAAATATTAAATAAAAACCTGGGAGGCAGATCTGACTTTTCTTGTATCTAACGTGGTTTTGGTTCTTCAGGAGCTGCAGGAGAAAATCTTGGCTTCAGCAGAGGCATTATCCACTGCAGAGCGACTGAGCGAACAGAGGGAGGTGGAGCTCAAAGCAGCAATGGTCAGCTTCTTCTGTTTGGATAAAACACAGGAAATACAAATCTAATAAATATACACAGACATAAGAACCAATCAAAATGAAAGAAAAAGCTGATTTTTATCGAAGTTGAAGTTGTAAGTGTGTCTTTACGGGCCAAGGTTTTACAGTGTATTGAATGGAAAGTACACTGTAAAAGATATTAATGTTTACCTGCATTTGTTCAGACTGAAGCAGAGTCCAGGTTTGTGTCCCTGCGTTCAGACTTCCAGGCATCGATGCAGGTACTGTTTCCTGACATCTCTGTGGAAGCAGAGCAGGTCAGTCAGCCATTTCCTTTGTCCATTTCTCAGTGAAAGAACTACTGACTATATTTTTATGATAATCCAGAATTATTTTTGGTAAACAAATGCAAGCACTGTGAGATGAGGATGATGCTGAACTCCTGTATCCCATGAGACACAAGCAGTCAGGACTTGTGGTGTGACCAGTCCAGCAAACAGCAACAATGTGTTAACAGGATCTGTGTTTTCCTTGCAGAAAAACTGGCTGGAACTTTTTACTCAGAAAGTTCAGGAGAGTAAAAATGAAGCAGACAGGTCTCACTGTGAGGTAAAAACACCAAATGATTCAGCCTCTCTCTCACACAAACACACAGTTGAGAGTTAAGACAACAGTATTGTGTCATTGTTAGTACTATTAACACCTAAAGCTTGCAAGAAACTCTTGCAAAGAAAGTCTTGAGTTCCTTTTTTGTTTTAAGAATCACAAATGTCCCTTAAACATGAGATTATTTGATAGAAGTCAGGAACTTTTTCAGAAACTCAGAACATCAGATTTTTGTAACTCTTTCCCCACCATTTAGATACTTTTTTAAGTTTATTAAGAATTCTTTCAGGAGGGTGAATCCCAAAAGTCAGGATTGTTTTTAGGAAGCAACTTCTTCCATGAAGTCATGAATATTTTAATAAAAGCAGAACTTGCACAGAAAATCATCACTCTGATAGCTTTTACTGGAAATAAATGGAAGTTACTTTTTATGACGTATTTTTACTTTTTTTGTCAGAATTTAGTTTTTTTTCACAAAATCAGAAACTTTGGCAGGAATTGTGTATTTGTAGGAGAAACACTGCCCCCTGCTAGACACTTTCAACACTCAGATATAAAAGATCGGGATAAATTCTGTAGATAAAATATTTTTTTTGTTGTTGTTGTGTGTGATCAGCTGCAGAAACAAATTGAGCTACAGGCAGATTTTGATCAGAACAAGAAGCTGCTTCAGGAGACGGTGAGAAAAAGTTTCAAAACAACTGCATGTTAATAAATCAGTCAGTTTCTTCTCAGTATGGATTATACATGCCAATGAAAATTGAATCTGACCTTTTTTGGTTTACCCCTCTGACAGGAAGTGAAGCTTAATTTGTTTTGTTGTTTCTCTGACAGGAGGCAGAGCTTCGGGCTCTGCAGCAGAGCACTGAAAAAGAAGAAGACATTTGGAAGAATAAACTGTCTGAGGCCGAACAGCAGAAACAAATAGTGAGCGTCATGTATGAGATATATCATGAATGTAATATTCTATTATATCTCTATTGGTTCTTAAGGACTGTATTGTGGTTGTACTGGTTTGCAGATAATATGTGACCACTGTGGAGTCACACATAATGAGATAACTGCACTATAGTTATCTGACTTCAGTTATCTCATTATGTCTTATATGAATACGAATAGTTATTACAGCATGTTATTCTGTGTGTGATTCCTGCTGTTTGCAGGTCCTGGATCAACTGAAGCTGCTTGAGGATGAAGTTCAGTCGAAGAAGACGGAGACAGAAAATATTCAGCAGGTCTGTCCTCTCTCAGAGTCTGAGTTTGGTGTTGCCCGGCAAAAAGCTGTTTGAATTCTAACGATTGTTAATGTTAATGTGGATGTGTTGTGTCTAAGATGAAGGAGCAGCTGATGTTGTTGGAGGCTCAGCTGGAGAAACAGCTGGAGGAGGCCAGCGTCACCCAGAGCTGCAGTGAGGAGCTCGCTCAGGTCTGAACAGTTTTTATCACGTGTCACATGTCACACTGAATCTCTTGAAAAATACAGCAGAGCAAAATATATAATCTGTGACTTTCATTACTGATAAATCAGTTGACAATTATCTCAGAGAACCAAGTCATTTAGTCATTGAAACAACAGAAAACAGTAGAAAATGTTCATCTCAATTTCTCAGAGTTTGAGGTCTTCAAATTTCTGTTATTGTTTGACAACAAGAGTCCAAAACCTCCTATAAATGTGTGTGTGTGTGTGTGTGTCAGGTGCAGTCTCAGTTGCAGCAGATGTCTGTCCAGTTGCAGTCGGAGCAGCAGCAGCGACAGCAGCTGGATAGAGAGCTGCAGCAGGTCAGAGTCACGTTTACAGACCACAGAGGGAAAACAGCCCGTCAGTTGCCACAACCTTCGTTTATTGTTGTTTTTCAGGCTCGACAAGAAGTGTTGGCGCTGCAGCAACAGACGGAGGCTGACCAGAGATCTGCGGCTCCCCTGCAGGTTTCTGTCTTTAACATGTTAATATTCATAAACTCAATTCATTCACATTTTAAAGATTCAAATTCTCCAAACTGAACAGTAACACCACAGAGAGAGGAAGCACTCACTGTTTCTATGTTGTTTCTGCAGGAGGCTACTGTGAAGGTGGGGGAGGAGACATCAGTGTGAACTTTAATGAAAATATCGCAATATGTCTCTCTGCTGCTCACTGTGACAAATAAACTGTTAAGTCCAACGGTTGGTTTCGCTGGTTTATTTTTCTCACGTCTCACTGATAATCACTGATGAGATTGAATGTGATGGATATCAGCCTCACTCTTGCCTCTGCTCCGGCTGTGTCACAGCTGGATTCATTTACTGCTGAGGCTAACACAGCACGTCCTCCTGCTGCTGCTTCACAGGCGCTCCGAGGTTTTCATTTCATGGAGCCTCATGTTCATCCTGGACACACAAAAGGAAAAACTGAACAGATGAAAGCCAATTTTATTGATCAAGTAACATAAATAGGACAGATGTTTCACTGTACATACAACCTGGAAAGCAATGTAAAAATAAATAGTTTCACAGCAATAAATTAAAAGCATGAAATGGACCAGTTGACTGTTAGCTTGGAGTCAGTGAGATGAGACGCTGAGTCATGTTCGTCTTCGAGGACGACAGTGCAGTTCGATGGCTATTTACACACATTTTATTTTATACACATTTTTTTACTTTCAGTAGCTTTCAGCTAAAGTGTAATTTCACCCTCTTCACATTCTTCTTTTCACAACTTCAATAACTTCAGCAACAATTTAAAAAACTACGAAAAGCAAAAAGCAGCGGCTGATTATTAAAAACCTTTAGTTACATGTTACAACAGCATCGTCACAGCTATCAACGTTTCTTTAATACGTGTTCAGTATCAAATACTTCAGTCAGCATGTTACAAAAATATCACACACTCTTCTTTTTTTAATGAGCATTTTCAGTTCCTACAACGCTGAGACGTCAGTGAACGAAGCAGCTCTCAACTTTCAATTTAGTTCCACAAAGAACAAGACTGAAGCAGAACCAGGACCCCTAACCCTGTCAGATTTTTGGCCTCCCGGCATTTGGCCGGTGGAAACGGTCTGGGTGTTTCTGTTTAAGTACTGGAGCTGCTGTCAATTAATGACATTAACATCCACTGAATGACAAATGTGTCTTTCTAAGATCCATTTCAAAATGTTTTAGGGAATCGAGAACAGTTACTTCTTGATCTTATAAATAGAGGTTCGCTAGATAATCTCACCACAAAGTCCACTCAGCGGCTGTTCACGAACCTTCATCAACATATGAAAATGCTGTTTTGGGGCAAAAGATGTTGAAATTTGAATCACAAACTTTCACGCTGAAGTGGGCGCACAAGTCCTCAAAGTGATCAGGAAAAATGGCAATTTAAACATTTACAATTCAATGGAAAATCCATCCATTGATAAAGATCCTGTGATATCTGAATAGGCCTTGGGCTGAGACTGTTTAGTCAATTTAAAAATGTGGATCATCAGAAAACTTCTTCTAAACTCAGCATCACAATCTTCCTCTGTGATGCAGAGTGAAAAATTGAGATGGATCACCATTAGTGATGAAATGTTTGCAGCCAAACAGGTTGTGATAAGTCAATTTTCATTGGTACAGATTGAAAATGCTGATAATTTCTACTTTGATAGATATAAAATAATAACCAGAGACCAGTTGTACTTGGTTCCCCCATAAACAAAATATGTGGTATTTGCCAGACTGTTGAGTTGAGAGCTGCTAAGTTGAACCCCCGGTCTCAGACCTCAGATCCATGAGCTCTCCTTCAGTTTCAGTAACATATGCATACAATCTCGGCCAGAGCGCCTGACAACAGACGCCCTGCTGGAAGTGAAGCGGAAACAAAAAGAATTAAACATCATCTGGACACAAATGCTGCAGGTTCTCCAGCATGTAGCCACTGGCTAAAACCAACAGCTACAGCTTTCATAGTTCAGATCTGTGTCCCGCCCCCCCCACACACACATACATACACACACGCACACACACACTGCAGAACAATATGACAAAAAATTTAAACGAGCAACAAAAACTGATGTAAACATTTGTTTAGGAAAACAATCAACACCTGAGACTATTTCATCGTTGTCACGTCGCTGCACTGAAATATTTAAGTTTGTGTTATTCTTGAACGTGTTCCCTTTCTTCCTGATCCGTTGCCGTGGCAACTGATAGCCGCAGCAGTGACGAGGCATTGATGTCCTTTCCCCATCACATCCAAACATCATATTTGCTTTTTAACAACACCTTCATGTAGGCAAGACATGGGTTTATTTACTTCTTATCACGAGCATAATGAGCTCGTTATCTTACAGTGGCAGCTGAGGCTAAGAGTTAGCATATCATCATGTTACCAGGTACAGGTCGCATCCAGGACTGAATCATCACTGTGTGGAAGTCAGTGTGACTGGCAGAGTTCAGGTTGACATTAACGGTTCTGCCCTGACTCCAGCCAACGTTACCCGAGACAGAGTTAGCGAACCGTAACACAAGGTGCTAATCTGTTAGCCTCAGTCTGTTAGCATCATGTCATGTATGGAGAGCATATTTAAAAGTATTGTGAAGACAGAGATTATAACCAACCCATAGAGCTAGTATTAACTGAATTAGCGAGCTCGCTAGCGGCACATTGAACGTTACCTTTCCAGATGACAAAGTCAACGTTAGCCAGCGAGAACAAGAAATTGCTTTTGTCTGGGTTTTGTGTGAAATCAGGGATGCACGGTTTCAGCTGCTAAGAATTTTGATGGTAAATCTCTTGGTATTATTAATATAATGCATACGTGATTGTGTAGTAAAAAGCAAGTATATGTGATTTAAGACAGGCTGTTCATCTTCATACTGTATCATGGATCAAGGAAACAATATTTTGATTGGGTGGCAGGTGTCCATTTAACTGCATATAGGGACACTTAAAACTTCTTTCTTATAGAAAACAATGGGAAGCAGGGTAGGAGAATCCAGTGAACATGATGAGAAGTTAACAGGCTAAGCATGAAACAGCAGGCCGACACGCATCATCAGACACAACGAGTGACGTATGAAACTCCCTCTGGCCTGAAAATATTCTGCATCAAAGCTGAAGCCATTCACGTGAATTTCAAGTCAATTCTCAAAAAAAGCTGAAAGGGATGAATTTACATTTTCGTATAACATTACTCCTGACATTTGGTCACATGCTAATTCAGTATTCCATTTAACTTCAGACACATCACAGGTCGAAGAGAAATCATATCTGGATCTGTTTTCCTGTCTGTGTCCATTACAGCGATGGCAGATAACCAGCAGTCTCATTAGCTAACAAGCGACTCACCAGTCCCTTAAGGACACAACTGGAATTTGTTGGCTAGAGACAGGGATGACGACTTAGAAGCTAACTCTAAGCTAACTGGACCAAGAAGCTAACATTTTAATCTATTAATATAAGACTAGTTTGACATTAAACTGGATATGAATCGAACTAGGTTAAATTAGATTATCTTAGTTTGATCCGACTTGCTTTAGACGTACAGACAGATAGTAACAAGAAGAGACAGCATGTAAGCCTGACAGACTTGGAGTGGTGGGAAAGTTAGCTTTCTCTTTTTTGATGGTGCTAGATTAATTGCTTCTATCCAACTAGCTTTAAGCTATGCTGAGACATCCTGGACCTATCTCTGTGTTGGTGGACAAACAGATGAAACTGACATCAATCTGAAACGCCTGACAGCTGAAGCGATTTCAGTTGGACTCGATATAATGTGACCATTATTCTGGTTCAAGAACTGTTGCAGCAGTGAAGCAAAAACTGGGACTTTGTAGTGTTTGTAGTTGATGCTGAGGTCTAAATGATTTGCATTTTTTCTACACACGAACATTTTAGTACCAAAGTGAAGGAAAACACTTCATTGAACTAATTCTACAATAGACCGACAACCAGTTTGAGAAGCACTGGAACTTGTTAGCCAAAAGTGATGGTGTTTTTGGTTACCTGGTGATGTTGTTGAACCTTTCGTGATGCAAGTTGGTGTACAATAAGCTAATAGACACACACACACACACACACACACACACACACACACAAACACACAGACACTGCACACTTCAAAACACACAAACAAAATCATTTTCCCTTGAGAGTCCTCACAGCTTCAGGCATTGAGGGTAGACCTTCCGGGTGAAAAGCGCTGCTCTTCTCCATCTACCTGAGCTCAAACTTCTCAACTGCTGCTGCCGGACGTATCAGAGTGTCTTCACAAAGTTCTCCCATGAATGAAAAGAGTTTTGATTGCTAAACCTATGGACATAAACATCCCCGTTCCCTTTGTCAGATATTCATGAGTTAAGGTAGTTCAGGTGAAATCAAAACCAAAAAGGAAAGTATCCACGTGTTGAGTCCGGCTGTTCGACAGCCAAAAAGTGGTCCAACTTAAGTGGAGAGCCAAAAACGTTCATTCAGCAGGTAGAAGGGTGTGCTGCCCAGACTGAGGTGGAGATCTGGTGAGTTCATTGGCCACTAGAGTCCTGTGATGGATAGCATCATCCAAAGCAGGTGACAACTTTAATCCAGACAGCATTTTTAACAACATGCAGTGAAATCTTGGCAGGTCAAAAAAAGATCCAAAAATTCCAGGTGATTTGTTGAATATACCAGCAAAATCCACGACCCACAGGTTCCACAAAAAGAAAGGGGGAAAAGTGAAGAGGGAAAGGAGACTGCGATGCGTCTGCATAAAGCGAGGCTTCTACCACTACAAGAGCTTGGCGAGTTATTTAGCACTCCGAGACCAGAGGACGGCGGTGATGGCAGGGGCTTGTTGGGAGGTGTCAACCAGGCTGAAGAAAAACAGCGTAAGCAGCCTTGACCCCGGTCGAGTCCCGGCGACCCGCGGTGGGATCGGGAGTCAAGACACAAGTGCGAACAAACAAAATCCAGCCTAGGCACAATTTTTTAAACCCTGCCCTCCACCCCCCAGAGGAAAAAACCCCCAAAACAAAAAAAAAAAAACAACAACTTTTGGCTTCGTGGTTATGTACAGTGACTTCCATCACTGGAAGTCCATCAAGTTTCCACAAACGTGCAGGACTGGATGTTGGCGACCCGGCGCCGGCATCAAAGGTCAGGGTCAAGTCTTCGAGCTGGGAGGGGGTGGAGCTAACCGTATCGGTCCGTTTGTATGTCTGTGTGTGTACTGATTCCCTAGTCAGCTTTATTTCCCAAATGTTGTGTGGGTATGGACCCTAAACTAACTCTGCCCCCTCCCTCTGGCTCCACCCCCAGCTACTGGTGGACCTCGTTGGCGATCAGACTGTCCTCCCCTGACTGGAAATCCGCCTCATTGATGCTGTTCCCTCCATTCAGCATCTCCTCGTCCTGAGACGACCCGCGGTCCTCCTCACCGCTGCCGCCACCTGGTTCGTCTGAGTTTGGATCTTGGAGCACCTGGGCGATGTACATCTGCTGCTGCTGCTGCTGTACCACATAAAACCACAACAACCAGGTTAACTAGCAGGGGGAGACAAAAGTCACACCAACAAGTCTATAATATTTAGACTCACTGGCATCATAACTAGGGAACATAAATTATTCCTACTATTTTATTTGGTACTGACTGAAATGTGATGATGGGAAATGTGTCAAGAGTTAGTTATCAATGTATGGACAGAGCCATAAGCAGAAAATGGACCTTTTCTTGCCAGGTTTCCCACAGTTTATGGTCATTTTTCTCCTGTTAACAGTTCAACACATTAGTAACAAACAAATGTTACGCTCAATCTGCTGAGAAGGACTCTGTGACGCTGTCAAAAGCTCCAGAATTTGAGACTAAGTGGACCTTAGATTAGCAGAAACCCAAGAACTAGATTTTAATTAAATCCACTCACCTGAGATTTGGTGGTGGGGGACGACGAGGGACGAGCTGGACGCCCGTTCTCAACGGTGTCTACGTCGTTCTCCTTGGTGTCGATCTGAGACAAAGAAACAGAGTGAGACGGTGTATTGACCTGCAACATTTATGTTTCAAACACATGTTTTGGAACCTTTAATAAGAAGGTTGCTGTACCTTGTAGTTGTGAGCACTGAGGTACTTAAAGTGTCCAAAACAGACGTGAGACAGACAGACCACAATGGTGACAATCAGCACCACCAGAGTGAACATGGAGGTCGGCGTCTCAAAACCTGACAGCACATTAGCATGAGTTAGCATCCAACAACAACCACATGTAGCCATTTAGCCGCTTACACAATAATGCAGCACATTTTTTAATCAAGGCTTAAATTTAGATTAGACTGACAGACTCTTTACAAGACGGATTTGGATGCGTCTTGTTTAAGCTAGTTTGGACTTTATGAAAAGGATATTGATCAAGTACAAAGCTGCAGGGGGTGAGGCTGACCTGTGCGCACAGTGGAGAAGAAAAAGAGCCAGAAGAGGCAGAGGATGGGCGCAGCCACCACCTGGGTGACAGCTCCAGAGTGGATCTTCTTGTCCAGTTTGGAGGGCAGGTAGGCATAGTACATGTTGTATCGGTCCACCAGATGTTTCAGCAGCATGTACATCAGACCTGCAGTGGGGCAGTCCCACAGATAACTTAATATACAGTATCTGATTATGGTGGTCATTGCTGACTTGACTTGACAAAAGTTGAGACAGACTTGGGACTTGTCTGTACTAATGTAAGACTTGACCTGAACCTGTCTCAAATGGCTTGAGACCTAATTTGGATTTGTGCCTGACTTGAGACTTGATCTAAACTTATCTTGACTGTTGAGACTTGATCTTGAATCACTACTATTGACACCATATCACAATATGTAATAGATACTGCAGCAGTAGCACAGCAGTGTGGAGTCTAGCGCGGTGGACACTGACCGAAGGGGACGATGATCGGGCAGGTGATGCTGTAGGCCATCACCACTGTGAAGACATTCATCATCCATGCATATGCTGCTCCAAACTGGAACTCGTAGGCCTGGTGCTGGAGTGATGACATAATCATTTATTCAACAGAAGTGCTCCATGAGGTTAACATTTCATTAATGCCAGAAAAATTTGCTTGGATGAACAATAACTGGAGAGACGACTTTACTTTTATTTTATGAAGCTGGCCATATAAGGACAATAACAGTCTCCCAGGTGTCCTTAAGAGGTTTAACAATAATGGACCTGAGTCCAAACAGACAGAAGCACTCTCAGGTGTCTACTTAGACACAGCCATGGACTGTCTTCCACTTGGAGCCAGTAAGGGACTCTTGTTAACGAGAACAGACTGGAGTCCACATGTAGAAGATAATGGACTTGGTCTTATCTGTTTTTGTCCATCAGACATCTCATCAACGTCTGTCCTCACCCTCTTGACGTTGCGGCGGTCGGCGGCAGAGCGAGCCAGGCACAGCCTGATCATGTACATGAGCAGACCTGGGATCCTCAGCAGGTCCATGGCATTTCCAATAAACGCAGACGCAATGACATAGTTGACAAAGAAAGCTCCATTATCCGGCAGGAAGACACATCTGCAGGGGACACAGCAATAACGTTAAAGCAGAACGTCCTTCAAATGACGGATCACTAATTCAGTAATTGTGTTGAGAATTAAAATTCTATTCCAGCAGCAATAGCAGTGAAGTGAAGGACATGCTGGCTACTAGGAGTTAGAAATTACTCACTCAAATCTGACTTTTGCATCAGCCAAGAACTTTCTATCAAAGAGCCAGCGAAAGAAAACATCCAGACTGGAAAAGACAGAGAGACATTTCAGTGAGGGTGGCACAGGTCAAAGGTTACTCTGGATTCTCACAACCCAACTGTTTATATCACCTGCTGAGTCCGAGAGATGGCAGCAGCAGCACCATGAAGATCAGGAAGGTGTAACATTTGTGCATGGTGGTCCTGTTTTCTCCAGACCTGCAGACACACAGAAGAAGTCAAATCAGGCTGAAATCAAGGTCAAATCAACATGAGACGTGATTTGATTTATCTAGATTTGAGCTTGTCTTGAACTTGTGACCTGAGATTTGACATGGACTTGTCTGTATTCATGACATTCGTTTTACCTAAATTTACTTAATTTGGACTTGGTCTTGACTAATTGTAGACTCTGACTTCCTTTCTTCAAATGACCTGAGACCTAACCTGTCCTGATGGTCTGGACAGTTGCCTTGAACTCATCTTAACTCACTGATTTTGGACTTGTCTCAGCTGACCTGAGGCTTAACTTGTCCTGCAAGTCTTAACAACAAACTTAACATCTCTGAGCTCATATCAATTCCATGTATCAATACTGACAGCACATTGCAACACAAGCGAAGACGCTGAAGAGGAGGAAGCAGCACAGTCACCTGGTCCAGTGAGCCTCGAAGAAGGCAGAGTAATAGACGATGGTGGGCAGCAGAGCAGAGAAAGCCCAGAGAAGCAGAGTGGGGAAGAACTGAGTGACGATGGGGTTCTGTACAAAGACCCAGCAAAAGACAGTCAGACTTATCATTTACACCTGCACAGTTTGACAAAAAGGCTGCTGGTGGTTTTCTTACATTAAGATACTCGACAGGCTTAGTAACATTGAACTTGTCCATGGTGGAGATGATGATGGCTGGCGTGGTGAGGAAGAAGAGCAGGATGAAGAGGATGCAGTTGATGATGAAGCAGCGGATCCACCAGGAGATCCCGCCCAGCGACAGGTGCTCCCTGCAGGAACCAACCAGGACACAGCATCAACTAATCTGACACTGTTAAGTTTTTGTTTGTGTGTTTACAGGGTAGGAGCTCATGGACGTACCAGCGGACGTTCTGTGGGTCGGGCGCATACGAAACGCTCCAGTTGTGAACGTGAAGAACATCACTGGACTGAGAGGAACGTGGCTCCTGACGACACCGACAACCCTGAACCTGGCAGGCGTTAAAGTCCTTCAAAATGCTGTGAACACAGAGGTGGCAACAGAGGTGTTTACAACATCAGTTGTTAGAATCAGAGATGGCGGTGGGGCTAGAACAGGGGTGGGGTTAGCGTGTGGCTCACATGGCGGTCATGGCCTCATTCTGAAAGGTGACGAAGGCCATGCCCAGTGGTTTGGTGTGGACCTTCTCCTTCTCCTTCCTGTACTCCTCCTTCAGCTTGGCCTCTCTCTTGGTGTAGTAGCTGACTGCCTCCTCCTGCAGAACAAAGGAAAGTAACACACTATTAATTCTTAAGTTCAGCTGAGGCAGACTAATTAACACAGGCAGCGTTTGCAGTTGGAAGATAAGTTGGCATAGAAATCCTCGTCTTCTCGCTGTAATGTGAACACAGCTGCATCTCAGTATGAAATGTTACCTCCTCACAGCCAGTGATGGCGCAGCAGCACAGGTGTCCACAGGGTTTGGGGTTGATCATAGTGGGAACATGTTCCTTCGCCATCAGGTCTGTGAAGAACTTCTTACTGCGCTCCGTCTTCTTCCTGTGCAACAGAAGCACACAGTGTGGCCGGTTTTGAATGAAGTTCTCTGACTTCTGAGTGGATTTCTGGAGGTTTATTCTGGAGGTGGGACATCAGTGAAGTCACACTGAATTACATCAACACGTCTGTCTCACCTCTCTGCGTTCAGAGCCATCAGTTTGGCCACGTTGTAGCAGATCCGAGCCTCCAGCACTGTGCAGTTCTCATACGCCTGTCTGAAAACAAGAATGAAGAGGAGGACACAGGTTAAGTCCTGGGTCTGAAGCCAACTGGAAACTTCTGTCAGACACGTTCACTTAGATCCCAAGAAGTCAGGATGAAACTAATTTCAAATCTGACTGGTAAACTGCAACGTTGTGTGAGCTGTATTGGGTTAATCTTGGTATGCTTTTATTGTGTTTTGTGGTTTTTCACTGAACAGTGCAAGTTTCACAGGGTTGATGCGTTCATCAAATACAAATGTCAGATAGTGTGCAACTCTTGAACTTAAATCTCTTTTTAGCTGTTAAAACTGTATCATAAAGGTTGTTTTTGTGAATATAACACTGCATCCTCATCATACAGGTGGAATCACAACTTCTACTCCAATAAATAAAGCAGCAAACGATGACCTCATTTCAGCATTACGTCATCAGAAAGGTGTTATTGGGACTTATTATTATTTAGTGAATTAAAAATGTATTTATTCTTCTAATTATTGGAACAAAGGATAAACGATCATGTGATCAGTAAGAAGATCAGTGAACTTACTCAAAGTGCTGTTTGATCTGACTCTCCTCAGCATATTTAGAGATGCCGTTAATGAATAAAGTGCGTTTCACCTGCAAGACACAAAACTGATTTCAGCATAGACGTCACAAAAACACTGAACACAGTGAAGGAAGGCCGCAGCCTGCATGACTGAAACCTGGAACCTATGTAAAAGTATCTCAGTGGGAGCTGATGACTACACATCAGGTTTGCCCTCTTTTTTTGCCACAGACATTCTGGACTGCCGTTCACTTGACATGTTTGGCCCTCGGTGGCAGTTACCTACCAGGTCATCTTCCTTGTAGTGCATCTTGGACGTGTGTCTCCTCATGCTGTAGACGGTCAGGAGCAGATACATGAAGGCGAATGAAGTGTGGAGCCACAGCAGTTTTGTCCTGGACAAAAAAAAACCCAACAGATTCATATAGAAATCTTTCACAACTGAAATATTCATTGTTCCGAGCAAAAGAATATCACCGAGCTACAGATGTGGAAATTTGCAGGAAATGTTGGCTGTCACTGAAGGGAGCTTCTGAGCGATCAAAAGAAAATCAAAGCCGAAGCTACTGCAGATAATTAGTGACGGAAAACTGAACTCAGACATTTAAGGTTACCTGAGGACAGTATCATCACTTTATGCCCTTAGACAAACAGATATAATTCTGACACATCACTCATGATGATCACATCTGAGCCAATCAGCAGCCCCTGTGCAGCAGAAATCTTGGTGGACTCACTCAGACTTCAGGTTGGCTATGGTGGTGCGTCCAAAGCTGTAGGCGTTATTTTCTGGAAGAAATCAGAGAAAGTTATCATCAGGACACAAACCACTTTAGAAACTTTCAGAACCAAAACATTCATGTGCAGCTCCTACACCTGACGTTTACAATTAATTCTTAGTCATGACAAGGCAACCTCACCATAAAGTCTGTTTAAGAGATGTTCTGGAGCACAGAAAGGCCCAGCCCGGGGTTCAACCTAAGAACCTTCTCACTGTGAGGCGACAGAGCTAACACTGCATCACGGTGTCGCCCAGTCATGAACCATTTCCATGGGAAAAAAACAACACACTGCACTGTTACTACGGAGTCCAGGTTGGGCCAAAACCACCATCTACCATCAGACAGCAAACACAGACCTACAGACCACCAACAGCTCCGATCTGACTGCCGTTACCTTCTTTGGAAGGAGGTCCAGGTGCTCCTTGGTTTAGGAAAGCATCTTTACTGATAATTCTGACTAAAATCATGAGACACAAGGCGAGAACACTGTGAGAGAAAAACTCAAGGCTAGAAACCAGAATCTGCAGGCTTCTGTCCACCCGCTGAATCTTAGAAGTGAAAACTCTGCAAACAGCCCTTTGTATTAAAGGCTCACAAAGTAAGACTTGGCTGCTGCTCCAGATGCTCCCTGACTGGTGACCTCTGACAGGTGTGGGCGTGTCATTCTTACCCAGCAGGTCTCCAGAGAAGTTGACGGGCAGCACAATGCCAACAGAGAGGACTCCGACTACCACCAGCAGGCCGATGATGTGACGCTGGAAGGAAAGGTAGTGAACAGCATCCTCGCCACACTTCTCCCTGATCTCTTCATCCCTGCAAGAGGAGGAGTGTGTTGGTACAGAATGTTTCAGAAAAGATTTGTGCAATGGATCCATTTTTTTCTGCCAAAGTGTCTATACTCACTTTATTCTGAAGATCGCTGTCAGCCACGAGCAGAAGCCCTGCGGGTAAAGACGCACATCACAAAGTGAAAAACAAGCATTTCAGGCACAGCTACACTTATGAGCTGCACCTTTCTTCTATTTTGACATCATATAATTTTTATCCAGATATTGTTTAACCTGTGTTCTGAGTGCTGGCTGCTGGGGTCTTTTTTTTTTTTATCTTATTCATAGACTGAGACCACTTTCCCTTCTGGTCTCTGCTGTATAATTTTCTCAACAAAATGTGATTTGATTTGTTCTTGGTGTTTCAGATCTCAAACTGACAAAAGTTTAGATTTTAAACCAATTTTCTGTTTTTAACATGAAGTTTCTGTTTGCTGTGGGTGTGCAGGTGCGGCCGGGTGAGCGGGCGGAGCTTCAGATGATGACTGGCGGTCTCAGGATGACCTCCTCCGATCTGCTCAGCGTTAAACTGGATTATCATCAACAGATTAAAAGCAAACGGAAACATGCTGAGCTTGACTTTCACCGCAGGACGTCGCGATCTCACGCACAAAGCTGCAGGACTACACACTTTACACACATGTTGCTACACAAAAGGTGCATGTCAAGTGTTGTGTAGTTGTCTCATATAAAGTGTTAGACTGTGTAGACTCAACAGTAACGAGAAAATAAAAATACAAGAATGGGACCTTAAGTCCGATGGATCAGAAGAGGATATGTTTTGACACACACTGCATCAGTCTGTCTCTGTTGCTGCTGCGACTCAACCTGCTGACAAACTACAGTGACTAACTACGACCTGTGTACACTGGTCCCTTTCACCTCGCTCTCAGGTCTCACCCTACTCAGCCCCACATCACCTCCACCTCCAAAACTCCCCAGGGAGGTGAGGAAGAGGAGGAGCAGTGATAAGCGTCCTTACGTTGTCTCTCTGGTCGAAGTCCACAGAGCTGGAAACAGAGGTGAGGCGTTCATAGCGGTCGGGCGTCTCTGAGTGCATCGCCGAGGCAACGCTGCGGAGACAGAGAGGAAGAGGTCAGTCCATTAGCCGCGAGTGTGTAGCCACACTGATCTTCTCCTACCATATCCTCTGGTTCCTCCAACATGTGACAATAAACAAAGCGGGAGCTACCAGGAGGTAGAATAATCACTAACTCAAACAGCTTCCTGTCTACAAAACCTCAAAACTTCTCAGCAAAACAGGAAAGATGTTTCCCGATGTGTTAAAGACCTTCCTGTAAAACATCACAAGACTGTCGGTCTCCAGGATCCATCAGAAGCTTCCTTAAACGCTGACATCATGTTCATCCTGTTTTAAGTTTCCACGCTTCTCAGGGCCGAGTGAAACCATTTAGATTTGTCTTCTGTGGTCAGTTTATTTACTGTTTATTTACTTGACTCAGATGTTTTCAGACACGAGAACCGGTCGCTCATCTCAGCAGTTTATAGTTTGGCTCCTGACTAGTGATGAATGATAAATCAGTTATGAAACAAGAAACAGGCCGAAGCATCTCACTTAGTATTGAGCTTTGTATTTTGCCTTATGATATTTGGTATTACTGCAGTACTGAAGGTAGAACCCTCCTCAGATACACGAGTCCTAATCTGTTGGGTTAGCTAACAAGCTAACTAGCACATCACAGGGTCACGACACAGTGAGCTACAGACAAAAACAGCCTGTTACCTTTTCACCGGCTCATAGTTATCTCTGTCTCGTCTTCGGCTGAGTTAACGTTAACATGGAGACAAGTGTGGAGCAGTGTTAGCATCACGTCTGTTAGCATCACATCAGCAGAGGTTGACACACAGTCAGGCCACTTGTCATGTGTATGGGGGGGGGGTGACCGGTGTCACACAGATGAGCTACTTTCTGCCCATCATTGTTTTTTTTCTGTGATTATCATCATAGTAATTATTGTTGTTATTACTCATACCTCACTGCACACACACACACACACACACACACACACACAGACGGGGGGAGTGGTTGTGGTACAGTGGCCTAAATGTGTCAGTTGTCCAGATGCTGCCTGCCTGCCTGTGAAACGTTTGGTAAAATTTCCTCTCCTGTTCACGAGATCCGATTCTCAGCATGATTATGAAAAAAGTCAACACAGACTTTAGAGCCATGATGATTAGTAGATTCATTCAATTATTCAAATGATCACTGTTTCTGGTAATGGATCACTTCAATTAGTTTTCAAATAAAAAAGGAAAGGTCCACATTTTGTTACACTTGTATTAATGACAAGATTAAAACTTGATCTCTAAGAGACAGGGACAGACAAACATCCATGTGGTAGGTGGCACAAATAACCCCCCCATACATAAAACAAACTGAAATGAGGAAGAACAAGTTGTGTTAGTGCACCAATCAGAGAGCAGAACCCTGTTATTGAAACCAGAAGAAGAAGAGGAGGAGGAAGATGTTAGCAGACAAACCAAACAACGAGGAAGCAGCAACATACTATTCCCGTTCCTCCAGGTTGCTGAAACGCTTCTTCAGTCTTCAGGAGGGGAAAAAGAAAGAAAATAAAAATGCTGCTGAGAGGACGATATCACAACAGGAAGACAAACTGACACTTCGTACAGGAGAAGAAGATTGTCTGCCAATCAGTGTGGTAATAAGTCTAAAAACCCTCAGTCTTCTCTTCAACTGTTCTCTGCCTCTGATGAGGCAGCGTGTGATAAAGTCTTTGTTTACCTGTCTGCGTCGGTGACCAGCGCCAGGCGGCCATAGTCCCACGCCACTTTCCGTAGAATAGAAAAGACAAAGAGCAGCACCTGAGAAAGAAAGGAGGACTTCCTGTTAGACTTCAAGTGGAAAATTAAAAGCACATCACGTGAGTCAAAGGTCGCAGACTGACAGCAGAGTGAATGAACATCAGGATGTTGATCGATGAGGATGCTGGTGTATGGATTTTTCCCACAGTTAGTGAACGTCACAGCAGGAAAAACTAAACATCAGCTCCCACAATGATTTTTTTTTTTTTTTTTTTACATCAACCAAATCTGTGACCCGATTTGACACCTCACATCTCTGCAGATGTTTTTAACACAGATTAGATTAACACTACTGTCCCACAATGCATTTCTTTGTGAAATTGAGGAGCTGGTTGCTCTGAGCTTGTTGTTTTTGTCAATTTGGTTGCCATGGCCTGGAGTGGGAAATACACTCACCACAGCACAATACAATATACATTTTATAATATATAATATACAATACAACATAATATACATTCACCCATTCACACACTGATGTGCCCTGGAGCCGGGGATGGAAACAGAAACCTTCAAGATACCAGATGATCGCTCCACCTCTGATTGCTGGACCACCCTGTGTCTGTGTGTTGTACCACATATGTGCGGCGGCAGCAGACTCACCAGGAAGCACATGAAGTCAAGGGCGAGCACGGTGGGCACTCCCCCGAACGGCAGCCCCTGCAGCACCGTGCTGCGGATACGAGCGGAGTAACAGTAGTCTCTGGAATGGTTGTTAGCCGAGCAGTTGTCCTGACTGCCGCACGCATGGCTGCTGCCAAATAGCGCCATGGTAACAATCAGCTCTCTGAGCGTGCTCAGTGCCACATCCTCGCTGAGAAGGTGAGGGAGGAGGAGAAGTTTTAACAACACAAACAATGACCTTAAACACATTCAAAGAAGAAATAAATGTATCTGAAGTATTTTTACCAAGCTGTAAAAATACCCCATTACATGCAGGAATACTGCACAGGAATTATTAGCGTCAAACAAGTTTAAAGAATGTGTGTTAAAGTACCATCATCATCTTTCAACTGTTAGAAACTCATGATGACATTTTAAAGGCTGATCTCTCATGTCTGTATTTGACAACTGTCATTCCAGTGAATTAAATGACTGAATTTAATTCAAGGCTTTTGAAACAGCATTCAACTCAAAACATAAATAAAGAAAAAATTCCTTTTTAAAATTATTTTTTTAAAAAATGTAAAAACAACAACAAAAAAAAAAACGAGCATCTATTTTTTCTGAATCATAAAAAACAGGTAGTTTGTCAACAAGATTCCTCCACAGAAAACAAGCAGTGATGTTTTACTCTTCAGATTCTCCACCTACTGATCGAGGACAAGAAGGTAGAACATAAATCAGACACAAACATGGCTGCCGAGGCTCGTCTGTACGCTGGCGCCTTTAGGCGGAGCAGGATATATTTCCCAGCATGCCTGAGCAGCAGCAGTAGACAGCTTCCGCCTCTGTGACCTAGTGATCCTGTTGCCACGGTAACGCTGACTGCAGCCCCTGACCCAGTTTTTACACCTCACTGAATGTTTGTCACAAAATACAAACTGACGCCGCTCCAAGTGATGACATCACGATTACATCACAGACCCAGGGAACAAAGGAATATATGAGTTCGTTATAATGACCCCACCAACCCCCCACCCCACTCTTACCATTACACTGACTGACTGTTTCAGTATGGTGTCTGGTTTGGACTATTGATCAGTCAGCGCCACTGGAACATAAGAAACACTTTGTTTTAATGATCATTGTTCGTCTTTGTCTGACTTTTTTACATGTTGTTACTTTGGGGACATAAACAGGAACATAATTCATAAATTTCATGGACTCAGTTAGTTTGCTATGAGCCCAGCTCAACCTCCATTCTTTAACCTGTGTGTGTTTCCATGAAGTCAAACTGTCCCAGTAAGAGCAGCTGATTCAGCAACAGTGATGTCACCAAGTCCTGGAGCACACCTGTGCGGCAGGTAAGGACCATAAATCACCGGGGTCAGCGAAAACCAGCTAGTCCACGATCTGCGTCTTTGCAGCAGCTCCACCTGCTTGACAAACTACAGTAACCAACTTCCTGTTCTCTTTGAAACACCTGCATCCTTCACGTCATCTGGTCCTGAAAACAAACCCAAAGAACCCTGCATGCTGAACCTGCTTTTGAAACATCCAGTCTTCATTATCGCTTGTTGTCAAAAGTCTTACTTACTGTTTAAGACCTACTTAAACAGAAAACAGAGGGAGAGCCCAGATGTGAGAAACTGACAGAACCCCTCCCCCAGTAGACATTTTCCACCTTACGACTCAGAGCAGGTAAATTATCAAAGTGCCACTGGTTTATCTCTGCAGCCTGTAGGGGGCGCTGACCAGGTTTTACACTGTTCTCTTTGGTTCTGTGCAGAACATTTGCAGAGATGATCGGATCTGGAATATTCCATTGGTTCGGCGTCATTCCGAGAACCCCCCTCCCTCACCGTTGTCATGGTGCAGCAGCGGCAGCATGACTCATCTGAAGCCTCCAGTCTCAGAGCTGCAGACACACTGCAACACCGACAACACAGTCGGACCACAACGAGAACCCAAAGACCTACTGACACATCAGCACAACGAGTCCGATCTGAACCGATCTGTACATTTGGCCTGGACGTTCTGTCAACAGCAACAATATGTGGCGTCTCTGAGGGGCTGTGATAAGGAGTAAGCAGCAGACATAGAGACACTAAAGGACAACCCCCCCCCCCCCAAAGAGACACACAGATTGTAACATTCATGCTAACACTGGCGCAGACAGAGTTTCTAATGCAGCGCTGTGCTTATTCTTTGAATCTGCTGCTGTTGATCTGCTGACGGGGTTTTCTACTCCTCATTATCATTACCATCTCATATAAAACTGCTGCTGATGATGAGCAGCGTACGCACTTATGCGCTCCATCTGCTTCATGTGCACAAGCTCACAGCTGGACTGGAACCGTGAAGTCGGAGCAGCTGTCGGACTTGCCTTGCTTTGTGACACAGAGCGCCTTTAAGGCTTCTTCCAAAAACACCGTGCTCACTGCCCGCTCATGCCTGCAGCCCAAAGATAGCTAACAGCTGTGTGTGAGTTCACTCATATCTGCTCAGCACATACAGATGATTGGTTCATATATGCTATGGGTCAACAGTTCCACAACTCCTCTATTCCTCCAGCCGTTCTCTAAAATTTACATTATCCTGCTCGTCCAGCGACTGAACACACTCCAGAGGTTCAGAAAGTTCATCCCAACACTGTCGCAGAAGCTCTTTGCACCTTCTGTCCAGTCCACGCTGAACCAGATCCATGGGGTTTGAGGTCTGGAGACCTTGCCGGTCCTTATCCTGTAGAGTCTGCATCTTCTTTTCTTCGAAAGTTCTGGCTCATTATCTTTGTGTCGGATGAAACACTGACCGACCAGTCTGGCTTCATTTGTAATTGTCTTTTTCCTGTTGTTCTGATATGGAGCCTTACTACTTCCTGCATGTACAGTAATGTCCTAGTGCTGCTTCAGAGGGTGTAAACACACTTTGCTGCAGCACAGAGGGTTTGTAAGTTATCAGCAAGAGAAACTGTTTACATTTACTTTCAAGACTTCATTTACTTCCACTGCTGCAGAGAAGCTGGAAATAAATTTCTTCATCCCTGAAAGGGCCTGTTGTAGCCTCTGTGAAGTTTAAATAAAGTTTACATAAACTTTAATCTTGGACAGTTTAACATATGCCTTTCTAAACTTGACTGATAATGTACATTCTGAAATTCTTCATAGGACACTGTTGCCTTCAGTTTTCAGTTGATGGGCAGACAGGAAATGAGTGTGGAGATAAAGAGAGAGTGGACTCAGATCAATGGTCGAGATTCAAACCTGACATGTCTCCCTTTATTTGTTCAGACTCCATTGACAGTGATCTCCAGTATTTTAAATCTGCAACAGCTGAGTGAGCACTTAAATCCAAAAATAAAAAAAGAAAACAGCTGACTCAGGATCAGTTATCAGACAGCAGAAAGCTGCAGCTTTGTGAGGGAACCAGAAGAAATTCTGCATTAAAAAATGATTTCTTAATCTTTTTCAAAATAAAATTAAACATCTATAGACTGGAGTTCCTTCACCGTCAACATGATGTAAGTGAAGGTCTTATCAGTCAGCTGCATATGTCCCACTCAGAACCAGCTGTGAACTGTCTGAACTAACCCTAAACTTAAAGCTGAACTCGTGTTCGGATGTTGCTGCCTCAAGTGAGACGTATTTTCTTAAACTTGGGGGTTTTAGTAAAATACTATAAATTTATACTATTAAATAAGTAATATTTGGTGTGTATTTCATAGCATATGCTTCCACATAGTGTATATAGGAAGAATATATAATATAGAATAGAAATGTACATGATAAGACACATTTTAGGGCAAATTTAGATTCTGGGGGAAATGTTCAGCTTCGGCAGGGTCTGTGCTGACTAAGTGCTTGTAGTTACAGAGTATGTGATTGGTTCTAGTTGATGGTCTTTCTCTGTCCATAGGTCACTGCAGCAACTACACAGCCAGAGTTCGCTGACTGTGGTTTGGTTTTCAAAAACGTTACGGGATGTTTTTACAGAAGTTACACATTTCTACGGACTAATCCTTTATTGGACACAACAGACGCCAAAACATCTGATTAAGTCTCCAGTTGTTTTTCTCCAAATAGTTCCTGTATAATTTTGACCTTATAGGTAAAATATATCAATCTCTAGAAGCCAAGATGGATTCCCACCCGGGTTGTTACGTTAATCCAGCCATGTTAAAAGCAATCATCAATTTTTTTTTTCCATTTTCATTCGCATTATTTGACTTCTAGAAATCAGTGTTTTGGATTACAGTCCCGATCGATGTGATGCATCAGATTTTTATGTTTTCATCTGATGTGACTCAGTGAGGCCTCACCTCTACAGCGATGAAGCTGCACATTGTTTCATATTTCATTAATTCAGTGAGACAACACCTTTTTTTTCCATGGTGTGATGTTCATTTTTTTCCTCAGCTGTGATATGAAATTGTGGTACATTAACGTCACTGAACGGGTGGTTTTTAGACATTTTACACATTGCATGTGAAAGCAACAACTTCTCATGTTCCTTTTTTTTTTTAAACCAATATTAAGCAGTAAGCTCTAATGCTCAAATTAATCAGCATCTGCTTCAGCAATCATTCATGAATGATAATGAGGGTTAATATAATTAGAAACCAAAAATGTAACTGTAAATGTAACACTGTACATTAAACACGTGATATACCAGGCAACTATTTCATTATTTGTTTTAATTAAACCCTCCATCTATTCTCCTTTTCCTTTTCCATTTCTGGTTTTACTTAATTTCTATGGCTTTTTACAAAACATTTTTTAAAAATGGTTTTAATTATTTGCTTTAATGCTGAAGTTATTGATTCATAACCAAAAGAGCAAAATGTCTTCTGACAGATTTGGGTCAAAAAGACTACTGCTGGACAGGAAGGACTGTCTTAAGGTATGGATTAATCTTTTGCTCTATGAAACAGATTCAGTTTATCATCAGAGGACAAAGAAAAACACCAAATATTCACGTTTGACTTGGAACTAAATACATTTTAGATGAAGGATTTATCAAACATCAGAATAGATGCTGAATAATTTTGTGCTGATCGGCCAATTGATTAACTGACGAGATTTTCAGATGGAAAACATATTACTGCGTGGATCATTAACTGACAGATGGATCTATAATGAGCTGCTGATGTTCAGATAGCTTACATCACTATGTGATGCTGAATATTTCTGATCCTGGAAGTTTGACTGACTGACCCGGTTTCTCTCTCTCTCTCTCTCTCTCACACACACACACACACACACACACACACACACACACACACACACACACACACACACACACACACACACACACACACACACACACACACACACACACACACACACACTGTGACTCGGTACATTTTGTTTTTCTGGGCTGAAACACCGTGAAGCAGCGGGCCCTGCTGCACCTGCAGTCCGGCCTGAGCCGACACCACCTGCCTCCCCGAGCATCCGCTGCCCGTCCTGGACACAATGTCAAGGACGGAAAACCGCGAATATAACGGTTTAAATCACCAAACCGTGTTCACCGCAACGAGACCGCGCCGGTCAGTCACAGGTGAAATCACATTATTGCTGCAGACAGACGGACTGACGGACAGCTCGCTGTGTCCTCTGCGCACACATTATATAACGCAACACCCCCCCCACCCCCACCCCCCCCGTAAAAATACCGGAGCCGTACGGAGGCTGAATGGATGCTGTACGGGTGGAAACGCCGAGCAGGAGCCGCGGACAGGCCCCCGGTGAGGCTTGCAGCAGCGGCCTGTCCGCCGCTAATCAACCCGCTGAGGAGATCAAACAAAGCCGACTTATGATAAACCGCAGAATAAAGCCCGTGATGAATAAACCCAATTAGAATAAAGCCGGTACCTGATCGTCCGAAGCCGAGCCTGCTGCTCCTCTCCTCCGCGAAATGAAGTGATTTCACCGCAGAAAACGACCCTTAAATCCTCACAAATCCACCGGCGCGCCGGCTGCGTCCTGCCGCAGCGCCGCCATCCGAGAGAGAAGGCTGATTCAAGCGCGAGGAATTAAATCCACCGCCGGGGTCGGGGGAGGGGGAATCACGTCGCAGGAGCGTGTCCCACCGCCGGCCGCTGAGTCCGCTCCTCCGCCGGGTGTCGGTGTTAAAATGGAGGCGGTCTCTCCGGGAATAGAAACAGAGTGGAGCTACTGCTGCTGCTGCTGCGAGGAGGAAGAAGAGGAGGAGGAGGAGGAGGAGGAAGAGGCGCTGCTGTTATGCAGAGCCACCTAGAGGGGGCGCCAATACCCGACCTTCACAATAACACCCTCTGTCTGTCTTCTTTACACGTTTAACTATAATTTGTCGAGTATTCCTTCTGGGTTATTTCATAACATATAAAATGACATTATTATAAATTAATGCAAAAATGTAACAATATAATAAAAGTACAATAAAGATTTATAAGAACAATAATAACATGTACCCTGGAGTGAATAGTAAAAATATGTAATTACATTACACATAAGTTAAAAATAAAGTATTTTTTAAAGATAGAACGAAATTATAGAGTAAATTTTATAGTAACTTTTATGGAATGTGCAGCAAGAAATGTTGAAATAATATCTGCTCACATAATAAACAAAACTGATAAACTATGTAACAATATGATACATATAAATATAGTGTGTATATATAATACAAATATAATAATACAAAATACAAAACAGACATTGCATTTAATTTAACTTTTTTAGTTATTAGAACATCAGAAGTTTTGTATTCACAAATATGTCCGAATGGAAACAATGATATTTTGTATAACAAACTTAAATAAAATGAATGTGGTCATTTAAAATTGTTTAGTTATTCATTTACATCTGCTTTATATTGGTCACTGAATGGTCACACAACAGAATAAGTGCTCATCATTATCCATGATAAGTTGATCAGATATTATTTTAACATCTTCAAATTGAAGTCTGGTGAATAAAAGGTAAATTTAAGTTCCATGTTCACTGTCTCATACGAACGAATTTGAGTCAGAACATACTGTGAACACAAAACTACACTTTACAATGACTGGCCTGCAGCACGGCTGATCTCAGACCAGCAGAGGGCAGCAGTAACTTCATTTTTTTTTTACTGTGTATGTTATATCATCTGAGCACCATGTTCTTTGTTGTCACGTTCAAACATCAGGTTTCCTCCGAAAATGGAAATAATATCAATTCCGCACTCATCACACACGATTGGGCCACTTCATTAGGTAGCCTACACTTGTTTAACACAGTTTAAGATGACAGTGTTAAACACAGAGCTCAACATTATACTGATTATTATTATACTGATGATAACATACATCACGGGGTCAGATTTTTAGGGGACATAATCCAGTACATCACAATCATTAACTACGAGCTCAGTGATGAAACACTGAATCAAATTAAGAGCAAATTGAACATGAGAAGCATCTAATCCAGATTCTAATCTAGAATACAAAATGTTCCAAAATATCATTTAATATAAATTACGGCAGTCACGTTAGGTTATCAACCATCAACATTTACATCTACCTTCACGGTAGTGAAAATTTCCTTCTGTTGTTTCCAAATTGATAAAATCACACAAACCATTATTATTGAAATTAAGAAAACAATACTATTCAATTTTATGTATTTTGAATTTGGAACGTTCACAATTTTAAACAGGCAGTTTTCAGGACGCCCCGTCGACGGCGAACTTCTTAGGACCCTGAACTGGCATGTCTGACAACATTAGCTAACCGGCTATCAGACTAAGGAACAGCGGCTCTGACAAGAAAACTACAGAGTGTGGAGTTTTATAAAAATGGCTGAAGTCAAAGTGAAAACGGAGGTGAACCTTTCGGATCCTGCCGAGGTTGAGAATAGGTTAGTCGGACAACATCACTGAGAATTATTGCTGAGCCCACGGTGCTGTTTACCCAGAGAGATGGATGCGCAGACTCCATCTAAATTCATCTCAGATTTGATGGTTCCTCGGGTATAATCTGACAGGGCCGCGGAGACGTTCATTAACGTTAAACATTCGTTTATTTGACAAATATCTGAACGTTTTCTGCTCTTAAACGGCGCCGTCAGCTGCTCCTCCTCTGTTGGAGTACTAATTAAGAGATATTATATCAAGCTCACAGGATTTTCTTTCTCAAATGGGTTATTTTAACAAATAAAGTTCAGATTGGTGCTTTGCATGTGTCGCCGAACTGGAGTATTCATTTTATAGACACCCAGAATAATGTAGGTTACATCAGGTAACCTGATGTCGAATATATCACAGTTTCTGAGAAAACAGTTTAAAATAAGAGATGATTTCTACTTAAAGTGATTCACACCTCTCAGTTGATTTTGTGTGTGTGTCTGTACCTTTACATGTAGGATCAAAGAGCTGTGCCAGCAGTTTCCTCATGGTATCACAGATCAGGTGATCCAAAATGACCTGCCTCACCTGGAGCCTCAGCAGAGAGCCATGGCCATCAACAAGCTGCTCTCATTGGTCAGTCTGATGAAGATGTCACTGTTTACTGTTGAATCATGCACTCAACTGCTTGTGTTTATGGTTATTACTTGATACATCTTATCGATTAGCCATTGATGGTATCAGCTGGTCTGAACCTTTGCTGTTGACCTGTTCCAGGGTCAGCTGGACCTGCTGAGAAACAGTTCAGGTCTCCTATACAGACTGAAGGACACTCAGAGCACCAGGTAAATGCAGCACACACCTGACGCCCTCTGCAGAAGGACTGATGCTTCAGCTACACAACTACATCTACACAATAATAACGGCTGTAACACAGCAGCATGACAGCGTTCGGGATATCAGATGGATTTAAATGTGAAGGAGACACAGTGACTCTAAGATTCCATTCTCCATTAATACAGTGCACTGCTAACTGATTGCATGACTCTTGTTGCTGTGTGATACCCGGTGGTCTGAACTGTTTTTGACCCTGAACTGGAGCGGTCTTTGTGGTTTGTCCTGTTTCAGTAAGATGAAAGGTTCTGACAACCAGGAGAAACTTGTTTATCAGATAATCGAGGATGCAGGGAACAAAGGTAAGAAGTGGCGGAGGTTGACACTAACTGCAGTTTCACTACTTGTGATTTTTAAAAAAGATCAGGTATTAATTGCTTTTATTGCTGCAGGGATCTGGAGCAGAGACATCCGCTTTAAGAGTAACCTTCCTCTGACAGAAATCAACAAGATCTTGAAGAACCTGGAGAGCAAGAAACTCATCAAAGCTGTTAAATCTGTTGCTGTGAGTTCACACTTTGATCAGCTGTACATAGCAGAACCAGACCAAAACTGGTTTGTCTTTGGTCTTGACCAGCTGATCCTTTGGATATGGATGTTTTTTCTTCTGACAGCTGCATGTTTATTGTGTGCAGGCATCCAAGAAGAAAGTGTACATGCTCTACAACCTGCAGCCGGACCGCTCAGTGACGGGGGGCGCCTGGTACAGTGACCAGGACTTTGAGTCCGAGTTTGTCGAAGTTCTCAACCAGCAGTGCTTCAAGTTCCTGCAGAGCAAGGTTAAAAAAGTTTTAAGCAAATGTTTAACACTTGTTTTCATAGTTTTTCCTCTACTATTCCAGCTATTATTGATTGTTAAAAATAAACCCACACAGATCATCAGATTTTAGTCTAAGGCATGAATCCATTACTGATTTAATATGAATTTAATATTACAAATATTATTTTAATTTACTTTCAAAGAGCGGAAGCCATTTTTCTGTCAGTGTGAGTCTGTAGATCTGAGGCTCTCCCTCCTAAATGTTTGAGTTCAGTATGATGTTGTCATTACTGGTCACATGACTTTCACACTGTGTGTGTGTTCAGGCTGAAGCGGCGAGGGACAGCAAACAGAGTCCAATGGTTCAGAGGAACAGCTCCTTTGCCACCTCACACGAAGTCTGGAAATACATCTGTGAGCTGGGAATCAGCAAGGTGATGCTCTCATGACATCACACACCTCAGACCAGCCAATCACTCATCCAGGAACAACTGGATTTCTGCCTCACCCACAGACAGAAATCCAGTCCACATGGTGCTGCATTCAGGCATCAGTAAAGTACCTGATCATGCTGCTGCTCCCAGTTTGACGGTCAGCTGTTTACAGGTTGATCTTTCCATGGACGACATCGAGACCATCCTGAACACGCTGATCTATGACGGGAAGGTGGAGATGACTGTCATTGCTGCCAAGGAGGGAACAGTGGGCAGCGTAGATGGACAGATGAAACTTTACCGCGGAGTCAACCCAATCATTCAACCCACCGGCCTCGTCAAGACACCCTGTGGACTCTGCCCGGTAACACAGACCCATCAGGTTTCTGTTGGAGTACTACACCTCAGGTCTTATGTGGCTGAGCTCTGATTACCTGTTCTTTCTCCTTAGGTGTTTGATGACTGTCATGACGGAGGAGAAATCTCTCCATCCAACTGCATCTACATGACAGAGTGGTTGGACTTCTGACAGCTGCCTGCCTCTCTCCGCTCTTTTCTCTGTGATGAAAAGTTTATTTTCCCATGGATCTGTGATCCATGTAATTTCTTTTCTATTTATCGGAAGGTTTAATAAAACTAGAAATGTGCTGCTGGATCCAGACTCCTTGATTGGGGCTGGGTGGGTGTTTCAGACACATGTTTCTATTTGACAGAACACATTTGCTTCTTTTAGAAGTAGTCCACACAGGGCATGGTTCACATTTAACTCACACTACAGTACACAATCATATGCAAGAAAAAAGTAAAGGTCCTTCATCTTTAGACCCAGGTTAGAAATCACAGCCCCAGAAGACATTTGACAGATGTAATGCTGGATTAACATAAACAAGATTAAACTTAACAGTAATATTTTTGTGTTGTTGCTGAGGTTCTTCACATAAATTATACAACAGGTTTCAGGATAAATAATTCATTACGCAGTTTGTTTTAGGTCCAGTCATCAAAAGGCAGCCTTCAGTTTCCTCAGGTTTTATTACTACAGCAGACAAATACAGAGGAAACACAGCCATCCTGTGGACAGAAGGATGTAGTCTTCTACTCTGTCCTGTTCTGCTCACTTTAAATTTAATAAATATCTATTTTCTACCTTAAATATTATTTGTTTTTTAGTTTCACTTTATTGTATTTTGAGGTAGAATTCTTTTTCTTTTTTAAACAAGTTTTTTCAAACTCCTCTGTTTTCACACCTTCATTATCGATAACTGGGATCAAGGATCCATCTTTCCCTATTGTTTTCTATTTCACTTTAATACTCAGTGAAATATAACTGCATCACTGTCACCATCAGACAGTACGAGATACAAAAACAAGCAACACAATGACAGTATGTATCATCCGTATCTGTAAAAGCCCTAAATGGTCACGTTTCATAGCACCACAATTATAAATAAAGTTGTATCAAATGTTTGGTCAGATTTTGTGAAAAAGGCACATACTGACAAACAAAAACACTGCTACATGAAACAGCTACACGTTCTTTAAAGAGGTGAAACTGATGTGAAACTTGGATCTTTTATAACGACAAACGTTTCAACACAGAAACCTGATCAGTTTCACATTAAAAGTATCTGAATGTACAGTAAGAACTACGGCACGATAAAAGACAGAACGAGCCAGCGGGGTGACAGAGTGTCCTGCAGCAGTAGTAAACTCTGAACCCAGGTCAGTTTGTTCAGTGAGAGTCCACAGATTTAAAGGCTCGCACGCAGTTTGTTTTCAGACTTACTGTCCTGTGTGATTTTGGAGAAAGGGACTGGAGCATCAGGTGAGAGCAGCATCACAGGAGAAGGAGACAAGACTCTGGTGGAGGCCTGTGGTGCAGGATTCAGGTGGAAGACTCATTGGCATTTCCACACAAATAAACTGAAAGAACAACAAGAAACAGATGTATGAATGTGGATATAAAGACTGAATAACAGTCTCCACAAATGATTCTAATGGCTTTTGTCTGAACTGAGCCTGACAGGTTAGAAATAATTCAAATCTCACCTGCAGTCACTGCCACCGGCACTGATGACATACTTATCATCGCAGGAGAAGCGAATGTTAGTCACATGAGCAGAGTGACCAAAGTAACGCTTATGTTTTGCCTGTAAAAAGATCAGTGGGAAGAGGTGAAGAGCTGACATGGTGGACAAAAACCTCATCTAAACAACAGTTTAAGGGTGTGAAGCTCACTTACAAATTTTTCAGTGCAGGGAAAATCAAAGAGCTTGATGAGGCCAAAATCATCTCCTGTCACTAGGTTGACGCCGGCGTGAGAAACACAAGCACAGTTAACGTCCGCCTTCTCAGCGTTTCGAGGCCAGACACCGAGAACCTCGTCACCCAGGATGCTAGAAAACACAACACAGTGATCAGTGTGATCCTACTGCCTCACTGTATAGTTCTATGGATGTCCTGCAGTGTGGAGATCCTACAGCATGTTCCCAAAACCCCACAGTATGCTCTTTAAACTCGACAGTATGTTCCCCTAAGTCGCCTGTCTCGTATATTCCCGGTGCCCTAGAGTTTGTTGCATAGACGCTACATTATGTTACCTTGGATCTGCACTTAGTTCCTTAAGTTCAATAGTCAATTCCATTACTTCTACATTTAATTCCCTGGGCTCTAATGTTAGTTCCAGAGGTTCTCTATGAAATAACAACATCTGGCCCATTGTGCATTTGTGTACCAGCCTCACCTGGTCCAGGTAGCCCAGGTGATCCTCTCTATGACAGGCTGCTCTGTTATTATCTTCCCAGAAGGAACTTCATGCACCTGCCGAGTGTAGGTGCTGGTGGACACCTTGAATAGAAATGGAGGAGATGTTATGTTTTACTCGATTCACTGATGTTCCCATACAACATTTTCACTGAGCTCAACAGTAGAAAAAGCATCAGTTGCAACATCAATATCACCAGCATTAGTAAGAGGTCACAGGTCAGAGCACCAAGACCATGAACAGTAATCAAACCTATATTTGCCACCAAACAAACCCAAAATGAAACAACTGAATATTCAGTAAGAGTGAATGGAAGTTTGCAGACTCTTTAACCTGGATGTGTTTGCTGTCAGCAGAGAAGTCAATCTGGATGACAAAGCCAGCGATGTCCTTACAGTAACCAATCCGGTTGAGGGATGGTCCAAGAGAAAGGTCGTAAAAATCCACAGCACTTTCAACTGAACCCACTGCCAAGAACCGGTTGTCTGGACTGAACCTGGACCACAAGAAAAGCCCAAAAATATGTTTAGTTGATTGAGTTGTTAAAGACTGGTGTTGTACCATATGTCCTGATATCTGCTGAAGACTGATGTCCTACCTTATGTCCTGGATGGCGATGCTGCGGTCCCTCTTCTTGCCCCAGACAGTGAGGGAGTTGACCAGCAGGACGATGAACTCTCCGTTATCCATGCCGATGGAAACCATCTCTCCGTTGGGGCTGTAGCAGGTGCACTTTGCAGGATGACCCAAACTCACCTTGTTCAGAAGTTTCTAACAGAAAAGAGAACATAGGAGTAGATGCTTAACACATTGTGCCACAATGAGGCTGACACCATGTGGAAACAAGTGCAAAATATGTTTCTTGATCTAAGACACTTTGAAGCTGATCAGAACAGTTGTGGAAACACTGAGTGTCTCTGCTCATTCTTCAGACCTGTACCTTATCGGCCAGGTCCCATATTCGGATGGTCCCGTCATCACTGGCAGAGATGAAGACGTCTTTGAAAGGGTGAGTTGCTAAACCCCAGATCCCTCCCTGTGTGTGTCCATTGATCATGGTGTTGGACGCAGCGTTCTTCTCTCCAACTTCTATGATCTCCCCATCTTTGGTTCCCACCAGGATTTTACCCTAGATTACCAGGTACAAAGGAGATGTGTCAGAAACCTTGAAGTTTTAGTTGTAGTTGTATTCAAAGACTTGCATTATTTTAGGGATCTGAAGAGCATGATCAAAATGACACTGTGTATTTAATTTCACCCCACCAGCTTTTCAGGGCTTTTTCATTATGATGAAGGTTGTTTGACAAAACTTGCAGGATGCTCCTTTTGAATCCATGTGCACATGACAGTTGCTTTGCAGTGTTTATTGCGACTGCACCCTTGATTGTATTATTTTCTGTATACATTGCCTAATGTAAGAGTGTGGTTTCATAGCCTGACATGCTCATACCTTCCCTCTGCAGACAGAGCGGACGTTCTCCACCGGCTGGCCAGTCTCCAGCTGAAACGCTCGGCAGCGCTTCATCTCCTGGTCCCAAAGCTTCACAGCGCCACCCTCTTTTGTCCTGTTAAACACACAAACAAACAAACATCATGGTCTTATTGTTCTAGTGCAGAATTTACACACTTCTGCCCCATATATCATCCTCATCAGTACATTGTCGACAAATTCATGCAGAGACAATCCAGTGGTCGTGGAGTCCCAAACTGGATCTGCTTTCAATCTGCTCTAAATCCAGTAAAACCACACTTTCAAATGACTTGATATGACAGATTGCCAGCCCACCTACAGGGCAACAGTAACTAGGACAGATGTGTTGAAAGGCTGAGTGACCTGAGCACTTGGGCGAACATGAAAAAGCACTGTGTCTTTGAATCTTAATTCCTTTACAAACTCTACTAGGATGAGACATGTTGATTTTCAGGTACTCACGGTCGTTCCTTCCCCCCTGTGACGATGAGGCCATCCCTCAAGGTGGTGTACATGGTGAAGACTGGACCACTGTGCGCCTTCGCCACCACCCGCACCAGGAAGTGCTCCCTCCACACATATACATCTCCGTTTATAGCACCAGTGAATGTCAGGTTGTTCTGAACAACATAAATACAGACTTACTACACATTCTGGAGGTTTATATATTCTATTTTGAGGTGAGGTGAATCAGAATTAGAGTTTCAAAATGTTTATCTTACAGCACCAAAGGCCACAGACAGCATGGTCTGCATTCGGCCATCCTCCACCGAGCCGATCACACCTTTTTTGTACATGAGCGAACCTCCAACCAGAGTCCAGAACTTGATGTGTTTGATTCCCACCGACACAAACTGGGTGTCAGAGTCTGGTCTGAACTCCACCACGAAGATCCGCTCAGCATGACCGCCTTTACTGGTTACCTTGGTGCCTTGGGTAGAGGTCAGAGGTTAGCCTGGAACCCCCTGCATTCTATATTCTTACTAATATTCTGTATGATTTGCTTTAGGCTATGTACACTATATATTATGTCATACTAACGTTATACTTCTGCACGAGGTACGTCAAGAAGCCTACAGCCCCTTATCCCCCTTAGAAGATCCACGAGTCATTACAAGATTAATATTTTTTAATTTTGAGAGAAATCTTTGGTACCTTCCTGCCACCTCCACACAGTGATGGTGTGTTCAGGTTCCACTCCTACAGACAGCAACAGCTTTCCTGTTGCGCTGAAGTTGACGTAGCCTACACCTTTTGCATGGGAACACCGAAGGATGGACAGCGTCTGCTTTGTTATGGCATCCCAAACATGGATGGATGGGGCGAGGCCTGCAAGAGGAGACCACAACCATAAAAACTAAACAGCTCGAGAACCAAGTCACCCAGGACATATGGATGCAGTGAACTGTAGACATAAGGGTCTGAGGGCTTCAGGTGGGACAAGAACCAATAAACTAAGGTGTTGTGAAGGCATGGACCTTAGCTTGCTAGGAACTGTGGATCCACAGCACGTTATTTCAACCCATGGGATTCCTGGCAGTGTGGTTTCAAGGACCAACAGCATTAAGATATCCAAGGAACCAGGGCATCAACTACACAGGACTTAAGACTACCAAGAATTTTGGTGCTTAATGTCTGAAGGTAACACAGGAACTAAGGAACTAAGGTGTGGTGTAATCAAGGTTCTTAGTATCCTTGCAACTCTGGAACCAAATGTTTAAAATACGGTAGGATCAAAGAACCTAAAGTCCAGGAATGAATAAGCAAACAAGCATTAGCCAAAGCAAGAGGCAAGGTGAATCTTTGAGGAACCAAAGGGCCAAGGAACCAAATGATTGAACAGAAAAGAACCTGGGGAATTTAAGGAGTAAAAGACCTTAAGGAGTAATAGAGCCAAAAACACAAAAACAGAAGTACAGCAGAGAAACTGGAACACTAAATAATGGAATAAAGGAGTTAATGCACCAAGTACAAGAGGCACTGAATGAAGAAAGAAAAATATCAAGGAATGAAGGAACCAATTAACCGAGGAGCACAAGACCCACTGATGTCAAAATGAAATGGAACCAAGGGGTAGAGATGGTGAGTTTTGGAGGGAATGAAAGACTCAGGAGCTGAGGGAGCAGATACGCAGGTAGGAAGCAGTCAATAAAATGTATTTTATCTAAGGATGATTTAGAATCTCCATGTTGTTACGGAGTAGGATGGGATTGGCACTCACATTCAACACAGCAGAACTTGTAAGAGACTTAGATTTCGATTCAGAGTTAGGAAGATCAAAACTGATTCTTTTTCAAACCTCTCTGTATTCACACACTTACAGCAAACAATACTAACAACATTGGCCATGATCACACAGGACTTCTTCCTTCTGAAGTTAGTGCAAGTTGAATCACATTTTTGGAAAGCCATAAAACAGCTGAAATGCCTCCGTCATTAGTACTGATTTTGTGATTCTTCTTTTTTTAAAGAACTGAATGGATTGGCATCACCGTAGATGTCAACTCTCATGTAACACCATTTTCAAGTTCCAAAGTTTTCAGTGAAATTTTTTTTATTAACTGCTCCCAAAATTATCCATCATTAGGACCATTAATATCTGCGGTAGATTTGATTGAATCTGCCCAGTACTTTTTCAGATTTGCTGGACAGACAGTCAGATTGTCCTGTGTGATCATGGCAAAAGAGGATTATTATAACAGGATCGCTGCATTTGCAGATAAAACAGTGTCTTCATGCCTGACATTCATGCCTTGATATGTATCATCAGATAAGACAGATCCAAGTCTAGCTTCTATCAGAACTTGTGTTCAAAAGCAGGTTCTGAATGACAGACTTACCACAAACAGTACAGACACCACGTACAGAAACCACCCAGGTTAGCTCTGCTAATTTAACATGCTGATAAGAGGCTCTAAGCAAGGCTTTGTCCTCAGTCTCACTTGCTTTAGTTTGTCTACTGCCATACTCACACTGATGTGGACAAATTTGAAAACACTGTTTCTGAAGGTTTTCCATCCACACCATTGTTTTCTACACCCTGTGTCAAAACTTAGACACAAAGACAACACATGCACTTGTCGACTTTGCTCTTCTCCCTCGTCTTCTAGTTTAATAATAGTTCCACTTGCCAGCTTTTGTTAACTACATCTCATGATCTTCCTCATCTCACACCATTGGATTAGTTGTTATGGTAAATGTTCAGCTATTACCATAGAACTTTCTCATGTCAGGTTATCAACAACACTATGTGCATATGGTGAGCACATGCCAGTGGAATAAATGGAGCATCTTGTCTCAGTGCACTTCGTCCAGCACCATTTCATCTCACTGTATGTATATATAGTTACTGGTTACAATTTATTTGCATAAGCTCTATGTCCAGTGTCTTGTTAATAATAACAGTGGATTTAAATAGAATATTTCACTAATACTAATAATTCTTTTAAAGATGCTGAATTTTAACTGACACTTTTTTTTTGAAAGGTCCAGTTAGCAGTGTGGAAAATGTTGGTTTCATGTGACTGGAAGGAAAGAATGTTTACATCAGAATCCACATCAGTGGAGACATGGTCTTTGAGAGACAGAGTATTGGGGGAGGGGAGCTACAAACAGAATGAAACCTGAACAGGAACCTGACCGCTGATACTCACCAGACATTTCAGCCTCTACACACCGAGAGCAATGACACCAACAAGTTAAACACTGAGTTCTTCACGTGAATCAGGACAAGGTGTGTGAATGGATCAGAGATGAGTGACTGCGGAAAGATGAGCAGAGTCTTACCTGGCAGGTCAGTGATGTCACCTGGAGATGAGGTGAAGCGGTGACAATGAGGAAGCAGTGGAAAAGAAAAGAAGTGCAATGGGCAAAATGTAGCCAGGTCATGCATGAGAACAGCATGGTGGTCACTATCACAACTCTGTTTGGAAAAGCTGCATGTTTCTGTTTAGATATACAAAAAGTCACCCTGTCTCACTGCAAAGTCCCACATCCTGTTGACTCTGCATTGTGACTGAAATAGTGTTCAAGGGAAATTAATCTATTTGTCATATTGTAAATGCTCTACTTTTCAAAAGCTGCTTTGCAGGCCGCTACATGCGCAGCAATGAAGATGTCAAAGAAACTGATTATGTTGTTTCTGTGTCTCTTTCAGGTTGTTTTGCAGTTTCAGAAATGTTAATGCTGTTATCGTTTCAAACAGTGGCTCTGGGGGAGCCTGTGCCCCAAAGACCTGTACGGTGACTCACTGTCAGCTTAAAGAAAGCACTGAACAGTGAAGGAAATTACAGTTCGCCTTCACTTTCTGCAGTTATAAATGATGTCGGAGGATTTTCTGACAGGAGCAGGAGCATAGTTTAATGTCCGTCTTTAAATGTGAGCTTACAGCTGAGTTGACTCACCAATCTGCCCAGTGGCAATGACGTTTTGGTATTTCGGATGTTGATTGACGGTCAGGCAGAGGATGTCGTCGGTATGTTCCAGGTAGAAACTCTGAGTTCCTGTCAGGTCAGGGAGCAGAAGTGTAATGTCATGAACAACAACATTACAAATAAGAAGCCAAGTCTGAGAGTTTTACTGACCGGCAGACAAGTTCTGGATCACCACGGTGGCAGCCGTGTGGAAGATGATGTCAGCACCATCGTTGAGGTAATGCAGGTTGTTGCGACAGTCAAAGCCTCTGTAGCCAAAGACGTGCTCCAACACCAGCTCCTGAAAAAGCACACCGCTGTTTGAAGTGACGTCCAGTGTGAGTGGACCAATGTTAACAGGACCTCGTGCCGACCTCCAGAACTTTCTTCTTCTTGGTCACATTGTTTTTCAGCAGTTTGTCTGGCAGCGGTGCAGCTCGACTCACAGGAGGCCTGAACAGGAAAAACAGCAACAAAGTCCAGAAACAGGTGACATCATGCCTGTCGATGTGCTTGTGATCAAATCCACAAAGTTATTAAATTTGGTACCTTTCCTCCACTGGAAGCTCTTTGTGCTGCAGGTGAGGTTTTGTTCCTGACATATTCCTGATACTGGCAGAGTAGATCTTGGTGACGTAGTCCACCGCCTTCTCACGGGCCACGTCGCTATCGTAACCTGTTAACACAACAACAAAGAAAGTCTTCTGGTCCTCCTTCCGTCAAATCGTTCAGCTCCCTGTCACTCAGGTTGAGACACTTTTTACTGCTTGTCAAAAAAATGACCTACAGCAGGACCTGGACCAGACTGAGTTTGTGTTCCTTTAGTGGAAAGGATGCTGCTGTTGAGACCTGTCCATCACCATGACAACACGGTGTTGGTGTCTGACATATGTGACAGCAGGGAGTTTTTAGATGGACATCAGGCCTCCAGAGCTAAACCCTGTCCCTCTGCAGCCATTCCACAAACCTCCTGAATTATTCCCTTGACATTTGGGGATTGTCCCTGGACCTCTAACTGCCACAACCTGTTTTTCTGTAAATATGTTCAACACTCTATGTGTGTTGTTTTTTTGGACTGTGTTACCTCCGTCCTCCTCTGTGTCGTCGTCTGACTCCTCGCTGTCCATGGCTTTACTCTCTTTGTGCCCCGGCGGCTCTCTGGTCCAGATCATCAGCGCTGTGTCGGCCCCGCCCACCGACAGTAGCATGGAGTCGTCACTGGACCAGCGGACATTTGTCACATTGGTGCTGTGACCCACATACTTCTTAAACTTTGCAAATTGGCCCTGAGGTCAGATTTTGACATAAACAGGCAGAATGAGAAAACATGAGCTGATGAAGGACCCAGGGTTAATTTCCCTTAAAAGGCAGAACACATTTTGGCCAGTGGTTTTTTACAACTCTGTTTCCCTGCGTCTCACCCTGGACGGGTAGCTGAAGAGTTTGAGGAAGCCAAAGTCATCTCCAGTGGCGAGCAGTTTGCTGTCTTTGGTGAGTGAGGCAGCATTAACGAAGCTGAGCGTCGGCCATATTCCCTCACAGGTTGGACCTAGAACTGAAGTCCAGCTTGCCCATTCCAGCTTCTCAAACTGGAAACACCAAAAACAATCATGTACTTGAGCAAACAGAAACACCCCGATGATCTGTAGAATATTAGGAAATCAGACCTCCGCCACACTGATGTTCTGTTTGCGTCCTCGTGGAGCCTCAAAGAACAGCTGCTCTTTAGCTCCTGTGTTCACCTGCAGCAGTTTACCTGTGGAGGAAAATATCAGGACTAGACATGATTTCATGAGAATGTGAGGATGTAAACTCTGTTAGCCTAACCATTAGCGTGTTAGTTTAGCATTATCCCACGTGTGTTCACAAGGTGTGTGTGTGTGTGAGTGTTCACCTCTTGAGTCCCAGTCGATGTGAGTGATATAGCTGCCAGCTCCTTTGCAGATGCCGACTCTCTTACTGGTCAGGACGTTATAAATGTCCACAAAGGAATCATGGGACGCCACAGCCAGGTACTTGCCGGCATCTGAAACACATAGAGTGGTGACTCATCACCGACCGACCAATCATCTTTGCCCTGTGTCGCACCTGCGTGGCGTGTTGAGGTACCCTGTGAGAAGCATATATCAGAGATGAGCTCTCTGCGGTGGTGGAAGGTCACCATGTCTTCCAGAGTGTCGGCATTCACAACCAAGAAGCTGCCATCGTTCAGACCCACTGCAAGAGCTTTGCCATCGGGAGAGAAGGCACAGCAGCGCCCACCTGACAGGTCACCCACAGGTAACACGTAGTTAACATACAGGTAACACACAGGCAACATAAACAGGTGGGTATCACATCAAGCAGGGCAACATGCCATGGGTCGTTTTTCCCACCTTTCTTGAGTTTGCGGACCGCGACCATGCGATGATTGGCCGACAGCTCCCAGATCCTCAGAGTTTTGTCATCACTGACGGAGGCGCAGACAGGAAGCAGAGGGTGAGCCGCCAAGCCCCAAACCTCCCCTTCCATGTGACCCTGAACGCAGCACACACACAGACACAGGTAATGTAATAAATAGGTAATGCTTATCTCTGTGGGAGCAGGAATCTATACAAGATGTGAAACGTGAAAAGGGTTTCATGTTTCATATTAACATTTATGAGTTGTAGTCATCAGATTGAAATGTTCAAAATGAATAATGTTATACAAGGACCCATCTCCGTCAATCTGACCTGAACCAGCAGAGTCATGGGTCCGCTCTTGTCGATCTCCAGGATTTCTCCATTCTTTGTTCCCAGCAGGATGTGACCGTGACCCAGGGTGATTGCTCTGATGGACGGGTTGTCCTCCAGCAGAAGTCCTGACCCAAAATCATAGAGTAAATAAAACACCAGAAACAAATATGAAATCTGTGGATACCTGAGCTCAGGTGTGTCAGACCTTTGGATGATGGAGACAGAGCAGCTCTCTTGATGGCGTACGTCTTTAAACATCTCTCAAACATGTCGTCCCACAGCTCCACAATGCCATCCTTTCCCCCTGTCACAAAACCCTGGACAGTGAACACAACACAGGAAACAATGAACAAAGACAACGTTATCGCTGGCACCCTCAGTGCTGAGATTTTTGGATGGATGGCTGGATGGATGGGTGGATGGGGGATGAATGTAGGGATGATAGACAGCTGGTTTTTCACCTTGTCCAGGGAGCACATGGCGAACACGGGGCCGTCATGGGCTTTGATGGTCTTGATGAGGGTTGTGTCTCTCCAGATGTAAACGTCTCCGTTTGTAGCTCCGGAGAAAACCAGGTCTTCAGATCGACCATAACAGGCGGACATCATTGTCTCCTGTTTCCCAAGGTTCCCAAATATCCCCCGTTTAAACGTCAAACCGCCACCTGCAGGACAAGGGCAGAGAAACATTTGATGGTGTCAGCCGGATGATCATTTATTCAGACAGAATAAAGTTTGCAGCAAAACAAAAAACGATTTTTGGGGAACATAGGTCCAGGTTATGGTTAGCCTAACTTAGCATAAAGACTGGAAGCAGGGGGACAAAGTTAGCTTCACTCTATCAAAAAAGAAAACAACAGATTCAACAACTTTAACGTCAGGTCAAGAAAGAGTGGAGGAAGGAGGAAAGGATGTCTTAATTTTCTGAACATTTCCTTAATTCCTCTGCCCACATATCGTCAGTGGGAGGAAAAAAGACACAGGGAAAAGACATAAGTGAAATGAACACATTAAAGGCAATTGTGATTCCCACCACAGTACCCTGAGTTTACCTGAATGTTGCCAGAACTTGATGTGTTTCATTCCCACAGTCACCAGTTTGTCCATCCTGAAAGGATTACTCTTCACCACAAAAATTTTATCTTTATGACCACTGCAAAACAGAGAGGACGGTTCAGTCAAAGAGGTTAACGGACTGGTCTGGTGTTACTTTATATTTTTTCCTATAATCCACAAATCACATGTACAAACCCAAACAGTGTGTAAAATTGTGGATCGGGTGTATGTACCTGGCCTTGGCCAGTTTCTCTCCTTTCTTCCAGTCCCAGATAACAATGGAGTGAAAATCATCGATTGCCACCGAAATCAAACTCTTCCCATCCGCTGAGACACAAAAATAAATGAGTCAGACAAGGGAGACATCAGACTGACACAGGAGACACATATAAGACACAAGGTAGAAGACAGGAGACGTGAAACAGCAGAGGCTGGATGTAAGAATGACATCCTCCTATGTAATCTCTGAATGGTGACTGTTGATGATGACCTAGGGATACCAAATGGTGCTTAAGAAATAGCAAATGTTTTACAGGTGATGACTGAGTGATAATAACTGATGAAGTAAGGATTACAGATAAAGATTTATGATTAACTAGTAGTGATGTAGGGATAAATTCTCACACGGCATAAGTATAGAAAATGTTGATTTATGGGTAACAAAGGGACAGAGAATGGTGCATTAGCGATGACAAGTTGTGCTTTATTGATTTATTTGATGAAGTGATAATTTAGGCTTTAAAGATGGTGATTCAGGGACCAAATGAAAGGCTATGTGATGAGTGTACCTGTGAACTCCAGGGCACACACTCCTCTGCTGTGGTATCCCTTCAACAGTGATAGACACTTCAAGGTCTGAATGTCCCAGATGTGGATGGCTGGGTCTCTGCCCACCTGTGCAAACAGACAAATCAGCCAGTCAGAAACAGATTGAGTCGGTCTGACAGTAATCGGCTGCACTTTAATTGGCCAGTCATACCTGTGCAGAGGCCACGTAGTCTTTGAGTGGGTGGACGGTGAGGCTGAGGATGTCGTCATCATGGCCGAGGTAAAACCTCTGACTATGCTGCAGCCGGTTGTAGACAATGGCAACAGCAGCCACGTGGTAAACCACCTCCCCTGCCTGACTGTAGAACAGGTTGTTACGACAGTCAAAGCCCCGATACCTGCAGGAAATGGCAGCCGCAATACAAGTCAGAGAAACTCTGTAATTCTCCCTGTTTCCACTCTGTTTGGTGTCAGCTGTGTTGACAGTTTCAGTGGTAGTTTAATGGTTTTTGTTTTTACCCATGCACAAACTGAAGACGCAGCCCCTCCTCTGGAGGTTTCTGTCGCTTCAGAGAACCAATCAGCTTCTTCTTAAGCTGAGACAAGTCCTCCTTATACACCTGCAGACAGAGACAGGTCAGTCAGACAGGATTATCGTAGATTATTTACTGCATGTGATGGTGGTCGTTTTCTGGTGACCTGGCGCTCGTAGCTAGTCTGAGCTTCCTGTTCGATGTCTGAATCAAGCTCTGGGACATCCGACACATCTGAATCCGACTCTCCACTGTTGGAGTCAGCATAACCCTCTGAAGAAACCATCCAAAACACTTGACGTTAAATTAACAATTTAACGGCCCAAAGTCATCAGGTCGTTCCAGGACAGTTTGTGATTCAATACATTGTTATTTGGGATAAATGCTGAGGTGTAAAATCTTGGTCCTACCTTGGAGGAGGGGCTCCAAGACACCATTCATAACACCTTCAGGCAAAAACCTCCATTGGAAGACTGCGTGGTCTGCGCCGCCAGTGCTGACGACCCACTGCAGATCATTGGACCAGCGAACGTTGGTCACATGGGCTGAATGACCAATGTACTTCTTGAACTTGGCTCCTGTTAAATAAAGATGCAGAGTTTACCGAGGAGTTCATACAGCAATTTGATTCAACGGTTATGACTCATCGGTGAGAAATGAAGGCTGTACTACATCAAGAGCAGAGTTGGAGTCCAGTAGCAATTTGAATACTTTACAATCCCATATAAAAAAGTTTTAGGTTGTGCTTTCAACTAAAGAACAAAATTTTCATCATCAAACTAACCTTTTTTCAGGCAGGGGAACCGAAAGAGTTTAACAAGGCCAAGGTCATCTCCAGTCACCAGCACAGCACTGCTGTAGTTGGCATCCACAGAGTTCACATTGGTGATGTTCGAGTATTTTGGCCAGATGCCATTCACCTCCGCCCCACTAATGCCCGTCCAAGTCATCCAGTGGATTCCCTTCGCTTCCTCTTTAGGAACCAGCTTCCCCGCTGGAGGACACAGGAAGAGGTTAAAAGTTCAGGTGATCAATGGAGTCCAGGAGTAAGTCGCAAATGAAGTTCTATGTCAAGACAGGTGAGTGCCAACTGAAGGCAGGTAGGTCCCAAATCACAGAAGGTTAAGGCCCAACACAATGAAGGTAATCCAAAGACAAGGAAGGCAAGTGTCAAGACAGGATGTCTCAAGTCAAGTCCCCAGTTGTAACAGGTGGGTCCTAAGTCAAATCCCCTGTATAGACAAGTCTCAAGTTTAGAGAGGTCAGTCCTAAATTATGTCCCCATTCAAAACTGGAAAGTCCCAAGTCAAGTCCGAAGTACTATGGAAAGTAGTAATGAGTGTTTTGTAGTCTCAGATTATTAAATTAGTACCTGGCATCCTGTAGAAAAGCCGCTCCCCTGCACCGTCATTGGTTTGCAGGAAGCGGCTGTCAACCGACCAATCCAGATGGGTGATGAAGGAAGTTGAGCGACTGCACTCGCCCACCTTCTTATAGCGCTGGGCAACGGCGTAGATATCCACCAGCCCATCGTTTGATCCCACTGCCAAGAAAGAGCCATCTGGAGAAAACTTCAGTTCATGGATCACTTCCTTTCTGTCCTTGATGTGTACAACCTCTGTCATGTCCCTAAAGAAAAAGCAAATTAAAAGATGTAGAAATGTCAGTCTGGTTATTCTCAGTAAGGTTTGATTTATTTTACCCCTTCCAAGCTACGTGGCTTTAAGCCAAATCTCTCATCCCTTTGTTTAAGATCTTGTTTGAGGATCTTTGTTTTATGTCTTCTTGATTCCACTTGACACAGTAATAAACTAAACTACAGCTTTTGGAAAAAAATCTAAATCAACATCATCTTTCAGCCGTGCATATGCGAGGTCACCTGACACGTAGCACAGTGAAGGACCCGTCCTTCATGCCCAGAGCGAGCTGAGAGCCGTCATTGTTGAAGGAGACACTTCGAACAGATTCCTCCATGTTGCAGCGAGCCAGTAAAGTGTGGTCAGGAAGACTCCACAGCCTGAGAGACAGACAGGAGAGACAAGCAGGTGAGAGATAATCTCAGGTAATAACAAGATTGGCGGCGGTGGTGGTAGAAGTGTTGGTGGGTCAAACTGACCTGACAGAGCGGTCATCGCTCCCGGTGACGGCAACTGGTTGCTTGGGATGCAGGTCAAGCGCCCATAACTCGCCCTCACTGTGGCCCTGCATCAGCAGAACCGGTTTGTCCCGATCTCGGACCATGACCTCAAAGATCTCGCTGTCCTGAGTCCCTGCCAGGATCCGATCAGCCTTCCAACAAACACTGCGGATCGACAGACCTGAAACAGTAAACACACCTGACTGCACTCAAACCAGACCAACTATTAGTGAGGAAATATTTCACAATTAAGTTGCATTCAAATTGTAATCAGACTATTACCTCACAATTAATCATCAGCTGACTTTACTTAAATTAATTTGCAACTCCTCCACAGCAGGAGTCACCAGTGTCACAAGCAATGAGAACATGATCCCTCACTGGCTTCCCATGAAGCCAAAACCAAAATAGAGGTCTTGCTACCAGGAACCACCCTGCAGGTCTGGCAGCTAATGAATCTCATCATGATCATGTTTTAGTCCGACATACACCATGAGGTCCAGACCTTTATATCCCTGCTCGGCCTCTCTCAGATCGATCTTAGTGATGGGTTTGAAGTCAGTGTCCCACAGTCTGATGCAGCCGTCTCGTCCTCCAGTGGCGAATCCTTCTTCACAGGTGTGCATGCTGAAGATCCCGGCCTGAATAATGGGTTAAATAAAGAAAGAAGAAAAACAAAACCCCATTAAACATTTCCCATCAGCCCTGCCGTTTCCCTCCCTGTCTCCCATCAGTGCCCTCTGCCTCAGCAGACTTAACATTGTACTTGACTTCTGGCTTGAACAGCAACATGTACTTTGGAGGTTTGAATTGACTCTTTAAAACTTTGACTTTACTCTCATGACTAACATGTCAATGGCCATGTCACATATTTACATTTGACACACACCATCTAACAATTTGCTTAGCCCTCCTCCATTATGAACTGTTGCTATAACTTCACAACTTGTATTATTTATTTATTTATAAATTGTATTTATTTCTTTATTACCCCATGTGCAGCCTGTACAGTCCTGATCAGATTGATTCCTTTCCACACGTAAACGTCTCCGTTCAGAGCTCCAGAGTACGTGAGTTCGTCTTTGGCTGCAGAAACACACAGGATGGTCTGCAGGTCACCCGTCTTCCCGAAGATCCCTCGCTTGGGAGTCAGAGCGTTGCCACAAAGAGTCCAGAACTAAAGAGACACAAACACATATTTGGATTATTCAGTCATATATTATTATAATTGCCTTTTAAACAGCATTTGTGTGATATACAGTATATGTGAAATCATCTGCTGGAAGTCACAACAATCAGACACAAAAGCAAGTTAAAACAGTAAGTCATCACTGTTGTTTTCTCTCTATAATATTGTAATACTGGTCTTAACTTACTAAGTTAAGTGCCTTGAAATAATGTATGTTGTGATTTGGCCTTACACAAATAAAATTGGACTGATGAAAACATCCTAATAAATTGTGTCTCAGTCATGTCTCACCTTGATGTGTTTGACTCCACAGCTGACCAGCCGACTGGAGTTGAAGGGATCCCAGGCCACGTCAAAGATCTGCAGGGTGATCGAATCCAACACTAAAACTGAAATACTAGTAATACTAGAATATAGTATTTCATTCCTGCAAATGATCAGTACTGAACTTGAGATTTTTAGTATGTGTAAATGGAAATGATCTGTTTCCATCTGAAACATCTTGTAATTTTAGGAGAATCTACTGTATTTCATTCACTTTAAATATTTTTCCTTCTTCTGTCACACTGTTATGGGGTCAGTGGTCAATATTTCCTTTTCATTCCCTGTGAATGTGAACAAACGAAGAGTCCTACTCTGTCTGAGTGTCCCGTCGCTGTGGCGAGGACTCGTCCTCTCCTCCAGTCCCAGACACACACTGTGTTCTTGGCATCCAGACCGACCGACACCAGCCGCTACAACAAACAAGACAAAAAACATGTAAGATCTCTTTACTTTTCTTAGTTTAGAAGTGCGAACACTGATCCATATGTAAACCCACATGTAGCTCCCCACAACACCAACAATCAAACAAGAGGCTTGGTTGTACCTGTCCATCAGAGTCGAAAGCAAGACAGGCCACTCCGTGTGTGTGGACGTCCCTCAGGATGGAGACGGTCTGCATGGCATAGGTGTCCCAGATACAAATGTACGGGTCCTTACCCACCTGCCCTGTTGCCACCTGGATCTTATCCGGATGGATTGCCAGGCTGGGGGTGTGAGGGATCAAAGGGTGTGTATCATCAGATCAGACTACTGTGATACTGAAGGAAACTTAAAACACATGAAGATTCTGAATGAAGTTCTGCAGCTTTTTTTCCTCTGCTTCCTAAGTGGATATCTGGAGGTCACGCTGAACAACATCAACGTGTGTCATGTCTGTGTGTTCAGGTCTGACTCAGCTGACTGACTGTGAGGAGGAGGAGGAGGATGTTTGCAGTAAATCACAGCATCTGTACCTTAATCGCCTGTGTGCACCTCTCCCACCTTCACACAGTCTGAAAACCTCAGACTTGAAACAGAATTGTCGTGACAGAGCAGAGGACGACGGGGAGGAATATTTAAACCGTCAGCAGCTTCGTCAGCTCGTCTTCATCATCATTTTTTCCTCCGGCTGTCAGCTCCCAACAGGCTGTGGGACTCAACCACTAACCCCCACTTCCTGCCTCCATCTATCTCCGCCGGCGGTGTGTTCGGATGACTTGGTGGGGAGTGAGCTTTCCAGTAGTTTTCATTTCTAATCGATTAACTTTCTTGGGGTGGGGTGGGGTGGGTGGGGGGTGTGACAGAAAAATCCCTTGTATCTGCTCAGAGCACAGTATGAGTGCACATCCAGCAAATGTCTTCATTTTCAGTTACACCCGCAGTCACAATTATTTCACCTCATTTCATTTGCAATTTAAAACTTAAATCTTATTTTGTCTTATGTTGTAAATTACAGGGTTATTCTTCAAACTCTTCTCCCTGACAAATGATGGTTAATTTATCTGAGAGTCTCTGTGAGATGAAATGTGGATTCTGTTTTGTTTTTCTGGTTTCTGGTTGATTCTGAGGCACCAGACTGAGCTCCTGAACTGGGTCAGAGAGAGACCTGCAGGTGAGCCTGCAGCAACATCTGCAACATCTGTCAGTGTGTGTGTGTGTGTGTGTGTGTGTGTGTGTGTGTGTGTGTGTCTCTCTTAAATAAAGAGGCTCTTCTTCGTGGCTTTATCTGATGTTTCCTTGGGAACTAACTCATGAAACGGTGCGATTCTGAATGTCAACAATTACATTTGAGGAAGTTTTGAATCCATATTAGTCCAGAGAGATTTAAGTTGTTCACCCAGAGCTTCAGAGCATAGGATCCACTGGATCCTATATTTCACATAATGCTCCTGGACAGGGTGTATTATTAGAGCCTCCCTGCCTGTTCATCAGGACATGTCCCCATCAGTTTGATTCAGTCATTAATGTCTCTGAACAGCCTTTTTGACGTCCTCCCACCAGAATTCATTTGGTGGTTGTGCCTGCAGCTGGACACGAGGACTTGCAGGCAAAACTCAGGGCTACAAAGATTCCCCTGACGGTGGGACGTCAACTTCAAACCTGTCACCAAAGAACTCCTCTGCACTTGCTTCTAAATTCCAAATGCATTAATAAAATTATTGAATCTGTATTTAGTTCATCGTCAATTTTTCTCCTAAAGAGATGCAACAATTGAACATGGCTGAAACATTAGACTGTAAAGGACAGATAATTGAATATTTGGATATACTTCATGTTACATTAGAGTAGCTACCTGATACTGACTCCTGCCTCATAGGAGCGTCTCCTCACCTGATGATGTCATCGTTGTGTCCCAGGTAGAACTTCTGGGTGTGCTCTCGGGTGTTGTAGACCACGCCCACCCCGGCCACGAAGTACACCACCTCTTTTCCTGCGGTGTAGTAGAGGTTGTTTCGACACTGATGACCTCTGTATCCATGGATCCACTCCAGCCTCAGCTGGCACCGTGGAGCCGTCTTATCCGACATGTTCCCTCAAAACTGGAGACTCGATGTTAAACATCCACAGAAAATTTGAAAAAAACTAGCGTTCTGGGTTTAAACCAGGAGTTCTGATCAGTTCTGAGTAGGTCCGTCCCGTCTGAAACACAATGTAGCATCTGTCACGAAAGTCTGTGTCCATCCAAATCTGTTGCTGGTCCTAAGACTGATGGGTCCTGTCGTCCATCGTTGTTGTTGTTGTTGTTGTTGCAGTTGTGTTGTCTCTTTAACAGTGCAGCAGGAGTGCAATTATACTTCCCATAATTCCAAATTGCAGCATATCCTACAAACTCTGCACAAGTTTGTGTTTGAAACTGATCACACAACCTTTGGTTTTGCTCATGTTTTGTCTTTCACAGTTAAAAGTATTAACAGTAAATGTTAAAACAGAGTTATATGTATGTATATTTGTCTGTTTTATCACCACCAAAGGAATTTTATTTGTGCCATTAAACGTGAATCTACCAGCAGAAGGCTGCGTCTTACGAACTGTTAAAGTTGGTCTGAATGAAAATCCCTCAAACTTTAGTGTTTAATTTACTGATGGATAAATGTGTGTATTGCCCCTTTAATTGTGCAGGTCTTACTTTAAAAGAGGCTGGGGATTGGATTGATTAGAATTTATAGGTTAATCTCAGGAGAAAATTTACAAAAATAAACCTAATTTTGTTGTCAATGTATGTAATGTTAAAATACTGCAGCTGCTCATATTCCAAATATAAAGTTGTTGTCTGTTTTTTGGATGGATATGATTTTTTTTTTATTTTTTGTTTGTAGGAAAGAAGTTAACATTCATGAGTATGTGTTAACTCCTGAATAATCTGAATGTAAACATGAAATTTTAATCTCTAAAAACTGAAGCACAGTTTTTAAATAAAAAAGTGTGTGGGTTTGTTGATTATTATTTGGTGACAGTACAATCAAATGTAATTAAACATAATTATGATTTACAGTGTTATGTTTTACAAATACTTTGTGACATTATAAGCCTGTTTCCATTTGATTACAATGTCAGGTTGTTATTAAAGTATCAAAACGTTTTGATTTAGGTATTAGTTTGTGAAAACAGATATTATTAAACAATGGCAGGAATAAACGCCTTCACCATCACTGATTATTAGGCTACAGTAAAAACTGATTTTATTACCTAAAAGCCACCAGAATTTTATAGAATTTGTTTTATATATATAACAGTGAACAGTGATTTAGTGTTAGCTCAATTTCCACAAAGCAAGTTTTGCTTTTTAAAATGCTTTTGTGAAATCGATGCTATCTAATTAATAATTATACATTTGCATAGGGAAAAAGACTGCATGTAATTTAAAAAATACTACAAACTACGATTACAACCCAGCGAGGTGGATTCAAGCCTTTTGCAACGTCCCTGACAGTTTCAGTTTTATATCTTGAACGTATTTTTTTTAAAAAATTAATTTATTCACCGAGAAGACGAGGTTCTTTAAATGCGACTTGAACAGTGCTAACAATAGTTACAGGGAACTACAGGGACGTTTTATCGAAATAAGACGTTTTGTAAAAATCTTCCTGGGAACGTTTTCTGAACTCAACACCGCAAACGGAACCAGAATTTGGTCTGAAGGTTACATGAAATATGCCAGATTGTGACATTACAGGACGGTTTATGTGTTCTCAGAGAAGGTCACTGTAAAATATAAATATATAATGTGTTGAGTCCACATGTATCAGCTGTGAAAATATTAAAATGATCTCTGTTCCTCTGGGTCCATTAGAAAAACAACCCACACTCGTGTAAATGTTAGGTACCTAATTCCCCAAATGAAGGCTGAAATCATAGAAAATCCCTCCGCTGATTCTCGCTGCCGTCTGTTCGCTGCTTCCAGTTGAAATCCGGAGATTACAGCGCCGATTTGTCACCGGAGAAAAACCAGCATCCACACCACCCGACACCGACTGCACCTGCTGCTGCAGGCTGGCGGAGAGGCGCGGCAACCCGGCAGAGACCCGAAGCGGCTCCCCGGCTCACAAACAGCCGGAAAAACCCAGAAAGTCGGGATATTATCGGGATATTATCGAGAATCCCGGGGATCACTGACCGCGTCAAAACGGAAAGAATGGACACCAATGCTTCCTGCTCTGAATTTCACAATAAAATACTGACTGCGTTCTCGTAGGTTTGTTCTCTCTCTCTCTCTCTCTCTCTCTCTCTCTCTCTCTCTCTCTCTCTCACACACACACACACACACACACACACACACACACACACACACACACACACACACACACACACACAAATATGTACTAATAAAACCGTGATTTTACCTCTTGTATTCTCGATTTTTTAAGTTATGTTTTAAGTTTGTTGCTTTCCTGAATTGTAGTCAAACATGATATCCAGCATAAAAATATCTTCGCTTTGATCTTTATTCTTGCGATAAAGCGCTTTTAAAAAATGCCTCCTTTCTTTTATTTACTTCCTTAAGTTTTGCCGTATTAAATCATTTATAATGTTACTGTGTTTATTAACTTTGTGAGGTTAATAAACACAAATCAGACAAATATTTTTAAGGCTTTCATGACACTTTTTCATGTTATCGTATGACAGCTACGAAAAACTCCCGAAATCATTTTATTTTGGGGGCCAAAGTCCTAGCTTCCTGTCTTTGCACTAACCTTCGCCAGCTTTCCGCTCTGTCAAGAGCGTCAGGTCAGGGGCGGTTTTAGTGCAGCGGCTTCATGATCAGAGACTCAGCTACAGAGTCGCAGTGCAAGACGGGGAATGTAGTCCTTAAAAAAAAAAAATCTGAGTATTGTGATTAAATCAGTGTTTTTTCCCCTCACTCGTATGTACGGACAGCCAGGAGTGCCAAGTAGATTCTGTTGCTAATATACCTGACTGCCATGCTAATGTGAAAAATAAAATAAAAACACAAACAAAAAGCAACTACATATTTCATCAAACTACAATTAACATTATTTAAATGGAAGCTGCATAACAATTTAAATACATATTCTGAAAATATATTAAATCATGGCTCTGACCAATATTTTATTATTTAACACTTTAAATGATGTGTTGGCTACAATAACACTAGCCATTTTGGCTAGTCATGGTATTTTACACTACAATACAAACTCTTTTCTTCAACATTACCACTGCACAGGTTATAGATATCACCAGGTAGCTTTGTTTTCATGATGATTTCAGATAGCATCATATTAGCATTAGCTAATCCAGCAGGCAAAACCTTCATTTTAAAGTTACATAACTACCTTTATTTCCAAATTTCTTCTGTTTCTAGAGCAGCTTCTGTTCTTTCTTTTTACTGTTGATAGTTAGTTGTGAGCTGCCCTCCAACTCATTCTGGTCTTCAACTTTAATAAACTACAAACGTTTAACTTTGGCTTTCAGTCTCAGCAGAAGCAGCTAACAGCCAGCAAGAGGTTCCCCCATCTGGAGTCCCATCTGCTGTGGATTAACACAGACAGAACTGAACCAGAACCAGATCGATGTGCTGCTGCAGAGATCCTCTCTGATGACCAGAAGCTCTGTGCATATAATGACAACATTTGACATACAAACAACCAAACAACTTCATACAGTGCTGACCAAGTAAATCTCCAATTTGCTTCATTTTAAATCTGGTGTGGCAGATTATCCTCATCCTCGTGCCTACATGTTTTATGTCAACCAGCAAACACAGAGCGGAAGACAGCGCGGGCTACATCTTCTCTAAAAATGACACAAGAGCAAACAACTGATGCATAAAGTTTAAAAGCTTTAATGACATCGCACATATTTTGACAGAGAGAGAAGAGAGAGAGAGAGAGAGAGAGAGAGAGAGCTTTAAAGTCTACAGGTGCAGTTTCATACATGAGAAAAGCCTTTATGATCTAACTTCTGTTTAAATATTCGGCCTTAAACAGCTTCTTCTTCATTCCTATATATGTAGTTCTGATTGTGCAGTAAGATGGCGTTAACTTCCATACATGTTCAGTACAATAGATATACAGTGACGGAGAGCAACACGAGTATCAAAGAGCAGAAAATCTGAACGCAGCGCGGTGTGAAGAGCCAACGACAAGCAAGCAACCTTCATTTCTCCACAGCTGTACCTTCCTTCTGTCTGCTAGACGTACGTTTACCATTAAACATCGACGCTTTAGTGTTTATTATACATACAGATCTTCATTATCTGTACTAGTAGGATCTGAAACATACATTAGAACTAAAGAAAAAACAAAGAGCAAGAGGTGAGGTTTTCAGGCGATGCTCTGAGCCTGACGAAGCATGCAAGTGGACATTTCTACATTATGCACCTCCTCAAGGGTGAATGGCTGTTTATTAGACAAATAGAAAATGGTAGTGGACTGGCAGAAGACAAAAAACTCAAATAATAATAAAAATAAAATGCACTCTTGGTCCAATTTCTCAACGGCAGAGGAAGAATGTAGGTTGTCTCTTAAGACACCCTCACAAAATTGAGGAAATAACCCAGACCTGTTTCAAAAAGTAGAAAAATAACAGAAATCTAAGAAAGCCAAAAATAAACAACTTTTCATGTGGCCCCTGCTGATGTTACAGAGAAAGAGAGTGACAGACTTTTCCATTTTGATGCTGTGACGCAAAAGTATTTCATCACCAACAAACGTCAACGCAAAAGCATCAGCGTGTTTCAGTTTAGGTAACAAGGTTTGTCAACCATGAACTGCTGTTACATCACAACATTGTAGATGCTGAGCAACGCCACAACCAAAAAACATGAAGAAAATCAAACCAAATAAAACAAAAATAATAAAAAAAAGAGAAAGAGGAAAACAAAACAGCACAGAGAATAAACAGAAATACCAACCCGCCAGCGCACTTTGGTGAAACGTTTTCGTTTTTTCTGCTCCTGGCTTGAACTTTGTCAGTCGTCAAACTCTGTCATTGGCTGTTCAGTCATGATGTCACCACCAGATTTGATTATTTTCTGTGTAAAGAAATCACTAGTTCTGAATGAGAATCCTCTAAAAGCATGTAAATGAGTCATTACACCCTTTACAACGGATCATGAATCCAGACCTCAGACTCACAGAAATCTCTTCAAATTCTCCTTGAAAAAAAAAAATCTGTCTTTGAAAGACATTAATCGATGGACTGAATCTCCTTTTATTTATTCAAACCTAATCCAGTTCCTTCACTAAATGTTGTCTTTATTAGTAAATGAATGGTTTAGGCTTCCTCACAGGTTAGTCTGACATGTTTCTAAAACTGCAGACGTTCACTAACAGAGAGCGAGGATGGCATATTCATGTGAACAGGAAATGTCTGAGGTTAACGGCTGGTAAAGTTTGTATTGTGAAACCTGTGTCTGGCTTTTAAGAAAGCAGGGTAGCGAGTGATGGTTTCACCTGGTCGGAGAGGTCTGCTAATTAACGCTGCTGCAATTTACAGGATCAGGGTGCAGCTTCACTTCTCTGGAACCGACTTTGGTGAAGCTAGAAGCAGCACAAATCTGAAAACACGCTCTGAAGCAGATTCCAGTTCTTTAAGTTTCCAGCTGAAGGCAGATAATGAGAAATTACATGTTTTGAAAAAAGCTAAATATGACGTCCTACATCAGAGCGTGTGTCCACATTTCTTCAGTTTCACCAAAGTGCTCAAGTTTGATTTTCTACTGTTTCTTCTTGCTGAACAGGCTGAAGCGTTTCTCCTTGTCCTTCTCTTTGTCCTTCTCTCTCTTGCCGGGACTCGACTCAGTGGTGAGCGTGACGGCAGCCGGCAGCGTCTGAGCGCGCCCTGACGCCGGCGTGCCCGGGTTGCTGCCCTGGACATCAGAGCGGTCGGCAGCATTGGCGTTCAGGATGGCCTGGATCCAGGTGCTCATCTCATCCTGCAGGGGGCGACACAGGTCAGAGACTCTGTACAGATATTGTACATCTCCTGACTGACAACGGCTTTGGTAACAGGCCCAGAGAGATTTATTACAACTACAATTTGTATTTTTTCATGCCTGTTTCTGCAGCCAAAACTGTCCATTGTTCATGTGGTAAAGCTGAATGAAAAAAATCAAACTCACTTCATCTTTGGCTTGGAACAGATATTCGTTTCCATCAGTCACTCTGAAAGAGGAGGAGAAAAAGGAATGAGACAGAGGACGAGAACACAAAAATCAGACCATTACATATATATACTACAACAAAACAATCCTAACTACACACAGACTGGGTTCATCACCTGAGTTTGAAGACGTGTTTCTTTTTCTTGTAGTCTGAAGCCACGTCACATGTGGCCTCCTTCAGGCTGACGGGCAGCTCGTTGTGATACGGGACTCCCTGACCTGCCGCCTTGCTGTCCTTATAGAAACCCATCTCCTGGCCGTTGATGACGCAGTACACGTTGTGCCACGACCTGCCGATCACAGAGCAGCAGGACCACGTGATAAACAAACTGCTGAGAGCGACGCGCTGGCTGCAGCGGTGGGTCTCTGTGGTTACCTGTTGGAGGCTTTCTTGTTGTGGCCCTCCCACTCGTGTTTGCGGTGCAGGATTCCCTCCAGCTGTGAGGACGATTCCTGGTTCTTGGAGGGCAGCGTGGACGACTGGCTGGTTTTACTCTTCCTGCCAGATGTCGGGGAGGGGGTTGGACTCGGCTCCTTGGAGCTCCGCTCTGCCACACCATTCACCAGATCTGCACCATCCACACCATCCTGGATAGGGCCGGTGATGTGGGGGAGAGAGTCAGGGGACAATGGGAATAGGTATGATTCTCAGTGAGTCACCACCAAATAATGAATATTTATTGATATGACAAATTATACTTCTGTTATCATTTAAGATCAAATGATGATTTTATTATTTTCTTTAGTTATCATAGTTCCAAATTGCTTCCTGAAGACGGTATGTGACTGCTCCAGGTTGTTATCTGTCCTGAATATTTTATAATATGAAAACTCAGTTAAGTTCCTGGCTGAAGTTCTGATACAAAATTAGCATGTCTGGTATCCGACTGTGGTTCCCATCTACAAACACAGGAGTCATTCTAAATAAATGCAGCATAGAAAAAAAAAACGGGTGTAAAAAATGACTTGGACTGACCCGAGGAGAGTCCTGGTCTGACATCAGTCCATTCTGAGTGATGACTCCACTGCAAAGAGACGGACGCATGTTCAGTTTCAATTTTCACCGTTTGATTTTGTGTCAGATGTGCAGCACCTCTGACACCCGCTAATCATTTCCAGAGCTTTCACCTCTGCTGCTGGGACTCCTCCTGCTGCATCACCACTGGTTCTGGAGACGGAGGCTTCCTCCTCCGCTCCTCCTCCTCCTGCTGCCTCCTCACCTCCAACAGCTCCAACTAGAAAGCAGACAGACACACAGATAGCTGTTAGTGGCTTTAAAGATTATTTTTTATTGTACTGGGAACTCGCGGCCAGTGTCGGCTCTAACAAATCCGCTACCAGGTGGCTCAGTTAGCATGATTTTTAAGTATTATGTCCTGCTCCGCTCACCGTAGTCAGCCTCTCCAGAGCAGAGAAGCGCTCCTCCCAGGTGGCAGCTGACTTCTCAAAGGCCTCATGGCGTTTGATGAGCTTCTCCACCTCGTCCACGCTCTGCCCCATCTCCCTGCTGGACAGGTAGGGCTCCTGGCCCAACAGCCAGGCCTCAGCCACCCCCGCGTCCCGGGAGAACTGGTGCACCTCCAGTACTGAGGGGGAGCAGGGGAGAAGAAGGTTAGACTGAATATTAATGCATCTGTCAGTTTTACAGTCCAGTGGGAACAGAACCGTACTGGCACAGGTTCACACACATGATCTGTTAAACCCAGTTTACAGAGAAAACTCCTGTCATATATTCGGGTCAGTACATTGACACGCCCCCCTCATATATGAAACATTAAATTTAATCCCGTTACTGAGCAAGAAAGAAAGTTTGTTCATCTCAGTAATGCTTAATAGAACCAGACCTCAGATGAAGAGCAGCTCAGCCTCTTCTCAGTTTTAAATGAAGCCTCCTGTGAGCAGCTGCACTCGGTGCTGATGTGACTAAACCACCTGCAGCGCATCCTGAGGTTTGACGGACAAGCACGAAGAAGCTCAGACAGCGAGGGCCTGAGGAGTCTTCATCAACACTGACTCATCACTGTGGCGTCCAATCCGCTAATCACAGATCTGATTGCACTCTGATCCTGTCTGAGGCTTTCAGTCACGATGATTGGTGACATCATTTTTGAAAGTGGTCTAATTACAGTGGTTCCCAAAGTAGGTTATTAAAGGATCTTTTTCCATCATATAAGAAATTACATTTACAGAAACAATCGAAGGAGAGATTAAACATCTAAATACAGACGCTAAATACGGACTGTCACACATCCCATGAAAATGCACGAGAATAAAACAAAGTGTGTGTGAGCCTTACTGAGTCGTAGCCACTCCCATCGATCCTCCCACTTGTCAATCATCTCTTTCCTCTTGTCCGTCAACTGCAGTAACTTCTCTTTAATCTGAACGACACAAAACACAACAGCTTCAAACTCTTGCTGAAGATTCTTTGTTTGAATGACCTCTGACCTCTCTGCTGTCATCCTGAAGACACGTCTCTGCTCATCACATTTGAACCTGGCGTAAAGAGTCAGTCTCTTCCTCACCTCCTCTGAAGCATAGTGTTTTCTGGCGAGCAGGGCTTTCCCCAACTCGATGCAAGCTGTGAAGCTGTCGTTTCGGGCGTCGATCTCCGCTTTGATGCCCTGGTGGTTGTTCATCAGCAGCTCCACTGATGACACATCTCTGGACATGCAGAAACACAGCATCAGTTATCAATGCTCCACTCAGACGGCATGTGGTTCGTAGGCAGCAGACTCCACTGTATGTACCTGGGTTTCTCCTGGGCCTCGATGAGCCGGATCACGTCGTCCATCCACAGCAACAGGTCTCGGACCATGCTGAAGAACCTGAACTTGTCCCCGGTGTCGAGGAGGCGCACCCGGCGTCCGTCGCAGGCCTCCAGCAGACACCTCCAGGCCTCCAGCACCTCACTCTCCCTCCGCTGGATGTCGTCGGCTTTGTCGCCGGCGTATGCCGACTGGAGGCGCACTGCATCCTCCTGCAGCTGCCTCACCTGCCACACAGGGTCAAAGGTCATAGGTTTAGTGAGTGGGATCATTTTTACGTAAGGTTGCATGAGCTCAGAGATGCTGTGGGACAGCAGCGAGCTTTTGGAACTGCATGAATGTACGGTAAAAGCATGAAACAGCAAGCGGATTTTATCGATGACCAGGCTTGAACAGTGGGTAAGTTTTTGTGCACCTTTATCTGCACACCGCAAACAAAAGAAACTGCACAAACTGAAAGCATCCCCATAAAGCAGGTTACAGTCTGTCTGACCTGTGTCCCCAGAGCCTGGATGTCGTGTTCGAACGTGGTGTGCATCCTCTGCAGCGTCTCCACTGTGTTCTGGTCTCTGCCGACCTCCTCAGGCAGCTTCTTCTGCTTGTCCAGGATGCGTCCCAGGATCTCCTTGGCGTCATGGTAGAACTTGTGGAGCTCGAAGGAGGCGGCAAGGATCTGCGTCCTGGTGTCGATGAGCTCCAGCAGGTCGGCCCAGGCCTCGTTCAGCCCGTCTTTCCACTCCGCCACCGTCGCTGCGTCACCGTGCCCGGCGTTGATCAGCTCGTCCGCCAGACGGTTAACTGCATCCACGCGCTCCTGACCGATGTTCCCGGTGTCCCGGGCAAACTCCCGGAAACGTTCCTGCAACATCTAAGATCAGAGGACACAGGACATAGGTCAGATAGTGGTATAAGTGTACAGTCAGAGGTAGTAACTGTAATTTTTAGAATAATAATTATATTAGTTGTCATAGTACTAATCTAAGAGATGTGGTAATAATTTACTGTGCTGTCTGAAATACTACATGAGTAGTGTTATCATCAGTACTACCAGCACTCGTGGTAACGTACAGTAACATGCTCGTAGTCCTGTCCCAGCTCGTGTGACCCGGCCACCACCTCCCGCTCAGCAATCCACTGCTCCAGGTCGTCAACCTCCCGGTTCAGCTGGAAGAGGCGGAGCCTTTCGTCCAGTTTGCCCCGCCTCTCTTCTGACAAGTCCTTCAGGCCGGCGTAAAGCTTATCCACCTGAGACTGGCGCATGCTGATACGCTCACTGACACACACACACACACACACACACACACACACACACACTCCTGTTACTGGGGAGTGACAGAAACTGGACTTTAGTGGGTGCACTGGTTCAGATACATATTTATGTATCCAAGATTGCCTGGACGGGGTCAAATAGGCCCAGTGACACTTTTCTGGGGGTCACAGATCCCTCCAAGGGGGACAGAGAACAATAACAGTAAAGTAGATTTTATCTCATTGACATTTAAATGAGAACCACATCCTCTTGTGGCCCTTAGACTGATTGAAGCAGCTTTAGGTTTTCACTGAAAGTAAAGTAATACAAACGTGTGTGTACCTTTCAGGGTGTCCATCAGCCACCAGTCCCCTGCTGGTCTTGGACAGCTGGTGGACAGTCTCTGCATAGTCCTCCACTGCCTGCTCCACGATCTGATGCTTCTTCAGCATGGACACTGCACTCTGCTCATCCTGAAATGCACCGAAAAGGCTGTTATTGTTACAGGGTTTTTTCTAATTGGTCCCAGGAGGACAATGAATCTGACCCCTCACCTTGGCCTTCTCCTCTGACATCATGTACAGCTCCTGCTCGCTCATCCACGCCTCGGCCTCCGCAGCATCAAAGTAGTACTGCTGGGCCTTGTGGGCCTCCTCCAGCCGGCTATGTCGGCACTCCGCCTCCTCCATCAGCTGCTTCCACAGCTCCTGCAGGTTGGCCAGACGCTGACGGATTACATCAGCATTCGAGGACTCGTCCTGCAGGAGGCTCTGACTGCGTTCCAGGATGTCATCAATACGAGGCTGATGGCCCTGAATCTCCTTCTGCAGAGTCTGAGGAGAAAAACAAATATATATCCTGTTACCGTGCCTGCTTCGAATTATAGCATGATATAAATGCAAACCAGCCCTACAAGAGACAAAAGGGAGGCTGATGGAAGCAGCAGGCTGGAATGAACAGAATGGTTCTCTCACCTGGTTCTTCTTGATGAGCAGCTGGACGGTCTGCAGGTTGTGTCCGTGGTCGGTGGACGTGGCCACAGCCATCCTCTCCTGAACCCACAGCTGGAAACAAAACATCAAAAACACAGTATTGGAAGTTTGTGAGACGTCAGTTACACTTGCTACGCCATCAAAAGTTTCGGTCAGTTTCAGTTCACCCCAGTTTCAGTCAGTCAGTTTCTGGATCGGATTTAGTCTCTAGATCAGTTTCACGTACGATCTCGTCCTCCACGTCTCGGTTGAACTGGTGAACTTCTCTTGATGCCACCAGGAAGTTCCTTCTGCGTCTCAGCGGGTCCAGCAGCTCCTGGAACTTCTTCTCCACCACCTGCCTCCGCCCGTCCACCTCATCAGCATCCTTCACCTCCTGACCCAGAGCCTTCACTTGGCTCTGCAGCTCCACCACCTCCCTCTGACGCACCTCCACCTGGTTCTCCAGCATCTGAGGAGGGGGGGTCAGGGTCAGACTGATACTACTGCTACTAAAACTACTACAACACCAGCAGGGGGCAAGTCAGATTGTTTTTAATACTAGTGTCGGTAAGACTACTGCTTATATTTGTATTAATACCTTTAATATTCAGGCAATATTACTACTACTGTGATAGTAGTGCAAACATGAAACAAATACTACTTCTATCAAAAGTAACTACTATATCTACTATAAATGATACTCAGAAGCCAAGCCTTGAATGCATTCAAATTTTACTCAAGTACTGCGAGTAAAATGTACTTAAAGTATCCAGTTAGTTTTACTCATTCTGCAGAAAACCTTGTCATCATGTTTACACCCTATGATACTGTAATTATCCACGAGGCAGTGATGTACAGCTGTATATCATGTTGTACATAATATTCCATTTTTATAACATTTTACTCTGCTCTGTAACTCAGCTGTCAGGTAGATCCAGTGGATTAAGGATTAAGAGGATGACCGTAGTAAACCCTGCAGTGGTACCTGTTGTTTCTTGAGCAGGATGTTAACGGAGGTCAGGTCTTTGCCGTAGTCGTCAGACTGGATCTGACCCTCGAGGCCAACGAGCCATTTATCGAGGTCGGCGCAGCTCTGAGTGAACAGCTCGGCCTTGTTGGCGTCGAACAGGCACTGAGCCTTGGTCTGCGTGGTTGACTCTAACTCCTCCCACATGGTGTGGAGCGCCGCCAGCTTCTCTTTCACCACCGCTTCTGTCTCCGGCTTCTCCGAGACCAGCAGCGTGCCGTCCTACAGACAGACAAACCAGGTCAGGTTCAAGGTCACTGGAGCAGTTCTGGGAGGTTTGAGTGTTATGTTGCTTCATTACAGGGTGAAGGTCAGATTAACATGATGTGTGGTGGAAAATCATTTGGAAGTAAGACAGGGTTTATCATCCTTCCCGAAATATTCAGCTGTTGGATTAGTGTGCTGACGTGTGCAGAGTTAAGTCAAGTCAGGATGAACTGAATTAAATGACATAGGTATGGCTGATCTTCTCTGCACGGTCCATTAGTTGTAAATGTGCAGCACAGTTAATGCACCATTTACAGGAACACAGAGTTGTTATCCACTAAGGGAGGGCGTTTTGTTTATACAGCACATTTCATGCACAGGCTCCGTTTAAAGTGTGCTCCAAACTGTAGACAGGACCGACCCTACGTACCTTCTGGATCTTGTCCAGCCACTCCTTATTGGACTGCAGTTCAGCCATGAAGGCCTGGTGCTTCAGCCACTTGCTGTGCAGGTTCCTGGCCTCGTCGTAAGTCATGTCCTGAGCTGTGAGCATCTTCTCGTTGATCCACAGAGACAGCTGCAGGCAAAAAATAACATGTTAACTTTCTCCTTTGGTCATCTGAATGGTTCGTACTCCGGAGGGCAGGAATGAGCCGGAATAAGAGCAGGAATAAATGTTGAAGTGTTAGAGGTGAAGCCGACCTCCTGGCAGTCCTGCAGGAACTTCTGCAGGTCTCTGTTGTCCTTCAGTCTCATCAGCAGCTCCACTGCAGCCTCCCTGTTCTTCTTATGCCTGAAAAACACAGAACAACACATAATAACTTCCTGAATTCTTCATTTACTCATAATGGTACTACAGATTCTCCTGTAGCTGTAGGAAGGTACTGTTGAAGATGCTGAATGAGGACAGATGAGGAAGAACGTGTGATAACAATGAAAAGCTGTCACAAGCAGTCCCATGAAAAGTCTCAGATGCAGACCTGTCATCGATGGACGCGACCCTCTCCTGGATACGTTCGGCATTTATGTTTCCGTCGCTAGCCAGCCGCCTGCCGGCCTCCACCACACTGTTGATCTTGTCCTCGTTGGCGTCCATGGTGGTCATGAAGTCCTCCTGCTTCTTGATGGCAGCCTCCGCCCCCTCCAGGGTTGTGGGCATCTCAGTGTGAGCCAGGACGTACTCCTGTAAGGCGAGGACATACGGTTCAGTACTGATAAATGTTTATCCTCTGGGGAACAGGAGTGGGATCAGGACAATGTGCCAACTGACACCGACTGAGCAGACATTATGTGCAAACAATCAGTAATCATCCTCAACACAAAGACAAAAGATTTTGTTTTCAGATCAGCTCCTCTGCTCAGCAGTTGAGGATTTATCACCTAGAAACTTGCATTATTAGATCAGGTCTAGTCCTGAAAGGTGAAGGGGTCACAGATTTGTTTTAAATGGGTTAAGGACACTAGACTGCTGTGATGGGGCTCTTCTGAGCTTACCTGGTTGTTGAGGAAGGCCTCTGCCTGCTTTGTGTCCCTGAGGAACAACTGGTAAGCGTGGGACTGGGACAGCAGATTCTGCCGGTTCTCCCACATCTTGTGCAGTTCGTTCCAACCTGTGTCGAGCGCCTGCAGCCTCTGTCGCAGAAACATGTACTGAGCGTCCGTCTGGCCCTGCGTCACCATCTCCCCCATGTCCCGCATCTTCTGGTAGTCCTCCTCGTAGTTCTGGATCTCGTTCTTGATGCCTTCGTGCTGAGCCATCAGCTTCTCGGCCTCAGCCAGCGTGTTGGGCATGTCCTCAGAGGCGATGGCGGTCTGAGTGCGGGAGAGCCAGGACTGGAAGTCGTCCAGCTCACGCAAGAATTGCTGCAGCTTCCTGGCCTCACCCAGAGACTCCTCGCGGTTCTTCAGAGTGTTCTTCATTTCCTCCCAGACGGCGGTGATCTCAGCCAGACGGCCTGTGATGGCCTTAGCCTGGTCAGGGTGCTCCTCTGCCAGCCGCTCTGCCTCGCCTCGCAGGTCACCCAGTTTGTCCTCGATGGCTGCCAAGTCACGCTCCATACCGGTGAGTTTACGCTGCAAGGCCATGACTCCGGTGAGATCATTGCCCAGCTCCTGGGTGGACTCGATGACTTTGGTCTTCTCTTTGATCCAGGACTTGGTCTCATTGCAGTCAAGGTGGTAGTTCTGCACGCCCAGAGCTGAGTTCAGTGACTCCTTCTTCTGGTCGACCAAGTCACGGAACTGACTCCACCTGGTGGCAGAGGGGAACATCATCAGTGTCTGAAGATGCAACCATACTTCAAGTTTCAGGGTGTTCCCAAAGTGGATGAATGGATTTTATTTTTAGTTATAGCATGGTAGATTTGTTTGTACCTGTTGTTGAGCTTGTCCTGCTGGGTCTTGATGTCTTTCTCGCTCGGGTGACCATTGTGTATCAGCTGCCGGGCGATCTGGTTCACCACAGCAACACGAGATGCCTGGTTGTTCATCTCTGGCTCCAGACTCTCAAACCTGCCAAGGATACAGTCCACCTGAGTAGAGTGTGGGCTAAAGGAGACGTGCAATCACAAACACCTCTGTGAAGCCCTGTGGTCCTACCTGTGCTGTATGACCTCCAGGTCCTCCAGTTTTTCAGGGATCTCCATGCAGTTCAGCCACTGCTCCTTCTCGTCGATCCACACCTCGCAGGCATCGGCCTCACTGAACATCTTATAGAGTGCCAGAGCATCCTGCAACGCCTGTTTCCTCAGCTTCGTCAGTTCAGCCACTTCCTTGTATCGCTCTTCGATGCCGGCCAGCCGACCGCGCACCTCCTCTGACTCTGCCTCCTCTATGGGCAGGGAGGCGGCCTGCTCGTGGAGGGAGTCAATGACCGGCCGGTAGCTAGCCACCTCCGCCGCTGCATCCTTGTGTTTCCTGACCAGTGCCTGGGTGGAGAACTCATCATGGCCTGTCTCTCCACTGGAGACAATGCGCAGGGCATCTAGCGTCCAGGCATCAACATCATCTGCATCAGCCTGGAACTGGTGCAGGGCCAGAGCCTCCTCCAGCCTCTTCTTCCTCCCTGCTGCCAGCTGCTCCAGCGCTGCCCACTGAGCCTGCAGGTCAGTGATACGTTCTTGGATCTTAGTGGCACCAAAGTGGCCGGCCTCTACCATGGCTTGGCCCTCAGCGATGGTGTGCTGGAGATGACCGGCGCGGCCGCTCATCTCATCCTCCAGGGCACGCTGCTGACTGAGGAGGCGCAGCGCCCCTGTGAGGTCTTTCCCATGCTCAAGAGAGGACAGGATCTGCTCCTTCTCACGGATCCAGCCCTCCTCCTCAGCCATCTCCCAGAAGAACTTCCAGAGGCGGCGGGACTCCTCCAAGCGGGCACGACGCTCTGCGGCCAGCTGGGTCAGTTCCTGGTAGCAAAACTCTAGGTGGGCCACACGGTCCTGGATGACCTGGGGGTCACAGGGTTTGTAGCCTGGACAGGAAGATCATTATCATCACTAAACCATTTTAGTTTTGGCTTTAAGAGCTGCCGCAAACCACGAGAGAAAGACGGTTCCACTGGTAGGCCTCAAAGTAAAATACATAACCAGTGTCCATGCTTCTCGTCCCACAAGGCACTGCTAGTGTACACGCTGCTCACCACTGTCATTGATGGAGTACTTGTTGGCGTTGGTGGTGACCGCCTTCACCCTGTCAGCCTGGATGGCGATGTCAGCCTCCACCAGGGCGTGCTTCTGCAGCAGGTCCTCCACACCCAACAGATGCTTCCCATAATCCTGAGACAACAGCAGCATCTGGAAACCAGACATGCAAACAGACACACATGACCAACCGCACCCTGCTAAAATTCAAAGATAACAAGAGGACGAATGACAAGGAGGCGAGTAACCACGCCCATTCCTGGTCTTTGACCTAACCTCCTCCTGGATCTAGCACGCTGTACTGGATGTACAGACATGACATGGATATCCACTGTCACAAGCTACCATGTACGCATCGCTCCAGTCATCAGTGTACCTTCATCTCATCCATCCAGTCCATGATGTAGAGCATCTCCTGGAAGACTCTCTGCAGGCCCAGGTTCATCTCCAGTCTAAGTCTTCGTGCCTTCAGCAGCTCCAGCAGGTACTCCCACAGCCGGATCACGTTATCCTTCCTGGCCGTGATGCGTTTGATGTCATGGTAGTGCTCCACCTCCAGCTCCTTCGCTACAGCCACCACAGCTTGAACACGCTCCTCGTATGCTGCAATGTCTGTCTCTATGGCCTCGTGCTTCTTGGTGGCCGCCTCGACGGCCTGAAGGTCGAAACCAAAGTTGTCCTGGAGAGAAGAAGGAAGTGGAATTTTCACTTCATCAAATGGCACCACAAACTAAACTGTATATTCCCCAAACAATAGTCTGACAATCATTAAAAAATATATTTGAAATTCAAAAATCTTTTCTATACCTTCCTTCCTTTGAGAAGAAATACCAACACAAACAATACCAACGATCAAAGGTAAAAACAGGTGGTAAACACGTCTTCATTGGCCAGTGTATTGACAGATACATTGAAAGAGCATCCTGGAGTGTCAAATTCAATTGCAGCTGATGACTGCACGTCCTTTACCTGTGACACCAGCCTCTGGTTTTCGCTGAGCCAGGTCTCTCTCATGGCCGCCTTGCGGTCGAAGCGTCTGGCCAGCTGTTCCAATTTTTCCTGACGAATCAGCTCTGTCCTCAGAGCCAGCTCCCTCTCGTGCTCCGCCTTCTCCAGTCGCTCCCAAGCCTGATGAGACCAATGTGAGCTCAGCATCACAACACTTCTGAACAAGATCATTAAGAGTCGTAAAACTAATTTGATTTAATCATTTTGTTTCCAGTTAAACAATACACGGGAGACTGGATGATTAGTCCCTTAATTTGAGGCGTCCGAGAGCAGCTCTGACCTTGTTAATATCGGAGATGAGTTTTCCCTCTCGGGGCATGTAGACTTTCTGGTTGTTTGCTCTCATCTTACTCTGGATGGTGAAGAGAAGAACCTCCAGGTTCCCCTTCTCTGTGAACCTGAGGAAAGGAGAGACATGAAGGTTGAGAGAAGGAGGTGGAGGAGGGAGGAAGCCAGTAAAATAAGGAGTAACCAGAGGATGTTTGGGAGGTTAAGGTTCTGACTTTGGAGGTTTCTCCACGGTTCGGTAGGTGTTGAAGGCCTGAAGCTGCTGCTGGACTCCAACCAAAGAGTTGGCGAACTTCCTGTTGTTGAGGATGATGATGGTCTGTTCGATCCACTCCAGCAGATCTGAGGCCAGAGACTCATACTTCTCAATCATCTTCTCTGTCTCGATGGCGTTGTCCAAAACCTGGACAAAAAAACAGAGACATCCTGTTATCTTTCTAACCTTCTAAAGCTTTCACTGTAACACAGTCTGTCCCAGGGATCTGAAGTCTGTGTTTGCTGACCTTTCCGATGCGTTTGCCCTCCACCTTCAGAGCCTTCATCTTGGAGAAGTAGTGGTAGTACGTCACCACATAGGTGATGACTGACTTCTCATCGGGATGGTCCACGCTGATATCTGAAAGACAAACATTGGAGTTATTATTGAGTTTTATATGATGATTTTTCCTTTGGTTCAAAAGCTTCTCCAAATCTACATATTGTGCATCACCAGCAGTTTGGGGTTCAGTGTTTTGCTCATTCAGGCACATGAGCACGAGGAGACTGAACCCGGACCTGCTGTGGCCACCTTGCACAGAGGCAGCTAAAACAGCAATTCCACTTTAACTATTTGATGATGCACAGTTACAATATGGATGAACAAAACTTGACAAACAGAGCTGGAGACGACACAAAGCAAAACCAGCGTAGTCAGCGTGGCATGAGACATTCAGTTCTTCTGGGTCAGGATCTCACCCTCTGGGTCCAGCAGCTTGGTGAGGCCCAGGTGTTGCTCTGCCAGGTTAAAGGCGTTCTGCAGGTTGTAGTGAGCGTTGGACTTCTTCAGTTTGTCAAAGTCAATCAGATCAGGCCTGAAGACCAGTAAGAGAAACAAACGTTATTCACACAGCAAGTACCACAGCTACAGTCTGACTACAGAATCAAACTGCAAACACGTCATCTGAGCCTGTCCACTGATGAAGATGAAGATGTCACCTGTGTTTGTGGATGAGAGCGTTGAAGGCCATGCCGTCTCTCCAGCTGGTGGTGAAGTTGTGGATGTTCACGTTGGGATACCTGTCAGGGGGAACAGAGGGAACACAAGCTGAACACAAGTCAACATTACCTGTCATGAATGTTCTAATATTCAGTTTGCGTTGAAGCTGTGTTAACACAGGTGCAGCCTGTGTGGACAGGGACAGAGCAGGACTCAGTCTCACCCTGCTGTCTTCATCTGACACCAGAGCAGCAGAGCATCTTTGGCTGATCTCTTCTCTTTGTTGTCCTCAGTCTCCACACTGATGTCCTGGATCTGAACAAAAAAAAAAAACACATCAGTCACACCTGCACCTCAGTAATGTTTACAGGTACATATACAGTCACACCTTCACCTGTCTGATGTTAATGTTTGACCCCTCCCCCACACCCACACCATGCACCCATTTCCCATTAATTAGCCTCATAGTTTTCAGTATCAGGTCAGAGATGGGTGAGTTCAGGGTTTGGGGTTAGAGATGGTTTCTGTGATTTCATTGGTGGAGCTTGTTGTGGTCTCACACAGCCTGAGAAGACAAAATCAGGGCAAACAAAACCCTATGCTTCTTGTCAGAAGTTGGAAGTCCTGATTGGAGGGTTTTAGCTAAAAGCGGGAGCGAATAGGTTAGATGTTAGGCTACTGCGATGTTGGCTGGCCTGGGTTTCCATGACGACAACCCGGACAGTAAAACTTGAATCAGCTTGGACTTTAACCTGAACAGGTAAATAACTGACACAAAGGAGGTGGACCAATCAGAGGGCGGTCAGAGCTGTTAGAGCATCATAAAGGGGGTGTGGCTATGTTTGCTCTGTGGCACCTTGAGGATGTAAACACGTTTTAAACCCAGAAAGAATTTAAGTGGTCTTGATGGTGGGTCATGATCAACAGGTCTCTGGTCTCCAATGAGAATCAGACCTGTGGCCTCTGTTAAAGCTCCAGTATGTGACACATTCTAATGGTTTTTAGCTGAAATCCAACACATATGTGACTGAGGACAGGTCAAAGGCCAGTGTGACCCAGACTCATGGAGCAGCACTGCACAGATTTTCCATCCTTCAGTTTCTGAGGGAGCCCCCGTTACCTGGAAGCGGAGGATGATGGTCCAGATAAGGCCCAGCGTTAGTCTGTGGTTTCCGTCAACGATGTCGTGGGATCCCATGTTCTCCAGGTGAACTCGCTGCTCTTTCAGGAACTGCAGAGCCTTGTCCACGTTCTCCAGACAGTGGATACGCATCCGGCCTTTAGTGGGCTTCGGCTGGAGAGAGACACATCGAGCAGAACCACCAGACACAGAGTCAGGATGAAGGTTTCAAACAGAGCATTTCAACTGCACTTCACTTTATCAGAGGACGCGTCACTGCAGTTCCTCTGACGTCCACCAGGGCCTGCTGTGATCAAACTATCGTCTCTCTACAAACACAACGTCACAAGAGTTTCTACCAGGGGTCACTTAAGAATGTGATTCAGTTTTCATTTTGCGTTACAACCAGCTGCAGCAGAGCTCACACTCTTTGTTTTTTTTCATGGTCCTGAAACTCTTTTTCCGCACATTATGAGGTTTTATGACCAAGCACAGGAATAAATACAGACAGTTATATATGTAGCAGTTTAAAAATTGAGCTGAGTGCAGATGTCCTGCAGCAGAAGATCGTTAGTCAAAAGTCCAGGGCAGAAAAAGTCCCATTAAGAAAATATTCAGATGTAAGGAGACGCATGTTTGGTAAAGACAGCAACAACAGCGTGTTAAAACTGAACCCATCACTCATTAAGGACTGGTTAAACACAGCAGCTGGAGCACAGCCAGCTCACAGACACCTTATCTGGATGCCGGAGCTCAGAATCAAGGCCGGCGACTCTCCAGCCCCAATCTCAAGGACGGAAAGATGGAAAACAGGAAGTAGGACACACCTGGTCCAGCTCTCACACAACAACAGGATCAGAGCTGCAGCTGAAAGCTGTCCCTGCAGAGATCACTGCTGGCTCACAGTTCATCTGAGCGTCATTCTCATTCACACAAAAACCATATGACCAGGATTCATTTGTGTCTGAACTGTCAGTTTACTGCAACACCAAGTGTTAAACAGTCCACGAGTTAAATAATTTTAAAGTCAGAGAGACGCTACATTACCAAGCACCCTCTCCTCGAGCACAACACTCCCAAGCAGCTTCTGCTTCAAACACACTACATTTCCCAGCAGCCTCTGTGTTACACTCACCAGTCTCTCTCCTGACAGGACCTCCAGCAGCTTGATGAGCATTCGTCCGTCTCTCAGGTCCATGTAGAGGTCTGTGATCCTGCAGGAGACTCTGGACAGGTGAGAGTTGACCCACTTGGTGAAGGTCTTCTTCTGCACCGCCTCACGCTCATCTGAACACAAACACAGAAACAGAGATTGATTAGTTTAGACACATCAACTTATATCTCTGGAAGTTTGCTGTTTTTTTCATTGCCAGTCTGTCCATAACGTCCTCCTGAGCAACTAATAATAATAATATACTAATAAACATTCAATATAAATTGATCGATAAAGAAGCAGACACAGATTTTTGGGTTTCAGCTGTCGTGTGATTTGTCGCAGGTTGATATATCTGAGCATCTGCTTTTTTAATTGGTGTTTGACCTTTGACCCGCAGGAAACAGGATGTGAAACATAAGTGGACGCAGGAGCAGAAAGCCAATCGGCAACTGGTCCTTCCTGTCCTGTCTGAATCAGGACAGGATCAGGTTGCCACGAGGCCTCTGGCCAGCACAATAATGAGTGGTGGGCCCTGACTCAAGATCAGCTTATAACACCAGTTTTGGGCCCCTCAAGGGTCTGAGCCTCAGTAGGTGGTGGTCCAACTCTTCTTCAAACCTAAACCTAGCAGTTCTCCGCTCCTCTGTGTGATAACAATAATCCAACACATGCGACTGGGAGGGATCAGACTGTACGACTCACCGGGGAAGGTCCCAGCAGCCTGACCCAGTAAAGCCCCAACAGCTGGAACGTCTGCAGATGTTCGCACACTGTGGCTCAGCAGGTTCTCAGTGTGAACACAGGGTCAGTGTTAGCGCTAACCTGCAGCTGTCACAGCAGCACTCCAGGCATTTCTGGTCGAGACTCCTCCGAGGCGAACGAAACCTCTGATCACACGGTACAGCATCAGCAGGACATCAGCAGGAGACCGGGGACAGTTTCCGCTCTCAGACCATTTCATTTCAATGATTTTCAGCATTTGGTCTTGCATGTTCCCCTCCGGACAAACTGCAATAACTCCTCTAATCCTCTGACCTTCATCAGCTCAACATTTGAATGTGATCAACACTTTAGTTTAGTGCAGTTAACGCCTGCAGAACATGACTGATATCTGAACTCAGCATAACCTCCACTTCTTTCTGTAGTCTTTCTACAGCACGTTCGTGAAAAGGGAATCAGATGCTTCAATCACTGTTGTCCTGGGTGAGGTCCACTGACTGTCTGCAGAACTCACACTCCACCTAGTTACAGGCTTAAAGAGTCAAACTGATTCAGAGCTCAAACCCCAGACTGTGAACCACCGAGTCTCCTAAGTTTTTTCTCTGATCTGTCACAAAGATGATAAGATACATCCATCATGCTAACCCGATCAGTTCAAAACCAACCTCTGACCTGATCCAATTCACATGAAACACCTCTCACACACTTTCTTACTCTTCTTCATGTCTTCTTACCTTGCAGCTGTTTGAATCGACCCTCCAGCTGGTTGTAGTTGAACTGCAGCTGAGCTGAGTCCCCTGGTGCCCACTCCACCTCCATCACTAACTCAAATGTTCACAGCTATATATATATATATATATATACACACAAACACACAAGTCCAGATAATGAGATATATATATCCAACACGAGGTCCAGGAAACGGGTCCTGATGAATAAAATCTGCTGTCGTTCAGCCCACTGCAAATACAGACTGCAGAGTACAGATCTGGCTCATCGTTTCAGTTTCATGCCAAGGGAGTTTCAGATGAAGTCCAGTCACCAACAGAAGAACACTTGTGAGTATAATCTGCACCAAGAAGAATCTGTTGAAAGTTCGAATCTGAGAGCCCCGATCCGAAAAATGACCAACAGATCACACGGTTTTTAAATCACAGGAAAATGGAATAAAACCTGGACTGAGACAGAAAAACGTCCTCGTGTTTTAGAAGGAGAAAGGAAAGAGTCCAGAGGTCAGTGTGACGGTAGCAGTACTATGAGCGCACTGGGTGTGTGTGTGTGTGTGTGTGTGTGTGTGTGTGTGTGTGTTTCCGGCCCTGCCCAGCATTCAAAGCAAGGCATCAGCAGCTACATGCTGTTCAGTCTTCTTCTGCTGTTGAGTTTTCCTGCTCACTTCTCTGAGTGATTGTTCTGTGGTTCCCTCCAGAACACACACACACACACACACACACACACACACACACACATGCACGCACACACACACACACACAGACACACACAGACAAGCCCAGCCCACTGCAAACACATGAGGAGGAGCCCCCCCAACACCAAGAGTACGCTGTTAAAAATTAATGTGAGAGTAGAGAGTAGCTGTTGTTCTGTGATCACAGCAGTCGCCTTAATGAAGAGCAGAAGGTGCTCTTCTATTTTTTCACCCTGCGTTTTGCCTCTCAGGCTACAAATATCCTGCCCACCCTTGTTGGTGGGGGTGGATGGATTCTGGGGGGAATACCTGCAGACCTGACTCTGGCAGGAAAGGTGCTACATTTCTTCAGTTCCTATGCTAATCTAGATTCCTCAGATTATTTCTTTGGTTTTCAGGGACCAGTCAGGACATTTTTTTACAGTGTAGAGTGGATCTGCGTGAGTATGCTGGGGAGGGGGGAGATTCACCAATCGGCCAATGGTGCTGCAGCTTGACAATGATGTCATTAGGGTGTGAAAGAGAGGGGGGGGTGTTTCCCTCCATTGTTCCTTCACATTCCTGGCTGAAGGAGAGGAAATAAGAAACAAACATCCTGCAGACACACAAACACACACGCTTGTACTTCTATCTTTGTGGGGACACTCACAGACATTATACATTCCCTGACCCCTAACCTGCACCTTTACCCAATGCCGACCTGAACCGGACCGAAATGACAGTAAAACTCAGCAGAGGCTCTCACACCGAAGCAAACATGAAGCTAGTGGGTAATAACATGAATAAAATATTATGTTATTTTCATCTGGTTGGTCGCTAGAGATGGGGTGGCCCACCCCGAGCAACCTCTTAGCAACCACACTCAGCTCCTAGTAACCACTTGGTTACCAGCCCAGTCACCCAACTAACATCCCTTGTGAGCAGTCTCAACACTCTTTCCTCCCCCCAGTTAGGCATGTGGACGCCCATCCACCCAGTGACCACCTGACAACCACAAAACAACACCCTCGGAGCTGAGAGGACAGTCTGGGGTTTAGGGGCTCTGTTTATTTGGCTGATTCCTTTCTAATACAAACACTGAACCGCTGACATCATCTTGTGTCCTGTTAGATTGAGTCGCTGTGGTCTGATGTCAGACAGCGGTGCGATGTGCCGATTCGACAGCGCGGTGAAATTAGCTGATGGGAAGGAGCGATGCGATCAGCTGATCTGACACACTACGAGGCTGTTCTGCGGGAATCAAACCTGAGCACAAGCAGAGAGCTGACAGTCAGCTGATGATGAGCGAAGAGCGAAAACATGCAGAGAAATCTGATTAACCATCAGTGAGTCAGCAGAGCACCAAGCATACTGGGAGTCTGACAACATCCTTAACATAAAATACTAATAAATATCAGGGAAACGTTTTCAGACCGGAGAGGGGAACATTAAATCTGTGTGGGAGGAAGAGGTTTTTTTATTTTCTGGTTCATATTGTAAGGGTCCTGCTCATCCTCATGCTGTCTACCTTAAACTCCACTGTTCATCCTCCTCCTCTTCCTCGTTGGCCTTCAGAGGAATGCAGTGAAAACAGAGTCATGTGAGGAGCAGAGGCTGGTCAGGACTCAGCTACAGACACAAACACTGGGTCTTTCTTTTTCTTTACAGAACCGCATTAATATCAAGTAAATTCTGTTTCTCCTTGTGTCGTTCATTTATTGAATCAGTGCAGGTGTCTGTTAGATGTTGGTGAAAATAGAGACGGGGCTTTGGTACCTTCACCATCATGTTTTGAATGTTGAGTGCTGCAGAGCTCTTTGAGGTTAATTTGTGATTTGAGACTTTGGGCTGTGTGAATAAATCAGGCTTGAGTGGAATCATGAGGTAACACGTTCTGCATCCAGCACTGAAACACATTTAGCTCATTTAGAGGGAAAGAGAAACATTCCTTCTTTCTTGTTCGTGAAAATGGGCAACTGGGTTTTTAGAAACCCTTTAAGGTTCAGATATCCTGACGAGACAGTCTTTCATTAGAGTCACGAATCAAAGACGAGGTCAGGGGCAGGGCAAAATCTGATCCCTGACCTGTTTCATGTACACATGCAGTTTACAGTAACCCTTGGGATTACCTCGGCGCCCAGGTTCTCCACACAGACCAGGTTCTTGTGTACATATAAAACGCTGCATGAACAATTCACTCCAGTTATACTGTCTGTCACAGAAAGGTTGGGGCCTCCGACCTCAGTTTGTCCAGGGGCTGAAAATGACACACCAGTTTTTTTTGTACTTTCTAAATTCCCAACACATGCAAATGCAGCACCAGCACTCCTGTCCTCCTGCGTCCAATCACGGGGCACAGTCAGACAGAACACTGTCAAGTATCTGTGTCACTTTTTCTGGTCATGTCTTTGTCTCCATCTGTGTTGTCATCTTTTCTAACACAGCACATTGTGACTTAAGGCGGTCTGGCTCCTACCTGCGAGCGCCTTGATGCGGGAGCGTTCGAAGAGGCGGGCCGAGCTGTTCTCGTTGTCCCAGTCATCGTCCCAGCGGTTGTTGACCGTGTCGTTGCTGCTGCTGTACTGCTGCTGCAGCTCCATGTGGTCGTACTCGGCGGCCACTGTCGTCATCATGACCTTTCACCTCTGACACGCCTCGATGTCAGTGGAGACACATCCACGCCGGCAGCTTCAGGCCGAGACCTGCAGAAGCAGAGACATTAGAATCCTGGACACTTGTTTGGGTTCAGACATATTACTGATACTGATACTAATGATATACCATTACTAATACTCTTATTTTAACAGTTGTTCCCTTTTATACCTTGTTTTATCAGAAAAAATAAATAAAAAAGAGCCAATATAAAATCTACTGGTGCTGCAACTGAATATTATTTAATCAATTAACCTGGTTATTATGTTTTGATTAAAGAAGACAAACGTGTGCAGTGTGAAAAACGCATGAGTAAATATGCAGAGATTCAGACTGCAGAATGAGAACCCCCCCTGCTGGACTCAACACAACACAACAACACATAAACACACACTAAACATCTTGCACAAGCACATTTTGTACTTCTATTCTTGTGAGGACCCCGAGCCTTATTCCTCAGACTGCACATGATGAACCCACACAGTGAACATGGCTTCTCTCACTTTGTATATTTTGACTGTTATGCACCAAACACCACAAGGTCATTTCCTCATATGTGAAAACCTTCATGGAGATAAACCGGTTTCTGATTCTGATCATGGAAGAACGAGATGGAAAAAAATTCAATTTGTTTTGGGAGTTCTGTTTAATTTTGGATATATAGCAGCAGGGGCTTATGGGTAATGTAGTATTTGAGCCACTCCAAAGACAGAGCTGATCTGATGAGTTTCAGGAAGGAAAGAGGTCCGTGGCATCAGAGTTATTGGAGTGAGCAGCAGCAGGGGCCATTACAGCACTCAGACATCCAGAGGATGTCCTGAGGGACGCAGTCCATTAATGGACACGACTTCCCAGAATCCTCTGCTGGATGATGGAGACACATCTCCGATCGGTCTGAGAGTCAACAGCAGCGGCATCACAAGAGGACGGCAGTTCTAAGGTCAGGGACATACCGCAGTTCTCCGTCATCACTCACTTTAAATACAAACTCACAGCTGCTGGTGCTCATTTCCATTCACAGATAACTTTCATTAGAAAATATGGTGACCAAGCAGGTGGAGATGTGGGGCTTTGTCAGACAGAAGAATGGTTTCTTTACATGAAGCAGCAGAGTAACATGTGCTGTTCTTTAATCAGACGACCGAACACACACCTGAGTGTACTGCATTACTTTCCACCACTGGAGAAAGTTGGGAACATTAAATCTTTCTACATCTTTAACAGCAAAATGAGAACCATTGGGGAACATTGAACAGTTATAAGTAATAAAAAGAGCCAGAGGAGGCAGAAAACAGATCATTCTCCCCTGAAAACAGAAGCTTTTTGAGGATAAAAATAGAGGAAAGATTCCTGGTGAAAATGGAGAGACTGGGAGGAGAAATAAAAGTGGGGGAGGGGGACAGGAAGTGTTAGCGGCCCCCACCCTCTCCCTCTGGGTTCGTGTCTGTTTGGGTTCACATCGCTGCACATTCCCCAAACATGACGAACAGAAACTCACAGAGAAACTCCTCGTCCGCAACACCACCCTCCAACGCCCCGAAAACAGAGGGTCACAGCTCAGACTGACACCCCCCCATTCAGACGGAGCCCATCCCCTCATGGTCAAAGGAACTTTCATATAACAACAACAGAGAAGAGAATCTGTTTCAAATTATCACAATAAAACTGAGGTCTGAGAGGAACCTGAAAACACAGTAACCAAGACTGTTAGCCTAGCTTAGCACAAGGACTGGGAGCCGCCTCAACCTCAGGCTGTCGGACCAAATTATTTATGTAGTTTTTAATCACTTAATTGACAGAAAATGAATAAACTAATTGACTTTTTCCTCTTTTCACATTTTATTAGATTGTAAAGTGAATATCTCTGTGTTTTGGACAAACAAAAAAACAGCTGATGTGCATTAAAACCACGGAACAAGTTGGTCCTACACCATGATACCAGTGGACCACACCTCACACAAGCCCCCCCTCCCCGATGCATTTTTAAAATATACTGGAGAGGAGGGTCCTCTCAGTGTGTGTGTGTGTGTGTGTGTGTGTGTGTGTGTTGGTGGGATTTTTTGGACAAATGGCCCTTGAAATACCACTAAACATTCCTTTGAGCCTGACAGCCACAGCTGAGGAAACCACAACGCAACATGCACAGGTTGTCATAAGTCACTTGTGAGAACATCACACAGACTCGCATGGAGACTAACTCTTACCCACTGACTCAAAAATTTGGTTTCATCTCCAACTGCAACAAGCCCTTCAAGACTCACCGGTCTTTAATCTGAAATTTGTCCCCAAAGCTAACGTCACACCAAGTCCTAACCCGAGAACACAGATTGACATTGTGGAGACCAAAGGAGAAGCAGGTCCCCGGAATGTGAGTAATATCTGTTGGCACAGACACACAGAGCAGCAGGTGTGTGTCACCTGTCTCCAGCAGCAGCTGTCTCACGGGACCACCACCAAACGGTCACGCTAACATGTCAGGAATGCGTCTACCCAGAGACTCAGTCTGTCTGCAGGACAGCACCGGAGCTAACAAATCCAGGCTGCCATCGTGCCACAGGATCCAGCTTGATATACTGCAACTAGTTTTCAGTTCACTGATCTGTAAATCAAAAGAAAATCAATCAGCTAAAAGTCATTCACAAGGACATTTGCTGTTCCAGCTTCATAACTCTGATGATTTTCTATTTCCCTGTTAACATTAAACTGAATGACATTGAGTTTCGGACAAGACAAGACATTTAATCAGTCGGGCCCTCAGAAGCCGAGACTGAGACTTTCCACAGTGATAATTAATCCACGAGGATCCTTGTTTCAACAATTCCCACTAATTGTTAGATGTAGCTCTCATTATAACTGTTTTGTGCTCTTAGCTCACGAGAGAAAAGGTTGTGCTAAACATTCATGTTTCCAGAAAAATAGCAGCAGCTACAGTCCACAGCTGCTAGCTTTTAAGGGTTTGGGGTTAAAGATGAGAGAAGATAAATCTTTTTCTTATATCTCTGAGAGTTCACATCAATCACACACCTGGTTTGCCGAGGTCACAACTGAAAAGTAAAGCTGTCTCTGCTCACAGGTATGAAGTAGTCTGGCACATAACCTCCTGTACACTATACTGCATGTAGATATACTGTAATCAGCCAGTAGTTTCCATGGGTGCAGTCTTTATGCCAAGAGTTTTCACATTTCATAAGCCATCAAAAGAAGCAGGATCACCTGTGATGAGCTCCTGTCTGCAGTGTACCAATGGATGTGCAGACAGCTATCACTGGCTTACTGAAGAATGCTGAAAAACGTGAAGAATCTGAATGAAGTTCTGCAGCTTCTTTTTCCGCTGGTTTCTAAGTGGATGACTGGAGGTTTATTCTGGAGGGACATTAGAGATAATGATATCCTCAGGAAGTGAAGTCATACTGAATGATATCAACATGTGTCTCATGTCTATGTGTTCACATCTGACTTCGTTAGGAGGGGGTTCGACTAATGGGTCTCATGTATCTCTTATATTTTCTCCAGGAGCTCTGTTTTCAAAATCTCTGTAACTAACTGAATCGGGATTAGTCAGTTAAATCGGACTTAATGTGTTCAAACCAATTAAATCCTGGTTTTAAATAACAGGATTAAAAATACCTTTGTGGCTTTGAACCACAGACCAGAAGAATCAAACCCAGATCACACTGATAAGAGACACCAAATGGACCATAATCATTACAGTGAAAAAGGACAAAATCATGTCCGCAAACAAAACCAGCAACGAAACCAAAATGGACTCGTCTGGTACTAAGGACCGTGCGAGGAGTCGACTGCTTGTGTTCCAGACACAGCAGAAGAAGAATGAGCTCACTGAACAGAGCAGGGTGGAGTTATTGGATTAATGAACACACACACACACACAGACACAAACACTCATTTCCTGGTTAGCTGACCCCACCCTTGAACACAGACCAGCTCCATCACTGATCTCTGGTCAGTACAAACAAAGAATGAAACACATTTCTTTGAACCACAGAAGATGTCGTGACAGAAATGTGTTCGTGCATCAGGACTGTGTGTCGCCCGTCAATCCACACTGAGCTGGTGGCAAATAAACCCTGAATAAAGGGCCGCTAACAGCCACAGATGATGCAGCATTGTTCGCTGATGTACCTGCTCCAACCCAAAGGACTCAAATCACAGCTGATGTTTGTTTTCTGCGAGAAAACAACAGCAACAGGAGAAATCCTGCAGAGCCCAGATCAGTTTCCTCTGAGCAGCCACAGATCTGTAAGATGTGTTTGTTTCATCCTATGCTCATGTTTCACCTTTTCCAACATGGATGTGGAAAACGTTCAGCTGATCAGCTCACTGCATGAGACAGTAAGTGCCCCAGCAGCAAAAGACAGCTGATTCTATTCCACTATGAGCCCACATTACAGTGGTAGCTGAGGAGAGAATTACTGCTGCATTGAACGTTGAGTCCCAGGTATAAATATCCAACAATACAGAGAATGTGATGCGTCAGAGTCGCAATACGGTCAGACTCCAGAACGAGTCTCATCACCCAGATGTACTTCTGTCCATGTATATCTTTTCTTCTATGGCTTTTCTATCGTGAACACAAGCTAAATGGAAAGTTATCCACACGTCACACGTAAACAAACTGGTGTGAATGGATGAATATCAGCACGATGAGGTCAGCTGGCGAGGCGTCAGCCATGATGGCCATCCCAGGCAGAATCCGATCCAATTTGTCCTCATGTCACCGAATCAACTGAGGTGGAGACGCACACAGTGGATGCTTTAATGTGAAGCAAACTTTTTTTTATATAATAATCCTTTAATCTGACATGGATGGAACCTAATTTATTATAACACCACTTTGTCCAAGTCATGGCAGCTTTTAAACTGAACCTCTGGTCCAAAACAAGAAAACGTGTTTGTTTAGAACAATTAACCAAGATGATTCATCAGAGTGCTTATTTAGTCTGACCGAGGAGAACCCAGAGAACATCCTCACAGCAGCTAAGCTAATCATCCCTGATCAGCGACCAGTCATCGACTGATCGCTTCATGTTCTGCAAACTGTGAATCATTTCCATCTGTCTTTAGATTAAATATTCACAATATGTTCCTAAAACCAACATTGTTGGCTCAAAGTTCCTTACATTAATTTCTTTCTGCATGTATGTGCATGTATCTATAATGTTCTCATGGGTTTTGCCAACAGCAGGGTGTTCCTTATACATTACCAGTCATACTAGAACCTTCGAGGTTCTGTTCTGTAACGTTCTGTAATGTGCACAGCTGCAACGTCATACTGAACTAATGAGAACTAACTTCAATGGAAAGCACAAAAACATCTAAAGAAACTATGGTGCCAGGGCTTGTCAGGTGGGAGGGCGTCCTCTCCAGGCCCCTGCTGGACTGGAGCCGGCCCACATTCACAACATAACGGTTCTGTGGTTCCGGACCGACGAGGTTCTGGAGGGAGGGCGGGGGTGTTTGCAGGGATACAAAAAATACTCGGAAATGGGTTCTCGTAACGTTAGCACAACCAACACACGTATCTGCGGGGACGGAGACAGTGGCCTGCTCGGCTCGGACCACCACTCTGTTTTCCAGTCTTTTCTCCGCACCGGCCTGCGTAGCCTCTCAACGCCGGGGACGGCTGCTGCAGGCCGGACACATCCCGCTCAATCTGTCGCTAAAAGCAGCCGCAGATGCGCAGTGAGAAGTGTTGATGTCGGCGAGCGGCTCCTCTGTTTATTACCCCGCGCGCGCGCGCACACACACACACACACACACACACACACACACACACACACACACACACACACACACACACACCACCGCCACCTCCTCCTCCTCCTCCCACGGCCACGCCTGGTTCTGCGTCCATGCATGGCGCACCGTTATTATCCTCCATCCTATTGCCGTAACAAATGGCTGCTGGCGGGGCGGCAGGGCGGGGGTACGGGCAATACGTGCAGGCTAAGAGGCACCGCGGCACGTCTGCTGAGTGCGGATCGAGCCGTTGTGGGAGAGAAGACCGGGCCTCCGGGAGCCCGGTGACTTTCTGATCCAAACCGGAGCAGCAGGATTCAGCCGAGCCTCCCCGACATGAAGCGAAGTTTGCGGAGGATCAGAGGCTCTGGGAGTCCCTCCCTCCGCACAGCTCGAATCACAGCAACGATGTAGACACATTGGAGACGGGTAGAAAGGCAGAAGAAGGGCAGTTTACCTGCTCAGAAGATCCAGCCGAGCCTCCAAACTTCAGCGACGATGAAGAAGAGTCGGACACGGAGAGGACGGAGCGACAGACGGAGAGACAGACAAGGGGGAGCCGCTGCTGCTGCTGCTGCTGCTGCAGGGAATGACGGGAAAGAATCCGCACTGCCCCCTCCTCCCCCCGCCCTCCTCCTCCTCCTCCTCCTCCTCCTCCCTCCCTCCTCCATCAGTCTCTCTGAAGACCCTGCATTAGTGCGGGTCTGACCGGGTATAGATCGCACTGAGATGCTGATTTTCATCTTTTATTTTACTGTCCTGACTTTGTGCTGCCTTCAGGGACTTCTCTGAATTCTACATAAACTACCATTTTTGACAAAACAATATAAAAGGCCCTAAACGCCCGTCGGCGCCCCCTACAGGCCGCGGAGTTCATAAACAAACATCCGAATCACTGACCTGTCCTGAGTCTGAGCGTGTCCAATGTGTCCTGAGAATGGCGCTACAGGAAACATCAGGGGGTCATGAACTTCTGAAGAGTTCAGGTTCATCCTCTGCCCACACTACAGCAGGTTGTCCAGCCTGATCAGCAAAATGTCAAGCAGCAATTCTCCTATTCGCCAAATGTCAGTGTACCACCCAAATCTTACTACATCAATATATCTAAGTATATATATTCAGCACAAATACACATAGAACATGTAGTAGTTCTGACTCTGTTTTTATTATATTCTATTTCATAGTTTATTTACTTCATTCATTTATTAATATAACTGAGTTATATTGTATAATAATTGACTAATATTATAATGATTTATGTGAAACAAAGGTTTAAACACAACTTTTACAGATGTATCCCAGACTCAAATTCAGATTCCAGATGTAGTCTGAGCAAGATTTATATCTGTGGCCTGACTTCATACAAGCATTGTACGTGGTGGTTTTCCTCTTCAGTCAATGCTTGTCTGGCCTGTTAACAGTCACTTCAAACACAAGATGTGACCCCCCCCCACACACACACACACACACACTGCTGAGTCTGCGCCCTGTAGGCCGAACCTCTGTTCACTGAGCAGAGGTTTAGTACATGTGTAGCATGCTTGTCTATGTTTGTGCTTCTGCAGGAAGTGATGTTTTACAGTGGGTGTGGCTTTGTTTCATCTGCCATAGCTAATTAATAATTAATGAGCGTAATGGATCTGCTCTCATTAACATTGGTTAATCAGCTGCCTTAAAGCTCACAACTATGAGTATGCTGTTGTGATGTACCTTTGATCGTGGCAGCCACTGAGGCTCATGGGTACTGTAGTCTTATTAGAATGATTCTACTAATAGAGGATCATGGAACATTAGTGACTGATGAATAGAACCTCAGCCCCACCACAGTCTGCATCAGTGAGAGGTTGCATGGGGGAGGGCACTTCCTGAATGATATGAAAACATGTTGTGTAAAGTGATCTGTGCTGACAGTCAGCACTCAGCCCATTACAGCCTGATGGAGCCCTTTAATGATCTCTGATGGAAAATATACTCAGAGTACACCGGAGAACACCAGTTACATACCTGAGTGTTTTAATGTCAGCCTGTGGAAAACCTTAGAAATAAGTACGTCATCAAGTCCCAGAGGACAGAATAAGTCCTCCCTGTTTCCCTTTTTCAGGCGTTTGAAACACTCAGCTGACGTTTTGTTTTCACTGAGTTAAAGCAGATCTCAGTTCAGTTTATGAATGCCGGGAGACTTATTCTTTTACGTCAGAGGTAAATGTAATTTTAACAGCAATAGGTGCATTGGATTAATTAAGTTAGTTAGACCGACCCCGGTTCGAACCAAAGAAGAAGAAGAAGTTCCGCCCCGCAGCGACAGGGGGCGGCAGTGGCGCGGCTCCGAAACTGTTCGCGAGCTGTCATGGCGGCCCCCTGTCGCAGCGTAATTTCACGGTGAAGTGAGGCGAAGTATTTATTTGAGGATGAGCTGAGAGAAGAAATAGGAGAGACAGGTGAGAAAACAAACAGACCCAGGGCTACGGCCCATCTGAACTCGTGTTACGGTCTCCTGTCAAGTTTACACGTTGTTAGATGAGGGCATCCGTCATGTGGGGAGAACAGTACACCAGACTTCACAGAAAAATGGAGTGTTTTAGTGTTGTCAGGTAATTACAACTTAAAAAACTAAACCTACGGACTTATAATGAAATAGTAGATTGTACTGGCTGATTCGGTCTTGATGTGATTCTCCTAAGGAGATGTCTCCATTTGTACCCTGGTATCAGAGAACGAGTAGGATTCTGGTTCTGGTCCTCTGTTGAGAGGTTATATGGAACGGACTTCATTAATACGAAGCACTTTAATTATGTTTGCGAAAAACAGTGGAGTTTTTGTAAAGTGAAGTCACTAACAGCACAGAGAGCAGAGCTAGACTGGTGGTTGTATGTTCTGTGCTGTTCATGTCTCTCTCTGTGTATCCTGGACTCTCTGCAGATATGAATGTGATGTCATCGCTGGTGTGGGGGGGCACGGCGGCTCGTCCACACCGACCCGGTTCTGCTCAGCAGCTTCCTTTCTCCACCCCTCCACTGTCCTGCTCGAAGCTTCACCCCGTTACTCACCTTTAATCAAAGCAGGAAATTTGCTTCCAAACAGGTGAGTCTGGCTGTATATCTGTGCATTTGAGAGACAATTACAAACATTTGTTTGCTTTGGCAATGATGCTGTGATTTGTCTGCAGGTCAAAGGTCAGGCGAAAGACCATAAGCACCAGAAAAGCAAACCCAAAGTAGACAAACAGGAAGTGGAGATCACACAGAGGATGACAGTGGCAGCTCTCGCCAAGGCCATGAACAAGGACTTTGGTAAGAACCTGCAAAGATCTATCATCAGTTGAGATGTCTGACAGGTTCTAGACTGCAGGGTTGGAAGGAGATAAAAGTCCTGATCCTGTTTGTGTGAAACAAAGTTGTTTTGTATTTCAGATCACATTTTTGAGGCTCTGTTGAACACCTCTGTTGATCTGGACTCTCTGGATCTGGACTCAGTTCTGGAGGAGAAGTGGATTAAGGAGGTAGTGACTCGATCGGGGATGAAGTTCAGATGGGCCAAACTTAGTGAGAGCAGAAAGAAAATCAACAGGGACGCCCACAGGAGGTAACAGGGACAGCAAGTCTGATGCAGAACACCTCGCTTTACCTGTTGTTCATTTACAAACCAACCAATCAGAACAAGACAAACCATGAACACGTTCCTACTTTTGTCATCTGACCTGACCTGATACCTGTGCCTCTCTCAGACCTCCAGGAGACCCATCCAACCTGGTGTCTCGCCCCCCAGTGGTCACCATAATGGGTCATGTGGACCACGGTAAGACCACTCTGCTGGACAGTCTGAGGAAGAGCCAAATAGCCTCTAACGAGGCCGGAGGAATCACACAGCACATAGGAGCCTTTCTAGGTAAACACTCACTTTTATTCATTTTTACTGTCAAAATATTAAAAACAAAATACAAGTAGACCTACAACCAGATGTTACAACAAAAGATCATTCAGTCAAACACACAAACATAGAAGAAACTAAATTTAAAAAAATATCTAAGAGGATGAGAACATTTACTTGAATTTCTGAAAGAAAGAAAACTGAGATTTACAGAGCTTATGTTTGTGAATAAAATTTAACCACCAAAACATTATTATTTGCCTTGTACTGAAAAGAGTGTGTATCAGATCATGAACATGAGTAATGTTTCCACTTCAATTCTACTTTTATCAGGGAGCTCCTTCATTTCAAAAGCTGCACCTATGGGAGAAATGAACATGGATCATTTATGTTATCTCCTTGGTGTATGCTCACCATAAAGTTTTTATTGAATCTTTAAAACAAACATGTCTGACATGTTTCTTTGTTTTCTTTTCACCTCCAGTCCAGTTGCCCACAGGTGAGAAGATCACCTTCCTGGACACGCCGGGCCACGCGGCCTTCTCTACCATGAGAGCCCGTGGAGCCAACGCCACCGACATTGTCATCCTGGTGGTGGCAGCTGACGACGGCGTCATGAACCAGACGGTCGAGTCCATTCAGCACGCCAGGCAAGCCAAAGGTAGAAGCTCTGGCTGGACGTCAGGGATGAGGGTGACGGGGTTTGTGCTGCGTTTCTACTCTGCGTTTCTGTTCTGTTTCAGTTCCGATAATCGTGGCGGTAAATAAGTGCGATAAGCATCAGGCCGACCCCCAGAGAGTGAAACAGGAGCTGCTTTCTCATGATGTCATCTGCGAGGAATTTGGAGGAGATGTTCAAGCGATCCACATCTCGGCTCTAAAGGTCAGAGGATTATTATCCTGCAGCCATGAAAAGGTCATTAGTCACATCGAAGGGGCAGTTACCCAGTGTCAAATCTGACTATAAATATTCTGATAGGTAACAGTTTATATGAAATCACTATTGGTACATTCTGTGCAGAGGGTCCGTGCGGTGTAGTTATAAGATGATGATGTCATGTTGGCAGGGCGACAACCTGCTGGCTCTGATGGAGGCCACGGTGGCGTTGGCTGAGGTTCTGGAGCTGAAGGCGGAACCCAGCGGCCTCGTGGAGGGAATCATCATCGAGAGTCGAATCGACAAAGGCAAAGGGTGAGAGAACCCACAGAACTCATTCAGAACCCACAGAACCAGACAGATTAATTTATGATATAATTTAGTTTTGCACTTGTAAACTTTAATTGCTTAAAACAGCATAAATATTTGACCTGTCTCCTCAGACCTACAACGACGGCCATCGTCCAGCGGGGGACGCTAAAGCGAGGGTGTGTCCTGGTGGCGGGGAAGAGTTGGGCTAAAGTTCGTCTCCTGTTTGATGAAAACGGACGGGCAGTGACGGAGGCCAGGCCGAGCTGTGCCGTGGAGGTGGTTGGTTGGAAGGAGCTGCCGACTGCTGGAGAGGTCATCCTGGAGGTCGAGTCTGAGGTGAGCACTGATCACGCTGACCTCTGACCCCTCACTTTGAGCTCAGCAGACAGAGACACTGAGAAATATGTCCGTTTCTCCTCGAGCAGCAGCGAGCGAGGGAGGTGGTGGAGTGGAGGAAATTTGAGGAGGAGCAGGAGAAGCTGCAAGAGGAGCAGATCGCCATCGAGCTCAAACGGAATGTACACCAGGAGGAGTACAAGAGGGAAAGGGCGGAGCTGTCTCACCTGAGCTGGAGGCAGAGGAAAGTGGCTCTGTACCGAGCCAACAAAGACAAGTTCTACATGAGACAGAGCGAGAAGACTCAGGACGACCAGCTGTGTCTGCCGCTCATCGTCAAAGGTACGTACCGCTGCCCTCTGATAGGCTGATCCCACCATGACATCGTCAGAATGACCTTTCACCTTTGACCTCCAGGTGACGTGGATGGGTCGGTGGAGGCCATCTTGAGCATCCTGGACAGTTACGATGCTCAGCACCAGTGTGAGCTGGAGGTCGTACACTTCGGCATCGGAGAGGTTTCTGTGAATGACATCAACATGGCCGAAACGTTCGCAGGTGCAAACACCAGTTTAACAACAGGGCCAGAGGACAGAGGTCACTGACCTTGACAGTGGTTTGACTATAATCTGCTTCATTGTTCAGGTGCTGATCATGAGCAACCAGACTAATATACAGGCTGCTGGTCAGGGATCAGTATTTTGTTAAGATACATAAAACCTGCATCTGTGACAGATATGCCACTAGAGTTAAAACCACGTTCTGTTAGTAACAAAAAAAGGTTGAGGTTTGAAACTCAGCGCTGATCCTGATCCCTAAACTAACCTTCCAGGTTCCATTTATGGCTTCAACGTTGGGGCCAGCAGGCCGGTCCAGCAGCTGGCATCGAAGCGAGGCGTCCCGCTCAGACTTCACACTGTGATCTACAAATTGATCGATCAGCTGAAGGATGAACTGAGCAGCAAACTGCCACCACTCACGTCCGAGAACATCATCGGTGAGTGAAACGACGACCTCACAGACTCACAGAGTGAATATAGTGACAGTAACAGTGAAGTGTGTTGTTTGTCTTCCTTTGTCAGTGACAAAGGGACAAATTAAACAAAAAACATGACTCTTACTGGACACCCCGCCCTTTCTGCTGTTCCAGGTGAGGCAGCAGTCCTCGTCATGTTTGAGGTGTCTGTGGGGAAGAAGAAGGTTCCTGTGGCCGGCTGTCGAGTTCAGAAAGGTCTGCTGGACCGTCGACTCAAGTTCCGACTGATTCGAGGACAAGACACCATCTGGGAGGGTGAGTGAGACCTGGACCAGACTTAAACCTGATCCAGGACCCTGTCTGTCCCCATAGTCAGCATCAGATTTAATGACTAATATTTGCTTTCTTTGTATTAAGTAATCATTCTTCATCACATTATTATTACTCAACAATAATAAACAGATAGTGACATGGTGTTAAACCCACCTCAGAGTAAAACAGAACACGGATCAGCTGTTTCTCTGATGTTCCTGTCACGTTCTCTGCAGGTTCTCTGTTGGCGTTGAAGCAGCATAAGGACGATGTCCAGACGGTGAAGACAGGGATGGAATGCGGTTTGTCAGTTGAGGGTGACGTGGACTTCATTCCTGGCGACGTCATTGTCTGTTTTGAGGATCTGAACATTCCGCAGGTCACCTCCTGGAACCCTGGTTTTTAACAAGGCCTTCCCATCATCCTCTGCTGCTCAGAGACTCGAGGTCCCACTCAAGCTGAACTGTGATGATGTGACTCATTTGTGTCGGAGAACAACAGGTTCTTCACTAAAACTTCACCATGTCCTGTTTGTCAGACAGACACAGAACAGTCTGCGCACTGAACCATATATATCTCAATACCCACCATGACCCATCTAATGTTTCTGTTGGTTGACTAAGAACTGAACCTGGTGGAGAACCATTCAAACACGCTGAAAGAGAGTGAGTACACCTGTACATCACTGCAGCCAGGTGAGAAGATAAACCAGACTTAGTTTAGATTCAGAGACATTTTAATAAAAGCTTCTACCATTTAGTGTCGGGAATAAAAACAAAGCTGATCATACAAACAGTTTGTCACTCAGATTTTTATACAAATCAAATTAACTGATGTTACAAAACTAAATGTTCAGCGAAGCCTCAGGACAACGCAGTGAACAAATTACAAGCTTTTTCCAGAGCTTTGTCTGATTTCTTTTGTTCAACGTGAAGACTTGCTCACCGCCCAATGAGAAACCAAAATGACGACTGTGTTGAACACTCTTCCTAAATCTTTCCTCTGGCCGAGACTAAGAGTTCGATGTTAAGGCGAGTGTCTTAGCCTCCGACCTCTTCACTTCTTCCTGGTCTTTCCTGGTTTGGCGAGCAGTGCTGGGTCAATCTGATCTGGTGTCAGTCCTCTGATGGAGAAGAGTCGGGCAGCACGCTCTGACAGTGTCCCCCCACACTTCAACCCACGAGACATCAGTTCCTCCTTCAGGACATCCAGACCAAGAGTTTCCAGCTGAGGGACTGACGACACAGTGGACAGATCCAATGGAGCACGGGCTGCTGCTGCTGCTGCTGCTGCTGCTGTTTGGGGAGACAGATTACATTAGACGTGAAGAACATCTGACAGACCTCTGTTGTAGCTGTGGAGAGGCCTTTTCAAAATCTAAGATGTATTTTGATTTTTGTTTTGAAGACACCGATTCAGTGCTTCATGACATGAATCACAGGAATTTTTTTAAAAATTATGGTAGGAGAGAGAGGACAAACGTATGACCTGCTGCTGAGACAGACTGCTGGACAACTCTGATGCCTTGGAAGATTCTGGAGGCTTTTCTTCCTCTGAAGGTCTCATGGTCTGGTCTCCAGAAGCTTCTGTAGGTTTCGGGTCCTCTGAAGGCCTGATGGTCGGGTCTGATGATCCAGTCTCTGGAGATTTCTGGTCCTCTGAGGGGCTGATGGTCGAGTCTGATGATCCAGTCTCTTGAGATTTCTGGTCCTCTGAGGGCCTGATGGTCAAGTCTGATGGTCCAGTCTCTGGAGATTTCTGGTCCTCTGAGGGGCTGATGGTCGGGTCTGATGATCCAGTCTCTGGAGGTTTCTGGTCCTCTGAGGGCCTGATGGTCGGGTCTGATGACTGAGCCTCTGGAGGTTTTTGTTCCTCTGAGAGTCTGATGGTTTGATGAACTGATGATGAACTGCAGTCCGAGGCAGGAGATGAACTGTAAGAGAAGATGTCCATCAGAAATGATCCAAGGAAATCAATATAACAATATAAAATCTGATGTTTGGAACTGTGTCTGGACTCTGAATCTGATCCTGACCTGCTGCTCTGCTCCATCTCCACTCTCAGCATCTGCATGGTAACAGCTCTACAGCTGGCAGAGGACGTGGATGGAGACTCCTCATCTTCATCATCATCATCTTCGTCCTCTGAGCTCAGCAGGTCATCCATATCACCCACCCCTGTCCTGTACCGTGATGAAGCGACAGCTTTAAAAACCATACCAGCACAATAAAAGCTTCATCAGGGTGTTTCCATTATCACAAAACAGTGAAAGTAAAATGAAGGAACTCTTCGTCTTCCTGCTCTCCTGTTGTGTGAATGTAAGCTGCTTCCCTCAGTTGATACCGTTAAACCACCACAGAAGAAGAAGTGGTGATTACTCACCAGAAATGCATTGCCTTCTTCTTCTTCTTTCTTTCTGGCTGGTCGCTCTGGTCTGAGTTCGGTCTCTTTGCTGCTGAGACGTCGCCCACCTTTACCTGCCCACTGGAGGATGCCTGCAGACCTGAAACACATGACTGTTACAGTCTGCTGGATACCAGATGAACTGTGAACTGAATGACAATATGTCTGTGTATTCAACACTTGTGACATAGTTGCTTGAGTGTGATTAATAAATAATTATAGATGAGAAACAGTGACAGCCGTCCCCCACCCCTCACCTTTCAGCACCGAGTCCTCAAGTCTCTCTGACAGGTCGTGACACTGCTGCTGGTACTGTGGATCGGTGAACTGGTGTTTGGGTTCGGACAGTTTCCTCTGCAGACGCTCCAGGCGACGCTGTTCCTTCTCTGCCTCACGCTCCGCCTGCTTCTTCAGCCAGTCTGCCATCCTGCAACCACCACAGAAGAGTCACATCAAAATTAACACACTCCACAGAAGAAAAGTAGAAAATTAAGTGTCTGATCAAATCTGAAATACTGAACATCATCTGAATGTTAGTATCAGGGATATGACTCAACAGACAAGTGTGTGTTTTCACATAAACTGCTTCAGTAACCGGACTCTTGATAATGATGATGTATACACATAATATATATTCATGGTGGATACTCGATTATATCTTATGATCTGGTGTGATGTAATGGATACCAGAATGAAATAGCAATAATAATAATAATATCACTGTTGATCACACTTGTATTCAGCGTGCACTGGATGCGTCAGCCTCACTCTTTCTCGTGGTTTACATCTCGGAGACGTCGTCCGCTCAGATCTCTGCAGGCTTCACGGTTCGTTGTCTTCTCGATCTGAGCGCCGAGAGCTCGCAGCATGGAGCCGAACCCTGAAACACACACAGAGACATGCTTGAGTTTCACTGCATTCAGGTTGTGTTAACAGCTGTTACAAATAGCTGGAGTTGTGTGTTTCCCGCACAGACCTCCCTTCCCTCCACAGAGCCGGGGCTCCAGGTGATAGACGGCTCCATGCTGCAGAGGATCCTCCAGATCCGACAGTCGACCGTTTCTGACGACATAGAAATCCTCAGAGGAAACTCCCTGCAGAAACAAACACAGTGACGTCAGACACACGCGAAGATACGACGATGATCTCGTAGAGATTCTCGATCGGGTCAGGACTCCGGTCTTGGTTCGGTCCGCGAGACTAATGACTAACACTGGAGAGCGGGCGAGTTAAAAGCGAAACAAAACCACACGAGCTGAGCGACTTTAACGTTTAACGTTAGCCGTGTAACCGTTCCCCGGCCATTGTTTGTTATCTGACATTATCATGTCGGCTAACAGCGACACGAACACACGATTCAGAACTCTCCTCGCAGCCTGCTTCAGTTTCCGCGACTCGCTCTGACATGTCTCTCACCAGTAGCTGGCTGAACCGGGTCAGGAGGTGTCCGACCACAGAACCGTCCGGAAACACCAAGTTACGCCTGAGCCTCGGAGCGTCCACGAAGACTTCCATTTTGAATGTTCCGGGTACAAGAAAGCGGTGCGCGACCCGACTTCTTATTTTCTTGTCGCTGTGACGTCACGTCTGCCACCGGAAGTTAAAGAAGGTTTCGTGCTCACGTTGTTGACGGACAACATGGCGGCCTTGTGGACGGTTGCGTCCCGTTCCAGGTGTGGACTCTGGTCCACTTCCTGCAGGTTCATCAGAAGTTCCTTCAGTTCTGACTCCAGCGGAGCCTCCGACAGCGACCAGACCGCCGCGGATAGACCTAAGTCCGGCTTCGCTGCCGCCTTCGACATGCAGACGGAGCTCCGACGGGAGGTGGTCGGCCTAAAAGCGTCCTCCCCCGGCCAGGAAGAAAGCTTCGCCTCGCTTCTCCGCCGGTCACCGCTAGTTCAGATGGGACCGGCCAAGGACAAAGTGGTGGTCGGGAGGATCTTCCACGTTGTTCAGGACGACTTGTACATCGACTTCGGTGGGAAGTTCCACTGCGTGTGCAAGCGGCCGGCGGACGCAGGTCAGAAGCTGCAGCGGGGAAGCAGAGTCCGTCTGCGGCTGCAGGACCTTGAGTTAACAGCCCGCTTCCTGGGGGCCAAAACTGACACCACTCTGTTGGAAGCCCAGGCCGTTCTGCTCGGCCCGGTGGAGGGAGGGACGGGACGGGACGGGACGGACGGGAAAACCAGAAGCGGGACTGAACGGACAGTAATGTCAGACCCTGCCAATGTAATATGAGAGATTTCCCAGAGGGAGTCTGGCAGCGGTGAGCCTGAGACTGGAGGAATGAACCCAAACATTTCTGTGTTGTTCATGAACTGTGAAGATGTTTCACACGAACCTGCGTGTGTGATGCTTTTTGTAAAGTTTCAAGCTTTAGTTTGGACTCTGGTCTGCAGATGTGATATGTGTCGACCGGTTTTGACCTCAGAGATATTAACATAATAAATATTCTGGAACCAGTGTGTTTCCCTTCACATGTTTTCCCAATATCACAATTATATTGCAAATTTATGGAAGGTCATTTGAGCCATGAAAAGAAAAACTGATTTAATGTAAATGGAATGAAAATGACATTACAGGCTTAGAGTACTGGTTAAATACCACATGCTGCTGAAACTTTTATCACCTTCAATAGTGTTCAAGATGAATGAAAAACTTCAATTAATATTTAATTCATTTAAGGATATTATGAAAACAACTGTCACTGCAAAATTTAACATGGAAATAATCATGCAGCTTTAGAGCTCAGTTTAATTAAACACAGAGTCAGCTCATCTGTTTCCTTTCTTTATTAAGGGAAACCACAAAGCTGATGTTTCCATCAAGATCTGTTACGTATCAGTGTTGGTTAGACCAAGTTGGACAAAACGCCTCCATTTCCTGCCTGCATCGAATGAGGCCTCAGTCCAATGTCCTGAAAAGAACATTACCCTGAGCTCTTGACCTGCAGGTTCAGGTGAGATGAACCTGACAGTGGATGATGGAGATCCAGAGTCACAGATGCAGGAGTGATGGAGGCATGACAGACAGCAGCTCAGTCAAATAAATAAATAAAAGGCAGCAGCCATAATTTCTGAATTGTAGCGCCCTCCATCTGAGACAGGTGGTGAGTACATACAGCAGCAGAGTTTACAGTGATTAGGCTTCAGTACTGTGATACGGTAGTACTTAAGTAATAATGTACTGTAAATATTTAGTATTATATTAATTCGACTGCACTATACCACACTGTGTTTGCTCAGTTTACAGCTCAGTGCATGAAGCTCACTGCTGCCACAAATACACAGAGACTTGGACCAGATTTTAGAAGCCCCCATCCCCCATAAAAATTGGTTAGTTATTCAGATTTACCAGGTTTTATACCTACAGACATTCCAAGTGGGGCTGGGGTTGTCACACATGATTTCAGATGTGATTTATTGACTGATTAACAGACTATCCAACTTACACATGGGCATGAAGATGATTTCACTAAGAGCCTTTATTTTTTATCATCCTTATTTTATCATGTGTTTTTTTTCTGGCAGCAGTGACCCTCCTTACACAGGAACTGATTTTGGAAGACTTAGATGTTGTCCTGATTATTACAGTAGGACTGTACTGCAGTACTGTGCAGCAGCGTGGTACAGCTGCAGTGGGGTGGGTTGTGTTCTTCCCATCGTAGACGCTGACATTCAGCAGCAGGAAGCTTCATCCGCACATGGTCATACACAGCCACTGAGGAGAGACAACAGAGGACAACAGTGTCAGCAACCTCAAAGCGACAAAAGCGTTCACAAACTATTCAGCTGGAGTCTGGATTTGCTTTAATCTCTTCTACCTCGATGATGTTCAACTCTACAGTTCCTGTCCCGTCTCTGTTCAGCTCCTGGAAGGCCTCTGAAAAACAAACAACATCAAGTCTTTCCTCTGTGGCTCCTTCTGAAGCTCTCACTGCTGCTCTGCTCTGTGTTCACGTTAGCGCGTCAGTCAGATGCTGACACTTAACACCCCCACAGAGGTTAAATCAAATAAAGTTGACTGATTAAAAAGGAGCTACACACTGGATCTGAAACACAACAATGAAAATGAAATGAAAAACATAACTGCGTAAATAACAGGAGCTTTTCTCTTCTTTCATCATCATCATCATCAACATCCACAGAACTTCCTCCGAGCTCCGAACTCTACATACTGAACATGGCCTCCAGTTTGACCAGGCAGCAGGTGAAGTTGTCGAAGTCGATGATCTCGTTGTCGGCGTACCGAGCGACCAGCATCTGATACAGCTTGTTGTTCAGTTTGAACCCTGAGGACAGAGGACAGCACAGGTGAGCTCAGTGAAGCCCGCTGAGGTTGGAATTTAGGATTAAGATAATTTACCTCCATTTTCCAGTGCCAGACGCATCTCATAGGAGCTCATGCATCCAGATTTATCCAGATCAAACTCTCTGAAGATTCCCTGCAGTGTTGAAATCACATGACAAACTCAGCAGTGGATGGAAATTTAAAGACACATTCACATTGAAGCAGATTTAGGTCTTTGATCAGGTTGTCTCAGACTCACCAGCCACTTCCTGATCTTGTTCCAGAGGATCTGAAACTCCATCAGACCAAGCCGAGCGCTGCCATCTTTCTGAGATTAAGTCAAGGTCAAAACTTTTATTTTTGTTCTGATACAAATTGTTGGTTCTAGTTGCAGGTTGACAAGGTTCAAGGTTTCTGGATCAGTTACAACCCAGATTTTTGATATAATTTTATTAGAATTTTAGTCAATTAGTCCAGTCTCCTGATTCTTACATGTCCTAACAACAGTCTGTAGGGTTCCAGCAACCACGAGCGTCGTTTTGATCATGTCAGGGAGACATTCTGTCAGACAGCAGAGTGAGGATACATCCATCAGGCTGACCATGGCTCTGCAGGACTCCATACTGAAACCATCAGTCTGCAGGTCTCTGTCTGTAAATATAACAACCACACTGCTGTGTGACAGAACTGAACCATCATTATTGTAACTTGATCATTTTAATACAAATTTACACATATGTGCAGATAGACATAACGGGTTCACTTACTTTTTATTGCCAGTGTAAATGTATTTGACTTGTTACATATAAGGACGACGATCAGAACTCACGTTTGGACACGACTCGATTCAGGATGGTCCTGAGCTCTCGCACTGAGATCTCCATGTCCTGAAGAGAGAAAATATTATACAGCACAGAGTTAGCATGGATGCTAACCTTCTGCGTCATAAAAGAGGATTTTAATTTATGGTTCTCCTTGCTATTTGTTCCGATATGTTCATGTAGTGAAGTCAACACGTTTTACAGTTTTTATTTTAAATATAAATATTTATGAGATTAGATTTGCTCACGTCTCCGGACAGCTGAGCGAACATGGATCTGAACGAATCATCGATGTCGCTCTCTGAGATTTCCTCCTGCAGAGAAAAACAATGACAGGAAGGTCAAAGGTCATCACAACACAAACTCCGGAAACAATGGTCAGATATAACTCCTATCCTTTTCTTGATGAAAAATATTTATTTATTTATTGAGTTAAACTTATCTGCACATGATAAAATATATGATATGTACACAAAGACATTCACAGACAGTATTTATATTTGTTTGTGTGTTTTTCACCTCATCATCAAAGTTTCCTTCCACACTGTCATCCATCTCCCTGCAGAGATTCACACACTGTCACTGACTCCAGAAACTTCACTTGAAATATTTAAAATTGTTGACATGAAATAGTTTCCACAATGAATAAATAATAAATAACTAGGATAAATGTCCAACTGCTTTCTGATCCAACAGACTTACTCAGTCTCCGACTGTTTCTCAGTGAAAACCCTCAGGACGAAGTCAGCCTCCTTCGAGGGTTCAAAGGTCGAAGGGACGATCAGGTACTCGCCTGGAGGGAGGCGGAGCCTGGCGCTCACCTCTCGCAGGTTGATGAAGGTCTCGGAGCGAGCGCAGGAGGAGTGACGCAGGAAGAAATCCTTCTTCATGTGGACGCTGGGACACCCGTGGTACTGACAGACAGATGAACGCAGACGTCAGCGTTAATGGGTTAACGTAAATAAAAGTGCTGGACTGACTCACCTCCTCAGGAATCTGTGAACACAGAAAAAGAAGAAAAGTTAGAGCACGCTCGGTTTTTACATCCATTTACTAAGCAGGTTATTTAAGTATATGCATTGGTTGCTATGTTAAGTGAGGTGTTACCATGGCTGTTATGTTGTTTGACATTGCTTCTAGCATGTTGGTAGGTGGTTACTACACGGTTCAGAATGGCTGCTTGGGTGTGTGTGGTGGTTGTTGGTATTTGGGGATATCAGGTTGTTGCTAGGAGGAAGTGGGATTTCTGGGAAGGTGGTCTGTGGTTGCTGGATGGTTGCTATGGAGATTCTGGGTGGCTGTTAGGGCTTACTGATTATGTGCAAAAGTCATCGAGACAGTACAATGAGAAAGAGACATAAAGACAGTCAGCGCTGTGTTACATCACAACATTACACCTTTGTGACCTCTGACCTCATAGACAGCGAAGCCAATAGTGTGCATGTCCTGTCCCTGGCGGCGGTGGCGGCGGCGGTCTTTCTGCATCAAAGCCACCAGGAAGCTGCAGGCAGCCTCGTCATCCTCGGGATCATCATCCTCCTCCAGCAGTGATATCTTATACTGAGGGTTGATCCAGAACGTGCCTACAGAGAAACAGCAATTGTCAAAGGCATCATGGGAAATGTATTGATGTAGGTTTCAGGTGCAGGACCACAGCAGCACAGAAATGAAGTACACAGTCTATCTGCACCCCCCCGCCCCCTCACTGGGATGGTTCCTGCAGCCCCCGGCGGTGCTTCCTCTCCTCCAGCCGCCTTCAAATGTCACAGTGGTCCAGAATTTGGTGGAGTCCTCAGTGAGAACGTCTGGGGTCATATTACAGATCTCCAACCTGGAGAACTGACGTAGAAACTCCGGGAAAGACATCCTGAAACAAAGACCAAGATTTTACTTTCTCCATCCTTCAAATGAACCACAGACTTGTTCACACAGAACAAACTTACCAGAATTCTCCATCCTCCATCTTACAGAGCATCTCGTCTTTTTCTGCAGAGTCAATGGAGTTCCACTCTGAGGAGCTGATACAACAACACATGATTATGTTTGTTCTGCTCCTGAGGTCTGCTTGTAAATTCCTTAAAAATAGAATAAAACTGAAGCACTGACCTGTCGCTCCAGGCCCCAGTCCACTCCACCTGACCCCAGGGGTTTCTGATCCGGATCAGACGCTCCTGTCGTCCACTGTACTCCACCTGCAGAGAGGACAAACCTTGTGAAACAGACGCAAAGACTTGAACCTGAGTTCAACAGTGAAAGCTGAACTGACCTGTCTGAGCCCAGTCACAGAGTAGGCGTGACCTTTAACCAGCTTCTTAAAGGTCACTGCCTCCATGTCGAAGGCGCTGGTGATCTGAGGGTGGAGGACAGAGTTAATGTGGTTATGTGGTTAATGTGGCAGCTCTAACTCTGAACTGGTCCAAATGGCTCATTTGTGTTTAAAACCTCAGATGTTCAAGTTGAGCTGCATGTGGTGGTTGCTCAGCTGATCTGTCCAGAAAACAAGACTCTGCTAAAACAATCATTTCAAGTATAGAAGTGCTGGGAATTAAATCCAAATAAAGCTAGAAATGAGCCTGATTAACCAACTGATGTTTGGTTAATTTGTCCTGATATAATGAAAGTGCTTTGTGAACTCCAGACAGCAACAAGCTGAAAGCTGCAGACTGTTTCCTTCACATTAAGCTTCATGTTCATGACAAACAACTCCTTACATCACTTTTTAATGTCCAGGAGCTTCCAGGCAGTTAAATAGGCAAAGTGACTTTAGAGTGTATTCTACAGCTGCATAGACAGATAGCATTCATTTCTGCTTTAAGAGTGCTCATGGAAATGCTCTTAGAGAAGCTCTGAATGTCTAAAATCAATGCTTATCTGGGAAACTGGATCATCACTGCTCAGGGTTAAGTGAACAGTCGGCCGGTGGATTCAAAGAAGTCATGTAATGTGTGTGTGACTGACATCTATAGAGCATCCCAGCAGCGATCCTCTCTCCAGAGCTTTGCTGATGATACGATGAATATCTTTGGGAGCCTTTTTCAGCTCGTACATCTCCGCCACTCCACCTGTAAAGTCCTCAAAACCTTCAGTGGTGCTTCCACCAGACAACGCCTCATACGAGCCATTCAACCTGAAAACACACAACAGGCACAAAAAACACACAGCAGCAACACCTCATTTCCTTATGGTAACCAAGTAAAAGTAGCTCAATGAAAAGTACAATACGTTCCTCGGAAATCTAGTGAAGCAGAAGTGATATGTGGAATGAAAAGGAAATACAACGACCCCAGAACTGTTCTTAAGTACAGAACCTGAGTTCATGTACTACCAGTTCTCTTACTTGGCGTAGGCCTTCTCCAGCAGGGCGCTCCAAAACTCGCTGCCTTCAGCCGAGTGGACAAACATCAGCTCTCCTTCTTTGACCGGCAGACGGTCGTCGATCACCACATCCACCCATTCGCCGAACTGCCAGAACTGCACCCAAGACACAGAGTGTTAGGAATATACTGAGTTCTGTGAGAAATGCCTTTCCGCATGATAGTTATTGAGGTCCTTCCCATCTTCTTGCCAAGCATATTGTGCTGTTTCCCTTGATGACATCATGTCATTAAACACAGGTGATGTCAGTGGAGACTTACCTGGAAGTGGAAGATGCCTGCATACTGGTAGTTGAAGTTCTGACCATGAGGAACAACACGATGAAGCAGCCGTTCGTTTAGAGTCAGAGAGCCGATGGCAGCGAGCAGCCAGCAGTCTCCTGTAAAACAAGCAGCGTTGTAGAAATGTAACTGACACTTCAACTTCCTTCAGATCTTTAAATAAGAGACAGTTATCATCAGATCAGCTGCTGCTGATGATAATGAAGATGTTGATGATGAGGTTCTGACTGGGTTGAAGGAAATGTTTGTTCTGTAGCGGCGTGTTAATGTGCAGACTGAATATCAGCTTACTCCATTATCATCCAGATGGTCTGTGGGGACGCACTAATGCTAAGCTAAATGCTAACATAAACAACAACACTAGACACTTCAGCATTAAGTTGCTAATGTTTCCTGCTCATGCAGTTTACATCCAGCCAGTCCATTCACTGATCAATAATCTGATCGATACAAGGTCAGAAGTGATGGGCTGAGTGCTGCCTTCAGATGCTACTTGTAGGATCAGACCTCTGAAATCCGCTGCAACTGCAGTTTTGGTTTTGTACATAAATTATACATTTAGATAATGTATACACTAAAGATCACATTATTTCTTTCTTGCTTTCGACACTTCAAAATACATTCTGGAGGAGGTGGGAATCAAACCCTCTTCCATTTAGTGGACAACCCGTTCTACATCCTGAGCCTCAGCCACCATGACTATGAGCCTACACAGTCTCAGGTCTCTGTAAATACTGAAGACCCAGTGTCTGAGCTGATGATGCAGCAGTGTCCAGCAGGTGGAGCTCTGCTCACTGAGGGTGGGGTGGGAGGGGGCATACTGATCATTCCTATCCAACCCTGTGTTTGCAACCACATCAACAACCATATTATACAACTGGGACTCCACCCTGCTGCTGTTCAGAGCTGGTTGGAGATCAGCCAGACTGTGACTCACACTCACAAACATCTTCCTCCACTTGTGAGGACCCTGACATGTGTCCTCTAACCATCACAACTACGTGAGTCTGACTGATGTTAGTAAAGTTCTGCTTGTTCTTCCTATGTCTGTGATTCTGTTTCACAACTTGCATCAGTTACTAATAATAGAACACAGTGTCGTAACATTAACGCTTTACATTTTCTTGCTTTGTCTGTTTTGTGTGTTCAAATATATAATAATGGTCATGTACAATGTTTGCTACTGATGTTCATGTTCTTTTTCTATTGTTGCTCTGCATGTTGAGAAATGGTCTCAATAACTGTGCAATTTTAACAAATTAAATTTTCTTACATTCTATGTTTAGGATGAGACTCTAACAACTAACTCTGACTGTAAACCATAAGACAGACAAAACACTTGAATATACATACAAAAAACTGTTTTAAAAAAACCCTGCAAACCAGAACAGACCCAGTTTAATGGACTCTGTTTCTCTCTCAGTCAATTCTTAGAAATTTGTCCCTACTGACACAATGATTTCCTGTCATGTAGCTCTGCAGTGGATCCTGAGCCAGAAGGAGCAGGAGTCTGAGTAATCAAACAGAAGGATTTCCTTTAGAAATATACTATGCAAAATCCTGTATTTGTCATATATTTATTTTCTTTAACATGCACCTGCAGATACAATGCAGGACTTACTAGTCTCTAGGGAAGAAAGATGTGATTACCTAGATGACATAATGTCATCAGGATGACCAATATTTTGAATTTTTTTTACTGTACAAAGCCTTTAAAGAGCATTTCATTATTATGAAAAGACTATCTATCAGTGCCGTATGTAAAGCAGCATTATAAACAATGCACTGCACAGTGTTGAGTTTGTAATAAACTCAACACTAAAACGGAATAGAACCCACACACACACACACACACACACACACACACACAACCCGCTGGTAGTTTCGACCACTGTTGAACCCTCTGTTTACTCAATGACATACCACATACCATCTGTCTCCTAGCAACAGTCATCAGGGAAGTTTCCTTTCAAACACTGACCCACTGAGTACAGCAGCAGTGCAACTCAGCCTGCTACTTCCCTCCATTAATCACTGACGGTACTGAAACTAAAAAACAGATTATAAAGAGATATCTGTAAAACTACTGACTGGCTCATGTCTGTTATGACTTTTTAACCACAGAGGTTTTATATTTGTAAAACCTTTCCATGGTCACAGTTTTGTAACATCACCATGCCAAAACTATGGCCTGGAGGGGGGCGGGGAGGGGGGGGGTGCGCTACTGCGGGGGTGAGCAGTAGGACTCATGACTCACCCAGAGCTCCCTGACAGATGTCGGTTCTGGTGGCTCCAGCTACGATGAACTGAGGGTCAGAGTTCAGCTCCTGAAACAGCCAATCACAATCTCCTGTCATCACACTGCAACACTTTAGACCACAGCAGAGGTCAAGGTGTTAGGGCTCCTTAGGTGGGTTAGGGGGAAGGTTGAAGGGGGGCAGGGGGAGGAGATAGCAGACAGGTGTATAAGAACTTTATTGGAGCCAAATTGTTTTTACATGCTGTGATCCTTTCATGTTATATGCTGAGGTCGGGGGCTGGGGGGTCATGGATCTGGTTCTCACAGATTCTACAATGAAGCAGTTCTGGTTCATACCACTGGTCTCTTCCATTCCACCCCTCTGGTCTTGGCGCTAAAGGGTCCAAGTTCCTTAAAGCCCAGCGAAGCTGGTTCTGCAGGGAACATTGGGTCCTCAAACAGGCAATCATTCTGCAGACATTCCTCCTTCAGGGCCTGGAAGTCCTGGTTCAGGTAATGTACAGCCTGCTGAACTGAGCCCAGACCTCCAGCCCTCTGCCGATCCTTCTGGATCCGCTGGGACACGCCACCAAACATCCTGACCCACAACAGATCAGAAACCCTGATCAGTAACAGATCAGCAGGATTCAAGGTTTTTAGTCATGTTAGCGTCTTGGTTCTCAGGATCTTAACGTTGGTTGCTCCACCAACCTGGTCCAGACCAAAACATCCCAGAAAAAATTGTTGGATGTACAATAATGAAACATTGTTCAGATCCTCTGAATATTCTTTTAATGCCACCATCAAGTCAGATTTGAATTTGTCTTTGAATACTTCAAAGGTTCACAGCGCCATACACGTATCTTAAATCCATTTGCTGCATTGACAGCAAAGCTTTTACACCATATTGAATATGGCATATTCAGATGATATTATAGAGAGTTCAAATCAGATTATATGGACAATCTGGATGATATTATAGATAGTCTGGATCAGATTATGGACTGTTGGACTCAGACTATAGAGAGAAATAACAAACAGATGCAGATTTCCGTACCTGTCTGATGGGATCGTAGGAAGCTTGGAGGAAACAGAAATTGGGTAAATTTCACAGTTCGCTGCTGAACAGTCATATATATATATACACTTTATCACTAAACCAACTCAGTTTTGTATCACACGCTATTAATTTTTTGCAATGTTTTACAATTTTTAAAAGTTTTTGCAATAGTTTCTGTCACTTCTGGTAGCGTTTTACTCAGCGGTAAAGTACAGCAAAATAAATTACATTACATGACAGTAATGGACAATCATTGGTCAGATTTATTGACTTTATTTTGTAAGAGGTCTGGTATGTTGTATTATATTATATATATATTATATATTCTGAATTATTTCCTCAGAAGTAAAGACTTATTGAATATTTTCATATTATAAAGGGACAACAGTTCAGACAGACACGTGAAATTTCTCTAAATTCTAGGCAAACATACGATTTATTTAAAAACCCCAAAAGTTTCCAATTATAAATAAACAATCAATATTAATCACATTTTACTTAAGATGTAATTAAGTTAAAATTGAGCTATTAATTAGCTATTTAAATTTTTAAGAAAATTTCTATTTTACTCTGTGGTAGGTACGAAATGTCACATTTTCTGCTCCTGAGGAAAAGGTAACGAGGTTATGGACGCTGCAGGAGGACTTCTCTGATTGGTCGGCAAACATGATGATGTAGACTAAATCAGTTCTGCTGAATCAAGGTGGAAATTGAAAATAGCTGATCGGACTCGCATGTTACTGCATCAATAAACACATGGCTTCTTTTGTCCTGCACAGGTTTTACAAACCCACATCCACCCCAAGAGAACAGCCCAGTACAGACCACAGCTCCCTGACACAAACATCAACACTCACCGGGTGTGTCTGGTTCCTCCGACTCTCAGCCTCTGCACGCTACTGTGGACCTACGCAGCAGCACTGTGTGCAGCAGAACTGGAGACAGTTGTGGATACTGTCCTGCAGTACCGTGCCCCGCCCGGACGGAGGGGCGGGGCTACATCATCACCACATGATGATGGACGAGTTAAAGAGACCAAACGCCACCGGTAACGTCACATCAGGTGCGTCACCGTTTAAATCTGGACAAAACATAACGAAAAGACAACAACAGCAAGAACGAGTGTACTGTTTAAATTTTAGAAACGTGCTACCCCGTGACGTCACCACGTTGCTCTTCCGCCTCCTGCTTCGACAATCTCCTTCACCGTCCAAAATGTAGGCTAAATGTGATGTCAACAGAAAGATAAAGCCATGATGATCCTCTTGGCCACATGACAGAATGATTCCAACTCAACAGATTCTTACGTGATGCTAGCTGTGTTTAGCTTGCTGCGAACACCTTATCCATATCATTAACTGAAAGGGCTAACAGACTGGCTGTTAACTCCTGATACAGTTTCTCTATGTTCGCTTTTTGTGTTTACTAATCATGTCCTGACCTCTGTACTGAACCATCAGGTCAGGACAGGAAACATCTGAATCTGGAAAAGATATAGATGCATGTTAAATGGTTCTTTTAAAATACCCTTTTGATGCTTTGTCACCTAGATAACCAGCCCCATTATCAAATGAGATAAACATTACACATTTTGTCAGTAACAAAAACGTGTTTTTGTGATTATTGTCAAAATGAGTACATTTCTGGTGAAGTTTCAGTTGTTTTTGTTTTCTGTCATCTTTTGTCTTTTGAGCAGCTCAGCTAGCAGTTTACCAATGTTTCCAGTCTTTGTGCTAAAGCTAGGCTAAACACATCTTGGGCCTGTCTCTGTAATGAAACTGCAGAGAAAAAAACTACTAAAAAGTGCTAAAATAGTGGACTTAACTGATATTAAAATTAATGAAGCACAAATAGGTTTTGTGGATCCTTTATTGATTTTACATGGACAGTCACTAGGGTAGTGTATAGATAATAAAACACAAGCCAAATATAAAACATTAGGAGTTTAAAAGAAGCGGCGTCTGTAAACAGGAATATGGCGTGCTGCATAACACTGAGACTCCAGGCGAACACGGCTCAGATCATGGCGAAGTTTAACCACTGCAGTCAGACACAGAGACAACAAGTCAACACCTGAACTGAACATATATCACATTAAACCAGGTTCTGGCTCTTCACACATGTTCAGACACAGCATGAATGTGTATTTGTTCTCACCTGGTTGAAGTCGAGCTCGATGGAGCCACTGTCGTGAGCATCAAGCTTCTTAAAGATCTCTACAGAGGGAGAAGGATCACGTGTCAGAATTTCTTTCATCTCTCATCTCAGGTGTCTGTAATACACCTTTCACTGCTGTTCTCAGGTAAATAAACATCTTGTCTACATGAATGGCTGACTCACTGAACATCATCTCCAGCCTCATCAGACAGCCCACAAAGTTGTCGAAGTCGATGGTCATGTCGGGGTCGGAGTATCGAGCCACCAGCTGCTGGTAGATGGTGTTGTTGAGAGTGAAACCTGATGGAGGAGGACAGGAGGAGTTACCATGGAGCAGAAAGGAGGTTACAAACATCTATCTTCATGCTCATGGAGACACCCACAGTGAGACATCAATACAGTTAACAATAGTTATCTGTGTAATAGCTCTGGTTGTATTAGACCACATGGCAATATTGTAAATCAGTGATCAGGGTTGCTTTTTAGTAATATTGTGTTAATATGTAATTTTAGCATCAATATGACAAACTTTGATTGTATTTGGTATTTCATTTTCCAGATTAAAAAAGGTTTCCTCTCAGTTTTCATTAAAAAAGTTTATCAACTGATTTTCTAGAAAATGTGACATAGTCCAAAAGTGAGGAGTTGTCCCAGCTGGCTTAACAATCTGAAAATATATATTTCCATGTTAAAGCTATTTTTATGTAACAGTAATGGAATTTTCTACTAATATCTACACATAATTTTTAGTTTTAAAAATAACTGTTTTAAGTTGTCATAGACATGTCACCAATAATGTTTTCTATCACTGTGTTTTGTCTTTCAAGGGTGAGACAGTTGCATCTAATGCTAACACAGCTAAGACTAATACAACTGCTCCTCAGCAGGACGTAACGTAACATACCATCATCATCATCATCATCATCATCATCATCATCAGTTTACTGACAGTACAATGCGGAGGTGAAGAGAGTCCAGACAGCAGCAGCAAAGAGAAACACACAAACATATCAATATTTTAGTTCAGAGAGAAAGGTGCACAGAATACACAGACTGATGTATGAACAGTAAAACTGTCTTCCTCATCCCTCATGAGGCTGGGAGGAGCACAGCGCGGCATGACAAACATGCAGCGCTCCATCCCTTAAACCAAGTTTTCTTTTTAAAACAGTGGAGGAGGTTTCCGCTGTGAGTCAGCAGAGAATCACTATGACTCACTCGTTCAGCCCTCAAGTCACTGGATAAAAAAATGGCTTTTGTCTTCAGTTGTAAAGAGTTTAAAACTCACTTCTACAGATACTGTTCATATGAATCTGTGAGACTCTCCAGTGAATTCTGCAACATGCAAAGTGAGAATCTGCTGATTGACATCTGGTTCAGCTAATTTTAATGGGACAGTTCAACTACATGGAAACTAATGTAAGCTGCTGTCGTGATTTTGTCTGAGGGAGTGACCCACAGGGAAAAATCTGGTCCTACACAAGTGGAAGGGAGACAGCTTCAGCTCCAAACAAAGCTGTGAAAGTCTGCGGATCTGATGTCCTATTAATGTCATATTAGAGTTAACATGAATGAACTGTCTCGAAGTCATTCACATCAACATTCAAGCAGAAGTCACAATTTAACTAACTTTGAAAATGTCAACTAACTTCACTCAGTGAAGTTTAAATCAACCAACAGCAGGATAAAGAATAAGAATAAGAGCAAACCAGAAAGAGCTGAAATGGAGAAAACAGTGTTCCGGTTTGTCCACGCGCTCTGAGTCTGCTGCTGTACAGTCAGCCTGAGGCGTCTTTACCAAACCACATCAGAGAAAAGTCAAGGTTTTAACAAGCACTCGCAGTGAAAGCAGACAGACAGGAAACAGGACTGAGATTCCAGTCCTGCAACATGCAAACAACAGAGAGGAGGTCAGAAGCAAACAAATGCTCGTGATGATAAATGAAGACAGAAAGACAAAGACCAACTCTGGGCTGCTGTTACAACAACCTGGTTCAAGTGGAGGAATTTCCGTAGAAGATTCAATAACTCAGAAAGCTTCTTTGAGTTTGGTTGAATAGAGAATCTGGTTAATACTCTTTCTTTTTAACTTTACCCTTTGAAAAAAATTCTGCTTGTGGCCACAATTTGATCTTTATGATTCAATAAAGAAAGAAAATCTTGAAATAGTTTCAGTGGTTGTTTCTCTCCACCAACCAGCCAAATTACAGGTGATTTTGTAGAAAATGACTTCATGACCTCACAGAGAAGTTCACCTTCATCCCTGCATCATTTTATTGTATTAGACATTTGTGTACAAATGAATTAGTTACGGCCAAAAAACTGTTTTGTGAGGTCACAGTGACCTTTGGCAATCAAAACAAGTCTCAAGACAAGTTCAAAAGAACATTTCACTAAACTTTAGGTATCGTGTTTAGAAGTCTGGGACAGATGGATGGACATCCCCTGTCCAGGGCCAGTGCAGAGACATAATAATGTGAAGGAAGTCATTTGTAGAGCTCAGTCTGTCTAAGTTTCAGTATGAATTTCTTGCAGGTAAAGAAGAAAAAGAAGAAGAAGAAATAAAAACTGACCTGCGTCTTTGAAGGCGACTCTCATCTCTGGAGTGCTCATCGTCCCCGAGTTATCAGAGTCATTCTTCTTATAGATGGACTACAGACATTAGAACAGGTGTTTGTAGATACAGGTGAACTCCAACATTTGGATTTAAAGGTGAAAGATGTGGGGCCATTATAAAACATGTGAGTGGAACGTTGTGTAACTCAGATTTGTCTATATGCACACGCATTTACAGATTTGTCTAAAAACATGAAGGCGCACACACAGACTGAGATTCAGTTACACGACCCTCCACTCGCATGTGTAAACTACAGTAATAGGCCCCAGAGGAAGAGGACGTCTCACCAGGTATCTCTGAACCTTCTTCCACAGTGTGGCGAACTCTCCAAGGCCGAGTTTCCCGTTCCCGCTGTCCTGCTGCAGGGTTAAAGATCACTGATTTTTTCATGTGTCACTCCCCATGTCAGGTCAAGCAGGATTTTTACTCTGGGTGAATTTATTCTCCCTGCAGGAGAGGAACCACTGAACAAGTGCAGATGTTTAGCGAGTGAGTCACTGCACACAAATAAATCTGAAACAGGAAATCAACCAAAACCAGCAGCCACAGTTGCAGACGGTGTGCTCCACAACATCCACACGCAAACAATACTCTCTCTATTTAGTATCTACTATACATGGCTCCTCTCCATGCACCAGCCTGATGACAACAATACTGACAGAATTCACCCTGACACCAGAAAACAGTTACAACATAATGTCTTTTTTAAAGTGAAGGATACATCCATCAGGTTGACCATGATCCTGCAGGTGTCCATACTGAAGCCGTCTGTTTTGATGTCAGTTCCTGTTAAATGCACAGGAAGTTAAACCTGCAGCTGCTTGTGATCAGGTACAGTGCTTAGAAGCTTCAGATTAACTTACGTTTAGCGACGATCTTGTTCATGATGGTCCTCAGCTCTGTCCCAGAGATCTCCATGTCCTAAAAAGAACACAAGCAAAATACAAACTAATCAGTTGTGTTTCAGAACATCGCCCCCTGCAGCTCGTCACACACCTGAGCAGAGTTCAACTGTCAACACGTGGTCTCCAGCTGGTTAGGAATCAATTTTACTGAACAACAGACTGTTATTTAAGCAGATGAATACAGCTTCAATATTTAATAAATGTCTTTGAAACAACAGTAACAAAGGCTGCATGAACCAAACTAATAACATACATTCTTCATATGACACAATCACCATAGTTTAACACCACCCACTGCCACCCTCTTTTACCCAAATGAAAACATGATTATGAATATTATATTCCAGTTTTGCCAATAGATCCTCCTGAATCCTTTGTTATCTGTTAGCATGTAGTTTATCTGCCATCTGTGTAAACTGAATCTACTGTATGTGATTGTTATTACTGTGTTCTCAGCTGTTCGCTCCCAGATGACAACTTTATCTGAAAATAGATCAACCAGGTCCCCGCTCTGAATGGTCCTTGCTAGCTTGATAATCGGCAGGGGGCGTACAGACAGATGTATTAATAGATCTGATATGGCGCCTCAACTCAGACTGCGGCCAGTCGAGTACTCTAAGTGCCACAGACCTCCATTATAAAGATGTGTAAAGCTGTTTAGCTCAATTGTTACTCTGCGTGTTTCTGAGGGTTTTATGACTCACAGTGAAATAAAACCAAATTTAATGCTGAGTTTTCACGTTTCGCTGAAAAGAGAAAACTTACGTCTCCCGCGAGTTTAGCGAAGAGACCTCTGAATCCTGCATCCACATCCTCATCAGACACCACCTCCTGAACACGAGCACAACATCACAATATTAAAACTTTATTTACACACCAGTGCTGAAACAGGTAACAAACTGCTGACTGACAGTAATGTGGGTGAATCAGAGATGAGACATGCATCACTGGTTTATGGTAACACGAATGATTTTAATGTGTTTTTTACCTCATTGATCACCTTTCAAAATGTGATTTCAGTAATTTGTTTCTTTGCTGTATAATATTAAAACATATTTAATTACATTTACTTAAATTCATATTTGCATCAAAACTCTTCTGATACTGTTGAGCACAACTGATGTGGAATCAGTTTTACTTACATCCTCCAGTTCAGCGCTGACAGGGTCATCACAGGGTCTGGCAGGACAGAACCATTAAAATGTAAGAAATGCAGGATACACACACACCCACACAGACACCCTTCCTGTTTTCACAACATCCCTGGTGAAGAGCAAACAGTAATAAGTAAACACAAACTCCAGGTCTCAAAACCTCCATTCAGACACAGACGAGGGACTGCAGAGGAGCCACAGACAGGTTTTTGTACCAGAATGTGGGCTTGTCTAAAGAGTGTGGATGAAATGGGTTCTTTGGGTTTCTTACTGGGTCTCTGTCTGCTTCTCGGAGAACACCCGGATGCAGAAGTCTCCGTTGAGGTGTGGTTCGAAGGTGGAGGGGACGATCAGGTACTCTCCGGGTGGCAGTTTGAAGCGAGAGCTGACCTCGCGCAGGTTGATGAAGGTTTCTGACCTGGCTGTCTGAGCGTGGGTCATGAAGAAGTTCTTATCCAGATGTACCTCCCGCTGCCCGTGGAACTGGAGGGAGTGTCAGGACAACTCATGTTTAGATAACCTGCAAGGTGGTTCAACCAATGAGCATCATCTTTTTGTCTTTATTTACTGTCCTGACAGATTATGCTGAGCTCCAGAAATATTTCTCTAAAAAGCCATCTGCAAATTAACTGGAAATTAAAGAAATAGTTCAGATACCATGGTCATGTCTATATTATAAACTTTACACCACAGCCAGCAACATTGGTCCTTTTGATCAAAAATGTCTGAAGGTGTTGCTCACCTGTTTTGGAACCTGAAATAAAACAACAGACAGAAAAAGTTAGAGAGGATTTTTGTATGGATCTTCTATCTCAGATCATTGTGTAGAAACACATTATGTGTGTCTGCAGATAGTTGAGACCCTTTTCTCCATAATTGGTTCTTAAACATCTTCAGTTCTCACCTCATAGATGGCAAACCCGACGGTGTGCATGTCTTCTCCTTGTTTCCGCAGCCTCCTGCGGTTCTTCTGGATCAGGCCGACCACAAAGCTGCAGCCCACTTCACCATCATCTGGGTCATCATCCTCCTCCTCCAGCTTGATCACAAACTGTGGATTCATCCAGAATGTGTCTGCAGAGAAAGAAACGGTCTCCAGTCAGATCAGGAGCACCACATCTCACCAGAGAACTTTTTAAACCCTGAGATGCCAACATCTGATCCACAAGTACAATTTAACAAAGCCCTGCCATGTTCACGTTAGGTCAAGTGAGAAGGAGTCAACCTTGAACTCTGCTGGGGAACCTTCATTTGGGGCATTTCATACTTGCATATGTTGATTAACTTTAAGCGTAGCTTTTATCACAGATTCCCTGCAGTGACTGGCCTCTTCAGTGAAACCAGCCTGTTCTAGTAACAGTAGCTTCAACACTAACAGGGGTGGTTCCTGCAGCCTCCAGCTGTGGATCCTCTCCTCCAGGTGCCGTCAAACTTGCTGACGCTCCAGTGTTTGACAGAGTCGTCTTCAATGGTGTCGGGGGTCAGAGTGCACACCTCGATACGGGAGTAGTGACGCAAGAATTCATTGAAGGACATCCTGCAGAGATACGACCAAGAATAGCTATCACTCCACAGCTACAACCACACTCTGTGTAATACCGCTAGGACTTTGTGACCTTTGACCTCTGGTTTCTTACCACTAAATTAAGAGACATTAAACTGTCATTGGATCAGCTTGTCCAGAGACTCTACCTACCAGAACTCTCCGTCCTCTGCGTTGGCATGTGGACAGTCTCCCTGCACATTGTTCCACTCAGAAGATCTGTAATAGCATAAAGTAGTAAAAATAGTAAAATGTAAAAACTGCAAACAGGAAACAGCAGAGCAGGAGGGTTGGTCTGCTCCAGTTTGTTATGTGTGTGTCATCTCTTCGTATATGAAGCTGTGGTATGTTGCATGCAAGCCTTGTGGTGGGTTGGGTTACCCGTCACTCCAGGCTCCGGTCCACTCCACCTGACCCCAGGGGTTCCTCATCCTCACCAGCTTCTCCTGCCGACCCCGGTAGTTCACCTGGAAATGAACAAACCAAACACTGATTTCATTCTCCCCTCTGGTTTTAAGTGGTCTCATCCACTTCTCATCCTTTTATATTTCATTGTGAAGATGCGTTGGTACCTCCACAGCGCCTGTCAGCGAGTAGGCGTGACCCTTCACCAGCTTCTGACGAGTGACAGCCTCAGAGTCTGCGGCACTAGTGATCTACACCCACACAGAACCAGAGATGATCCAAAATCCAACCAAACTGAACAAACTGTGCAGAAATAAACCTTTCCTCCCTTCGTTTTTCATTTCCAGCTTCTACCTATTGTTGCTTTAATTAGTAGAAGTTGTATTGTAATGACCAGAAAACTTTAGTTTTGGCCAGATTTCTTTCAATTTATCTAAAATATTGTCATATTACAATATTTCACATATCTTAAACTGCAGAGAGAAAAACAATAATCATGAAATACATGGAAACCAAAAATGTGCATGCCCATAAAATCAGATCCCGTGGGATACTGTCAAACGTGATTTAACAAAAGTGAACTTGACATTATTGAAGGCATTGACGTTGTTGAACTCACATCGATGGAGCAGCCCAGCAGCGCTCCAGCCTCCAGGGCCTTCTTGATAATCTGAAACAAGTTGGGTGGAGGTCGTTGGAGGTCAAAGTTCTCAGCGATGCCTCCGGTGAAATCCTCAAAGCCTTCTGTGGTCGAACCGCCAGACAACGCCTCGTAGCAGCCGTTCACTCTGCAGCAAAAGCACGAGGAGCGTAAACCTGTTTGTGTGGCCTCAGGTTGGTTGATGCATGTTCTGACAACCCTCTGGACAGAACAGCACAGCTAAGTATACACTGCACTGACTGCAGAATCTGTATGTACGCAGACAATAGAGTTCCTTATTATTCAGTGACAGCAGAAGAAGAAGTAAATCGGCTCTGACCAATGATGTGGAAAGAGTTTTCAGCTTTCTCTGAATTCTTAAAAATTACATCTATGTTCTTTGACTGCCCACAAAAGGAGATCCTCTCGTTATTGAAGTGTGACATTTTTCAACTCATAGAGGTCAACGCAGCAGCGCTACAGCATGTAGTGCAGGGTGCTTTTCAGTCATACTTCTTGAGAAGAGAACATAAAGTGATAATACTGTGATCCTTGATCTTAGATATTAAGTCTGTGACCACGGGCCTATTATTGATGACAGATGTGACGGACAACTCTAACAAAATAAGACACACACAGAGAGTCACCCCGTTCCTCCACCGCATTCCTTAAGTTGTTTGTTATTAGATAGTTGTTGCGTTGAAACCCCTGGATGATCTTACTTGGCGTAGGCCTTCTCCAGCAGAGCGCTCCAGAACTCCCTCCCCTCTGCCGAGTGGACAAACATCAGCTCTCCATCTTTGACGGGCAGACGGTCGTCAATCACCACGTCCACCCACTCCCCGAACTGCCAGAACTGCACACCGGAGACAGAAGAGACAATCTGAGCAGCGGCACGGACATTTCCTTTAAATGTTTCTCCTAAGGCTCTAATTTCATCTACTGGTCTCAGTAGAAGCTCATAGTAGTAGCTCCTAACGTTTTCCTTGAAATGATGAAGTTGTTCAACCTGTTAATCTTCGTCAAATGGCTTATTTTCTGCTAACATCCAACATCTGGTACCTGGAAGTGGAAGATGCCGGCGTAGTCGTCACCGAATCCCTGGTCTGTGGGAACGACTCTGGCCATCACATATTCATTCAGGGTCAGAGAAGCAATGGCTGCCAACAGCCAGCAGTCACCTGGACGGACAGGAAAACACTCAGTAACAACTTATCAGTCCAGGACCCGAGTCGGTCCTGGTCCGAATGATACCCAGTAGGCTGAATGAAAAACTCAGTTTCATGGGCTTTTGTGGAACACCTGCTGTTCTGTGGTGTGTACAAAAGATAATGTGATGCCTGGGGAAATGTTTGCTTTAGCACCGCACTGTAATTACCTGCTCAGTACTAAACTCCAATAAGTTTCTCTGCACTCTTTACATGACAGACTGTTCCATTTTAACAGGAATGGCATGATGTAGGAGACTCTGTTCCTCATAGTCATCACCATGTCCTTACAAATCCCTGCTCTGATGTGACAGCGAAGCCAAACGCAGTAACAACACAAACATGCACAAAATAATATAAAAGCAAGTCAAAGCCAGAGCATGTACAAACATCCTGTCACATGTTTACAGCATGTTATATGACTGATTGTGTCGTAGGGGCCTATATTACCTTCTCCAATGCTCCCAGGACACAAACTGAATTCAGGTCTCACATTAGAGTGGGTTTCTAATAGGTTTCTAATCAGAAACAGGCTGGTGCAGAGCAGATCGGTCCAGCCGCTCACTGCTCTCTTCCTACAGTCTCTCTCGCCACCTTCATCACCGTCACTTCAAGATACGCAGCTGCCTCCTGACTGTAAGCACGCTTCCATTTCAAGGAGAAATGTCTGAGTCCAGACCAACCAACAGGAGACCAGGTCTGCCGCACACAATGTGGACTTTAGCATCACTCAAATTACAGCTCATCTCACTGTAACACGAAATACATCGGTTAAAACTGGAAGAGTTGCTTGTTAGAAATGTTTTTGTGGGTGTGGCAACAGCACGCTGGCCGTCATGGGAGAAAAAAAAAACAGTGTGCAGACTCTTCTGCATCTCCTGACCACAAAAATCCTCGTCACATGACTCCACCCTGGAGATCATGGAGTTCTCACTCTGGACTAAATTCCTGAAACCAAAAGAGAGACTCCAGATTTTTGGAGAATAAGATGAGTCTTGTTTGTGCTGAATTAAAATGTTTCTAGAATCTTTGCTGTTCACGGTGTTACACAACAGCAGAGACACAGATCTCCTGCTGCAGTTTAACCAACAGAGATGTGTGTGCGTGAGGGTGTTTCCTCACTGGCTGACAGCTCATATCTTCACCCCTCCCTCTCTCTCTCTGATGTCTGAGTGAATGTTTCTCGCCCACTAACAATAGCAGGCAGGCCTCTTCCTGTCTCGCTGTGTTCTGCTGAGCCAATCAGGGCTCAGCAATGCAGCACTCTCTAATTACAGCAGATCCAGATTCAGTCAGCTGGTTCACATTAACATTGAACACAGTTTGGCTCTGAAGACTGGCAACACAGTGACGATCCACTGATGTACTGTTGCATTTACAACACACATTGTGAAAATACTTGACATTTGATTGTGTGTGTGTGTGGGTCACTAAGTAGTACTAAGTAGGCAGAGACCCCCAGGCTGAAAGAGACACATGGTTCATATCCCTGTTATTCCCTTGTATTCACCAACAACAGTAAGTTATGAGCTGTTAGATCAGTGGAAATGATTTCTTCTTCTTCTTCTGTACAAAAGTGTCTCTTTAACAATGAAACATATTTGGATTTAAAGAAAAAAGTACAATTGTATGTGTTATAAAGAGAAAGAGTTTTAATATGGTCACATGTAATAAATAATGAATGTTGATGTGATTGGTCAGCTGTATCGATGAATCATTTAGTCCTCATACAGTCGATCACATCGATCGCTTAACTTTGGTCTTGAAACCAGTTCCTGCGTCGTCTCAGATGTGATTTGTTTCACTCCACCAAAAGACAAGTTCAGACGGGTATGCCTGTCTACGTCTCTACCTGTCTGCACACGAGCAGCAGCATCTCAATCACCGTTCCATTGACAATCCATGAGCGGACTCTGTGGTGTTTTTAGATGTTCAGGGACAGTCAGGAAAACTCACCCAGAGCTCCCTGGCAGATGTCAGTCCTGGTGGCTCCGCCCAGGATGAACTCAGGGTTAGAGACCAGCTCCTAATGGAGGAAAACAGACAACATCAGATATTGTCATGAAACAGCTGCTGATTCACTACAGTCTGTTTCATCTGCTCTGTTTGCATAAATGTGACTGTTGGTCTGTTGGTGACTGTTTGTTTCTCAGTGCAGATGACGATGTCGTATAACTGTCCACAACTCTGCAGCAGGTGCACACTGACACAGTACTTACACTACAAACCTTGTATCAAATGTAAAGAACATGTTGTGTTACAGATGTTTGAATTTAGACGTTGTGCTGCTTCATACACAGTATGAAATACTGTACTGTGTATTTCATACTGTGTATGAAGCATCCATCTTGGTCTAAACTTAGTCTCAGTCCAGCCAAGACCTTTTTACTTGAGTTCGTTTTGGGAAAACATCAAGTTTTCTTGTTGAAATAACAAATTCCTAAAATATCTGAGAGGAGAAAGCAGGTGAAACAAACACTTTAAATGCTTGACCTTTTCAAACTGTTAACATTTGGACTGACAAATGCTGCAGGGCTCAAACCATAACTGCATCTGTGAAGGTTTCTTAGTCATTATTATTATCAGTATATAATATCTTAATATACTTACCGACTCAGTCACTGTATGCAGTACATACCAAGCTCCCACTAACCCTCTACAGAACACACTTTAAGTTGTGGGTATTCATTTTATCTGTCTCTAAACTGAGGGTTGAGTTGCGGCAGAGTCTGGAAACATGTTGTGTTACAGTCATCCTCTTCTTCGACTCCCTACTTCCTCCTTCTGTTTGAAAACTCTCAGTGTGACACATCTGCACGAGGACGCTGTGATAAGTCCACTGTGTAACATGGATTACTCTTGTATTTAACTCAGTAAAAAAAAAGTATAGTAACTCTACGAACTGAGTAATTCTGATAAATGCATTGAAATATAGCTAATGGACATTGATGTGACTACTGCAGTGCCCCCCCCCACAAAAAAAAAAAAAAACAAGGAGAGAACCCTCTGTCAGTGGGACGGTTCGGTTGGGCTTTGATCAATTTCGTTCCTCTAATTTCAATTTTCTTTACAGAACCATTCATCTTAAACACTGAACAGATATACACTTGCCAAGTCTGAAGTCGTTCTGATTAGCGTCTGTCGAGCAAATCAAAAATACAGACAGAGAGACAGGAAGAGACGCAGAGACAGACCAACAGGGTCCTGCTTGTATTAGCAGGATCTCCCCAAACCTCCACGCCTCTGTCACCAGGAACCTCCACTGTTCCTGTGTGTAGTGACTCATCCTGTGGTATTTAAGATCTCTGATTGTGACTCATAATAAAATCTTCCTGAGGGCATTCATGCCCCATGTGAATAGTAATAATTTTTAAGTGTGTTACTGGTATATTTGCTATTTGAATTTGCATACGTCATCTGTCCAACTGTATGACGTGACTTAATGTACTGTACATGTGTGTGTGTTGTCAAAAACAGAAACATCTGGATTATCTCTGAACTAATTCTGTTGTCTCTCTAAACAGTGAAATGCTTCATTATGCTCCTGATACAACCACTGACCAGTCTGAAGTCTGTGCTTTATAATGGTACTTTATGACAATGACCATCTTCTCTGACAGTCGAAATGAAAACCACTGTAATGTTCCGCCCTGTACTTTTAAGTTGCATGTTTATCATTAATGTATTACTTATTATAAAAATCCTGACTGACTTTATGATTGTAGTTATGACTGTAGTTGTGTCTATGGCTGTGTAGCGATGCATTTGTGTGTGCAGTTTGTTTTTTACCGTCTGTAAACCCAGTGTTTGCCTGTGCAGAGTCAGTAGAAAAATAAAAACCTTTTTATGGTTTGTTCTGAACTCTTATGAATCGCCTCAGGTATTCTGCCAACTGCCCCCCCCCCTTCACCACAGCCACCCCGCCCACCCTCATCCAAACTAACCCACCCATCCCGAAGCAGACCCAAATCCAGGTCCAGGCCCGAGTTCTTACCGTGGGCCTCTTCCAGGTGACTCCCCGGGTCTTGAAGGAGTTCCGCCCCAGCTCCTTGAAGCCCAGAGCCTCGGGCGCGGCGGGGAAGGTGGGGTCGCAGAAAAGCTTTCCGGTTGAGCGGCACTGCGCCCGCAGAGACGCGAAGTCCTGGTTCAGGTAACGCACCGCCTTGGCGTTGGTGCCGAACCCCGCGGCCATGGCCCGCTTCTTGGCCAGAGTGGACGCCACGCCGGACATGATGGAGGCGAAGAAGGTCCGGAGAGTTTAAAGTGTGTGGGAAGAAAGACTCTGCAGATTCCCCCGATCAAACTTTTCCTCTCAGAGCAGATTTTCCGAATCAGACCTACGCCCCGAACACGGTCCACAGAGGAGGAGCCAGATCTCTCTCTCTCTCTCTCTCTCTCTCCGTCTGTCTCTCGGAGTCTCTCCACCACTCCCTCTCTTTAAAAACTAGACGCGCAGACGAACGCAGAATCGGGAAGCGTGAACTCATAAGTTTGTAGCATCAGGGAAATGTTCACTGGAGGTGGACGACGCACAGCAGGGCATCAGTGTTTTAACCGCAGCTGGAGTTTTTATGGAGGAACTGCACAAACCGTTTAGTGTCTGCGAGCAGACAAACAGTCTTTCCTGCTCCCGGGTCACACACGTCTGTTCGAGCCACATGATCATAAAGACGTAATAAAATGTCAACACAGTTTTTATCTCCTCTATGTCATTGAAGTCTAAAAAATCTTACACAATTCGTAAATTTGAAAAAAGTATCTTTATTCAGAAAATGTCTTTTAAAAAGTCATGAAAGTTTCTCTAGCCTGAAAAAAGTGGCACAATCCAGTGGGGTCTAAAAGTGGCAGAACTAGAAAAACAATATAGAAAAATAGAATAGAAAAAAATCGTGAAAATTAAGTGTATAAAGTTGTATAAAGTATAAGTTTTATATTACAGATAAAGAACAGCTTTTCCTGGTTTTTTTGTTTAGTTTTTTTTTCTCCATTTTAAGCCCTTTAAAGTCTAGTCTAATGTCGCACATCTTAAGTCTTCAGGAGAAAGTCTCCTTAACTCTGTCTCAGCGTGAAACCTGACATTACCATATTTAGACGACGAGTGGCGCTGGAGAGGAGCCAGGGGTGAAGCTGTCTGGGACTTTGACCAAACAACATACCGTTTTTTGACGGTTTGTGAACTAAACACCCTCTAATCTATGGTAAACACAAGCTACCAGTCTGGCGGGACCAGGTACCGATAGAATAGTAAACACTACGTTATCAGTAAGGCTAGCATTAGCTAACTGGCGTGATTAGCCAGGTGCATCTGTAATTCACGCTGACTTTAATATCACTAGCCATGCTAGTTTTAGCTAGCGAAAAAACGAGTTAAAATTATAATCTATTTACCGGAAAATTGAACAGACGAGTCCTTTGAGTGTATTTTATTGTAACAGAACGTTAGACAACAGGACATTTTGGGGGCAATAAATGTCATAATTAACTTTTGTGAGCCAAAAACGAACAGGGCATTGTCAAAGTCCTAAGAGGTTTTTCTCTGGCCTCCATAACCTGAGTGAGTGGCAGGTGTAGTAATGAGGAAGGTATGAATTATCGCGGGAAAAGGAAGGCTCTGTTTATGGCCTTGAACTAAGATGGCGCCAGGAGCCACTTGTTTTTCCCGGTGATTATCAGTAGTTTCCCCCATGGATGTATTTTAAGACCTTATACCTATACCTGGTTGACACCAGATAGAGAGAGAGACAGACTTAGAAATTCAGCCCCAGATTCAACTGTCGGGACTGACATTATGGGACTTTTCACAATCGACCAGTACAGGGATTTTGGCAAGAACGACTAAATTTACTGTATTAGGCAATAAAAGAACCTGCCACCTTATTAATAACGCTGGGTGTTTGCTCTGCCGTTATCACAGTGATATGGAGATCCGCTTCTTGTTCAGATTGGGGTTCTTGTGGTTGTTCCTTGTTTTGGACCTTAGCCACGTTGATAGCGACAGTCGTTTTGCTAACGTTAACAAGCAAGAAACAAATGATTCATTGTCCTTTTCATATTGTAAGCACCAACTTGACCATAATCAACATGTCCAAATCCTTGTGCACAGTTTACGATGGAAGAATAGTAAATCACGTTTTGAAGAAAAAAAAAGACATGAAAAGATTTGCACATTATTACATTCAGGACAAAAGACACCCGCATACATTGACCACTGGTGAAATTATTACAATCCAACAAAGTTAAAATATTTTTTTAAAAAAACTTTCTAAGATTATAGAGATCTGGAGGACTCAAACCAGAAGTTTCCTCCCTACCTGGAGGTCTGCCAGGTAGCTGAGGGCCGTGTGAACCCTGAGCAGTGTCTGAAGGCTCAGCAGGGTGTGGGAGAGTCAGGGGGGGATGCCCAGTTTTCTAGTTTTTTGTTTTTTTTTACTTATTTCATCTGTTCTCGTTTTTGCAAACATTCACTTCAAGCAGGTTTAAGTTTTCCAGAGCTCTTTACATGATTTAGTTTTATAAAAGTCTGTCACTCTGATGAAAGAGGTGAGGTGGAATGCAATGTCCAGTCCAGAGCTTTCTCAGCTGTAGGTGACCAGTCCCCCATTTCCTTTTGGACATTTACAGGTAGCAGAGCTTGAGTTCAGACTCAGGTGTGTTTCAGGTGTATAAACGCCTGACTGTTTATACACACTGTTTGCTCTCTCTTGTCCGAGAGCCAGCTGATATCAAACTGCTCTCTCACCTGGACCAAAGCTCCACCCCCTTAAATTTGACCACCTTTACATCTAAAGCACACACAGTCACACATTCACACACTTCGATTACAGATCACACTTAACATCCCAGCTAGAATCTGAACAGAGTTTCAACAGACGCTGGGCTGAAGACTTTTTGTAGATCTCTGAAGGCCTTCAACAGAATCTCAGGATGGCAAACACTGCGGCTGAGCTGGCCAGGAGGAAGGCCCGGGAGGAGGAAGGTGCTGGCAGCCAGGCCAACGCCATCCCCTTCAACCAGCAGGACTTTGAGCAGCTACGGAGCAAGTGTCTGGAGACCGGCTCGCTCTTCTGTGACCCAACCTTCCCCGCAAGCTGGGACTCTCTGGGATACAACCAGCTGGGGCGCTACTCGTCCAAAACCATCGGAATAGAGTGGAAACGACCCGCGGTGAGCTAAGACACCGCTTGTGCATGATTTTTTTTTCATTATTGATTATGTGCTTGATATGTGCAATGAACTATCAGAAGACAGTGCCAAATGTCTGTCCCAGTTACTCAGAGTCCGATGCAATGCCATTTCTGGCGAAAGAGCAGGTTGACACATTCACCAGCCTTTTACCAATTTGAGGACATTAAAGACTTAATCAAAGCACTTCCTGTTAATAAAATACTACTTGCATTTAACATTAACCAGGTGACTCTGAACACACATTAGCCCTGCTGTTACACCTGGACATGTGGATCTGTGAGTCACAGACAAATCTATTTCCCTTCACCTGATTGTTAGTTTGGAAAGAAAAATGTATAAAATGTTAGCACAGATGATGAATTTATTCCTCACAGGTTTATAGTGATGATGACGATGATGATGATTCCAGTTGTTAATAACCTGCTGTGTTGTCCAATTAGGAGCTGTGTTCTGATCCTCAGTTCATTGTCGACGGAGCAAAAAGAACAGACATCTGTCAGGGAGCTTTAGGTGAGCCACACACACAAAGCTGTGTCAGTACAGGTGTGGTCATTTGACCTGCATTTTGCCTGTCAGGTGACTGCTGGCTGCTTGCTGCTGTGGCCTCTCTAACGCTGGACCCTCAGATTCTGAGCAGAGTGGTACCGCCTGGTCAGAGCTTCACCTCGCAGTACGCCGGAATCTTCCACTTCCAGGTAACTCACATTCACATCAAGAAAAATAACAGAAAAAACATTCAGATGTGAAAGAAACGATACCGTTTACTTTGACAGACCCTTACTAGATTTCTGAGAGGATTTTCATCTTGTGGACTTCATCAGCAGACAAAGTTTCCCTCCGAGCAAACTCATCTGCTGAGGAAGGCCATGAGATGGAGCTGAAAGCCCCAGTACAAATCTATGAGCTGAACTTTCTGTTAGCATTTTTTTGTTTTTTGATTGTTTTCTTTCTTTTAAACAAACCATGGTAATGAGATGTCTGGATTGTTAAAGTTAACCATTAAAACATAGGTTTAGACAATCAGAGGACGTATTGAGAAAACAGCAGTGCTGAATGTTAAACTGTATTTATACATGTTATATATTGTACATACAGTAATATACTTTTTAGGTGCTTGTACTTTTCTCAAGCATTTCCGTTTTCTGCTACTTTATATTTCTGCTCCACCACACAGATTTTACATGTACATATGAGGAGGACATGGAATGCAACACAAAACCACTTAAAAAAGAAGAGGGAGTCTGATCTAGGTTCATTTTCCTCATCAGAGGAGGAAATGGCAGCGGCTCTCGATTGTTCTCAAAAACAACTCATGATGGAAACTCCTCTTCCTCACAGGAAGTTGTGCCATTAAGGATTCTTTTTTTAAAACAAAATTTATTTATTAGCTGGATGTGAGCTGCTTGAATGTGTGTTCAGGTTCTTTTCTTTAACTTGTAAAGCCAGAAAGTTACCAGTTTTCCAGCAGGCAGTTTTACTGAGAGCTAAATCCCACTGCTGGACTGGGACCAGTAAATTGATCATTTGATGGTTTGCTCTTCACCTGACTTCAGCATGTTTTCATCAGATTTCCCTCAAAATTGTCATTTGACGAGTGGACCTGAACATCAGTATACAACCTCACAAGGTGGCAAGAATCACCTGAGCACAAAGTGCAAAATGAGCTGACACTGAGGAAGCACCGAGGTTCAGGTCAGGACAGGAAGTGACATCGTGTTTGTTGTTCATGCAGCTGTGGCAGTATGGCGAGTGGGTTGATGTCGTTGTGGATGACCAGCTGCCCACCAGGGACGGGAAGCTGCTATTTGTCCACTCGGCCGACGGAGGAGAGTTCTGGAGCGCTCTGCTGGAGAAAGCTTATGCCAAGTAAGAGAGAGAGAGAGAGACAGGCAGACAGGTATCACAAAATAAATAGTAGCTGTCACAAAGGTAGATGAATGGTTCCAACATGTGACAGTAACATACTGTTGTTTGATGAACATGGCTTTTGAGCTGAACATGTCAGCAGGCCTGTTGACATCCAGGGCAACAGCTCTGGAAGTGGAGATGAAGCTGAAACAAACTCCAAACACCTCTTTCAGTGTTGACATCAGACAGGAACCTCTCTCACCTGTCGTCTGCTTTGAGTGACTCTGGGCTAACTGGTTGGAGAAAGGGACCAAATTTGGTTTTGTTTTTGTTTTTTACTCTAAGTTGGTTTACAGTTTGTAATTATGGTGTCAGGTTAAAGCTGAAGTGATTAAAGATGGAGCAGTTTGTTGTGTCTGAAGCATCATAAATAAAACCTGATTCACCTCAGCTGACTCCGGTTCAGCTAAACCATCACAGCTGGAAGTTAGTGTGTCGAGGTGGTGCTTTGTGTGTGTGTGTGTGTTGGAGGTTGTTGGCAGCAGGGTGGAGGAGCGTGTACTCTGTAAACATTTTGCATCAGCCCGCCTGGAAACCAAACAGAGACGCAGTTAGAAGCTGCTGACTCATCTCTTTATCCTGAACAGGTTATGCTGTATAGCTGCTGCTCTGATTCGCTGAAGCATAAAGGTGTTTTTTTCACAATCCGCTGGCCGTCTGCTCGCGGCAGGTCAACATTTGTTCCATAATCATATTGTGGCCACTACAGTCGGTGAACCGCAGCCATGCACTGTAAGTCATTCTGCTCTGCGCTGCCGGGATTCACCAAAACAGAGCCCTTACACTCGCTTTTCATCAATTTCACCTGAGCTCTGAGTTTAACGTCCTTCAGCTGCAACTTTACTCGTTTTAAACCCAACTTCAACTACAACTCCTGTACAAATACATTTCAAAAGTTTTTGACATTTTGGCCGTTTCAAGTTTTGGCTGCATATTTTTTCAGCAGGGTTCAGAAAATGAACCTTTACTAGTTCAGAAGCAGATGTGTGACAGGTGGCCTGACTACCAGTGTACTTTATTAACCTACATCTCCTCCTGCAGGGTGAACAGTTCGTACGAGGCCCTGACTGGAGGTTCAAGTATCGAGGGTTTTGAGGATTTCACCGGAGGAATTGCAGAGAGCTATGACCTGAAGGAGGCTCCGCCCTTCCTGTTCAACATCATGAGGAAAGCTCTGAAGCTCGGCTCGCTGCTCGGCTGCTCCATCGATGTAAACGACGAGACGCAGACTCGGTTTCTCTATCACCTGTAATCCCTGTTTCTGGTTGGCCGTGAGATTTGTGGCCACATGCTGACTCATCTTTACTGAGTTCAGGGTTTTTCATAATGTGACTCCTCTTGTAAAGTTCTAACAAGCAAACTGTGGCTCATGTGTTTCATTGGTTTGTCTTCTTAAGATGTTTCTGCCTAGCTATCAGCTCATTTAGCTTATTGGCTTCAGTAGTTTAACGCGCTCAGCTGATTTGTCTTTTAGCTCACTTCATTCCATCTGAACTGGTTCATTTTAGAGTAGATGAGGATGTTGATAGATGTTAAAAAATGTTCCTCAGGTTAGTTTATTAGCACTGACATGGATGTTTGTCAGATCTCCAGCTCGAACCAGAGGGAGGCGATCACCAGTCAGAAGCTGGTTAAAGGTCACGCCTACTCCATCACTGCAGCTGAGCAGGTGAGACATTCTGGAAATCAGAGAAACAGGAGGCAGCTGCAGCTGGTCTCCACAGTCTCAGTGCAAAATGATGTTTGGTTCTGCAGGTCAATCACCTTGGTTCTCCTGTGGAGCTCTTGAGGATCAGGAACCCCTGGGGCCAGGTGGAGTGGACCGGAGCCTGGAGCGACGAGTGAGTATCGACGCTGTCCCTCTGTCCCCAAATTTCCAATTGTAACGATCAGGTGATTATTTAAACTTTGGACAGCAACGTGTCCTCTCTGAGACACTGTGAAGCAGATGTTTCTCAGTCTGTTCTCAGTTGTGTTTCATCAGGTGGTTAAACTAATATGTTTGTCAGTTCGAAGGAGTGGGATGGCATCCAGCCGGAGGAGAAGAGGAGGCTGGATCACTCTGCTGACGATGGAGAGTTCTGGTGGGCAAAAAGACGTCTGTTTGGTGTGGGCGTCGTTTCTTCATATTTCAGACACAGCGTGTTGACTATCTGAACAGGCTTCAGACTTTCTTCTTCTCTGCCGCCTGCAGGATGTCCTACACTGACTTCCTGCGTCAGTTTTCCCACCTCGACATCTGCAACCTGACACCTGACACGCTGACTAGCAATGAGGTCGGTGGCTGGAAGTATGCTGAATTTGAAGGCGTATGGAGGGTGGGCTCCTCCGCCGGCGGCTGCAGGAACTTCTCTGGTACGACTCGGCACCAGTGAGCAGGATTTCAACCTGGTTTTTATTTAGTTTGTTAGTTATTTTATTGTCATGAACTGCAGTAGAACAGAAATCATCTGATGCGCTTTCTTTTCTCTGTGCAGCCACGTTCTGCTCCAACCCTCAGTTCTTCATCCAGCTGGACGATGTGGATGATGAACCTCACGACGGTGAGGACGGCTGCACCGTCCTCATTGGTCTGATGCAGAAAGACGCTCGCAGGGAGCGGCGCTTTGGACGAGACCTCAACACCATCGGATTCGCCATCTATCAGGTACATGCAAACACGTTCTTCTTGACTTAACAGTTTGTTCATGAGGAAAATAATAAAGACTTGTTTGTTCTTCCTGTTTGTTTGATATTTGATTGTGTGTGTGTGTTTTTTTTTTTTGCAGGTTCCTGAAGAGGTCAGTTTCATTACACAACGAAATGTCCAAGAGACCACAACAGTGCAACTAAGACTTTTGCCAGGCGGCTGTTGATTTCACTTCCTCTCCCAGTGGGAATCAGACATTCAGATGTTCCAAACTTATTCCTCTGTGGTCAGTATAAAGGTCGCAGTAACATCCACCTGGGCCCAGATGTCTTGCTGAGGCAGATGGCTGTTGCTCGCAGTCCGACCTTCACCAACCTGAGGGAGGTGTGCGGCCGCTTCAAACTGCCGCCCGGAGAATACGCCATCATCCCCTCCACCTTCGAACCACACCGCAAAGGAAGCTTCATCCTGAGGGTGTTCACGGAAAAAGAGGCTCGCACCAGGTCAGACAGAAGGACACCTGTGCTGGGGAGTCATGTGCTGCTCAGACTGGTTTGTCCTTATTTTAATTCTTCTCTCTGGTTATTTCAGTCCGATGGAGGAGGACTTGGACGCTGACATCCAGGAGGTTTGTGACTCCTGGTTCATCAGATAAAAAGCTGTAGTTTCTTCATGTGAGCTGTGACATCCTCTGAGAAGAACATAGTAACTTGTGCTTTGACTTTGTTTTTGATTCCATACCCTCTCACATTGTTTTTCCTTCCAGCCTGATATTGGACAGAACGATGTGGATCCTCACTTCAAACGTCTCTTTCAACAGATCTCTGGAAATGTAAAAAAATATATATATATATATAATTGTTCCGTTAATTGATAACTTTTTTCCTGTTCAGCAGAACTGAGATAAAATGACTCATGTTTGATTTTGACTCCGTTATCAGGACTCTGAAATTTCAGCCTTTGAGCTCCAACAGATTCTGGACAAAGTTGTCACTCAAAGTAAGAACAGTTCAGCCTTTAACCAACATCACAGATAAAACACTTTTAGAGTTTCAGGTTTGCTTTTACTTATGAATAATTTTATTTTGCTTAGTGTGTTTTTATACGTGATGTAAAAGAGTCATGTGTCTTCACAAAGCAGCTTCTGTTGATGCAAAGTTTGATGTAAATGAAGCCATGTGTTCTCTGTGCTCCTGATGAAACACACGTATGTCTGACCTGTCCCGTGTTTGTTTGAAGGATCAGATGTTAAAACCGACGGGTTCAGTCTGGAGACCTGCCGCAGCATCATCAGCCTGCTGGACGTATCCTTTAGAACTCCTCATAGTCAGAGTGCAGATAGTCTGTTCTCATGGAGCCATGTATTCAGAGCTGAAATGATCAGTCAGCAAAGTTACTGCAGAAAATTCTACATTCAAAAGAGCTTGACTTTTGAATATGAAGATCGTGTTTGTGCCACTGCAGCAGGTTTACCAAAGGGTCGGCACGGATCTAGATCTTTAACTGGTGCTCAGAGTGATGGCAGTGCTAAACTGGGTCTGGTGGAGTTTCACAGCCTGTGGACAAAGATCCAGAGATACCTGGTGAGGAGGGAACAAACTGACATCTTGTTTTTAATGAGGCAGCTGCTCTTTTGTCCTGGTAACAGTCTGCTGATTCAACAAGTCTTAAGTCTCTTCTATTCTGATTTTATAGTCTGTGCTTATTGAAAGTTATCATACAGAATTTCAATGGAAAATCTGATTTAACCCATCCTTTAATATACAAATCTTACTTATCCTTTTTATTTTCCTTATGAATTTTCTGGAGTCATGAAAAAGTAAAATGAGCCTATATATATAAAAAATAAAATAAAATCACCATGTTGTCCTCGTTCTATAGGAGGTCTTCAAGCATCACGATTCGGACGGCTCTGGTACAATGAGCAGTCATGAGATGAGAGCCGCTCTGGCTGAAGCTGGTAAGATTTGGTTACTGATGACACCAGATTCATCATCTGGTCCAGAATCCAGGAGGATGATCCACTGGTTTTGGAAAAAAAAAGAAAATTACTGAGGGTTTGGTTTCAAGTGGTTAAAGATTGGTCTCTTTCTGGGATTTAGGGGTTATCCAGGATTGTATTCCTCTGGACGGAAAACACTGAGCGATGACTCGAGGTTCCAGGTTCTCAGGGATAGAGTTCTGTGACTTTAAGGCTTCAAGAGGTTGACCTAAAAGACATCTTAGAGGTTTCACTGTCTAAGGTCATGGTTCCTTTCCTGTTAAGGTCAGTACAGGAACCAATCACAAGGCAGTGTTGTTGGCAGCAATAACCTTTATTCAGTCCAGAACTCTCAGCAAACAATACCAAAATCTGTGGTCCCAAAAGAGTTGTAGTCCGTAATCAGTCAAAAAAACCAGGGCAGCATAAACCAGAATCATGGTCGTACAGACGAGGTTAAAACCAGGAAAACTTCAGACAACTCCAGAAAGGGCAAAGGGTGTCAGGCTGGCATAGAGGATTCTCAGCAGACTGAACTGGTCATGTTGTGACAGCAGGTAAGTGAAAGGCAGGGGTATAAATACACATGAGGGAGGTAACGAGCAAACAGGACACGGGTGTAGGGAGTTAACTCGATAATTAACCATAAGGGAGAACACAAGAGGGAGCCCTAACTCACAGGGAAGGCAAAGCAGGGACAGAGGCTGGAGAAGAGCAAGGGAAGAAAAATGAGGACCGAAACATGTGAAAACGCGGAAGGACACGGATCATAACAGTTTACCTTTAAAGAATCCAGCTGCGGGTTGTTACAATCCCAGTAAAAAGTTCTGCCTGGCAGGTCCTCCGTGTTACTGCAGATTGAACCAACATGTTCTGTCTGTTTGTGTGTGTGTGTGTGTGTGTGTGTTTGCAGGTTTCCAGGTGAACAGCACTGTGATCCATGAGATCATCAATCGATACGCTGACACGAGCTACGCCATCGACTTCGACTGTTTTGTCAGCTGTTTGATCCGTCTGGAGCTGCTCTTCAGTGAGTCACATTAACAGCTACAACTACATTAACTACAACATTAAGTCCTGCAAGTGACAGAAACAAAAACATTTTTCTACTAAAGAGACTGATAGATATGAAGAGGAAGAACAATCACTGATCAATAATTATCTCAGCGCTACTGCCTCCAGCCTTTCCTCCATGTTAAAATAATATACAATTATTTTTTCCTGCTACTATTATTTGTTTGACAGTCAGCAGCCTCGGTGAGATATGTCACACCACCATTAAACTAAAATATGCAGCCTTTGATTTTAAAAGTAGAAAACATCCCAGGAACATTAAATAAGAATATACATTTACAACTTTGTTTTCTAAACTGTAACACATTAAGAAATAAACCCAAAACTCTCAGTGTCACCCAGAGGAGGAAAACAGGAGAGAACAGTGGTTCTGCCTTTTAAATATGTTTCTCTCTGTTTCCCCAAAGAAATGTTCAGAACTCTGGACAAGAAGAACAAGGGGAAGATTGAACTGGACCTGCAGCAGGTAAAACCCTGTACTGGTACTGGACCAGCAGCTCTCACCAGAATACGATCCTGCTGGTGCCCCCTGCAGGCTGCAGTGACACCTGCAGCCTTTTCTCTTGGTCACATGACAAAACAGCGTCCAGACATCGCCACTCATCACCACTTCTGTTCTTGCAGTGGCTCTGCCTCGCCATCAACTGACCGCCGCCCGCTCGACAGACGACCTGGGAGGTGTTGCCTGCAACATCTGCAGGGAGCCAGTCCAAATCTTTATTTTAATGAAGTTAACTGAAATAAAATCTCAATATTTTAATGTAATCAATTAAGTTAATTACATCAAATCTAAATATTTTTATTTAAATGAATTATATGAATGAATACAAATATTTATCTTTTTATTAATCTCAATCTAATCAAACTTTTTAAATTAATCTTAATTTAAATTTATCTTAATCCACACTCTGATGTGTGAATCGTCTGTTTCAAAGTTGCACAAATAAAGCCAGAACCATCTTGACTGGGCCAACTCAGCCATAAAGAAAATGAATGATTCTGCACATGGCCTTAAGCTTTTTATTTTGATGTGGTATCATTTATTATTTAGGGATTATTACAGACAGGAATAACATGAGAGTGTTAAAAGACAAAAAGTCTGGGGGGGTGGTCTTACACTAGAAGTGATTTAAGTCCTTTTCTTGGTTTAAAAGCTTTAAATGGCCCAAGATTTTTCATCGATAAATGAAAATGTCTCACAGCCCCAACAATTTGAAGAAGTCAGAAGTGTGTGTGTGTGTGTGTGTGTGTGTGTGGGGGGGTGTGTGTGCAGGTGTACAGGTGTACAGGTGTACTTGACACAGTGGACAACCAGGAACCCCTACTTAGTGTTTTTTTTATTGTGAGAGAATCTGAACTGAGAGTATGACTCCTTTTCTCCTGATGAAGCAGTGTTCATGTTTTTCCTGCGGTGACCAGACGGTTTGGACAAAATCTTGAGTAACAATTGTTCATTTATAAGTTTGACCTGAAAAATGAAGGCTCACTTTAGAGAAACATGAGTGTCTCACTAGTTTGTCACTTCAGTAGTGAATTAACTTACTCATTTTAAAAAAGATGTTTCAAGACTTGATGTAGAATTGGTTAATAACTCAAAAGTGTCTCTGATGTCTTACACAGAGCCAGGAAGTGGTCTGCCATAGAATCCAGGAGCTGGACTGGGTTCTCAGTCCACTGAGTTCTGGGTTCAGGTTGGCCCAGTATTCAGTGGACTGAGTCACTGACTGACACACCCTTCCTACTTTATGTCCACTGAGTTTAGGACCGGAAGTCAGACTTCACAATAAAAGTCAGTTTCCCTGTGAAATGTAACCCTCTAAACTTCAATTTATTTTGCTCTGTAAACAATTACAAAACAAAATAAAGTGTCTTTTTCTTCATGATTTTATATTCTCAGTGTTGATAAATATAACTGATCTGCCTGCTTTATCATCTCTAAATAGTTCAAAAGTAGGTAGGTAGGTTGAGCGTTTTATTTTGAAGGTGCTCACCGGTAGTCTCACCTGTCACTCTGTCCGTCTTGACTCTTACATCCCAGCAGAGTGGGCGCTCCCTTCCTGCTGTCACACCTGCCATTCGATCGCTCTCCACACTTCGCAACACTTTCCAGTACCCGCCAGTCCAGGAACCCTACCCAGCATCATGGCGGGCATCGTGTCCACCCTGCAGCGCCGCCGGGAGAAGAACCAGGGCATCGGCACCAACAGCCAGGCGGCGAAGTACCTTAACCAGGACTACGAGGCGCTGAAGCAGCGCTGCTTCGAGACCGGGGAACTGTTCCAGGATGAGACGTTCCCAGCACTGACCTCCTCCCTGGGCTTCAAGGAGTTGGGTCCGGGCTCCTACAAGACCCGCGGGGTGTCCTGGGAAAGACCCACGGTCAGTGAAGATAAAATGCTCTTTATTGTGACGAGAGAGAGAGAGACAGATGCCAGACTCCATTATAAAAACTGTCAATTTTTAAAACAAACTTTACAGACTTTTATTCTTTTCAGCACATAAACAATCCACCAAGTAACACTTAGTTTGAATAAAGAAGGTTCAGGGCAGCCGACTGAAGGAAAAATCAGGTCACTACAGAATAAATAATTTTTCTTCTGAAACTTTTACTCTTAAACAGAGCCTTTACTCTCTGTTTGTTCTGTTCTTGTTACTTGTTTTTTTATTTTACAGTGAAGTTTGCATTTACACAAATATGAGCTGTGGTTTGAGGAGGCAGTGTTGCTGTTTCTAAACCTACATATTTACATATGGAGTCTGGTGTGGAGTTTGTGGAGCTTCCTGCTCAGCCTGTTGTGTGTAGGTGGCTGCAGACTTGAAACACTTAATATTAATTTGACAGATGATGCTGCAGGTGTGGAGGACAGGTTCCACCCATGTTCTCTTAGAAATCAGATCTGTTTGGTTGGAAGCAATTTAGATCTGATAAAACACTCTGATCTGCAGTGAAGCTGATCAAGAGGCATTTTTTTCCAAACATGGTTCATGATTTTCATCACCAGTTTTAGGAAGTTGAGTTTGATCAGTGTACTGCTGCCAACAGCCAACAACATGCCAACCCAGCTGCACCTTCACAATAGGAGCTGTGGTTAAACTGCGCAACTCCCAGTATAATGAGTGAATGGAGCTGGGTGGAGCAGCTTTATGAATAACTGAAGGGGCTGATTGAAGGATTTCCTTTTCAGTTGAACTTGCCAGGTGAATTTTGATCATTAGAACACAGAGTGGAAATTTATAAATACATTTCATGACACCCCACCCCCCATAATACATAAAAAAAAATGTTCAACTGGTCACCAGCAGTTTCAGTTGGGGGCTTCAGTCCAGCAGATCCAGGACTCTGATAGTCTGTTAGGGACAGGAGGAAAACTGCTCAAGTTTAAGCCGTTTGTTTGTTTCTTGTTGTGCTTCCTGTGCAGGAGCTGACCTCCGACCCTCAGTTCATCGTCTCTGGAGCCAACAGGACCGACATCTGTCAGGGAGCTCTGGGTGAGAAACGCACCAAACCTCAAATTCATAGAGTGCCATTGTTGTGTGGCAATTTGTGTAGCTGTTCCACCCATCAACATCAGACGCAGATCCGTAAAACCGTCGGCGTAGTAAAAACCAGATTATATTTTCCCACTACCCAGTCAGACTGGAAGAACTGGTTCCAGTAACTAGAGAGAGGTGGAGACTGGCAGAATACCACAGAGAACTGAGGCCTATACAACGAAGCAGGGTTTGTGCTTGGCGAGCGTAACCTTAGGTTTAACTCTGGGTTTTCAAGGTTACAACAGCGGTTGATTTCTTAACGCTGTTAACCTGCGTTATGTTTTTAACTTAATGAGACTACGTTCTTTACGTTTATGTTCAAGATAACAGATCAACGCTTATAAAAGCACTTGGAAAATGACATCACAGTTCATAGAGGATCTTGTGGAGTTCGGTGGGCAGAAGGCAGGAGCAGAGACCGGCAAACCTCTTTGTCTTTCCCTCATGGTTTATTGAATGAGCAACCCTCATTATGACAGAGGACCAGCTCATCAATAGGAGTGCGCTCCTGTGTAGGAGCCCCCACCTCCCCCAGCCAACTCTGCACTGCTTCATTTATGTGTTTAACTTCTTTGTATTGTTTAATATTATAGTTAGCTCTGTGTTTGTCAAACGTGTGCTGTTGTAGCTGCTTGGAAGTACAAACCTGGAGTCAAACATCTTTGTCGCTGTCATAGGTTCAGAGTTCAGACAACTTCACCTGGTCAGTGTGTTCTCATCTCCGCTGTGCTTCAGTGTGATTTTAATACACAAATGGGTTGAGATGGGTGGCTGTGGATGGCTCGAGGACGGCAACTAACACTAACATTTAAATCATTTTAAATGTGTTAATAAAAGTGGTGTTTTAAAAACTCACTCGTCACAGATGACACCTGCAACAGGAACAGCAACAGAGCTGAGATGAAACATTAGCAGTCACCAGATCATACAGGGACCACATCATATATCAGACTGGAGCTGGACCCACCCCCTGTTACCTGAGCTGGAAAATTCCACTGAGTGTGTGTTTGTTTGTCAGGTGAGGTGTCACATGGCGACAGTGACTGTTGTCTTGCCCACAGAAATAGGAGGGAAACAGAAGGCTTGTGGTTCGTCTGGGAGTAGTTTCTGCTGTAATGAAATACCTGGGAGAGTCCAGCCAATCAGAGCACAGAGCTGCAGAGCGCAGACTGGCTACAGAGGGAGCCCTTTGTTAAAGGACCATACCACTATGTTTAACCTCCAACAGCTGAGTTCTGACAGCCATCCTAAAAACAGAAATGATCCTTTTTGCAGCCTCCATGTTCCGCTTCAGTGCCGTGCCTTTAAGGACAAGTTTTAGATCTAAAGATTAAACTCTGCCTCCTGTTATCCAGGTGACTGCTGGCTGCTCGCCGCCATCGCCTCCCTGACTCTGAATGAAGAAGTTCTGGCTCGAGTCGTCCCACACGGACAGAGCTTTGAGGACGGAGAGTATGCCGGCATCTTCCACTTCCAGGTACTCAAATACACATGTACAGATACCTGTTCCTACCAGGAATACAAACAAAGTGCACACATATACCCTGAAAGCTGTACGATATTCTGACATGCACTGGAACTTTTTAATTACTGAGGGGTTGCATATAAAATGAGACTGAAGTGACAGCTCTGCATGTGATAGCTCAAGCAAAAACAGAAAACAAAATCAGAGGTCGAACCAAAATCAGAACCTAAATGATCTGTAATGGAAATGACTGAGGAGTTGTCCCTCTGTCTCCGGTGTGCAGTTCTGGCAGTTCGGGGAGTGGGTGGACGTGGTGATCGACGACCGTCTGCCCGTCAAAGACGGGGAGCTGATGTTCGTCCACTCGGCGGAGGGGAGGGAGTTCTGGAGCGCTCTGCTGGAGAAGGCCTACGCCAAGTAAGATCACTGTTGTCTCATGAAAAACTGCCACACCAGGGACCATCTCTCCACCTCCTGCTACTGTTTTACAGTGAACTAAAAACTTCCTCTCACTGGAAATCATTTACCATTATTAGACAGTGACAGTAAAAAGGGATGACAGGGAATTGGGCACGACACCGTCAGCATCCCAGGCCCTTATACCAATGGATGATCCCAATCGAGGTCGTCAGCAGTGAAGCACCTTCAGGAATTTTAACAGCAGATGACATATTACTAAAAATCACAACAACCCAACAAAAGCTGGAGTTTAGATTATAAGCCGTTAACAGTGTGGTCAGTGTGGCCTTGTTATTTTAGTGATGAACCTGATATATACATATAGCAGAGAACAAATCAGGCAGAACAAACTCAGAACACAGACTATATGATGTGGGCTGTCCACATACTTTTGGCAACCTGTGGCAGCATCTCCTCAGCTGTTTCTGAGTTCACCTGCAGCATTCACCTGTCCCGTCATCGGCCCAGTTTCTCCATCCAGTATAACGACTAACCCAGCTCCAGTAACCTTGTTGAGCTGGGCTGACATGTCCGGTGTTTGTGCTGGTACATGTCCTCCTCGCCCCTCGATGAATTCTTCACATTTATTTATACAGACGGAGTCACAGAGCCGCACCCTGCTGCAGCGCACACACATTAAACACATAGCACACAGAAACACAGTAAGGTATGTAATGTTGAACATGAAGCTGAATACAACTGAGATTAATCTGAAAGCAGCCTGCACAGAATGTAGTCAGAGTCATGTGGATTCTTCATTCTTGCCGTTGTCATTGTCTTTATTTGGTTTCATTCTTATAACCTGTATAAACCTGTATAGTCAGTTAATAAAAATGAGTTTATCTGTGACTGTGAGATATGATTTCCTCCAGAACATCCGTCCACTTTCAGTCCTCAGGTGATTTGAGTTCTCAGGTGTTTGTGAGTCCTCAGCAGCTAATGACGTGTGATGCTGCTGCAGGGTGAATGGATGTTACGAGGCTCTGTCTGGAGGATCCACCACGGAGGGCTTTGAGGATTTCACAGGAGGAATAGCCGAGCTCCACGAGCTGTCTCGACCCAGTCCACATCTGTTCCACATCATCCAGAAAGCTGTGGCCCGCGGCTCATTGATGGGCTGCTCCATTGACGTAAGTCTGTGGGAACTGTGAGGGAAAATAAACGCTGGCTAAAAGTTGCTCCATAAAAATTATGAACCATTAATTGTCTAGTTTTTTTAAATTATTATTAGTCGTAGTAGTAGTATTTAATTTGTTTATTACTGTACAATGCAGTTATAATGGGCCCAGTATTTAAAATGTACTGTATTAGTGTTTGATAGCAATTTTCAATATTCTTCTTTCTTTCAGATCACAAGCTCAGCTGACTCAGAGGCGGTCACCCGTCAGAAGCTGGTGAAAGGCCACGCCTACTCGGTGACAGGTGTAGCTGAGGTAAGAGACTCCACCTCCCCCACAGGGTGCCACCCCTTTGGTGTGAAGGAGTCTGAACAGCTGGGACATGATTTAAATCCCATGTACTCAAGCAAAAGAGAATTCAAGGTGACCTGACGAGGGGCGGGACTTCAGCTCTACTGGATCGTTAGAAGGTTGTAACTCTGTGGTCTGCTCTACATGTGATTGGCTGCAGGTGGAGTACCGTGGTGACAATGAAAAGCTGATCCGCATCAGGAACCCCTGGGGTCAGGTGGAGTGGACCGGAGCCTGGAGTGATGAGTAGGTAACCCTCGACGGGTGTCGAAAGTAGTTCGACCAACTTCCACGTCATGGGTACTACAATACAAAAACAAGTGTAGTGGTACACGAACACTTTAGTGGTAGTATAAGTGCACGAGTACTACGTGAGGACAATATGTGAGGCACTGAAAGCTTCAGGCTGTATTCCTGCAGCACCTGCACAAAATGATTAACCCTGTTAAGAACATGAGCTGACTCACTGAGTTACCTGGGCAGGTAGCGTGTTAACACCTGCAGCTCTTGTCAGCTTGTTTTGTCACCTGACCCCTCCCTGCTGCCTGCCTCCGCAGGGTGGAGACCGATCCTCTGAGCCCCTTTGAACACCAGAGATAATTGACAAACTGTTTCACGAGACTATTGTTGGTGACACAGGCTGAATACAGAGTGATTATATTGCTGCCTAGTCGCTGTGACCCAAAATATGTGTTTGCTTGATTAAAAAAAAGACATACATATTCAACATTTTATTTGCTGCCTATAATATGTGTCAATGTGATGTCTGGTTCAGAAATATTAAGGACTCACACAGTGTCGGTCAGAACACACTTGACAGGACGGAGCTTGAATTGTTAAGTGACAGATACAAACTTAATACGGCACACAGTTAACACCTAAACAATATGATATCCATGAACAGAAACTGGTATACAGAATAAAAACATTTAAGTCTGCCAAACTCATCTAGGGTTTCACGTCAGTGTCTGTTTTCTGCTCTCACAGTTCGTCAGAGTGGCGTTACATCAGCGACGAGGACAGAGAACGTCTGAGCCATCGCTCAGAGGACGGAGAATTCTGGTGAAACTTTCCCTTCTCCTTTCTCCAGACCATCAGAACTTCGTCGCCGCCTCCTGTGGGTGAAGTGAAACCCTGTGCTCTTTCTTTCAGGATGTCCTTCTCTGACTTCCTGCGACATTACTCCCGGCTGGAGATCTGTAACCTGACGCCTGATGCTCTGAGTGATGACAGCGTCTCTAAGTGGGCTCTGTCCACGTTTGATGGCAGCTGGAGAAGAGGGTCCACCGCTGGAGGCTGCAGGAATTATCCTAGTGAGTGATCCTGCCAGACTAAATGCAGGTCCCATGACTACTTTTAGCGTTCTGACTCCTGCAGGACCTTCTCAAGGTTTGGTAACAGGTTGTTCTAGAGGCCAGTTGAACTGGGATCTTCAGCAGGTTCTTCTTGACCTGCAGATTATTTCTCTGACTCTTTTGTTTGTGACCACAGACACGTTTTGGACAAACCCTCAGTTTGTCATTAAGCTGGATGAGGAGGACGATGACCCGGACGACGGGGAGGCCGGCTGCAGCTTCGTGGTCGGTCTGATCCAGAAGAACCGCAGACGCATGAGGAAGATGGGAGAGGACATGCACACGGTTGGCTTTGCCATCTATGAGGTGAGAAGAGGAATTTGACAGCAGTGGCTCTCTGTCGGGCTTTGACTGACAGCTCTGCTAACACAGACAACGTGTAAAGCCGGTACATTGGCTGCTAACACAGGATTTACAAACAGCCCCGCAGGACCAGCTGAGACATTTTTGGTGTAGTGGCCACAGTTAGTATTTCAGGAGCATGTGAGTCACACACGTTCATTTAAAGACTGTAATTAATATCCCCAAATGTCTTAAATGAGTCTTTGTTGTATCCAGATTTGATCCATTCAGTTTAGTGACCATCTTAAATCAGTGAATTATTTTCATAGCCTAAGAGGACTTGATTGAAGTTAATGTGACACTGTCATGGAGCATGAATTCTGAACTGAGATTAACGGTTTGATAAAACTGTGGTGAATCTTTATCTTCTTTCTGTTTCAGGTTCCTGATGAGGTATGAAGTCTTCAGGCAAGATCTACATCTGCTCAGCGTTTGTGTATCAGAATTTAATTTAATGTTATTCTCTGTTAAATATTCAGTCTGATTTGAGCCCCCCCCCCCCGTGTCTTGTCTTGTCAGTACTCTGGTCAGAGGAGCATCCACTTGAACAGGAACTTCTTCCTGCGACATGCCTCCGCAGCTCGCTCCGAAACCTTCATCAACCTGCGGGAAGTCTGCAGTCGCTTCTGTCTGCCGCCTGGAGAGTATCTGATCGTTCCATCCACCTTCGAACCACAAAAGAACGGAGACTTCTGCGTCCGAGTCTTCTCCGAGAAGCAGGCCGAATTTCAGTACGTCTCCTCCAAACGCAGCTCAGTTAAAAACAGTCTAGATTTGAAGGACTGGCAGTAGAAGCAGCTCCAAGAAAGAGACCTGTTCTGTTATCTGCTCAGTCAGTGCAGGCAGTCGCACAAATGATAAAAGCACCTGTTGGTAGCTGAGCACAGCTCGGTTTTTCACTGTTGTTTTTCAATAATCTGTGCGATGGTTTGTTCTGCAGAGAGCTGGACGACCCCATTGAGTGCCGAGTGGAGGAGGTGAGAGATGATTTAACTGGACAACATCAGTATTCATGTTCCATTTGAGGAAAACTAAAGAATTAATTGAGAAAAAAATGATCATGGATTATATCTGATTTCACCATTTAAGAAATTATTATGCATGTGTCAGTAAATATCAGTTTTCCTTTGATGTCAGATTGAGATCGATGAGGATGATGTGGGCGATCAGTTCAGAGGTCTGTTTGAACAACTGGCAGGAAGGGTGAGCTGCTGAGTCAGTATTCCCCAGATTGTTTTAAATATCTGCTGTGTGTTCTTAAACTGAGACTTAGTGTTTCTGTGCTGCAGGACTGTGAGATCTCTGCCTTCGAGCTGAAGAACATCCTCAACAAAGTGGTGACAAGACGTACGAAGGAATACCCGCTGGTGATGCGGTTGAGGTTGTGTCCTGTAGACTCTGATGTAACTGTCAGTCTCTGTCTCTGACAGGATCTGACATCCAGACGAGCGGCTTCAGCATCACAACGTGTCGCAGCATGGTCAACCTGCTGGACGTATCCTTCCGCCACAGAAAAACCTCACATGGACAGTTTGGAGCCTATTGAGAAAAATAACATCAGTTGGATCAAACTGAAAATATTCAAAGTTGTGTGAACATAGAGATCTCATCCATCGGTTTCCAGTTCCTGAACATCTGCTGCAGAAAGATGGCAGTGGGAAACTGGGTCTGGTGGAGTTTAAAGTGCTGTGGACCAAAATTGAGAAGTACCTGGTGAGGTTTAGTGACATGGCTGTCAAAAAGTCATTGTCAGCGCTTTAGACCTGCAGGTCGCTTGTTGTTGACCAGTTGTTCTCTCATGTGACAGAATGTGTACCGTCAGAGGGACGTGGATAATTCAGGGACGATGAGCTCCACAGAGATGAGGATGGCCGTGGAGGAAGCTGGTAAAAGATACATCTCACAGTACATCTGAGAGACTACTTTTATTCCTGTAGCTCTTGGTTTGGATGTAAGATGCGTCTGTCTCGGGGAAGTGTCTGATCAGGATCTGGTTTCTGTGTTTTTCAGGTTTCAGTCTGAACAATCCACTACATCAGGTCCTGGTGGCTCGTTACAGCGAGTCAGATCTCACCATCGACTTTGACAACTTTGTGGGCTGTTTGATTCGTCTGGAGACCATGTTCAGTGAGTCCTCACACTCCACAGTACTCTCAAACCACCCAGTCCTGGGTCCCACACAGATTGATCTTCATGAGGATGTTAACTTTTGGGGGGGTTTTGTTCACAGACACATTCGACACGTTGGACAAAGACAACTCAGGGACCATTGAGCTGAACATGCTGGAGGTAAGTGGCTTCACACATGGAGATGAAGGTAGCAAAGAGGTCAGTTTATTCAGAGATGAATCTAATATTAATCTGTTGTGATTTTCCTGCAGTGGCTGAACGTGGCTTTGCTGTGAAAAACCAGGCCCAACCTGATCCAGATCCAGAAAACACTAATGACTTAAATCTGCCTGCACCGGCAGAGTAGATTTGAATTATCCAGACAAACTTTAACAGCTGGAGCTGAAATATTCTACATTTGGTGAATGGAGTCTGGTTTATATTATATTGTCATGATAAGGGAGAGGGATGTTAGTGGGACACAGAGACAAAAAAAGTTGAAATTACCAGCATTTATATATAAATTTCTCTTATCATGGTCTGATCTTCATCTGAGTTACGAAAATGAACAACACATATCGTTGTTTATCATCCGTTTATACAGCAGCCTTCATTTATTTTAAGTTAACAAATGCATTATTAAAGAATTAAATCTGATTGCATCTGCTTTAGTCTGTTAGAAACCAGGTATTACATCTTTATATCAAGTCTCTGATGAGGTTGTTGGTTGTTGATGAGTGTTTCATCATTGAGTCACTTATTTCAGTTTTGTTGTGTTTGACAGTGAGGCTATTTCACACCAGGTGCCTTTAATAAACTGCACCTGCCTTAGTATAGAAATGTTAAACAATGAATTAATAATAAAGGGAATAAATAATATAATAAATTACACCAGATATGTTTTTATTTCTTTTAAAACAAAGAAATGTCAAGTTCATATTTTAAAAAATATACTATTGTCTTCATAAACCATCCCGCCTGAGTCTGTCATCCAATGAGAGGGACCGGCTGCAGCAGTGGGTGGGGCTTACAGTCACCTGTACCTTGGTATGGTCCGCTCTGACATGTCACAGCCTCCCCCAGGAGGTGCTCTGACATCACAACAATGTCGACGCTCTTCACAATGTCACCGCTGTGTTTTCTGGCGGGCGAACTCCTCTGCCCACCTCAGAGCCTCGGTGATGTCACTGCTATTTCCTGTTCCCTTTCCAACTAACGCTGAGCCCCCTGCGCTCCCCCCAAAGTGACGACACACTGCAATTACCCATTCAGAGGCCGGGAGAAACGGCGAGTCCTGAGGAGGGAGAACACAGCCCATAGCCAATCAGAGGCTTCAAATGTAACTTTGCCCTCTGTGATGTCACTAAACAGGTGAGTTCCTGGTTACCTTGGGAACTTGACAGGCACACAGAATCTTCCCAGAATGCCTTTGGTGAGCGAGAAGCATCACATAACTGAGAGGAGAGATGGAGCTCAGCTGGTTCACTGTCTTCATCACAACCTGAAAGAAGAGATGATGTCACTGTGATGTCATCTGTCGTGCTGCCTCCACACAACTACTTCACAAATTTTTCTTTTTCAAAACTATGTATTCTTTTGATATTTATATATATTTAGTACTTTATTGTTGAATTATATTTTAAATTACATTCTATGCTATATGAAGAAGGTTTGATTTGTTGAATCTGCTGTAAGTCTCAGGATTGGGTTTCAGAATAACAGATTTGTTCCCCATTGTGTTTCCTGTTCTCTCCAAGTCTCATTGTGTTTTCATCAGTCTTACTGATGATCAGGTTGTTCTCACCGACAGGGAGTCCGTCTCCACAGAGTCCACCAGCAGATCCTTCGTGCCATTCTTCTCCAGCAGAGCCTGAGCTTTACCTGCAGCCTGAGCAAAGCATGATGGGAACACAAAGTCAGTCACACAGTGGTCATGAATGAGACTCCTGGTCCTTACCTTCCAAACAACACAGTGTAGAGTAACACTCACTACAGATTTTGTAAATCTTACAAATCCAGACAGAGACCTGCCTGTCTCCCTTTAAACATTAAAAAGGAAGGACAAACTGATCTGCTGCTGACTGATGTGCATGAGTGAGGTGTGTCTCAGGTGTGAGCCTTCACCTCTCTGGTCTCCAGTTTCCTCACAGTGGTGTTACTGGTCCTCTGCAGAGCTTTGAGTCGAGCCTGCAGTTCTCTACGCTGCCACTGAGGGATTGGGGTGTTATCTACAGCCTGACAGACAGAGCACAGGGTCAAACAGCACAGCAGGTACACAGCACGCTTTATCATTGTCCATATGTGGGTGGTGTACCTACATCAGAGAGGACTCCAACCTCCTTGGCAAGATGATGGGCGTAGTCGAGACTGCTGGACGGGGAGTTAGTCAGTCTGACTGACAGAGAGTCCACGTCCTGTGTCAAAACATGACCTGCCTCTCGAGCCTGAAAACACAGTTACAACATTTTTCATGTTTAGATATTACAGTTCAGAAGAATAGCAGTCTGTCTGGAACATCTAGAACATGTGGAACATATGAAACAGACACAGAAGAAACATGTAAATTATCTGAAATTTGTGACACATCTGCATCTACATCATCTACATCTACATCTTCTGTAGAAGACAGGGAGGGTTTAATGTTCGTTACTGACCCGTGTTGCCTCCTGTCCTGTCACAGCGATGATACGACTGATGCCTTTCACCATCTGTTTCTCGGAGGTGATCACCAGATCCTCTACAGCTCCGGTCCGAAGCAGGTGACTGAACACAGAGAGAGGATGCAGGTGTGACGGGGTTTCTCTCAAGGTGGGGAACATTTCCTGACAGGAGGTCTGCTGTCTGAGTGTGTGTAAAAACACAGTGTAAAAGGTGAACAGCTGTATTTCAGTCTCACGTTCCACAGCAGAGCTCCACAGACGTCTGTCTCTCGGTGTCATCATCCAACAGCTCAGAGATCGGGACTGCCACCGACACCACCCGAACAGGGTCAGGATACACCTGCAGAGACGGGAAGAAACTCATGTTCATTAAACCTGGAGAGAGACAGAAAGTCAGTCAGTGCACCTGGAGATACCTGATGAGCCAGACATTTTACTTGTTAAAAAGAAACAAAGACAGTAATCTGATCATTGTCTCAGTTCACCTCATCCACTGTCCTCAGTCCACTGATGCTCCTGGCTCTTTGCAGAGGAAGCTCCTGGCTGTGGACGATCTGATTGGCTGAGATAATGTCGTTAACACACCTTTCTACCTGCTGCAGCTGAGAGATGCTCAGAGAACCCTGAGGATGGAAAACACAGCACATTAGAACCATCAGTCACTTCTACTCAACAACAGGAACGTGTCCTATATGAGAACAGAATGCAGGTTGTGTAACAGGTGTCTAACACACCTGACAGGAGGATGTTACAATTCAGCAGAAGACAGACACTGAAGTAATGCACAAGACTGACTGACTGTTGTTTGACCTTGACACTGAAGTCGAAGCGGAGGCGGTCAGCTGACACATGTGATCCTCTCTGATGAACTGAAGGACCCAGAACTGTCCTCAGAGCAAAGTTCAGGATGTGAGTTGCTGTGTGTTTCACCATACAGGCCAATCTGTGGACCTGACAGAGGGACAAGGGGAGGACAGAGAGGAGTCTTTAATCTTGTCAGCTGCACTACAGTCATCCTCACATCATCTCCAGTGGGAGCAATAACTGATAGGACATGAATGATTGATCAGTGTCTGAACTTTCAGTTTAGATTTTATTCTGAAGAACCATCTGATCTGATATCTGCACAGGTTGGGTTACTATTTACATGGTCCAGCTGTAGTTGGACCTGGTCTCCGGTCTTCAGACTGTCAGCCACCGTCACCTGATGGACCACATACCCCCCCACGAGAGCCACCCCCTCCACAGGGTACAGCACGTCCTGAGAAACACCTGGAGTTAGACTTTACCTGGACACATAACCCACAATGCATTTAGTGTGTGAACTATCAGCTCACCTGCTTTCCCTCGATGGTGAAGTAGCCCTGGTCATGTGACTGCCCCCCCTGCTCAGAGTAGAAACAGGTCTGATCCAGGATGACCCCACAGAGCTGGCCCTCAGTGACGTCTGATACCAGAGCCTTACCATCATGCAGAGCCACTACTGTTGCACGGCATGCTGGGAACACTAGAACGAGAGTCGTTAGAGATTACCTGTCTGCACTGAGCACAGGGGGACAGGTGTGTTACCTGTGCAGGTGGGACTCAGTTGGCCGTACCGTATTGGTCCTGTTCCAGTCTATACTGGTATTTGAGGCTGTCATTAGTGTGAGGAACCCCGAGACGCTGCAGCTCGGCCAGACTGAGGACGTCCAACGTCACCTGAGGCCGATCACCTGACTGCAGCTCAGCTGCTGCCTGAGAGACAGAGACAAGTAATTTATGACATCACAGCAAAAAGCCTTTGTCTGCTGCACAATAACATTTGGGAGAAACCAGGTGCATTATGGGAGCTAACGTCCCTATAATGCTGTAACCTGCTGAACCAGATGGAGGACTGAGATGTTTCCATGGTAACACACATCAGAGGGAAGCTTCACCTTGTGGTAATCTGCCATCAGTTGGTCCAGCTCCTGACGGTCCACCTGAACTCCTCTCTCCTCCAACATCAGATCCACCAAGTCCAGAGGAAAACCCAGGTCCCTGTGCAGAGACCACGCCACCGAGGCTGACATAAATACAGAAGAAACATTTATTATATGATGTAGATAAAGCTACTACATCAGAAACCATTGTGTGTTGAATGTGACTCCTTTGTACCAGAAACATTTTCGCTTTTTCAGTAAAGTAAGAGGCAAATGTAAACGGAGAACTCGAGAAACTAGATCCAAAATCAAAATGAAAACCCACTCAAAAGAGAAAATGTAATGTTATAACTAAGGCCCCAGTACTTTGGTTCCTTCTACTTGGTTTTCACTTCAGTTGCATACTCCGACACCTGCTGGGCTCTCTTGGATGGGAGTTGTATTAACTGAGAGGTGAACTGACCAGGGAAGACTTCATGTTTAGAGTCCATCCTGCTGAGTGTGCGGTGGATCAGCCTGCTGCCCTGCTGCAGAGAGGACAGGAAGTGAGCCTCGTTCTCGTTAATGACGTCCATGATCTGAAGGGAGAGCACCAGCTGTTAATCAGCCGTCGCTGATGACACCTTCCTGTCACATCATTCAGTTGATCATCTGTTTGCTCAGCAGTGGAACCGTCATATGTGGTGTCAATCTGAGCCAGTAAAAGAAATATCTAAATGTTTCCCAGTGACTGTTAGAAACCAGACTCACCCGCTCTGACTCCCTGTGGAGCTCCGGATACACATCACCCTGGAAGAAAGGACAGAAGGAAGGAAATCTCAGCGACGACTAGCTTCTCAGATCATGAACATCAAACCAAACTGAGCTCCACAGAGAGAGGAAGAACGTGATCTGACACATCCACAGTATCAATTACACGTCTTTCTCCCTGATGCTTCCTAGGCACAGAGCCCAGGTGGTCAGAGGAATCATGGGGTGGACTTTACCAGGCTTTCTGAGACAGTAGGAACCAGGCTGGCCAGTGCTCCCTGAGGAGCCTGCAAGACCTCGACACAGAAACGCACCGCCCGTCGCAAAATCTTCCTCAGCACCAGCCTGATACACAATACACACAAAATGCACAAATAAACACCTGTGGCTGATGGGCTGCCCATTGTGTTCCTACAGCTGATTGGTGGATGACTCACTCAGCTCCTGACATGCCTGGATGAACTCCGTCAGCGATGCAGACCGACAAAGTGCGGATGTGGTCGGCCACCACCCTGTACGCCATGTCCACCTTCGCCTGCTCTGCTGCGCCCGTCCTGCCACCGTACGGCCCAACCTTCGACCTCTGAGGACAGACACATCGCTGTGATGTCAAACACATCGCCATGGCGACAGGCCAATTGAGTGGAAGGAAAAACCCTCAGACAAATTTTAACCACTATTTTGTGCCTGTTGTCTCACCTGGGTCTGTGGTGTATGTCTGTTTACTGTCGTGATGTTTAGTTGGCATGTACCAGGTGTCACAGTGTTAACCTGGTGCAGCTGATGTTACGGTGGGCGCGTACCTGGTGGATGGCGTGGAGCAGAGGGGTGAACAGGTCAGTGTCGTAGTTCGATCTTTTTCCCTGCAGGACGCTCACCAGTCTCTCCAGTCCCATCCCAGTATCTACACTGAACTGGGGCAGCAGCCGCAGACTGTGGTCCACCTCCCTGATAACACATACACATACTTCAATTGTGAGCACATTCATTTACATCATATTTCACTTACATTCAGTTCAATGATGACTGAACTATCCATTTAATGTGAACTGCTCTAGGTTTGTGCATGTAAACCTGTTGTACTGCATGAAGACCAGGTTCCAGATCTCCACCACTTCAGGACTGTCAGAGTTGACCAGCACTGAGGCGTCTCGTCCCCCAATGTGGTCGTAGTGGATCTCAGTGCAGGGGCCACAGGGACCAGTGTCCCCCATCTCCCAGAAGTTCTCCTTCAGGCTGAATGGTAGTAGGCGAGCAGGAGGAACCCTGAGGAGGAGATCATCACTGATGAGTACTTTTACTTTTAATACTTTAAGTGTATTTTGCTCCAAATACTTCTGTATTAGATAAGTTAAATTTCAATATAATTTTTCTTTAAGTATTTCTAAGAGTGTAGTACTAATACTTTCAGTCAAATGATTTTAATACTTCATCCACCACTGCTCCTTAGTGACTCCTGGGTATAGAACAACTTCAGTCCTCTGTCTCTTTTAACTCTTACCCAATGTCTATCCAGATCTGTCGAGTCTCTTCATCAGCTGGTAAACCTGATGCAGCATCTCCAGCAAAATAAGAAACATATAGTCTGTCTACGGGTATCCCATAATGCTCTGTGAGGAGGCTCCACGCCATTGAACATGCATCCTCCTGAACACACAGACACAAAAATATTCTTTATTGTGATGTTGGGCAGTTTTCGGTCCCCACATGAACAGGAAGTGACTCTGCCAACCTTGAAGTAATCTCCAAACGACCAGTTTCCTAGCATCTCAAAGAAGGTGTGGTGGTAGACGTCCCGACCGACGTCCTCCAGGTCGTTGTGTTTGCCTCCGGCTCGGACACATTTCTGGCTGTTGACCACTCTGCGGTAAGAGGCCATGTCACTGCGAGGGTCTACCGTCCCCAGGAAGAGGGGTTTAAACTGAACAGACAGAAAGTCACCACATCCATCATCCACCAAAGTTGTGCACATCATGAGGCACAGGATTATAATATCATTATTATAAATAATATGCATTAAATTGTATTATTATTATTGTTGTTGTTGTTGTTGTTGTTCTGGTGGTTGTCGTTGTAGTGTAATTATATTATTATAAATGAATCCAGAACTAACCGTAGGAGACCATCAGATTTATAGTTATACGTTCACAGGACTCTTATTTTGAAATCGCTATCTAATAGCTAACTTGCTAACTTGCTGCAGGTCTTAGACCAGAACCGAACGGGACAGATCGGAACGGACCGGGTCTACACTGACCTGGTTCATGCCCGCATTGACGAACAACAGGCTGGGGTCTCCTCTGGGCCGGACTGGGGAGGACGGGACCAGCAGGTGTCCGTGTTTCTGCCGGAAGAAGTCCAAGAAGGTGCTCCGGATCTGGGCAGCAGGCAGCACCGGAGGACAGACGCTGTAGGAGCGAGCTGAGCGTGCCGTGAGGAGGCCCGGCGGCCCGATGACCGTCCGGAGCCTCCGGAGCAGCAGTCTGGACATCGGGACCACAAAAAAGATCAAACTCTGTCAGACTCGAAGACAGACCCGGACTGAAGTCTAACCATGTCACCCCTGTCAGGGACTACAGGTTGTTGTGACGCGCGTGCGCACTCTGGCCACTTTTTCTTCGTCTAATGAGAAACATGAAACACTGAGCGCGTCATCGCCCCCTACCGTGTTACCTTCACAAACTGAATGTATTGATCATGTTACTCATTTTTAATCCTCAGACTCTCCTTATGGTATAAAATAACTGAAATAATGAAACAGAAATAATGTTTAGGTCAATTCATGTATACTATTATATAATATAATATGAATCTTCCTCAATTAAAAATTGAAGTATTTTTGTGATATCACTACTTTTACTGAAGTAACGAACTGTGTACTTCTACCACAACTTTTTTTGTTTTCCTCCCTGTCCTCATTCTGCGGGTATCTCTGACTCCAGAACTGCCACTCGTCAGCTTTTATTGATTTCTGAGCCCCAGTGGGTCCGTGAACGCCTCAGCAGCGATGAGCGGCCTCACGTGTTGATCAGACCTGATTAAACTCACCTGTCGGTGTAACGGCAGCGGTCCGTGCTGTCGTTTCTGAACCGGACTGAGTTCACCGAGTTTACCGTGAATGTTGTGGGGAGTTTTTCGGCAGCGGGATGCAGAAAGGCCTGAAGAAGTACTTCGTCAACATGGACGAGTACCTGTCCAGTCTGGGACTCTACAGGAAGATGGTGGCCCGGGACGCGTCCAGTCTGTTCAGAGCCGTGTCAGAGCAGGTGAGCCGGGCTAAAGCTAATAACTAGGAAAGGTCAGGGGGTCAGGTGGTGGTAGTGGTCTCTGGCTCACTGGTCAGAGGTGAATCTGTGTGACAAAGAGCACCCGAGGTCTCTTATAAATCAGATTATCAATTAAACAGATCCATCAGACAAGAGGTGGAGGAAAAACTGTTAAAAGTATCAATGCTTCATTGTGAAAATACTCCAATACAAGTAAAAGTACTGCATTAAGAAAATGTCTGAAGTATCATAATGTCTTGTGCTGTTGGTTTGTGGCTTTAGTAAAACTTTATCATATTGTTTCTCTGGGTATTTCCTTTTTCAACTTCTTTCTACCTCTGCTCCACCATATTCAGTGGTGTACTGAAGTAGGATTGTGTTACATGACCAAAATACTGTATCACAGTACTGGTCATTTCAAATTCAGATAACTTCAGTGAAGAATCAAACAGTGTTTTGGTTGTGGACAAAAGCCTCTTGCGTCTGAATCTGGGGTTTGTGGCTTTGTGGCTCTCGCCACTCTGTTTGTCAGGGTTCATATGTAGGTGGTAAAAGAGGTTCAGTGGTGTTTGAATCTATTGTGTACAATTTTCTGGGCCATGCCAGACCATGACAAGTAGCTCCTCTATAAGGTATGAGTCCCTGGTTTTGTCCTGGTTGGACACATTCTGTGTCCCGTTCACTGTCCTCAGTGTTTGTTTGTTTGTGATGCCACCATGCCCATTTCCTCCCTGTATCTTTGAGGAAGAACATAAAGTGTCGTCCACATGATGAAAAGTATTTGAGTGTTTGCAGGGCAACAGTATGAAATGATAAAGCGTAATATGATACATTACATGATTCTGACTGTGACCTCAGAGCTGCAGTTACAAGTTACTTCAAGATTTTCAACTCACCACAACGTTGGAAACTGTTGTCCTGGTTCAGTCCCAGAGTTAACGGCTTGGTAGAACTGAAACTGTGTGTGTGTGTGTGTGTGTGTGTGTGTGTGTGTGTCCGTCTATGTAGTTGTATTACTCTCAGAACTACCATCAGAAGATCCGTCAGGACTGTGCCAACTTCATGAGAGCCAACAGGTGCAACTTTGAACCGGTGAGTTGTTTCTAACGCAGTTGTTCATCTGTTTGTCAGACTGAGCTGACCAACCCCTACATTTCAGCGCTGTGTATGTTTTCTCTTTCAGTTTGTTGAAGGCTCATTTGAGAAATATCTGGAGCGTCTGGAGGACCCAAAGGTGAGCTGCTGTGACCTTTGACCCCTCAGTCCACTGACAGCTGAAGGTGTTTTACCTGCGAGCAGGTATAACACTGAGTGTGTGTTTTCAGGAGACAGTGGGACAGGTGGAGATCAAGGCTCTATCTCAGCTCTACAGGTGAGAGACACACATTGAAAATCGTCTGTAATGAAAATAATTGTATCAGTGGGTTTGCTGGCAGCTCACTAGAGTTCTGTTGTTTTTCATGAAGTAAAAAGCATCTGATGAGCATTTTGTTGATCACAGGAAAGATTATGGGATATGACATCAGTTATATTACAGATTACATCACCTTGCTGGCAAAACAGTGTTTTGATTTTAAAAAAAAACAAAAACAAAAACAAACATTTACTACAGTTTTAATGGTAAGGTGCATGTGTGTGTTTAGGCGTTGTTTCCTGATCTATCGCTACCCTGGGAAACCGGCCACAGTGATCTCAGAGGACGACTTTGTGGACAAGGTGAAGAAGAGAATGTGTCTGGACTGTTGTGTGATCAGAAACTCAGATTTGTTTGTTAATTTGTCACATAAGGTTATCTGACATTAAACTCTGGGGTGTGTCAGTGTTGACCGTATATCTTCTATGTTGCCTAGGTGACATTGTGTTGTTCCATCAATGGTCACTATGACATCATTTACCCAAGGAGTTACCCTGCCTCTGCCGCCCTCTGTCAGTGTGAGTACTAATCAATAATTGGTTGATCAGAGTGTCATTGTCTGCTCTACACTGATGTGTGTGTGTCTGTGTGTGTAGCTCTCCTGTACGAGCTGCTCTACACTCAGGTGTTTGGGGTGGAGGAGGCGGAGCTCTGTCAGGGCATGGAGGCCTTCAGGATTGGAGGTCGTCGCTATAGAAACAGTCCTTCAGCATGTAGTGATATCGACATCGGCTACGACACACCTGAGGACCGAGGACAAAGGTGTGCACACAGACACTAGCTTAATGGCACAGAGCAGTGGTCAGCAAATCTGGCTCAGGGACAAAATATTAGAAACCTTTGTGTTTTGTAGTTGAAAAAGAAACTTCCTTGTTATTGTAAATGTGTTGCAGATGATGTAAATGCCATTAATCATGACCTAGTATCTAATGATGGTCACACATGGCACAGAGACCTTGATGCTGTAACTCATCGCCTGTTGTGCTGTTGTTACTGAAGATATCATCTCTCTCACCCACTGAACTAATCACTTCCCAGGTGTGTCTCTTTTATCCTGCAGAGAGGAGGTGGAGTTGGGTGGAACTTCTGAGGAGAAGCCCAGAGCTGTGACAGATGACACAAAGGTGTGTGTGTGTGTGTGTGTGTGTGTGTGTGTGTGTGTGTGTGTGTGTGTTGTGTGTGTGTGTGTGTGTGTGTGTGTGTGTGTGTGTGTGTGTGTGTTGTTACCATCAGGACCATAGTTCAGGATCTCAGACCAGCTGAACTCAGAGAACCTCAGATATCTGTTGTTGTGTTTGACTTTTTCCACAAAGATAAAAAACAAACCAATCTAAGAAACAGAACAGAAAATATGATCGTCATCACTTCCAGGCTCTAAAAGTACAGTGAAAATGTTTTCAGAAAAAGTCATGCCCAGTTAAATTTCACAGTACATTTCTTTATGACACTGGCTGTGTGTTAGGACTTGCTGTCCTGCTGCAGAATGAATCTGGTACCAATCAGACGTCTCCTTTTGGGGCTGAAGGTGGAGAAAACTCACTGGACTCAGAACTGAAACACCAGAACCCAAAGATCAGCAGAGATACAGAATGTCAGACACGAGCGCCGATATTTCGATGTATTGTTTTTGGCGTTCAGACTCCTGCAGAAGCCCAACCCCCCTCCAGACTGTCCCTTTCTTACAAAGTGATGAAGTCTCTGGATGGAGAAGTTTACAGAAACCTGGAGTTTGATGTGTGGCAGGACACCTGCAAAGGTAATCCTCATCATTTATCTCTGACGTAGTAATTAAATCATGACAATGGCATTTTTGGTTTAATGGTTGACAGGTGTGTAATCTGATTTTAGACACATGAATCTGACATCATAAATCGGTCTGTAGTAATCAGATTACTCTGCTGTGTGTGTGACTGACAGAGATGCAGAAGACGGATTACATGGTGTTTGCAGGGAGACAGTACTTCCTGGGAGACAAGTGTCAGGTAACAAAAAACATCAGCACACTGACCCCTGTATGTACTAGTAATCAGTCACAGCTGAAACACAATGAAAACTGTAATGAACTGAAGTTGCACTATGAACTGATCCTTTAATTTTCTACTGTTCAGCTGCCTGCAGGGTTCAACTGTGCGTGTGTGTGCACGCGTATTTGTTTTCAGGTACGTCTGGAGCCAAAGGGGAAGTACTACAATGCTTTCATCCAGGAAGTGGGAACACACTCATCAGCTGTCACCGTCTTCATCGAGGAGTTGGGAGAGAAGTAAAGCACACAACCTGAACCTGATACTAGTTTTAACCCTGGAACAGGTCTGAAACCTCACACAGACCTGGACTAGTGAAGACCAGACCAAATGGTCAGTGTTCAAAGTTCTGTTTTGGTGTGAAACAGTTTCTCAGTAACATGTTGCTCTCTCAGACACCTGGTTCCTCTGACTGATCTGAAACCAGTGAATCCAGTTCCTGCCTGGAACATTGCTGCTCCCACTCGAAAAGGAGACCTGGGTATGTTTATTCTACTGTACTCCACTAAAGTCAGAAACCAATGTGTCAAGCTCATCTCTCCTGTATCCTGACCTGTATCCCCATTTCCAAAACAATACTGTGTAAATTGTAAAACAGAATGTGATGATTTCCTAATAATTTAAACCCAGTGTTTGATAGAAAATAGCTCAAATTTGGTGCCGACATCAATGCTAAATGAGCATATATTTCTTCATATAAATATTTTTAAAATAATTAGAAAATCATCATGTTTTGTTTTTATTAACAGTTTATGTAGCATCCCAACTGTAGACTTGGAAATGGGGATCGCAAGTTAATGATCTTGTAAACTACCTAACATCCTTTGTCTCTGTCTCTGTCCTTGCCGTCCTGTCTCCCGCAGACCCAGACTCTCGTGGTCAGCGTCATCACCGCCATCGTTACTTCAGGAAGTCTCGGGGCAGCAGTGGGATGAAGGGGGCGGAGCTGCTGATGCCGCCACCCTCTTCATATGGAGGACCTGCCCCCTCCACCCTGCCTCCTCGTTTCCAGCCGGCAGGTCACCCCCGCCCACCACCTCCTCCATCACCTGGAGCGATGACCTATGACCCCTATGCACCCCCACACCACCACCCCCCTACAGCTAGACCTCCTCGCTACGGAGCCTCCAGGTGGGTGTAGATACCTCTTTGTGACCTGCTCAGACAGGGAACCAAAGCTTATCAGAACTACTCCAAACATTTTATGTTTTTGTCAAGTGCTTCAGAGTTTACTGTGAGATAAGGCCGACAAAAACTGAACTTGTGATGCAGAAACTGACACCATGGGTTGATGGAGGATGTGACTGATAAATGAGTTGTGTTTTTAAAAATGCACTGATACTGAGGAACTCCTGCGTGTGTGTCTCTGTCTGTGTATGCGCTTGTGTGTTTCTACCTGTGTCATGGATTGTGGTCAGAAGCTCAACCCGTTTCCTGAACCGTCACCTGATTGGTCCACACCTGACCTATTACCACCCTGGCAGACGATATTACCACGACTATGAGAACTATGCCTTCAGGTCCCGGTAAACAACGGCATTTTAATATACCTGAATTTGATTATTTATTGCTGGGGAAGCTGCAAATGCAAACAAATTCTTCAGTCCCATTAAATCTGGTTTCAGTTTTCAAAACCACTATTGTCACCTTCAGTCAGATGTTCAGATGTGTTGTCAGCTAATGCTGGAGAGTTTGCATCACTTTGTGATAAAATCCTGTTGTCTGAGGGAATATTACAGCTTCTTCAGCATAAATACAAATACATTGTTTTTTAACAAGATATTTGTTTATCTAGGCAATAATTACTATCACATAATAATAACATGTTAATGTGAGTATAATTTTGAATTATAATGCTTGTAATTTGTTAAGAATTGTATGTCTAAAGTATAAACAGTAAAACACTTTTATATGACCATGCTTTACTCTAATGTCACGTCTGGACACTTTCCCACAGCTCAGTCAATGTCTTATTAATGTACAAACAAGGAAATGTCAGACTTCCCCTAGTGGGCATTTCAAAAAGATGCTCTGACAGACAACATGACATTCACAGTTAAAATCATGTTAGACTTTTACACAAACAGGACAGTAGGTTTTTATTAACTCCAAACTCAGAGATAAAGAAAGTGATATTTGTGTGAGAATGTAATCATTCCATTTATATCTGTTGTTTCTTTAGTCGTACGCGGCGTCAGCTAGTAACAGCTCTCAATAAAGAGTGTCAGTTTGGTTTCCCGGCTGAGACGGTGGAGGAACAGACTGATTTGGATGCAGCCATAGCATACTACCAGCTGGACGACACCAGCGATGCTGTCTTCCCGCCATTGCCGGTGAGAAAACCAAAACTGCAAAACCAGATGATACAGACATAAGAAAGTTTATTTACAGTTTTTTTTTTAAGCGGGTCTTTGAGAGAAGTGTTTGCTTATGTTGACTTAACAATCCTAATGTCAGGAAGCAGCTAACCCTGAACACTCAGGTGAAGTTGTGTCTTATGATTGCTAGTTCACAGGCTGACGGCAAACATTACTTCACAGACTCTGACTCTGGACTTTCAGACTCATTACTGTTCAGACGTGACTCATCTCTCATGTTTCCATGGTAAAGCAATAGCGTATATTGCATCTATTTAACAAGATATTATCTGACCGTTTCCACAGGGTCCGGCTGTGGCCCCACCCCCCAATATGGGGCCCCCGCCCCCTCCACCTGGCTCCTCTTACAGAGTTCAGAGAGGCTCGGGGGCCCTTCCTCCTGCACCTCCACCTGGAAACACCCCTGTCTGCTCATCAGAGGAGGACCAGGAGGACACGAGCACTGTCGAGGACCAGGGTAAGCAGTACTGCAATAGGCAATAGAGGCAATACTGTATGATTTTTATAATAATTACAGTAAAGAAAAATAAACAGTCAAATTCATTTTTAGAAAGGATACAAATTATCCCATGTCACTTTGACCTTGTCCACATCTTTCCATCAGCTGAATACCCAGAAGAGTACATCTACACCACTCAGGGTGAGTAAGGCTGTCCGACTGTATAAAGTTAACCCAGACTTCACATCCCCCTTTGACTTTTGAGTTTACACTATTTCAGATCAGAGCTACCAGACTTCAGGTGTTTACACTGCTGCTGAACCCTCCACCAACCAGGTAACACACCTGATCCAGAGGATCTTATGGTCCCTGCAATTTGCTGGGTTGAATTATTTTTGGGGGGTTGGGAATGCATGTGTGTTGAGCCACAGAGAGAAAAAATGTTTTAAACAGGGTGGATTGAAACTCTCCAATATTTGAAGGGGAAGCTGACAGTGTTACAAAGAACCCAAATAATATTGTATCCTGAGATCCATCTAAAAAGATATATGGAAGACAAGAGACTGAGGGACATTCTGGACAAACAGCAGTGTATCGTCAGCATACAGATGAATGTAGTGATTGATATTCAAACTGAAAGGGTCTGGACTGACTAAAACCAAGGAAGTCAAAAAGAAATGCCCCAGTTTGAAGTTCAAGTGTGATGATCGGGCCTCTCTTCCACAGTGTACCTATAGTGATCACAAAGACAAAAAGTGTTTGTTTTCTCTTGTAGGATCATTTTCTCTTAAAGGATGAGCAGGAAGGCGGTACTGCTGACTCTCCACCGAGACCAGACATTAACTACAACTACACACAGCAGGTGAACACACACACATTTTTCTGGTTATCTCATTGACATAATGCATTCCCTTGACCCTAACCTTAACTATCACAATGAAACATCAAACCCTAATCAACCATGTTTTCTCCCTAACCATGTCTGAACCTTTGCATGTTGCTTTGAGGACTAGACACCTTTTTGTGTTTGTGTGTTTGCATCTCAGGTAGTGAAGCCATTAGCTGTCATTTGTTCTTCACCCTCCTCTTCCTCCTCCTCACCCTCCTCTCCATCGTCACATGTACCTGCACCTGCTCATCTGCCGCCTACTACACATACACAACCACCACGCTCAGGTGCGCGCACACACACAATGCTACACATATTCTAACGTAGCCAGACTAATTCCATCAGTCCATCATGTATCCTTCACTCTTTTTGCACTGTAAACTTATACTTATACTACAACTCATACAAAAAAATCTGCCAGATTAATGATGTGTGATGTCATCTGTCTTCAGCTGCCATGGCAATCCCAGCTAGCTCTCCCTGGTTGGTTAACGAGCTGGGTGAGCCTCTTTGCACCTTGGTGGCCCCACCCCCTTACTCCTATGACCCTAACGGCAGTGATTTACCCCGAGGTCAGAAGTGAACCAGCTGTAATCTACTGTTAGACCTGCAACACTGATCTGCTTATCACTTGTGTGTGTGTGTGTGTGCATGCGTGCAGACAGCAGAATCCTCCAGTATTACTTCAATTTAGGAGTCCAGGTAAGAGACCCAACGTTCCCAATGACAAACGTTCCTTTTAATATCAAGTGTAGATGAGCTGCAGGCGTACTCACTGTTTCCCTTCGTCCCTCCCCACAGTGGTATCATCAGAGTTTTTGGCAGCAGCAGCAGCAGCAGCAGCAGCAGCAGATGTATCCCCCAACCTCAGCGGAGGCCACCTATACCTACCAGCACTACCCCACCTACCTGAGCCAGGACCCCTGCTCGGTAAGGCCCACACTGTTTCTGATTGGCTCCTGGAGGAATAAAAAGTTCTGGTAGATAATCTTTGGAGTCAGTCAGTTAGTGAGTGAGTGAGGGATTGGTTATTTAGATAATGAGTTAGGAAGGCATGTAGTAAGTTAACAAGGTATTTGATTATTCAGTAAGATTGTTGCCATGTTAGTTAATTAGTAAGGGAGTGGGTTAATTAATAAGTTAGTTGGTGAGTGAGTTTACTAGTGTCCAGGAAGTAGAAGCTCTCCTTTCTGTAACTATCTGACTTTGGTCCTGGTCTTCTGTCCTCAGCAGCCCCTCAGTCCTACAGTGAGACAGGTCGAAGCTCCCATCAGCCCCCCTCCTCCCACCCAGAATCCACCAGGGCAGGAGATGGACAGACAGACGGACACAACAGTGGTCAGTCCTGATCACACATCTTCACTTGTGGAGACCACCTATATCTCTTTCTTTGTGACTCTGTCAATGAAAAATCAGTTGGCACACACCCGATTATAAATGTTTGTTTTTTGATTAGGTTTGTCTCCTCCCCCCACCACAGGCCTGGCTCCATCTATGGAAGGCTCCTCCCCCAGCTCCATCAGCTCTGCCCCTGCCAGCTCTGCCCCCTCCCCTGCTCTCCTGTACCCAGACCAAATGCATCTTCTCCCTCCCCCAATGCTGCACCTGCCATATGAAGCTCCGCCCCCAGCAACCTACCTGCAGTCTGCTCCTCACCCCACCCACCTCCCCCATCACTCCTCCTACCACTGCCTTCCCCCGTCCACCCACTGGGGGACTCTCCAGCCCGGAGGCCACGCCCCACGAGTTTACTGTCCAGCCCCTAACCCTGCGCATGTGGTCAGTTACATTACAGCCCCGCCACCCCACCACACGGCCACACACTACATCCCCCCCAACATCTAGGCCACACAGCCTGCTGCAGCCTCCAACACACCTCACTTGTTAGCACGCAGCAAAGGACACCCTGTATCGTGTGCTAACACAAGACCCTGTCAACAAGAAAACCTCGTATCCCCAAACATTTTCCCACTTGTTAAATAAAAAGCAGAAAATTTCATATATAGATGAATAAAAAAATATAAATATTAAAACAAAAATTTAAATAAATAGGAATAAAGAATGTGGCAATACCTTTTTATTACATACATAAGTGAAATGATGATTAAAAAAAACTACCCTAGGAAAACACTGAGGTTTTCCTAGGGTAGCAGGGTAGCATGTTAGCTTCCCATTGAAACCAATGGAGCATTTCCACACATTATCTTGTAATTTGTGGCCAAAAATCTAAAAATACCTCAGACACAACTTATCTGCCTCAGAATTACTTCCTGTTCCAAATGTTTGTTTGGAAAGTTGTTCAACTCATTAATGAGCAGTTCATTTATCTGAAACCAATGCCTTACTATTACTTGGTCACAGGTTGCCGTAGCAACAGATGTGGCGCACAAATTTTTGGGTTCGTTGAAGTTTGTCAGTTGATTCATTGCGTTTTGAGCATTAGCCAGCCAATCAGAGAGATGGACGGGGCTACAGGCTCAGCATAGTCAGTCCCTATTGACAAGGGGATGTATTTATGTTGATGTCATGTTGACACTGGTGATGGTGATTTGTTTTGTTTCTGGGAGAATAAAGTTTGTTTTTCACTAGCAGACAGACGAATGTTGACCTGGTTTGTTTCTGTTTCACCAGTGATGATTTGGTGTCACCTGGTTCAGCACTGTGCTGCGGCAGCTCATCATTAATCCTTCTGAATCTTTCTCCTTAAATCACCACCTCAGATGTTACCTACCACACACATCATCAGGGACTCTGCTTAGGAGGTTCCAGGGCCATGGCAGTGCATTGTATTGTCCTTTTTATGGAAGGTTTAACAGGGTTTATAGTTGTAATTGCATAGTATTCCTACATGTGGAACCATGGGGTTCCCCCAAACATTTGCTTGGTTTGCATCTCCTGATAGGGCGCCTCTGGGAGCACATAAAAATATACAATACAAATATTGGTAAGAGATGTGGAATTGGCTATTGTATCTCAGACTGCCTGTTATTCAGCACCTCGTCCTCTTTCTGGTGTGGAGGATCTGAAAGAAAACTGTTAAACTGAGTGAATAATAAGACTATGTAACAGTAATAATGTTTATAACTATGTCCCTGTTAATAGTTGTATGTATGGGAAATGAAGTGGAAACTGTCTGCTATCAGGAAATATAAAAGCTAACTTTAGTAGTATAATATTACTCTGCTGTCACCAAACGACTGTGTAGTAAACCTGAACAGTTTGTACCCTGTAGTACTTTGAATTCTGAGAACACAAAATATGGACAAGCATGATTGGTTTCCTAGAAGAACTTGCGAGGCTACACTATAGCCATAGCTATGGCTTTTGTATGCTGGTTACGTTCTTATTTGAATGTTGTCATATGGCAACCACCAGCACAAACACTTTGTTCTCACATTAATGCTGTTTTTTATCTCATAGGTGTTGAGGAGTTTCCCTCCTCCATGCACCTGGGATGCAGATCAAGTGCCAGGACTGTGTTTCTGCAACCTCAGATCAATCAGCTGACTGACAGTAAATATCTGTCAGTGTTGGTCTGAATTATAAGAAATATAGCAAACATGATGAAGAAATAACACTTTGACAAGGGAGACGTTTGACCTGCTGGCACCACATGAAAAGTGAGAGGATTAGCAAAGTCTGTGGCATTCATCTTTTCTCCACCAATCCACACACACAGTTGAAAACCAAAGCATTGCATCTCCAGGTATAGGTAAAGATGTTGGTCCATCATAATCTGTTTGCATCTGTGTGTCTGTTGTCATGGTAACAGCTCAGCCGGGATCTCCACAGTCCAGAGGTTACGTCCTCCCCGAGTGCTCATTGGCTCTTTCAGCCAGCGAGGATTGGAGAGGTGAGTCAGATACTTCTCCTGTAGACCAATAAGAATGGCTGACCGCTCCAGGTGCTGTAGCTCCTTCTCCTGCAGTGAGGCAGGGCAGCGCCAGGTCTCACCCACATCCACCAATCCTGCAAAAGAGATTTAATTAGACAGATGATGCCTTCAGGGACTCCTCCTGAAGAGGAGCACCATAGTAAACAGGCTTCATTTCCCACCTGCCACCACGCCACGGCCAAATCTCTCCCCAGATTCAAGGAGCTCTTGGATCTGATCCTGGTTCATCCCCAGCGGGCCACTCAGCACCGCTCGCCACTCGTCCCCCTCCCAGTCCCGCTGAGCAATGTGGATCGCCAGGGTCTGGTTCTCAAGTGGGGCCAGCAGGGGCCTCCAACGACTCTCCACCACCTTCACCCCACCCAGAATAAGACCCGCATATGGCTGTCGGAACGACAAACACGACACCTGCATGGACATGTCTGCAAAACAAAAGCAACCAAAACAATATAATATAGAGTCATTTCAAAACACTTCTGATTTGTTTCGGGAAAGTTCAACGTTTTTATTCCTCTGACATACTAGCTGCATTCAAAGGTAAATAAAAGAACATAAGGTTTTAACATAATATTTTTTAAATTAAGTTTGGCGCAAAACAAAATAACTGCTTTTGTAGTTGGTACTTGATTATTCAAGTAATCCGCAGCATCTTGATTTATTAAGAGGCGAGATATCTGGAAAGAATGAACTTTTTTTGCTGAATGTCGGTTCATATTCACAGTTTAGTCTAAATAACTATTTTAATTATCAGTAAACCCCACTTTAGTTTAAAATAGCTGTATGACAGTACTCACAGCAAGCTCCAGACTCTGCCGATCTTTTGCCTTTTTTTTGTCACTTCCTCTCTGAAGATTGTTTCTTCCTCGCGCTGTGAAATCATGTGCCGCTAATAAACAGTCGGAGGTTGCACTGCCCTCTGGAGGACAGGGACTGATTCTTTAATAAGAGTTTCAAATGTATCCAGATTTTCATTTTGCACATAAAATTTAACCGATAGATAATATCACGGGACAGTCAACTATAAGGTAAAATGAATAGGGTTGTCTGTTGGTTCTCGATGCCGAGGCAGTGCCGTTCATTTCCTGTCAGTTCTCTCCTGTAAGCTAACGTACCAAATACTTAATACAAAAAAAGAGCCACATCAGGGACCTTAAAGCTACTGAATACTGAAGATTCATCTGTACCCTACCATCACCACCATTTCAAAAACAAAGCCGGTCTGTTTTTTCAAATCATTTTTATATTTGATTCATTCATGTTAATGATCAACTACAGACTGACACAGGAATAAGGTTCTGGTACAAAAATACTGAAACTTTTATGTTTAGGCCAGATGAAAAACTTCTGAAAGTGAATGCATGTTAAATCTCATTAAATTTAAGATTAAAACGTAAAATGAACAAATGAAATCAGTAAGAACAAACAAAATTCTATTTACAAATCTATTTAAATCTATTCACTTTCATTAAACAGATTTTGAGAAATACTGTATGGATTTTAAGAAACAGTTTTTAAGCAATAATGTATGACAAAACTAGTGAAACTTAAAATGTAATGTAACAACATAAATCCAATCAGCTGCTCACAAAAAAGATCAAAAAGAAACAATACAAAATGCTTTGTCAGTTAATTTTTCTCTTTTGAAGACAGACTTATTTCACAGTTAGTGTTTTATAATGAATTTGTTATTTTTTCCACCAACATGCAAATCACAGAGCAGAGAACACACTGCACAGATCCGTAAATCAATAAAGCTCTACAACCAATCACAGATGGTATAGGATAGAAGGTACATTCCCTTTTCTGTTTTTTTTTTTTTTTTTTAGATCAGTTTACATCATTAGCATGAGCGCTGACATCACCAGACAGAAAACACTGAATAAAAAATAAGTTGATGTGAAACAGTTACAGCAGTTTGCTACCACATGGCACCGTCCACCGAATGATGTCATCAAAGCATCATATTAATGAAATGAATGCACACATCTCATGCTGCAAAACAACATCAGGTGGCAGATCACAATGCGTCATGAATGCCGATTGGCACTGTTTGTATCACAAAATGAAGAAAAAAAAGAATGATAAATTATGTGTGTTGATAAGTTAATTTTAAAAAGTTCACTAACAAGATCTCTGGTTATCATAGCAACTCACAAATCAGATGTACTAACTCACAAATCAGTGTTGTACTTTTGTACAACACCAGATTTCAGCATGCTGAGTACAATGTACCCAGCAGTGAACACAAGAAAATACATCAATGTTCACAGTTATACTGTTGGTCACATACATCAGAGTTTGAAGAAAATATATACAACAACAAAATGCAAATCCAAAGTTAATCAAAAATGACATACCATAAGTAAAACCATGATTAAAATAAGTTATTAAACATTCAAGAGTAAAAATAAATTTAAAAAATGAGACAAAATATCCAAAATGCAACAAAAAACTGTGATAAACGAGCAAATAGAAATGTATCTTTGTGTAATATAATATATACTGAAAATAAAACAAAAAACGTTAGCTATTTCAAGACTTTTTAAGATAATTTGCAGTCAACAAAAGAAAAGTCATGAGTTTCAAAATCAGTCACGTGAACCAAACGTGTAACCAAAACAAATTCAACATAGCCACGCTTGTAGTTCTTAAGGACAGGAAGTCAAATCAGACAACATTTTTTATCTGAGACGAAGAAGAATCGACAGAAACCAGGGCACAAAGCAAGGTCCGAAGATAAATGATGTCAACAGCTTCTTAAACGAGTCATTAACATCTTCTCCTTAGTTTACAGAAACACCAGAATGAGTGTCATTTGCTGGACAACCTGTGGTTTACAGACAAATAAATCATGACAGTCTGATTCCTCATTTTAATAATTTTTAAGTAAAAATGCCAAATATCCACTGACATTATCATTATCAGTCTGACCTCCTGCAATTGTCATTTGCAATACACAATCTTAATTTTTTAACACTCTCCTTGAATAGTGCATGTGTACTCAATGGAATGACAATACTCTGAATCTTGTTTTTGTCATTTTTACGTCTATAAATGTGCAATATGAACCCTTTATTCACATCAATGTATGTACATACTGTACATTTGTGTTAGATGTGATATAGATTTGAAATGTATACTCTCCTTCAGTTGAGTTTACACACCATGTAATTTAGCATTATGATTCTATGTGTTATGTGTGATAGACACATTTTTGCAATATACACATATGTAAATGTGTGATATGTGCTATATTTGCCATGTACACGTCTGTGATATGAATTCTCTCTGAGTCACAGAAGCGTTCATCGGTAAAGACCTACTTCAGACTAAACACTAAGGCTCTGCCTCCAGCTTGATGAAAATAATAAGAAGGTATACAAGAGGAATGAACTGATAATGCTGATTAAGCATGATAAAAGAATAACGTCATATTATTAGCTAGTTTTGATTTATTCAGTATATTTTTTATGACTGTCTGTCCAAAGCTTTATTCCAGCTATTTAATGGATGTTTGATTTACTCTGTTAGTTTTCTGTTTTGGACTGATCTGTGTTCTGTCTTTGTGATGATCAACAAGTATCACACTAAGAGCTTCCTCCTCCTCTCCTCAGTCGGACCACTCCTGGTCCTCAGGTTCAGACTCCTCCTCTGATTCGCTGTACTCCACGGCAATGCGTCGTGACAGAATGGTGGCAACATCGTTTCCTGTGGGCTCTCGTTTCTTGGCCTCCTCCTGCTCACGCTGCTCCTGAACCTTCCTCAGCTGGATCCCTGCAGACCGAGGGAAACCAGAATAACCTCCAGAGACAGTATGTAACTCTCGTGCTAAGAGGTGTGATGACCTTACTGGTTGAACAAGTGTCAGGTTTCATTCTTTAAGTTGATATTTTGTCAGTAACAGATTTTTGAAGGTATCTGTTTCGTTTAATTCAAATAGACAGCTTCTGCTACTGCTAGGTATTAACTGTATACTCTATAAAACCATCATTACCAGGTAGCGGACTAGACATTAGCAGCTAACTTCTACATCATACATACATTAAGTAAATTCATCACATAAACATGTATGACAGTATGTTGCTAACAGCGTACTAACTGACCTCTGCGTATGGCAGCCAGCAGGTCGCTGCGAGCGTCATTCATCGGCACGTTTGGTCCGCCAGGAGGCTTCCTGCCATCTGTCACCGGGGGCAACGGGGGTGCGACAGCAGCTGAGGGCGGGGCCTGGCCTCCAGGTCGGGACGGGGAGGGCACATAGTTAGCTGGGGGAGGCGGTGGAGGGGAGGGGCTGTACGGGCGAGAGAGGGTGGCAGCACCACCTACAGACACAAAAAAGAGATGTTTGACTTCTTTTCGTCTTTACTTGAATCCCGTCGAACAGAAAACACCAACATGTCTGATACCTTGGTTGCCAGGAGCAGCTGCAGGGTGCAGTGGTGTTGTCATGGCAGCAGCATGGGCAGAGCTATTGGGGAATCCCATCTGTCCTGCTGTTGGCATGAGAGGAGGGGGTGGCGGTGGGGCCGGAGGGATCTGATGGTCACTGAGGAGAGAAAGAGGTCAAAGGTGAAATCAAAGCCAGTGTATTTTATTGATGTTGAGGTTAATTAGAGCATTTGTAAATCTTCTATGGATCAAGAGACAAAGTCTGTAAGTGTGTATCTGAGTACTTGGCCTCCTTGGCAGTGTTGGTCCGTGCTCCATTCTGATTGGCCGAATCAGCAAGTGGCAGTGGGTGATGGAGGTGATGATGTGGCTGGTTGCGGCCTAAAGAGTGCTGGCGGGCGGTTGCTGCAGTGACTGCAGTGGATGCAGAAGCAGGTCGTAGAGCACGGTCTAATGACTGAGTCTGACCACTTCCTCCTGTTGCCATGGAGACATGATCCTTCCCATCATGCCCCTGGGCATCATGTAGGTGGGGGCTGGCAGGGAAGGAGGGGTCATCTGACATCCCTGACCTGGATAGGGGCATGGGGGAGTTAGTTAGACATCTGAAAATGTGTGCATAAAAACAGAGAAGACAAACTCAAAGACAGTGCAAAACATGTTGTGTTAAGTGTGAAAGTAGTTGTGCAGATAAAAAGCAGCCAGACTTAGTGTTAAAATATAACATACATGAACCATGAAGCATCAGCAGACTGGAACTTCCTAATGTTAACACATGAAATTAACAGAAAAATCACTTCGTCGTTCATCGTGGTTTAATGGCAGTGATTGGAGAACTAGTTCCACCAGCAGCTTGTCAGCTCATACTCACACAGGGGAAGAGGTTAGAGACCAGACTTCACTCATATTTGGACCATTTCTGGAAATGTGGTTAAAATTTGAAACTACATTTGAATGGAAATGTGACATGTGAGGAGACTTTTTTGTTTCCTCTCTTGCTTTAAACTGATGGGGGCTTGAACAGGAAGTAGTGATGTAGATGTGTGTATTAACCTGTCAGGTGACATTGAGCCATCAGAAGTGTGGTAAGGTGACGGTGACAATCGAGCGTCTGGGCGGAGCTCCTTGTCGTAAGCCATCAGGTTCCACTCCTGCCGCCTGTTTCGAGCTTTTCGAACCTTCACAGGAAGAAGAACATCCAGAATGAGAATAATAAATTATGAATTCAGTGAGTGTTTCCAGCAGAATAGAGCAGAAATCTCACCTTCTTCACCTCCCGTCCTGAAGACTCCTCCACATGCTTCTGCTCCTGGATATAAACATTGTTTACTCAGTTTATTTATTCTGTTTGACACAAATGTAGAAGGCAATTTTCCATGGAGAGGAACAGGAAGACAGACACAGACACACACAGAGACAGACAAGCAGACAGATGGACAGATAGTGAGACAGAAAGACCTTCTGTCGTCTCTTCTCTTTGCGTTTGTTTTCAGTGGCCTGCAGCATCTTTTCCTTCCACAGGTTGAAGAAGTAAGATGGGTCGGTGTAGAACTTAAGACCATCCTTCTTATCATCCCTGCACACAAACACACACACTTCAGGTGTTTGAGGTTTTAATCCAGTGTTGGACCTGAGCTCTAATGGTTTCAGAGTTGAATGTTCATTTGCAGCCAGTGACACACAAGGTGAGTATGGGGTTAAGTAAAGTGGGTTAATCTCTGGGGGATCTAAAATGTAGGGTGTCAAGGTGTTGAGCAATTGAGCGGGGGGGGGTTCTGACCTGTAGGGTGTCAGGATGTTGAGGGGAGGGGGCTTGTCACAGCGCTGGTACATCTCCAGCACTGGGTTGAGGATGGAGCTCCGTGACACCACCTGCTGGTCCTGGGTTGTACTGCTCCTGAAAGCCTTCCTCATGTTGATGTCCTGCAGAGATACTACATCACAAACAGTAATATTACTACACAACAGAAGGAGTAGTAGCGTTGCTATTCAACCAGTGGTTGTTTTATTATTGGCTGTAAATCCAAAGAGTTTAAACAAAAAAAAGTAATATTAATGTGGATCATTTTTGCTTTGTGAACAAATACAAGTCACAGATCCTGTGTGTGTCACGTGCACAGTCTCTGGGTGCAGTGGACATAAAGACAGCTAAGCATGGTTGTCATGGACTGCAATTCAGTCAAATGGCCATGGCAGAGAGTAATGAGCCATCTGACGTCCAGAAAACAAGGGCCTGCAGGTCCAGGCCCAGGGAGACGTGCTCCCAACAAGAAGTCAAGCACATTTTAGTGGGCATTGGACAAAGCTGTACCTTGTGGTGGCCAAATGTAAAATATGATAGTAAGTGTTTAGATGTAGTTGTCATTCACATTGACTAGTGATCAGACAACAGTGAGTATCCAGCAGCAGTGCATGTTATCCACCTTCCTCCACGGTGGAGTCTAGCTGTGTGACCTTCACTGCCAGCAGGTCCACTCTCTCCTGCAGGCTGTTCATCCTCAGGTAGAAACTGTTGGCCTCCGTGAATAGCTCGCCAAAGATGTCCTCCGCATGGCGACCTGCGTGCCAATAACCTCAGGTTATCTGCAACAACTTAACATTAAGGATGGACATAATGTGAGATTGTCCTGTGGTCAAAGAACTGGAGTTATGTGAATAACCATCATCACTCACTGAGTCCCCCGAGCTGTTTGATGACTGCAGCCAGAGTGCTGTTGGTGACACACTCCAGCTCACTGGCGACCCCATCAGGTAGAGTGCCACGACATAAATATCTGGGTTCGATAATTCGCTTCACCAACGGCATGGCTGACCTGGTGACAGAGATGGAGAAAAACTTTAACCTGTGTTGACCTGTGCAGCTAACCAGCATGCCACACAAGATTAAGTGCCCCCGGACAATGAGAGAGTCCTGTTGGGTGTGTGTTGTGAAGGCTAGTGTAGGTGGGCAAGAGGCTTTGCTCTACACAACACTGAACTCCTGCTTTTAATATGAAAGTCCTGAGTCCTGCTGCAGTTTCTCTACTGTCCACCAGATACTGCCGTGATCAAACTGACTGTGGTGAAGTGAATGACGAAAACCTCCAGCTCCTCTCTACAAACACACAGCCAGTTCAGTTTTTACACAAGTTCAGCTCTCGGCAGATTCACTGAGCTCATGGACTGCAGTCAAATTCACTTTTTCATCAATACCGGGATGTCCTCATGTGTAAAGAAAGATGAATGTGTGTAAGTGCACATCTGGATGTCAGTGTGTGTGTGTGTGTGTGTGTGTGTGTGTGTGGGTGCTGCAGTCTCAGAGGGCATCGCCATGGCAACACAGTATTTTACATCATGCTCTGTTGCTCACAGAACAGACCATGGTTGCTTGGAGACAGAGTGGAAGGTCCTACAACACATTGTTCAACATTACTATAAACCAGTGGTAACTGACAGTGTAATCAGATTACTTTTTGGTTAATTTAATGATGTGTTGCTTTTAGACTGCAGTGACACAGATTGTTCAGCAGGCTGTGCTCTTTCAAATGCTGCGTAGAATCGGTGTGTTGACAATGATAAAACCTTCCAGTGAGGTACTGGAGCTCACCACAGTATAACTTTAATTTAGAGTGCTTAGAGTGAATTAATTTTAACATAACATCACAAGTAGCTGTGATGTGTCATTGTTCACATATAGTCCAAAGTATGTGGACAGTTACACATGTTCTGTTCTTCAAGCTCTGAGCTTCAGCATATTCACATTTAAATGTAATTATGATCCTGCATTAAAGTCTCAGTTTTAATTTGAGCAGGTTTACATCAAAATATAAAGAACTGTGTGGGACACGTAGCCCTTTAAACACACAGTGCCCATAGTTTAGTGGACAGATACACATAAAAAAAAGATCATTTTTATCGCCTTTTTTTGTGTAACCCCCCAATGTTCAGACTTTGAGGGCAGGCAGGTAACTGATCAGGATTATGTTTGTAATGACACAGATTGTGTATAGTCTGAACTGATCCACGACTCTTTTTCCTTCTTCTGTCACCTCCTTTTAGAGCTCAGCTGCCTAACGAAGGATAACCATGGAAACCAGTCCTCCTCCACACTGTGAGCATGCTCAGACACAGAGTAACACACTGAAACTGATCCTGCTTCCTTGTGGGGACTCTGCACAATCACTGTGTCGACCACAGTTTCTCAACCCTGGGCTCGAGGCCTCATGTGAGTACACAGAGTCCAGTGGCCATCATTTATCTAATCTACAGCCAGATGACACGGAAAGTAGTTCCAGGAGCAATTTGGCTAAAATATAGTCTCATTCAACCTTTAGACCTCTGAGGGACATGTCCATGTCCATGTCTGAGGTGCCTTGTTCTTCACTTCCTGCAGCCTCATCCTGAAGTACTGATCAGCTGCCGTGTGATGTATAAGTAGGTAAATCATGTGGCCTCTGCAACAGCTTCTCCACATCACACAAGAGTCCAACTTTTTCTGTGAAATCATCCAAAGTCATGTGAGATAAACAGACAGGCATGTGTGTACATGTGTGTACACTAACACATACGCACAAACGCAGACGCAGAGACACGCTCACACCCATCCAACAACACACACATGACACACACATACACACACGCTCGCTTTCATCTTATTGGACATCTAGACAGGATGAGTGTATCACCCATCCAACAACACTCACACACAGACACACATAACCAACACATACACTGACACTCGCACACCCATCCCACAACGCACACGCGCACAGACACACAAACACATACACACACATACACGTTCACACCAATCAAACAACACACACGACACACATAGGCACACACGTACACGCAAACAGGCACACACACAGATGCTCTCTTTCATCTTATTGGACATCTAGACAGGATGAATGTAAATTTCTCATTGTTCAGCATTTTGATTTGAATTATTGAGTAGCTAGATTGCTAACCCACCCACACACACACACATACAGGGATAGGGGCCTTGTGTTGTGGCTGAAACACAAAACTTTCCATAATTTCTGCGTTTAACTTGCTCCCTCGTGGTCATTTTTCACAGTATCTGTACATATCACACATGTGCCTGTTCGGCCAAGTCTTCTGACACCTCTCATTGAAAAATTTCAGCGATATGAGCTACGGTTTTGGCGTGAGACGATTTTGTGGGGGGCCTCGCACTCAATCACTTATCATTGGGATTGGGGGCTTCTCGGCAATTAAGTGCTGTGCATTTCCACAGCGGCTCGTGTCTGCTGGCAAAGCTGATTCCAATCAGCCAATCAGACGCCTTCTCTTGACCCCCGACAAACACACAGACATGTTTGTCAGCTGAGCTGCTCTTAGAATGCCTTCCATTTGTTTTCAATGGACTCAGCCTAACTCTCCCCATAACTGTGACTTGAGTCTTACCCTTACACTAACTGCAATGTAAACCACACACACACACACACAACCAACACATACACTGACACTGGCACACACAGACAAACTAACTGATAGTGTGTGTATGCGTTAGTGACTAACACATATGCACAAACGCAGACACAGAGACACGCTCAGACCCATCCAACAACACACACACAACCAACATACACACACAGACACAGAGACATTGGGACACCCATCCAACAACACACAGACACAGAGACACACTAACACACATGTACACATACAGAGATGCACACACATAGAGACACAAACACGCACACTCTCTGCAATAGGAGCTACGGCGTCTGAGTTGGGGCACGCCATTTGAGGCGCGTTTCCGACGTGCTTCAGCGTTTCTCTCAGCGTGGTGGGTTTGGGTCCGGTACACAGCAGCATATACATATCAAAATTTCAACGGGAATTTTCTAGTTTGTTTTACTCAGCTATATGCACACCTTCAAGTTGGTTAGACTGCACTATAAACACTGTGCACAGATACACCAGCTGTAGCTGTGCAACAACTGCAATCTGTAGTATAAAACTAATGTTGTAACCATGGTAACCACAGGCTTCACCCAATCATCCTGCTGAAGTGAACAAACTTCAGACACATGGTGAGTAGATGGTGTCCGAGTGATGTAACACACATTCACACCTGAGCACCGCAGTCGACACCTGCACAGGTGTGAACACAGAACCAGCATCAGTCTTGACATGGTCACTGACATGTCCAACACACACATGCTCTATAATACACAATACACGCACGCACGCACACGCACACACACACACACACACACACACACACACACACACACACACACACACACACACACACACCTATGAAGCCGTCTGGATGCATTACGTCATGCATAGTGGGACGGAGCAGTGTGCGTGTGTGTGTTCAGGCCTGTTCATACACCTGCTGACGCCCGATCCGTCTATCGATCCTCTTATCATACACCTGTCTGATCTGTCTCCATCAGTGTCTGTAAGGTTCGACTCCCGATGATGTCATCACCGGGACCGGGACCGGATAACTGACAGGTCACTGGGCAGTTTCTGAACGAATGAGGCTGAAACAGAGACCGTCACGGGCCGCTATTTCATCTCAGCGCTGATAACGCGCCAGTTAGAGACCGATAAGCGCCAATAACCGATCGATGAGACTCACCGCGGGCTGAAGAGGGTTCCGCTCCGTCGTACGTTTCGTTCTGCCGAGGCTCCTCCGTCACAGAGAGGCGGGCGGCCTCATCCTCCGTCCCTCTGACCGGGAATGGATGCGGGGAGAGAGAGAGAGGAGGAGGGAGCTAATTTACTCTCCTGCTGTGGGCTCATCGGAGATCCTCGGCCTCTATCGTCTCATCGGAACTCCTCGGCTCCTGTCGGCTTCTCTCGGGAACCTTCGGCTACTCAATGCTGGTGAGTTACAAACTGATTGATCCATAGTATATAACTAAATAAACGTATTAATTACATAATGACATTTATTTACAATATAGCCTACTGTACATCTAGGCTACCACAACTGCTACCGATACTAGAAAGAGGGAGCACAGCATTTTGAGTTTAATTATAGTTTATTTGCACAAATAACAATATAGGAAACTTATAACACATTAAAGAAGTAAAAAGTATCAAGGTGGTGAGATATATAAAAACAAAGCAAAGAAATGATAAATTAATATAACTTAAATAAATTTGATCAATTATCAAATCATCATAATAATACATATATTTTCATTTTTACTACATATTATGTACTTTTTTCTGACAGCTGGTGGTTTTTGTAACCATACTGCCTTGTTTTAAACATGTTCCCTGCTGTTGGGTTAGGTTCAGTCAAACACTAAACTTATCATCACAGTGGACAAATCAAGATTTTAACAAAACCTTACGTGAAGTTAAATGAACTGAACGAATGAATGAAATGAAACTGAACAGGAACTTGTTCTACAAAGTTGTACAGAAACTGCCCTGTCTGCTTATGTCTGTGTAATCTGATCAGAGGTCAGTCACTCACGGTTCATGGTTTAACCAGCCTGGTTGGCTCCATCAGAGACCAGCAGCTTGTCCAGCGAGTTCATCAGAGTCTCTCACACTCAAATTCAGAGTTGGTCTCTGAGGGCCGGGGCATGTCGATGTAGAAAACCTCCTTGTTGACAGGTGGTGGGGTACAGGCTGGACTTCCCATCCCAGGGTCTGGGCCAGGGGCCGGGTTGTTCTGGTTCCCAGGCGAGTATTTCTGCTCAGTCTGGTTCAGAGGAACTTTGAGTCTGGCTCCTCCTCCTGCTGCAGGGCGGCCGTGGCCTTCGGCCTTCGGTTTGAAGCGTTTCAGCTTGACTGTGTCTTTGGCATCACGGGTGCAGGGCAGCAGGATGGCGACGTCTTTACGGAACTTGGAGCTGAGTCCGAAGTAGATGAGGGGGTTGTAGAAACTGGCAGACTTGGCAAAGAGACGGGTGAAGATGCTGGTGAGGTTTGGTACATGAAAGCCACAGGCGGACCACATGGATACCACAGCGTACGGAGACCAGGCTAGGATGAAGGCCGTACAGATCACTATGGAAACCTGGAGGAGACAACAGGATGAGTGATCATTCTACCAATAAGAAGCTGTGTTGATTGAACGCTGCTGAACCTCAGGTGTGCAGTGTTGATGTAGGCTGACAACATGAGGACTTGGGGGCAGACTCACTATGGTGACATCTCTCTCAATCTTCCTCTGGCGGTCGGTCAGGTCTCCCTCTGCTGACAAAGCGTTGCCTCTCTTCACTGTGTTGATTATGGACACGTAGCAGAAGAGCATGATGAGTACGGGGATGAAGAAGCAGAAGATGAAGATGGAGATGATGTAGGACCTGTAGATGCTTGAGTAGTTTGCTTTTGCCCAGTCAATCTCACAGGTACCGTACCCACGATCTGCAGAGGGGAGGATCACAGAGATCAGCGGTCAGGGGTCAAAAAGTCAGATGTGTAAGGTTTTACTGAGTTTAAAGGAGAACATTATTTTGTTGGTTTCATGCCTTTGTAGCTCCCCCAGCCGAGCAGTGGTGCTCCGGACCAGAATCCTGCTGTGAGCCAGATAAGCAGCAGACACATGGACACGCTAGTTTTGCTGATGTGACGGGCTGAAACAAATCAGACACACGGATTTAAATATCACCAACACTTCTCAGAATGGTAAACAATGGTAAGGACAAATACAAACTATTAACCCTGTTCCGACTGGATTTCTGTCTGATCTGCTCAGTGATTTTAATCCTTTCATTTTTCACTCCTCACTCCTGCTGTCCCTCATCTGCCTGTCCTGTCATTTAAGTCCTGCCCAGAGCATCATCCTTGGATTTTAAAGCAGAACTGAGCTTTTAGCTTCTGCTGCTTTTTATCAGCTCAGTGTTAAATTTGACTTTTGTGTGAAAGTTGAGGAAGTGAAAATGTTTCTGTTTATATGATTCGCTGTGGACCTGCACACCGACAGCATATATGGACATTTGGACTGAGACCTTTGCTGGGGTGGCATCCTTTGATGTAGCGGGTGACGCTGATCACTGTAAGTGTGTTGATGCTGCTCAGACCAAACACCAGTGTGAAGAAACCGTCCACCTGGAGGAGACAAACAGGACAATTTACAGGCGTGTCGGTGACGCCATCTTAACAGCACAGTGAGGGTCCCTCCTTAACCCTGTGAGACAAACCTCAGAGATGAAAACCTCTCTGTCTAAACGTCAGTTTCTGGCATGTCTCAGGTGTGTCTTGGGTGTTTTTCAGGTGTTCGGTACCTGGCAGGTCCAGATGGACGTGATGAGGTAGTCGCTGTCCTGGAACACATTGAAGATCTCGATGATGCCTCTGGAGTATCCAAACACTGAGATGCTGGCATCAGAGATGGCCAGGTTAAAGGTCAGGTAGTCAGTGGGCTGCAGTGTTGCTCTCTGTCTGTAGAGGATGAAGAGGACGATGCTGTTTCCAAACCAGGACAACCAACCTGAAACCAGCAGAGATCAGAGTACAGTCAGGTTTGCATCTGTCCCTGGACATTTAGCAGTCCCATCATTCAGAAGACCTTGTGGCCCCTCATCTTTGCAGTTCTGGATTCACAGTGGAGGACTGACCTGAAATCAGTCTTCCACTGATGTCTGCTGTCTAGAACTGAAACATGTGTCAGCCAATCTGATCTAAACCCTGATCTAAGGAGTAGTTCTTTCTCCTGCTTTGACAAAAGCATCTGATAAATGAATGTGATGTTAACAAACAGCTCTGAAATGGAAGGCAAGCCTTGACAGTAAGTACTTGTTTTGTGTAGTATTCCCCGTGTGTGTACCCACCTAGTAGCAGCAGGTAGACTCCAATGATGGTCTCTCCCTGGTCGGACAGAGGAGGGTCTCTGCCCCCCCCCAGGATGAAGCTGTTATTCCTCCAGGGGGTGGCGTCTGCTGCAGAGCTGCTGCTGAACGACATGTCCTGTGTATGAGACCTCCGTGTGGACGAGTCACTGCTCTGAAGAACGAGGACAACTCTCTGCTTTTAATCTGAGGTAAATATAGACACCTGATCCTGGTTCAGCTCTGAGCTCACCAGTAGAGGAAATGGCATCGACCCAGAACACAACAGGGAGGAGGGTCACAGGTCACAGGTCACACAGTGTAATGCAGATCTCTGGTTGGTTGATTGATTGAGATGTAATACCCACTCTCAGCAGGTAATAGTGTTAATCCCAGTTTGTTTTGATCTGAATCAGTTTGTATGAACTGTGGCAAGTGCAAGTAGAGTAAGAGCAAGTAAGAGCAAGTAACTAAGAACATTTACTCAAGTGCTTTACTGTAGTGAGTATTTCCATTTCAGTAATACAAACACTCACCAAGTATTTTTAGGAACTCCTATAAACCCCTTTATTCATGCAATTGTCCAGACTGCCAAGTGTGAGAATTTATTTGTGGCTTTATCTGTACTGTACATATACTGTATATATACCATCAGTAATAAGTAAGCAGTAATAATGGCTTATGGTTGCTGATTATTTTAATAGAATATTCTATAATTAAATGGTTTTGGTAATTTAATAATTTGCTAATTTTTCAGGAAATGATATCAACCGATCAACTGATCCTCTATTTCACTATACGTGTGGAGGCAGTAAACTGATCCTGAGTCAGCCTCAGACTAATCCTCTGCTGTCTGACCTCCAGGATGACCTCTGACCCCATGGATTACTGAGTGCGTCAGTTGATGTAGAGCTGCATGAAGGAAGACAAGGAGGAGGAGGAGGAGGAGCAGGAGGAAGGTTTCCAAGGAGCCTTATGCAAACTTTACTGTAACAATACATCTGTGAATTGAAATGTTTAAAATGTTAATGAGAAATAATGATTGTGTCTTTTTGATTTCACGAATTATTTTACAATGTACAGTGTTTTCATTGGTCTTAGATTAATGCTTTACTGAGACCAGAGTCATTTTGTTTTGCTGATTTAAAACAGGTCACTGAATCTGCTGAGTAGATCTAAAATGAAATGCAGATTTAGTAGTCTCCTTTTACCCACAATCCTTAGTGTTCTGAATGTATTTTCATACAGTCCTCTTCAGGTGAGATTTTTGGATGTTCTACATTTCTACCTGCATCAGGGGAACAAAAACTACCTGCAGCTTTGATGTTTTCTGACTTTTCACGGCGTTTGGTTCGTCTTGGGTCATCCTCAGTGCACCTGGTGTCAGGTGTGTTTGTGTGCAGAGGTGAGCACAGCTCACTGTCACTCTCTATTAAATCTGTAAACAGCTCTGCCATTGATTCACTAGCTCCTAATCTGCTGCCAATGACAAACTAAAGTGTCGCTGCAGACTGTTCCCAAATCCTGGTCAGAGTGAGACCCCCTGTGACGCACTGAGCTCTGACTGCGCTTGTTGAATGACGGCTGTTACTGACACATGACAAGGTGCAGGTATTCTCAGTTTTGGAACAGACTCATCAAGTGGTCAAAGAAGTACCTTTTTCCTCTACTGATGTGAGGAGTAAAAATACTCTTAGAATACTCTTAAAATACTATTAGAAAAGTCTGTTAAGAATAATGAGAAAAATGTATTAAAGTATTAAAAGTACTCACACTGTTATATATTGTATTATCATTATCAGCATTATTTTTGGTGTATAAACTGTTTTACTATGGATTGAGCCGCAGGTTACAATGAATGTTCTAATCCTTCAGAACATAGTTAGAGCGCAGCTGGAACCATAACTTTTTGTCTTACGTGTAAATGTACAGGTTGAAGGGTAGAAAGCTCTCTTGTCATGTCAGCTGATGGAGCAGTTTTTACATTTGACTTTGTATGTGTGTGTATGTATGTATGTATGTATGTGTGACTCTTTGTCGTAATATGTTTTATCATCAACCAACGACCAAGCTCCTAATCCCCCAGCACTGACCCCCTGTTCCTGACATCTACAGGCAGTTAATTTACTGTTTCTTTACACGTAGGTGTTCAGAAAGCTGCGGTGTACGGTAGTGACCAGCAGAGGGCGGCAGCGCTCCGCAGCCCTCCCGTCCAGCCGTCGGCGGAGCTGCAGGCGGGCCGCCGCAGCACACAGTCTCCTGAGCGTGCGAAACACGAACACTGCCCGCCTGTCCACCTCCTGCTCCTTCGGATCGAACACACCTGCAGATCAAAGACCGACACGGGAAAGTCCAGGTAAGGCCGCTTTAGTTTCAGGTCACACCTGAGTGATGTCTGTATAATAATCCTGCTGTGGATCAATGTGGAGGAGGACCAGGGTCTGTGGTGGACTGAAGTCAGTCCGGTCTAACGGTGGATGACTGTATGGTGTCTTACAGTCTGTTGGACTGGAAATTAAAGTGGTCTGTACTGGGACTGGATTTGAGGAGATTACAGTCCGTGTGGATGCACATTTACTAATCCACTGGAAATAATCTTTTGATAATCAATGAATGTTGAAGTTTAACATGTTTGACGTAGTAATATTTGTCTTAATTCAGAGGAACCAGGATCCGTTTGAAGACGTCATACTGACCTCATATTATACATTTTCATCATCTCCTGTTGTTTTATGGATCCCAACAATTCTCCCATTAATCTAACACATTATTACATTAATCACCAGCTGCAGCTCTCTTTGTGTTTGTGTCTTTAGCAGGATGGGGATGCTGCAAATTTTCCTCCACCTGAGTGTGTTTATCTCCATGGTTTCACCTCAACAGGTCGATGAACCCGTCACCTATTCGGTAAGTATACACACACACACACACACACACACACACACTCTGCAACAAGTAGAAGTCTGGATCAGTCCTGAGAAGGTTTGCTAAGGTGACAATGGGTGGTTGTCAGTGTTCACAGAGAAAGTATACATCATTTGTTTGATTAATATTTCAATCAGTCAATATCTGATTGATTAATAACCTAACTGATGTTCTTCAACAGTGTACGGAGGGCTACGAGTTCAACCTTGAAGACCAAGAGTGTAAAGGTGAAAGACACTTAACAATGCTAGTGATTTGAGATCATTAACTAATAATAAAAGCTTCAGAGTGAAACATGACAGGGTTTTGAAAGAAAAATATTATAGTGGTAAATTTAAGTCAGAGGAAGTTTTTCAGTTTTTAGCTGAGGTCATGACTTATTTATCAAATCATTTATCAGTTATCAACTAAAGCTACGGTTACTTATCATGCTCTGTGGTTGGAGTACAGTTGCTGTAGTTTCAGTTGAATGTTGTTGGGCTTCCTTTCCTAGACATCAACGAGTGTGAGAGGCTGCCAGACGCCTGCAAAGGAGGAATGGGTTGCATCAACCATTATGGAGGCTACTTCTGTCTGCCGCAGAACGCTCAGATTATTATCAGCAATGGAGAGGAAGAGCCCACCCCCACCACCACTCGCCAACCCCCTCCACACTTCATGCCCCTCCCTGTGGTGCCGAGTCACCGTGGCAACTACCAGGCCACCACCAACCAGGCCAGAGTGAGCTCAGTCCAGTGTCCGGTCGGGTTCACCGTAGATGAGTTCAACTTCTGCCGAGGTGAGTGTACTGTTCCAGATGTTCTTATGTTCCAAGTCTTCTATTGGTTTAATTTTTAATGTTCTACATATTATAATTGATGTTTTAGTGTTCCAGGTGTTCAGATCTTCTGAATTTTTTGATTTTACAGATGTTATGATGTTCCAAATCTTTTTGTTGTTTCAGATGTTCTGAAAATAGGGTTCAATTATTCTGCCACTTTAACGGCAAATCACTAACACCATATTCACTAGGTGCAACTCCAGAGCAGTGAAATGGAGAGGACGTTCCTGTCAGGAATCGAACAGCGATCTTTAAATGACAATGGTGGGTGGAACTGACGTTTAAGGTTGACTCATATTGTGTTGTTGTTGATGTTTGTTCCAGATGTGAATGAGTGCCTTTCCAACAGCCCCTGCCAACATCTGTGCTACAACCTGCCGGGTTCCTTCATGTGTCAGTGTAATCAGGGCTACGAGCTGACCACAGACCAGCTCAGCTGCCACGGTCTGAACACACACACATCTATGATATGAGTTGAGCCTGTAAAACAGTCGTGCATGTTGAGTTGTTAAACCTTGATGCAGACTGAACTGGCTTTAGTTCAGTAACCAATACAGATAACCTTTAACCTTCTTCCGGTGCTGCTGTCTCTTGCTGTTGTTGATCAGATGTGGACGAGTGCCTGATGTCTTCCTACATGTGTCAGTGGCAATGTGTGAACCAGCCTGGCTCCTACACCTGCATCTGTCCTGAAGGATACCAGCTGCAGGGAACACGCATGTGCCAAGGTACACGCCTGCATAGAAATAAACCAATAATTACATTTTTGTACAGAGAAACCAAATATTACATCTTTATGCAGATAAATTAACCAATTACATCTATATATACTGATCAGTGACTTCCCACCACTGTCATCATCACACTCAACACTCAACTACATTTTGTATAAAATTAGCAGCCAAGCTAAGCTGAAACAGGCGAAAGACTCAACGTGTGCTCTGATGGACGTTTGGGTTCTTTTCACAGACATTAATGAGTGTGAGACTGGGTCAAACTGCCGCGAGGACCAAATGTGTTGGAACTACTTTGGAGGTTATCGCTGCTATCCAAGAAACCCATGCCAGGAGCCCTACGTCCAGACCGGAGAGGGGTGAGATTCACCTGGGCTCCTTCATACACCTGGAAATTATGGTTTGATGGTTCCAGGTCCTGAACTGTTTGAATAAAATGCAGTTGTTTAATTCCAGAAGAGTGAAGATGTTGAGGAAACAGGTTTATAGCAAGTATTTTCTGTCAATGTGTTAACACTAACACTTAAGTTTTCTTTTATTTTTGAACTTAAGTGTTCTGATCACAGAATCAGAGAAAGGTTCCAGGAACTCTTGCAAAACTGCCCAGGAACCACATAAAGCCCGTCATAACAGCTGATTCTGCAGGAGCATTGTGCTGATATGTTGTCTCCTACTGTGTTGTCAGTCGCTGCAGCTGTCAGTCTCTGAGCGCGTGCAGAGGACTTCCTCCTTCCATTGTCTATAAGTACATGAGCATCACATCGGAGCGCTCAGTGCCAGCGGACATCTTCCAGATCCAGGCCACCAGCGGCTTCCCCAACATGCACAACACCTTCAGGATCAAAGCCGGCAACGAGGAGGGACAGTTCTTCCTCAGGGTGGGCTGCACTGATGGAATCTAACTATAGCTAATATCTGTTGCTCTCTAATCTGACGACATTTTATTTTGTTTGATTTGTTTTGATCTAATCTGATTCTATTTAATCTCATCTCACTGTCCTTTCACTTTTCAGTAAAAAGAAAAACCCTTTCTTGGATTTTAGATTGCTGGTGGATTAATTTTTGTTTGGTTGTTGTCATTGCAGCGATCCAGTAACATGAGCGCCATGCTGGTGATGACTCGTCCTCTGATTGGCCCCAGAGAGCACGTCCTAGACCTGGAGATGGTGACGCAGAACTCGGCACTCAGTTATCGCTCCAGTTCTCTGCTCCGCCTCACCATCATCGTTGGACCATACGCCTTCTAGAAACATACTTTTACTCCTTTAAAGAAAACTGTTTTGCTTTTAATGACTTTTTAGAGCTACTCTCATTTAACGGAGTAACTGTTGTGTTGGTCTATAAAACCAGGACAACTTTCCAGGAAAAGTAGCTCAATTTAAACATCTGCATTCAAACATGAAGGTCCCATTATCTCTTGGAATTTCAAGTGTCTTGTAACAGATAAAATCCAGATGAGACTTGAGGCACTTTTCCCCCTTTATTCACAGCACATTCTTAGAAGTGCATCATCTCTAAGGTACTGTCAACTGGGATTTGATCCATCCCCACCCCCCACCCCTCATAACCCTCAAAGCATAAGTGCTGAAAAGAAATGAAGGGGAAACGTTCCTTCATCTTGTGTGGGAAAGATTTTGCAATGGAACAAGTTAATCAACAACCCTGACATGCAACAGTTGATAGTTCCAGCTCTCCACATATTGCCAAACTATTGGTGTGGATAAATGAATAGGCTCTTTAGTCCATGTCTGTATGATGGCCAAAGATAATATATCTGGGAATGAATGAGTAATTTGTTATTAATGAGGGTTTTGTTTCTCTTTGCTAGTGCTCGTCTTTATTAAACAAACATGGAGCTGAAGTTCGAGAATGAACAAAAGTTTCTGTCAAATCTAAAAACTCCTGATTTTGTCAGTGTTATGCCAACAACCCTCTCATTTCCCTCTCTGTTCTTCAGTCCAAAAGGATGTGGTGATTCTGAGATATCCAAGAAGATCATTAAAGTAGCTTTAACTGATACAGTGACGAGTCAAAACTATATTATAAATATTCTGAATTGGGGTTTGGAATAGTTTTAATATGGGTATGGGGATATAGGTATTTGTCTGTCTCTTACATGTTAACAGCTGCTGTTACGTAACCAACAGTAACCCGGAAACTCTGACGCTCTGTGTTTTCTGGTTTCTCAAACATCTCTGCTGATGTCATGAGGACACTGTCCGGCCAGGGACATCACATCCTGTCCTCCTGTCTCCTCCTGTCACCTCCACTAACTTCTGCCTCATCCTCTTCTGGAAGCTTCAGTGTTTGTTTGTGTTTACAGGAAAAACAGAGTCATAGTCAGACTCACAGTTGGAGAGAGTCCACTGTCTTCATCTATCACCAGCAGAATCAAAACTCACACCAACTTTTATGAATATTTTTTACAGGCTTCTGATTTACACTTTTATTTGTTGTAATTACATTGGATGAACAGAAATGAGGAGCTGAACACGAGCAGGAGAAAAGACTGTTCACAGTTTAACACTGAAGGATAATAAATCAAGTCTTCATCTTCATGTTACCAACATGTAAAAACAACATAATGAACAGAGTGTTAATGTTTGAATTGTTGCTGAAATCACTTTTGGGGCAAATCCTCTGACCTTTGACCCTTAAGATCCATATAAAGAACTGGGGATGTTTCAGTTTTACTCTGATCTTTACTTATATTGTGTTGTTAACAAAATAAATCAGAGGAAAGGATGTCATGTCTGTTTACACTTGTCAGAGAGCTCAAACAGCTTTGAGATAGAGTGAGCACAGTTTTTCCAGTAAAAAGAGAAAATGGTCCATTCATTGTGGACAAGTGTCTGCCTGCAAGGCTCAGCTCAGGGCAGCGATATCCACAAAACTTCAGAATAATATTTTTCTTAATGACATAAAGTAGAAACAGCAGTAAACACACAGTTGAGTTGCTCTCAGTGACCTCCTCCAAACAGCTGAATCCTGTTTCTGTGATGTAACCGGGCAACAAAACAACACTGTGTGTGTGTGTGTGTGTGTGTGTGTGTGTGTGTGTGTGTGTGTGATGTTACCTAATCAGTCTCAGTGGATCCAGGATCAGTGTTTCCATGTAACAAAGTAAGAATATAAGAAACATGGAAACATGTTCAGCATGAGTACTGACAGGTCCGTTCATGTACACGTCTTTCTAGTTGTGGTCAAATTTCATTGTGAGGACATTTTGTCTTGTCCTCACACCTTGAAAGACCTGGTTTTAGGGTCCAGATTGGAATCAGGTTCAGGATAGGACTGAGGAATGCATTATGTCAAAAACTGTCCTCACAATTCAACTAAGATATGTGTGTGTGTGTGTGTGTGTGTGTGTTCACGTCCGCGTGATTGCATGCATGTAAATCTAAAACAGGCTGCCTGTAAGTTGAACCAGCTGTTGTCACCACAGTAACATTGGTGTTCTGCAGTTTTACACATCCTGCAACAGCACTGGTTTTACATAAATCCAAGGCATGTTGAAAGAGTTTAAAAGTCCTTGACAGGTTTCCATGAGTCCCCTGGAGAAGTCCCTGGGGTTCTTACAGGTTCCATGTTGTCTTTGAAAAAGACATGGTGTATTTAACAGAGCTCCAGTTGTCCTGGGGAGGTCTCAGAGTGGAGACCTTGCAGGATTCCAACTTTTAGTGATCCCAGGGAGATACCTGGGATCCTTCAGGGGTGTTGGAGGTCCATGGAAGTTTCTTCTGTCTGTTCAGAAAGGGATCCCCAGAATACTTCAAAAGAGGGTTTTGACATCTTGTAAAGTTACAGTGATTTGTAAAGTGTTCCAGTGATTGTTGGAGTAGAACCAGAAATATAACTCAGCTGTGTGGAACGTTAAAGGTTCCTTCATTTTCTTAGATTGGATCACTGGGAGTTGAGGCGCCTCCATGTGGTCACAGCGGCCATGTCCACCTGAGCAGTAAATAATCCATTTATCATGAAAACACTCTTTACTTCACTGTGTTCATGTCTAATTGTGTTTTCATTGGGTTTCAGATCTGCAGAACTAATACTGCAAAGATTTTAACCACTTCACCACATCATTGGTGGAAAGCAACAGTACAATGTACAAAAAAGTACAATGACTCAACTTTGCACTGTTAAGGTACCTGGGCATTTCTATTTTCTGCAAATTTATACATGTTATTATATAGAGGGAAATATTGTACATTTATCTGGCTGCTCTATTACTTTTTCTGATTAAAATTTAAATGTGTATTAAGTAGAACCAAAATAGAACCTGAAGCGTGAGTGATACAGCAGACAGTATTCATAGTCCTACTCCAATACTATTGTACTTTCAATTCAGGACTTTCACACTGAGTATTTTATATTGCAGTATTATGACCACCATTGTTTATTACTATTACTTCTATTACTGCTACTCATGCTTTTGCAATAAATATTTCTACCTGTATTACTGTCACTACAATAACTTGTGTGAGAAGTACTTGTATTACATCTACTGCATTTCGTGAACAATACAAAATAGAGATGACATTACTCCACTGCTCTTTAGAATATATTTCTTTTATATAGTAAAATAGAAAATAGAACTAATATAGTTCTTTTACTTTGAAGGAACTGTCACTCACCTGTCCTTGGAGCTTCAACAGGTAAAGTTCATACACTAACACCTCTGCAAACACTGTTTTTGTGCAGGTGTATCTGATAAGCCACAGTAATTATTACTGCAGCAATTTCCTCTTCATATGTTTTTGTAATGTGAACTCTGCTGCCTCTTGCTGGTTTCTTGTCTCATTGCACTCTGATGCTGCCACATGGCAGCAGTTTGGATCGAACAGGTGATTTAACTAACACTAATAGCAGCAAACAGAAGCACCTGATTATTAACATGAAAGTGGATAGACGTTAGAAACAAGACCTTGGATTATTTAGCTTTCTTTCTAGCCAGTATGAAAGGTGGTATTCAAATAAAGATTTAGAGCCTGATTCTGATATTTCTGAACGAATAAAAATGACAAGACACACTTTTGACTTTTTGACGTGGTAATCATTTAAAATGTAGAGACAGAACTCATTTGCGTCTTGGGTGGATTACATCACATTGAACTACTAACATGTTTGACAGGCGATTTTGAACTGTTTATTTTTCATTTTTTGTAAAGTTCAAATGAAACAACTTTAACTTTTTCCGTGTAATAGTAATTATCAGAAAGAAAACTTCTGTGAGGTCTTACAATTCAGTCAACTGTGATTATTTTAAATATCAATATGTCTGTCAGGTAATTTCTTTCATAATTTATTAAATGATCAGTTAATAAAAGATTAACTGAACTGAACTGGGAAACTAGCAGATGTCCAGCGAGTAGAAACTGGAATGAAAAAAGCCAATAATTAATCAGTGGCCATTTAATTTTCTATGAAATGATTAATCACTTCATCATCTGGCCCTCTCATATACAGTGGGGGCTACCAGGAGCCCAGTCACTAATCTTTTCCCCAGTTACCCGTATTACGTAGCTCTGTCCGTGAAACTTTCTTCTTCTTCTTCTTTTACTTCTTCTTCGTCTTCATTTGTTTATACTTTTGCAGTCGGAAGTCCAGAGAGGAGACAGTCGCTGAATTGACCAAATAAGGAGCTGACGTGCCATAAAAGGAAACCCGTTCCTTTATATGGAGGAAAGTAGTTCCCCTTTATGTGCTGAAGAACACGTCGGCTGCTAGTATTACTGCGCACAACCTCCATCAACCTCGCACTTTTTCGAGAATCTATCGTTTATAATACATTACTGTAACGTATTAGATGAAGTGTGGGATATTGCTTAGAAATATTCTGAAGATAGTTCGGATAGTATATAGAGCTATATTTCATAGCGGACGGATACGCCCGGGTGCTGCACGTTATTTCCTTATGTGGTGCGGAATGATTCAGGGGGCCGGGCCTTGCTGATTACTGTAGAAACACACAAGTTTATAAGTTTATTCTTTATTTATGGTGTAAGTGGATCAGGTTTTATTGAGAAAATATTATCTGTTTTTCCTTTGATGGCCTTCGGCTATTGGGCCTGTACTCTCGGTGATTTGAGGAGTTTGTTGATAGGCAGATAGCTTTACTTGTTGCTAAACTAACCGCTAACTGGTTAGCTGCCGAGGGCTAGTTAGCCGGCAGCTAGCGGTTCTGTTAGCAGACTCTGCCCAGGCTGAGAACCACGAGCATCGCAAGGAGTGTGGTGTCACACCGCTAGCACAGGCGCTTTGGCCCGCCGGGAGGAGCAGGTCTCCAGGCACGGGGCGGGCGGGGGGGCGTAGCGGGGAATGCTGGCGGGGAGCGGCGCCGGAATGGGCACCAGAGCTGGATCCGGGCGTGCAGGCAACGGAACCGGGCTGAGCAGTCTCGCAGTGAACACACCCGGACCGGGACCGACCACAGCCATCGAGACCGACGGAGGCCAGTTTGAGGACAGAGAATACAGTGCCGAGGTTGTTTACAGCGGCTCCGATCAGGACTCGGACTCTGGTGATGACGAAGACACGGCGGTTTCCGGCGGGGACAGGAGAGGGGTGAAGCGTGAAAGGAGTGAGAGGGAAGTCGCGTATCAGTCCGCTCCTACTTCTGGAGGCCTGAGCGGGACTTACGTTGGGGTCAGCCCCGGGGTGCCAGGTGCCAAACCTGGCAAGAAAACCAGAGGAAGAGTCAAGATCAAGATGGAGTTCATTGACAACAAACTGAGGCGGTACACAACTTTCAGCAAGAGGAAGACAGGGATCATGAAGAAGGTGAGTGTGCTAAGTAAACCACAGAGGTCACCGGATCTGATCCTTCAACACAGACCACATCCTTGTTGTTACTCATTACTTATTTAAAAGAAGCTGTTGTAATGAATAATTTCTCTGGCCATACATTGCAGCTTTCATAAAGTGATTATTGCTGCCTTAATAATGATCTCAGTGTGGATGGAGGCCAAACACACATAACCATCCATGAATGGATCACTCACTGGTGACAGCTGGCAAACTGCACAAGGACCCCTACATTAACTAAACTGAATTTGTTGCAAATTTGCATCTTTATCATACTGCTTTATTTTTTTCTGTGTGAAGTCATTAACTTGACATTGGTAAAATGTAAATCCAGGTATCTGGAGGTCTTATAAATGTAACTTAGTGAACCAGGAGAAACTGGTAAATATGAAAGAATAACTCGAATAATGGGGGACATTTTTCACCTGCTGAGGATTCAAATCATAATGAAGAACTGTGTGGTCTTAGTTGCTTTAATTAAATCCCTTTGTTCAACACTGCAGCTTTCAAAAATCTCCTCCTCCTCTTCTCCTCACACAGGCGTATGAGTTGTCCACATTGACTGGTACTCAGGTGTTGCTCCTAGTGGCCAGTGAGACGGGTCATGTGTACACCTTTGCCACCAGGAAGCTGCAGCCCATGATCACCTCGGAGACGGGAAAAGCCCTGATCCAGACCTGCCTCAACTCTCCGGACTCCCCACCTCGCTCCGACCCCTCCTCCGACCAGAGGATGAGTGCCACGGGCTTCGAGGAGACTGACCTCACCTATCAGGTGTCTGAGGCTGACGGGTGCTCGGAGGTTGCCAAGGTAACACAAGACTCCAACGGTTCAGTTCAGTGGTATGTTGTTAAAACTCCATGGTCCACAGTACACCATGGTCACAGTGACAGGACTGACTCATACATCACTTAATTAGTGATTCCATGACTTGCTCTGTTATAATAGACCTGCTGACCTTCAGGCTCTTCAGTGGACTTCATGTCTCCATGTTCAGAGCATTCAAACAGGAAAGACAAGTTTGGTCTAAGAGAGAAAAGGGGTGTGCACCGATCAATATGCAGGTTTGACTGTATTATGTCTCCATAACAAAGACACCAGAAAAACAAGCACAGTATGACGTCAACTCACAATAGGCTGAAACCTGTCACTGTTGGATGGATGATAATGATCTCCTCATTTGCATCTGAAAAGATAAAAGAGGAAAAATGGAAATTTCTTTTCTCAATTTAGACCAAATTATTGATTCTGCTGTGTGAAGAGTGTGAGAAGTTTTCTTTTCCTCAGAACTTTAATCACTGCAGAATCATGGTTCTCCTCTGCTGCATGTTCATTACCTGTGTTTTTGATCAGTGAAAATGTAAAGATCATATGTTTGTCCAACATAAACCAGAGCTCGGGGACATTCAGCATGTAGACAACAGTAAGAGGTGTGATCTCAGCAGCTTTCAGTGGATGTGAGAGGAGCCGGTGCTGAGTCTCAGGTGTTCTGAAGGTAGAGTTTGGACCTTTTAATCTCGTGTCCCTTCTCAGTCTTGGCCCTCCTGTCTCTTTCTGCCTCAGGATATGATTAAACCAGCGTTCACCATGTCCAACCTGTCTGGTACCACACAGCCCACGCCATCCTCTTCCTCCTCCTCCTCCTCCTCCGCATCTTCTTCCTCCGTGTCCATGCAGGTGCAGACCAGTGCCCCCCCTCCTGGCAGCCACCATCCTCCACCAATGGGACAGTGTTGAAGACATCGGCAGGAGTTGTGCTACCTGGAGGCTTCACCTTTATGCCAGGTATGAGAGCGGGGTCCCCTCCCACCTGTTTGTCACCTGGTGACCGTCTGTCTGTCTCACTTACGCTGCTGAGGTGTTGTTGTGTTGTTCCTTTCTCAACCTGTAAAGCTGTTGTTTGACTCAGGTGTGTTCATGTTTGCTCTGCTGCTGCTTCATCAGACTCTGTTACAACTGAAACTTGCTTCAAACTGAGGCTGTGCGTCAGTAAATAAATCCATCAATCATCCGATTCATTCCCACTTGTCAGTCAGGACAGTAGACATATCAGGGTGAAAGGTGAAGTCTGCATTGAGCTCTGTGAGGAGCAGGATCACACCCACTTGTATGTTGAGCTTTTTATTTAAATCCAGTTTTTGTTCAAACATGGGAAGACTTGAGACGTTCCATTCTGTAATCTTGTCAGGGTTTGAAGTAGTTTGCCCTGAGGTCCAGCAGAGGGTGCTCTTAAAATTCCCGACCAGCTTGCCCCAATGATCAGCCAGTACACTGAGTTGATCAACAAAACTGAGGAGGACAGTAGTGAGAAGAGAATCAACACTTGAGCTCTTTGGCAGCAGAGCTTGGAATATTCTGGCTTTGTAGCTGGAGATGGTAAAATGACAACTGATCTGAGGATTCACCTGCTGCTGCAGCAGAGGACCAGAAGCCAGAGGAGCAAAGTCGCCGGTAGAATCTGGACCTCAGAAACTTGTGAACAGTCCATCAGCGACAGATGTCCATGAAAGAGACTGGGCCCCGTCTCTTTCATGGATAGAACTCAGTCTGCAGACTCATGTTGTTGGACACCTGTTGGACTGCACACAGGGATGCACAAAGACTGTACAAACAGAAAGAAATGATGAATATGTCCCTGTTGAGTTGAGTTGATTTTGTGTCTTTTAGCTGAGTTCTAACTTTCAAACAAGAAATATTAACACTGAGCCTGGTAGACTGTCACGTCCCTCATGTCCCAGCAGCAGTTCTCACATCTGGGGGAACACCATCAGCGCTCAGCTGTCCACACACTTTTGGCCTTGTACTGTAGTGAAGTGTAAAAAGCCTTATTTAAATTCTTACTGACCTCACAGCTCTGAGCTTGTTTCTGATCTTCCTGCCGCTTGTGTTCACTCTGTTAGCACCTAACCTCTCTCCGGGCCCCCCACCCTTCACCTGACCTGTCCACAGGTGCCTCGCTGCCCCCTGGCACACACACCATCCCCCTCAGCCAACTGCAGGGCCAGCCTCTGGCCATCCAGGGCCCCGTGGCCCCGGGGCACGCTGCCACGCTGCACGCTCCGCCCGCACAGCCGACCACACTGCTCCGCCTCCCCGCCACTGTATCACTGGCAGGTCAGCACGCTGCCATGAACACAAGTGTGTGTGTGTGTGTGTGTGTGTGTGTCTGTGTGTTTACGTGCGTGCGTGCAGGTACCTCACAGGTCGTCAGTCGGCAGCTGATCAGTTTGATACTAGCTTGTGAAAATAAAAACTCGAAGCTTCATGTATATGTTAAATAGGAAGTGGAGTCTCTCAGCAGCTGCAAACTATCCAGGTTCAGCCCAGCACTCAGCAGGCCTCCACCAATCAGAGCAGCGCAGATATACACAACCCCGCCCCTTCCACAAGTAAGAACATCGCCCCACCTCCTCCACAGGTCCCCCCCACTGATGAAACCTTAGGGTCTGGAATGCAGCGCAGGATCATCTGTGCCTGATCAGTTTATTCTCTCTCTCTGCAGCCAGTCTTCCTGCCTCCATCGTCTCCTCCTCTTCGTCCTCCTCCTCTCCCTCAGTAGCAGGTCACATGATGTACCCCAGTGGTCACACGGTGATGTATGCTACACCGACGCCCTCGCTTGGTGATGGCAGCCTCACCGTTCTCAACACCTTCCCCCCGACAGGCCACGCCCAGTCACATGACCCTGGTGCGACCCTGGCTCTTTGACTATTAATGTATTATCATATGAGATCTTTCATCACCATGAGTCTTTATGGCGACTACGAGTCGCACGAACTGTCAGCCATTTTCTTTTGCTGTTTTAGTCTAACAAAGTTTTTTTTGCATCATTAGGCGCTGTCCCACAGGTGTTCCTCACCTCGCTCCCTCCTGTTGCTGCTCAGATCCCAGTGTCTGCAGTCCAGCTCCACCAGGTATGACACAGTCCTGATACTTGGGAGACCACAGGCACTTCTCCTCCTGATTGTGTGTTTGTGTTCGTTGTTCAGATGGTGATCAGTCAGCAGAGCAGCAGCAGCAACCTGACCGAGCTGCAGGTCGTCAGTCTGGACGTGCACCAATCAAAAGACGACTGACCTTCACATCTCACATGCACACACACACACACACACAAACTCTGGACATCATCAGAAACGCTCAAAACATGTTTAAGTTTTTTTTTCTTCATTTCCTGTGTTTGGTTTGTGATGATGCAACACGTTTCCTGTTTACTTCTCTTTGTTTGTCACCATGATATAAACAACAGCACAAATCAGACTCTACAGCACATCACATAGTAACTGATCTGCAGTGACAGAGCCACACTTGAGTGAAGACGTATCAAAACATTATGAGATAAGTCAGAACTGGAATAGACACATTTATAATCTAATACGCATAAACTGGGACTTTTTTTTCTTACAAAATGTTCAGAATATTATGAGAATGAAGCTTAATGAGGAAATGCAGGAAAATGATATGGACAATAGTTTAAATGAGGGATGTGTGGGAAGAGATGTTCAGTTTTCTGAGGATTAAGTTAAAAAAGCAACTTCATTCTCTGAATATTCTGACTTTATTCTCAACGTGTGTGTGTGTGTGTGTGTGTGTTGAATATTATTATGAATGTATCCGTTTTTATGCTAACAATCTTCACGTGTTTCAGTTTTCTAGTTTCACTTTGAGATAAAGAAAACACAAAGTGCCAAAAACATTGAGACATTTGTTCATGTTTGTTTGTTTCATTTTTACTTTACATTCCTGCTGTGTGAGTTTTTAGATTAATTACATTTCAGTTCATTTCTATAAAAATCAACCCATGAACAGAAAATCAGAGATCAGAATGCACTATGGTTTTATGTGACAGGAGAGTTTATCATGGGTTGAAACAACAACAAAAAACATGTCTTGGTCAGTTAGAATTTTGTAATGCAAAATGCAGTGAGGTGACATTTCAGACCCAGTAACACAGGTCTGTCGTGGTTGATTTAACAACAATGTGAAAAATGACAATAAAGTTTCAGATAGTACATATTAGTTTAAAGGACATGAAATGAAATTCCTTTATCTGATCAATAATGGGCCTTCAGTTTTGGAGAATAATATTATTTGTTTGTACTGTGAACATCAGTATCTAAAGAACATACAGTTGGTGTGTTGAACTGTTGAACTGGTTTATTGATGAGTTCAGTCATCAAACAAGCTTCAGAGCTGATCTGGGTTCAGCTGCACTCTGTTGGACCTGCAAGACTTTGTCAAACCTGAGGATTTATTTTATAAACTAAAAGGTGTTTTTTAGACTTTTTGACTATTAATGTCAAACATATTTTCTTCTTTGCTGATTTTTCTCTCAGCATCACAAACAGAGGCAGATCAGATGTCAGCTGTTTGACCTCTGACCTCCTTCAGTGTTCAGTGTTTTCATCGCTTAATGTATGGACATATATTTCTATAGGGTGTTTTTCTGTTTGTTAGCTGCAGGTTGTTTCCTCTGAAACAATCAATAATTGATCAAGAAAGAGACTTTTGGTTAAAGGATGGAATACCAACTGGCCCTGGATGCTTTGGGACCCTCGGGGTTCACTGTGTGAAGATCAGTTTATGTTTGTGATGTGTTTGGAAATCAGCTCTAAAATAAATAATTTTATAAACTGAATGTTGTGTGAGCTATCTCTGTCTTAGAGATGAGCCATGTGTAAAAGTGATCATAATATCTTCAATATTTCAGTTGATGTGTTTTCACATGGTGCATTTCCACAAATCAGTTTAACCAAATGAAATAAGGGACATTAGAGTTGGTGGGGTGAGGGCAGCAAGAGAAAAAAATCATATATTTTACTTGTGTAAAAACAGTTGGATATTATTTTCATTGTTTGATCATGGACATCGCTGACAGTTGAAAGATTGCAACAACCCTTTGCTTCACGGACGTGATGTCACGCACCGCGTCGCTTATCTCAGGCGTCATCCACGCGACACGTGCAACGGTCTCCCTTTTCCCGTGTTAGCCGCTAGCTACGCAGCACGACCGGTGTGAATCTTTTCTCCGATTCTCGCTGAGTTTTAGTCAAATAAACGCGCAGAAAACAATGGCTGCTGCCGGGGCGCAGGGCAGGAAGAGGATCCTGAAGGAAGAGGACATGACCAAAGTGGAATTTGAGACCAGCGAGGAGGTGGACGTCACCCCCACCTTCGACACCATGGGTCTTCGGGAGGACCTCCTCCGCGGCATTTACGCATACGGTAGGTCGAGGATCCGCGCGGCCTCGAGAGGAGAATAGCTCAAGACGCTCAAGCTAATTGCTAATAGTCGCAGTGTGTATAATCTGGCTAATTCAGCGTGATCGGTTCGCCTGGGTGAGATGCACCGAAGTGTAGTTCCAGACATATAATATTGAATTTAACGTTAACGTTTTCTACGATGTTGTAACCTTCGCGGGCTCTCTAATTAGCATTAGCTTCCCGATAGCGCGGCACTTTACCGCGAAGCTTTTATTCGTCTGAGGGTTGAAGATAAGTTTCCTACCTATTATAGTGCCGAGTATGTTTGACCCGAATCTCGTCCTCACTGTTTTAGACTGTAAGGTGTCAGACAGAATGAAACTGTAGCTGCTAGCGGAGAACTACTGTGGAAGTTTAGATTTTGTGTTTACGGAAGCGAGTCACCGTTTACCGGAGTAGAGCTGAGCTCACGAGTTGAGATGTTGGCTAAAATTAATAGTACAACAAATGGTCATTTGAATCAACAGTTGAACTGATGCGATTACTAATTGGGTCAATTATGTAGATAAAACATAAATCAGTTTTCCTTGTTCCATGGTCACACATTCTAATATTTGTTGTTTTTGTTAATTAATTTCCAGCTATTAATGAAGTTATTAAACATTCACATGAAGACCCACAACTGATGTCAGCTATTTTTATTTCTTATGTCGTTTAAAAGTGACTGTACCCTAGACACGTCAAAAAGATGTTGGTGTAAGAGAAGAAGAGTTGTCTGAAAAGGGCCATGGAAGGGTCAGCACTGAACAACAGCCCAGCTGTGTTCTGTGGGAACCAGATGTTTAATGTGACTGGATATATTTTTCTTTCAGGTTTTGAGAAACCGTCTGCGATCCAGCAGAGAGCAATCAAACAGATCATCAAAGGCAGAGATGTCATTGCTCAGTAAGAAATTTAAAAACTGGTCTCACAACTGTCGTGGTGCTTTTCTGATCCAGGAGGATCTCTTACAGCTGGTCTCTGGTCTCTTCAGGTCACAGTCTGGAACAGGAAAGACAGCCACCTTTTGTGTGTCAGTACTGCAGTGTCTGGACATCCAGGTCAGTTTTCTGGATTGCTTTGCCAGTTGTTGTTTTTAGATCCAGGGTGACCTTTGACCCCTGATATTGTTGCTGTTTCTCAGTGGAACAGTCTGAACTCGAGGCTGCAGTTGAAAAGTAAAAACAAAATCTTTCCTCACCACTTTTTCTGCAGGTGAGGGAGACCCAGGCTCTGATCCTCGCTCCAACCAGAGAGCTGGCCGGACAGATTCAGAAGGTAGCCCCGCCCATGCCGACACATGCCCAGCTGATCACATGGTAGAAGGTGTGATGTGACAACATGTCAGATCTCTGACCGGTCGTTTTTCCTGTGTGCAGGTGCTGCTAGCTCTGGGAGACTACATGAACGTCCAGTGTCATGCCTGCATTGGAGGGACCAACGTGGGGGAGGACATCAGGAAGCTGGACTACGGTCAGCATGTTGTGGCCGGGACACCTGGACGAGTATTTGGTGAGTCAGAAAACCTATGCCCTGTAGTCATTGGGGCATGTCTCTGTTCTGAATGCTGGTTGGTCAACCTTTGAATAAAGCAGCCAATAGGTAGTTAACGTTTGTTGTCCTGCAGATATGATTCGTCGCAGGAGTCTGAGGACGAGAGCAATTAAAATGCTGGTGCTGGATGAAGCGGACGAGATGCTCAACAAAGGTGAGACTGGACATGTGCGAGTGAATTACCTGGAGACAAACACACCTGGATAAAGCTGTGATGTCACAGTTCAGTTATATGTGCGAAAGGGTGAACTGAACTCTGGGAGACCGTGGCAGTTTTCCACAGGGATTTTTGTTCGTATGTATCAAGAATCTCTCAAGATTTGTCAATAACTGAATGAAATGGGATTCAGAGTGAAGCTGGGAACCAAACCTGATCTACTGGATCCAATAGTTTAAATCTGTTTTAGTCTTTGTCCTCTTAGAGAGTGCAGAGCAGAGAGACTAAGTCTTATGGATCCTCACTTTTTATCACAGTGTGTTTTTAAATTTTTTCTTGTTCAGGTTTTAAGGAGCAGATCTACGACGTGTACCGTTACCTGCCCCCCGCCACACAGGTGGTTCTGATCAGCGCCACGCTGCCACATGAGATCCTGGAGATGACCAACAAGTTCATGACCGACCCCATCCGCATCCTGGTCAAACGGTGAGTGAGGAAACTTCCAGAATCATTCAGACACGTTTACATCCAAGCAGGCTCTTCACACAGCAAACTGAACTCTGACAGCGATTCTCTCTCTCTCCCACTGTGTGTGAATGTCTCTCACCCTCAGTGATGAGTTGACTCTGGAGGGGATAAAGCAGTTCTTTGTGGCCGTGGAGAGAGAGGAGTGGAAGTTCGACACGCTGTGTGATCTGTACGACACCCTGACCATCACACAGGCCGTCATCTTCTGCAACACAAAGAGGAAGGTCAGATTCACCCCATTGACACTGTACTAGTAGTTAAATACTGGCTCAGGAATAAGCCCCCCTCCACTCTGTAGTTTAAACTGTGTAGTGGATTGTCGGAGTCCTCTGTGCACCTTCTTGGTAAGACCATAAATAGAGAGACTTTGACCCCACCCTGCATTGTGCATGGACACATCTCTGTCACAAGGATGAAGACAGACGGGTTCGGATCCTGTCAGTCCACTCCTCAACATCAAAGCCTTATGGGAGGCTGAGACTGTGTCTGTGTTTCAGGTGGACTGGCTGACTGAGAAGATGAGGGAGGCCAACTTCACAGTGTCATCCATGCACGGAGACATGCCTCAGAAAGAGCGAGAGTCCATCATGAAGGAGTTCAGATCCGGAGCCAGGTAGCACATGTGATTGTGATTCTAAAAGAGATGACTCGCTTTTGTGTCCATGGAAGAGCCGTTGTTAACACAATCAAACCACAATCTATCTGACAAGTGTGACTTAATCCGGGCTACTGCTGTTCTTTGAATTCCAATGAAATGTTTCAGTCTCTTTAATAAGACCTTGTTTAAAAGACCAGGTTGATGCTTTCGATAAAGAAACTCAGAGAGATGTTGTTGATGATGTTACAGTGTGGTGTAGTTGTGTGTAGATGTGATGTGAATAAAAACCGCTGTCTGTGTGTTTTATCTGTTTCCAGTCGCGTGTTGATCTCCACAGACGTTTGGGCTCGAGGTCTGGATGTTCCTCAGGTTTCTCTGATCATCAACTACGACCTGCCCAACAACAGAGAGCTCTACATCCACAGGTACACAGCACTACATTTACCACAGTGTATCACTCCACAGAAAGTAGTCCCACCAGTTTAGCTTTGTGTCCTCTGGATTCAGAATGAAAGATGTGAACAGTGTTTCCTGGTAGGGATGATGAGTTCATCCAGATAGACGGTGAATAGTCATAGAAATTGGTCCATAAATAAAACTCAGAAGTAAATATGATGGCTAAAAAGGTCATTTTAACAGGAAATATAAAAGGATCTGAAATTAAAAATGAAATGAGTGTAGAGGTTGTGATTCAACAAAAAAGGCATCTGGAAAAATGTTATTTTTCCTCCAGAAACTTTATTAACTGCAACTAATGACTTGACCTCTGACCTGCCCCATAGGATTGGTCGATCCGGTCGTTATGGCCGTAAAGGTGTGGCCATCAACTTCGTGAAGAACGACGATATCAGGATCCTGAGAGACATCGAGCAGTACTACTCCACCCAGATCGATGAGATGCCCATGAACGGTATGTGTCGGTCCACCACAAACCTGCCGCTGCATTGCCTTTCTAAAAATCAATAATACAAATGAATCCATAGTTTTCTACCTTGAACATCCAAAGCAGTTTGGGTTCTGTCAGTTTCTCCACCAGTAACACCACAAATCCCTCCACAGAAAGTAGTCCCCATAGAGAGGGATGCAGAGCCAGGTCCAGTGATCTGTAGAGCTGATTGTCTTTAGGACTGAAACTGTGGATCGTTTTCATAATCTGCTGATCTCTTTTTTCCTGAAGCTGAGGCGATATCCTCATAACTGTTATCTTAAAAAAATTACCAAATGACAATTAAAACTGTTGCATTTAGTTTTCTTTACTCGGTTACATGTTTCAGCTCTAACAGTCGTCATCTGTCAGGACTCTGGACAGTCTTGTGTAGTTGTTGTGTTGATCTGTTGGTGGGTAATGTTTAGTGCAGGTTTTAGTATGTGTTGGTGTTATTTGTATGCAAACGTGGATAAATGTGTTTAGCCACTGCTGCTGGAGTGAAATGGTGTTTCATCTAATCGGCTGTTTCTGTTTTCTCTCTGCAGTGGCTGATCTGATCTGATCTGACCTGGATGACATCATGCCAGAGCCCCGCCCCTCCAACTTCCTGTTATTTTCTGTCTTTATTTTCTATTTTATTTTTTTTAATAGTTTAGAGTGTATTTCTTAATTGGATTGTTGAGGTGAAAACAACTGTAAGACTCAAGATTTGTTTTTGTAAATAAAGTTGTTTTGGTTCCATTTCAGTTTCTCTTTTCTGGTCTTTGCTGACCGAAGGTGAAACGTCACTTGTTAATTAGACACTTTCTTTGAATTAATTGAATGTTTACACGTTCATCATTTGTCTTACAGCAGCCTTTCATCACTCTGATGGTTTCAGTCTTGAATTCAATAAAAAGTGTTTTTTTTTTATCAGTTTCACAAATTTCACTGATAAACATGGAATTGTACCAGGTTGTCAGCTGCTACATAATCATTAGTCATTTAGAAATCTGTTGCCTTAGCACCTAAAATATGAATCTGCAGAAAGAAGTTTACAGAAGACGTCACTTTAAACCTGATTTTATTTTAGTATTTCATACATAAATGTTTCAATAGAAGGAAAAACAGTTCCACAATAAAAATGAACTAAGTATGTTCGTCCAACAACCTCAGCCAGATCAACTAATAACAGGCACCAGAAATCACAAAGCTGTTTGGTAGTGTTCTAATGACTTCACATCAAATAAAAAAGAAAATAAAAGCTGTAGGAGAGCCACTGGATTTAAACCACATAACTGCTGAAATGTGATAGAAGACTGCTTAACATGCTGGCTTTAAAATGTGGAAGAATTTAATTTAAAAAACCTGCAACAGCACATTCACAAACCTGACCCCAAAAGATAGTTCCTATCTAACAGCATCTGTAGAAAGCCTCCTGCTGTCAGAGAGTTTAAACCGCTGAAAAACATTACTTTACAGTTAACCCTTTAAAAATCTTCGGAGAATCAGAATCAAACTCAGGTATGAGTTTATAAAAGCTGCAGCTTCAAAATTTACAAAAATATTCACTTCCATTTTCTTCACTGTCCTTTTAATCATGAAACTAAAACATTACTGTCTTGACTGCCACAGGAGGATGTTCTGAACCAACCTCTGCAGAAAGCAGTCAGGTCAAAGGGCAGATTCAGATTCATCACGTGTCCATACGAGCAGGTTCCTCAGATCAAATTTAGAATACATTTCACACAGACTGATGACTGTGGACTTCTGGTCTCCATCACTTCCACTGGAAACATGTTAATGGAGGAAAAACCTGTTCACCTGTTGGGTTGCTACAGACTGGAGTAAAACTGTGAATCTGTGCTTTAATTCACCTCTCTGTAACTAACACCAAACTGGGTGTGAGTGGAAGTTTCCTTTAAAGGCTCAGTTGACCCAAAACAACTATTTCCAGCTACCTATGATTATGACTGAGCTGTTTTAAGTTTCTAAATATTTCTGTTTCTGATATAATGAAGTAAAAGTGAAAAAGACATTACCAACCACTTTGGAATGAAGTCCTATCAGTACCGATGTTATATAACACATCAAACACTTTCAGTTAAAGAGAGGCATTCTGATTGGTCAAAGGGGGTAAAGGACAGGTTTAGTGTCAGGACCGGCTAACGAACATAAACCTGCTCTGATTGGTCAACTTGACATTAAAAAAAAAAATCAAGCTAGGATCTGTGTGTACACAACAAACCAGTCAACTGGAGGAGAAGATGAGGGTGCACATGATCGTGGGCAGGCGTCTAGAGGTTGCGTCTGATGAACCAGATCTCATTCCTGCGGCGGGGTACGCCTGGGTTCTCGTACACGGCGACTATGTAGTCATCTCTGCGAAGTTCATCAGTGACACCGAGGATCTCCCACAGCAGTCTGATCTGACGGTTCACGGTTTCTTCCGTGGTCGTCCCCAAGAACGTCCTGTCAGCCAATCACAGAGCAGACAAACGGTCATACCTGCTCGATACAAGGTGGGTGAACTGTATTTGCGTAGCACAGGTCAACGAGGGTTGATTATTGTGATGGTGATCCGTCCCAGTCTGGCACCAGACTTTTTTTGCGTGTTTTTTACGGTGGAGATGACGGTGGTGGTGTACTGACCTGGCAACAACTCTGATTGGCTCTCTGTAGACGATGGTGATGTCAGGGTCGGAGGGTTGGGGGATGTTGGACTGAAACTCAGCGGGCAGGAAGAATGAAGTCTGCACATCTTTCTCAAACGTGACTCCATCCTCCATCATGTGGATGTTACTAATTACTGGCACAGTCATCCCCAGGTGCCTACCTATACACGACCAATACGTAATAATCAGTACTTGTCACAGGAGGGAAGGGCTAACTAAGTTGTATTGTTAGTGGGCGGGGTCAATCAGAGGAGCTGAGTAATGTGAATGCCTGACCTGCAGAGTTCTCTTTACAAATGAAGCGCATCAGTTTCATGAAGCCCATGGAGATGCTCTGTTCGTACAGACTCTCCCCTCTGGTCACACAGGCCCAGTTTCCTGCTGGATACACCCGCTCTTCATACAGCACTTCCCCCATCTACATGGGGAAAAAAACACCTTACCCACAGATATACAGAGACATATACACAGCACCTCCACAACTGGGGGTGAAGGGGTGTGGCAGTTCTGTATTGGTCTGACATGGTCTCGGGGTCTTTACCTTCTCATGGCGGGTTATTGGCGTGAAGGAGAGGGGCTCCCTCTGCTGGTTGTTGCGGGTCATTTCCTGTATGGGTCCTGTCATTTCTGTAACACACACACTAGTGTGAGTGAACACTGACACCACTTCTCCAACATTTAACTTGTGACGGTCGGCTGGGTGAGATAAAATGTGCACAATATGTTACAGCACTCTCTGAGAACAAAGTTGTGTCCAGGACTGAGTTGATAAGTGTGACGACATCTTCAGCACCTACAGCATCACATGGTGACAACACAAACATGCATGTCATCAGTCATCACCATACACCTGATGTGTCCTGACCCCACCCCCTCACCTGGAGGTACTGACACTTGGTGGGTGCTGGCGACAGCCTGCCAATGAGCCAGCAGTCTCTCATCTTCTTCCATTGGCTCGGGGTTGTCAGTGATGTCATCGTCCAGCTGCTCATCATCCAATCCGTCAAGGTCTTCCAGAGATATCAGAGCCATGACTGCTGGGGAGGGGATGACCTTTGACCTTTGGATTTCAGTGATTGTCCACTGATACAAACTGGATTACTGAGATTACCTGCAGAGACAGCCAGAGACAGACAAACCGGTTTTCAGCAGGTAAAATAACATGATCATCTCCTTGTTTTACTGGAGATCAATCTGTCTGATATCATGGTTGGAATTCTTTTAATTTGAAAATGGGTCCGACTTCCTGAAAACGCACTATGAACCCTTAATTCATAAACCCGATCTAATAGACCTGATAGGGGATTAATGAGGGAAATGAAATTTTCAATGAAACTCGTTTCACCTCAAACCAGGTCCTGACCCGGATCACTGCGTCTACAGATATTAAAAACCCATTTTCGTCCTGTACACCGCTTCAGGTCTCTATCCAGTCCACGAAGTAGGTCACCATGGGACTGGGGCCAAACACATCGCTAAAGGCCGCTGATCCTCTTCATTCCGGCCCAGTTTAACCAGAGCCGCCAACTTAACTAATAGGGGGCCGCAGGACAACAGGGACCAGAAGTCAAACTGGTTTAGTTAAGACGCTGGATTTAGCACAGTTAGCATGGAGCTGACTGCACAGCGTCAGCGGTTAGCACAGATCTGCAGAACGGGTTCAGGTCTGGTTAGAACAGTTCTCTCTCCGATTCATCCTGCATCATTTGGGATACTTGTCTTACCGGGATGAGTTGGCAACTGTCCGCCCGGTGATCCGCTGCTGTAGACAATGTCAATAACAACAAGCCTGCGTCTTCTTCTGTACTTCCGGCGGACTGTGCATGCAGAAAATTTCAAATTAAGAGCCTGTAGCTCCTGACGCACTTTAAACAAAGAGTGGAGGATTTTACACAGCGGCTAACGAATCACAGAGACCTGAGACCAGGACTGCGGACAGCTTTAGAGACCTGAGATTAATACTGTGACCCCTTCCACAGGTCTGAGACTTGGACTGCGACCAGCTGCAGAGACCTGAGACCAGGACTGTGAACAGCTGCAGAAATCTGAGAGCAGGGACTGTGGAGAGTTGCAGGGACCAGAGACAGAACTGTGTACAGGTATGTTTCTGAAGCTCCATCAGAAAGAAACAACTGACATCACATATACATGAAAATAAAGTAACAGAAAACTCTTCATATAAAACTATATCAACATGTCAAAAGAAAAACAAACAAGCAAACTGTGAATGCCTGGTAACCACAACTTTCTGTGGTTTTTTTATGGAAAAACCTTGAACAAGCAGAAAGGCTAGTTTCCTTCATACAGGTAGTTCTGTACAGTATGTGCGTATATACACATATATATGCAATAAGATGATATGTGCATGTTAATGCACGGTGTGTTGGCAGACTGGCAGATTGTCAGACAGGTGGACAGCAGTTTTGTGCAATGATTCAAAGTGACACAAGGAACAGTGTAAAAAAGTTTTTTTTATTTTACAGTATTTACACATCAGCATAGAAAAGAAGAATAAATGTCATCAGCTTTAATATTGGTATGTGGACAGTCAAATTTCCTCTGGTTATAACTCTGGTTATCTGAAGACACATTCCCATTAGACACAGATGTTCTACATCACACGGGAACTGAATTCATTTCCTGAAGCTCTAATTTGACTATTTAGAGTTTTATCTGTACCATTATAACTCACATATCTAACAGTTAGTGATGATAATGATTATGTTATTGATTATATGTGATCTCAGTGATGAAACTCCCAGTAACGGCTAAGACAAAAAGACAAAATGTAAATAAATAAAACTGCTGCTTTCGTGATAAACTGTGCAGACAAGAGTTGCTTCCTATTGGACACAACTTCTGCCTCCAGGTGGTGAACTGAAGAATGTGAAATATTATGTTAGACGTTCTGTGACATGCATGGGAGCGCCGTCCAGACTGAATCCTTCAGACACCGAAAAACCTCTTTACACTTTTTACACCACCATCTGTCTCACTTCTCCCAAATGTCTTCAAAAGGTAAACTTCAATGTCTCTGTAACAGATTCACCGCTGGTCCTCTGGTCAATAACTTTCTGTTACTGAGTCTCTCTGTTACTTGAATACTGAGCATAGTTTGTTCAGGTCTTTTACAGATGCATCTAAACTTGTGGACACACAGTACGATTTCCGACCTGGAACGAAATTGGGTTCTGGACCACTGTTATACAACACTAGACTTATGAATGGACCAGTCCCAATTCAGATCCTAATTTGAATTTAGGTCCTGGTTTGGACTGGATTGGTTCTTGTTTAGTCCTGGTTTGGTCTTTGGATTGGTCCTGGGTTGACTCCGGTTAGAATGTATTTTTGTCCTGGTGTTGTGATGGATTTGAACTGGTGTGACACTAATTTAGTCCTAGTGTGAGATGTTTTGGTCCTGATCTAAACCCTACTTCAGTCCTGGTTTGGTCCTGTTATGATTCAGGGCTCTTTCTGGCCTTAGTAGCTGATTTTCGTGTCCAGCAAGAATGTACAGGTTGCTGTGTTCAGTTGGATTATCTGTTGCCCTGCTTTCCAGAACCACCACCCTGCAGACAAGTGAGCAGAAAGGTGAGCAGATAGTCAAGTCAAGTAACCAACAGGTGTACAATCAGAGTGGTGTCTCACCTGTCGGAGCCCAGCAGACGGAAGATCCTGCTGATGTCACTGATTTCCTGTGTGATCTGCAGTGAAAATGAAAGGAAACCATGACACAGCAGTGTGAGGTGGGCAGGCCCCTGCTGTGATTGTGTGGCACCTTGTGAATTACCTCATTAGATCTGAAGCTCCGCCCCTGCATGCCATGTCTCCAGAAGGCCAAAACACTGTCCTGTAAACACACTGAGGAGGAGACCAAGGTCAGCACACAACACACCTGCAGGCTGGGTCAGGTGATTTTTAAGGTGGTCTGAGGGGGCTTGAAGTGCTTCAATGCAGATTTAAGTTGGTTCATGAAGTTCTAAAGAAGTTAAAGCAAATTAAAGGTTGTTTACCGATCGACTCAATCTGAAAGTTGAAGGTGAGCTCAGCTGACAGCTTCTTGCTGGATTTCAGCCTCCCCTGGAGATTCACAATCTTTATACAACCTGCAGAAAGAAACACTACTCAGGGTATCTGTGATACTCTGTTACTTCCTTTGAAACAAAAATAATAAAAGTTAAAATGATTAAACAAATCAAACAAATCAACTGGTTCAATGAACTTACGATCCAGACAGACCAGGACTGTGTCCCTCTCCAGCTGAGTAACATGGATCACACAATTCTGAGGGTTTTCTGAAATGAGACAATACTTGAACTTAGTGACAAGGGGGTGCACCTAAATCAGGGGGAGGAGTATCTAGGTTGGGAAGAATCAAGAAGCAGAGTCAGAAGGTGTACCTGAATCAGGGTCAGCTGGGCAGGAGGAGTTCGGGTCAAGGGTCTGGAAGCTGACGGGCTGGTTTGGTTCAATGCCTCTGCTGAGGCCAACGCAGATCAGAGGGTACGGCTGCTCTTGGACAACCAGCAGCTCCAAGACCTCTAGAGGACATGGTGGCTGGAAGTCCACGTTCTGGAGAGGGCAGATGCAAAAATTAGACATAACTTGCTTTGATAAATATTTCTGACATTTAGAAAATCTGCACAGGGAGTCAGATGAAGAGTCTGGTCCAGATTTCACAGTGACAACCACACAGATGTTTCCTGTCCTTACCTTTACTAGCATGAACTTCTGCATGGGCTCCACCCACTCCAGCAGGACGACACTTGATTGGAAGGCTCCTCCCAGGTATTTGTGACCTGTGTAGGGGTTCCTCACTATGGGGAGAGAGGGAGAGAGGGGTCAAAGATCATCAGAACCACTGCGCATATGTCCTTCCTTCTGAACCAACCCTGGGCTGAAGACTGACTGTGTCCATCCAGTGCTCACCCGAGACATTCCTGTGAGAAATCTGTCATTTAACTCTGAGGGGAAACAATGGATGACTCACCAACGCAGCATTTCAGACAGCCTTTAGTGTCAGGAATCTTATTGGAGATGGAAAACCTCCTGGAGACACAGACGAATGACAAACAGGAGGAGGTTGAAGCTCTGAGAGTGAGCCGATAAACGGAAACCTCTGAGCGAGTATGAGCTGACACAATACATGTTTGTCTGGTGAACTGACCGCGGCAGGATGCGGTCTGGCAGGCGGTGGGTTGGGATGGAAACTGGCAGCTTCTGTTTCTGTCGAGCCTGTTCGAACAGACCGGCCAGACTGTGACAGTACAGCTGAGAGGCTTTGCCTGCAGACAGGACTCGGGCTTCAGTCAACACAACTCCCATGATGAACTAAAAAAGCATGATTTCTCATCTCTCAACAACATGATTATGTTTTATTCAAATCAGTTTTACTTTTTCTTTTTTTATAATCTAATAATGATCTGTTTATGAATGTGTGTGTCCATGGGTGTCAGTGTGTACAGACACATGTCAGTGAACATGTTGGGGGTATCAGTTACTTGTTTGAGTGACTCACCTGAGATGGAAATCAGAGTGTTGTTCATTACATAAACCCAGGTACACCTGCGAGGAAACAACTATAGACACAGAACTCTCAGTCACTGATCTGAAATCACGTCAATCACTATTTAAAGTGGAGGCTGCAGCATAGAAAAAACAAACAAACTGGACATACAGGAGACAAGATGTTTCAGAGACACATCAACAGCTGATCCTTGATCATATGGGTTAGGTGGGATGAGTGTGTTAGGTGGATAAGGTGCTAAGATGAACTCTTGTGCTGCTTTACCATATAGAAACATTGGGGTGGAGCTGCTGTTTGCTGTTTCTCACCTGCTCCATACAGTTCTCATGCAGCTCGTTCAGGTTCAGAGTGTAAATTCCCTCCTCAGCTCCGAAGATCAGATACTGGTCTGAAAACAGAAATACACTACTAGAAAATGGCACAAAGATACTGACGGAAACACAAACTACTGGCAAATACTGTGTAGGTTGAACTGTGGTACAACACTAACAGATCATCAAGTAGTGTACCCAGACCGTGCACCGTTTAGAGTGTTGACTCGTGTTGAATAAAGAAAGTGGCTCAGAGGTCAGAGTACGTTACCTCTAGTGTCGGGGTTGATCCAGGAGGCAGCAGAGTGAATCTTCAGAGGGCAGCCATTAAAAACCTTGGAGAAACAAGCTCCCATCTGAGAAGCATAAAGCAGAACAACAGACAGAAGTGTGATTTGTGAGTGTTTCTGTAGAAGAAGAGGAAAAAAGAAAAAAGATGGTGGCTGTCTGTACGCAGATGTTCAGCTCAGAGATCAGAATCTTTCCCACACAGTGAGGTTGTTGGTTTGGTTCAGTGATCCTCTAACTCCTGTTCCTCAAATATCATCCATACCATAATAAGTGGTCATGGTGGGTTTGATCACAGCCTCTAGAGTTAATACGCGTCCTCACAAAGATCCCTGTGTGTGTGTGTGTGTGTGTGTGTGTGTGTGTGTGTGTGCGCGCACTGAGGACTTACATGGACTTTGGGAGTAGGTGGGAGTCCGTTACTGACTGGTTTCTGATGGAGGAAAAAAAACTGACGTCAGTATGAAGTTGGTGCCTCTCACACATGACGTCACACAGTTCGTCAGGACCAACATGGAATCAGTACTGATAACACTGATGCAAAATCAGTCAAACGTATTTCTGGAGCCAGACGTCGAATCCTACCGAAAACTGCTGGCTAAACGCAAATACAGTCAGATTGTTATTCATCTCAGTAGTAACGACCGAGTCGGTTTGTATTTACGCAAAGACAGTGTCAGACTCCGATGATGTTTTACTACACTGAGTGCTCAAAATGCTATTGTGTGTGCACAAGATAAAGTTTATTTGTTCTCACGTTTTGATTGAGTTGTGCACACAAATGACGCTCCCTTTTGCATGCTCATAGATCATTCAAGCGCTGACATTATTATAACATTTCATTTAAAAACAGGGATCAGCTAGATCCAAACCAGAACCAGCGTCTTACTGGTGGATCTCTCTTGTCTTTCCTGCTGTGGACCACAGGAGGTGCTGCAGGCTGACAATCAGAGGAGGGTTGACTGTCATCTACAGAGAGAGAGATGACAGGACATACAACATTATTTATCAGAAAGTATATATCTATATATACATACAGAATATATGTGTATTCAAATGTTCATTACCCAGGCTGCTGAGTCTTTGGAGGGGTAGTTTTGGGGGTGGGGGCCGGGGCGGACCCTGGGTTGCAGACCGCACAGGGCTTTCTGACAGAGGATGATGCTTTATGGTACCCTGGTCTTGATCCCCATGGTGGCCATCATCAGGAGGCAGGGGTCCATCCTGTTGGTAGTGGGGATGGTGGTGGTGTGTGTGTTTGTGTGTGTTAGAAACATTAGCGGTTGATTCCAGATCATAAAAACATACACCGATAGGTGGACTGATCCAGGACAGGTGAGAAGACAAACCTGAGGGGGAGGAGATTCAGGCCTCAGCGTTGAGTCTTTTACACTGAAAGAGAGAGAAGGGAACTTCCTGTGAATCCTACCTAAACCAGAGAGAAAACTAAAGGAGCATTACACATTAAACTGGTAAATCAAACAGTTAGCAATCAAGTGCTTTGGACATGCCCCCACACTCAGGTGTCTGTGTTTTCATACTCACTGCTGTGCTTCACTGTTGCCGTTGCTATGGTGATCTGTAGCATTAGAAACTCTTAATGTGTCATCTTCATCCCCTCCCTCCACACAGCCGTCATCGTCCTCATTTTCGTCTTCACCTACAGACTTGTCATCCAGGTGAGTCTCATGATCCCTGGAAGGTTAAATATTTATCACCTAAATGTGCAGGAAACATGCTGATTTTTGACAGAGCTCTGCTTTTTGAAAAACAGAGAGCTTGTGGTTCCAATATGTCAGTGATGTTGGCGTTTCTTCAGTTAAGAGTCTCATGCAGGCCTGTCGCCAAGCTGTATTGCCCACCCATGGTGCATTGCATGGACCCCCCACCCCCTGTTGCTCAACATTTCACCAGGAGGAACCAGGAGGTTCCACACCACGCCCCCGCCTCCAGGTCCCTCAGGTGTATCTTTGTTGTTGTTGTTCTCCTGGTCCTGCTAACCACAACATTCTGTGTTTTAATCACTGTGAGAAGTTGGAGCTTCCCAGATGGTTTCCTATAATATTCTGTACAGCATCCAGTGTTTACTTGTCTGTGCTGATCTGTTTTGTTAGAAGGTTTGGACCAGATTCAGACAAAATTAAGTCCACACCCAGTTTTCTAACGACGTCAGCACCAAACGTCTGGTTTGTCATTAGTAAGGACTGTGCTGTCAGTGGACAGTCTTTACCTGAATAATGTTGAAAGGAAATTGAAATTCAAATAATTTTAACGAGTAATGAACATAAAACCCCAAAACAGTCAGGTGCCCATTCAAGAAGTTTTCTCTGATTATGGGACTCACTTCATGTATTCCACCTGAAACACAAACAAGCTCACACAGTCACTTGAGGCCTGATTTCTGAGTGCATAAAATGTTTGGGGGCTCTGTCACACCTCCCTGAAAGAGGTAGACGGCCCTTTTTATGGAAATAATGTCATTTTCAATCATCTGTTGGCTCAACAAACACTCACTGATGTAAATAATCCTACACTTCACATGAACACACGGAGCATGTAGATGTTGTGCATTAGTGTTGAGTCAGGCTGCCTCAGCACATTCTGCTGCTTTTTTAAAATCCATTAAAAACCCTTAAACTCTGCAGCCTGTCAGTTTACCTGCTGACCTCACCTGCCTGCAGTCTACTTATCTTCAGTTTATTTTTCCCTTTAAACTATTTGCAGCATTTGAAACCTGGCCTCAGAGCTGAAATAAACCAGTCTGACCTTCTGTAAGGAGGTCAGAGGTCAGCACATTCAGAGAGGAGAAGAAAAGATGGCGGTGTCCTGAGCTCAGGACAGTCAGTGGAAATGTCAGCCATCCATTTAAAACCATACAGCTCTGCATTTTCTTCACCGTTGGCAAATATTCCAAAGTGCTCAGATGCAGCATCTTTAAATTTTCATCAGCAGCACCGCTGCTCTGTGTTTGCCCCCCTGCCCCTCCACCACCACATCCACCCCCTCCACCCCCCTCTGAGAGGAGTGATAAATTATTCAGATAGAGCTGAGGTCGACACTCAAACTCACTGATGGAGGACAAAAACACACTGCAGCCATTTCCACACACACAGCTTCTTTTTTATATTTAAATCCTCTGGTGACATCAATAGTGTCTCTGTCTGTTGATACCTACACTCACTGGCCATTTCATGAGGTACACATGTTCAGGCTAGCATGATGGATGCAGAATTGTTTGCTCCACTGCACGGGAAACTGCATGACAATTGGGAGGAGGGTTCATGTGTGCCAGCGGGTCCTCTCATTTACATCCTGAGCAGTGACACGATCACTGTGTCTTCAGACCAAACCCCCCAGGAGGAGCTCCCGGGTGTGAGGTGAGTTTGGTGTCTAAAACTTCAAGTAATAATCACACACTGATCCGAAGGGACAAAAGCTGGGGACAAAGATGTTTGAGACTCACAAATTCTCCGAAGCAACCCTGCTGGTACGCTGGCTGGCCGGGGGAGATTTTGTTGTACTGATCACACTGAGAAGACTTCAGTTTTTATGTGGCGTGAGACTGAAGACTTTTTGTTTTCTTGTCCTTCACGTGATGATCTTTTAGTAAAATGTCCATAATTTCTTATGAGTTCTGGGTGAATGACTGTGATAATTTCATTCAGTAAGAGGGACAGAAACCGTCTGCCTGTCAAGTTCATGCATAAGAGGCAAGACAAACATTCACTGGACTAAAGGTAAGTGAACACACATTAAATGATTAGTAACTTTTTGAACCAACAGTCACATTTAGTCGGGGAAGGGGGGGTCTACATTTTTCGACTCGTTGTCTTTGCTTGTTTGTGAACTCTTTTGATTGTAGCTTGAACTGTAAATGTGAACTGGAGCGGTCCTGATTCACATCCGGGCCATCTGTCACATGTTCCTCCTCTCTCTCTCTCCCCTGTCAGCTCCCTGCTGTTGGCTCTCCAGTAAAGTCATGAAAACACTGAGAAAGAAAATGTGACTTTCCTGACTTGACCCAGGACGTGAACATCTCTGTTGTGATGGTTCTCACCCGTTTCCCCAGAGGATGGATCCTGATCCTGCAGCAGCGTCTTCATCCTCCATCTGCAGCTCCTGCAGGTGACACCAGACAGGAGATACACGATGATTGGGGGCGTTTAGAGAGCTGCCTGTTTATTCACTCAGGTTGGTTGATATTCACATGATTTATTACTTTGATTTTCCAGGGCTGCTGACAAACTGATGAAAAGACGACTGCCAATCATTTACACCTCCTCCACATCTCTGCTTATCACTCTAATACAAGGAGTTAGGAGGTTTCAGTAGGAGGAGATGTGGAGGGAGCTGATTGGTCAGCTGGGCGTTGGCGCTGACTCAGCAACTTCCAACTGCTTCCAAATTCCCAAAGGACCAAAACACTGCAGCTCCTCACTGTACCTCTACAGCTTCATCTCCACAGCTGTTTCTACTGCTCTGTTTCTAGGTATATATATATTTTATGAGATAAAGTATATAAGGTTATGTGGACAGATCTTGATCACACAGTTAGAGTCAGAGCTAATAATGGAGACTTTCTCTGTGTACAGCTCTTACTATAACTGTGATTTTTCTATATCCTACCTCAGCTTTCTGTCTGTTGAGGCAGCAGTGTACTATTAGTTCTTCTAGTTTATTTATGTGTCACTTAAAGAGAAAACGTCTTGTGGATAACAGAACATTAAAAAACCCAGAGGACTGACAAGGACTGAAACAGACAGACACAAATTAACACAAACTGACACACACTGAAACAAACTGACGCAAGCTGAAAAGCCTGACAAACTGAAGACGACTGACAAAGACTTAAAGAGATTGACACACCCAAACACGCTGACACAGAGAGACATAGACTGAAACAGAATGACTCAGGGTTTGTTCTGATATCAGTTTAAATGACTGTTCATTAATACCCAGAGATTCAGCTGTAATAATCTGGTGCGATTGAAACGTTCAGAGACTCTGTCTATGACAAAGAAAAATTGCCTCTGATTTGAATTTGGCCACCATCACCTTCAAAGTCGTGATGTGGTGTAACACTCCCAGCTCTCCTGCCATGCCTAGAACTCTCCTTGTAGGTCCAGTTCTGTCAGAGCATTAAGAACCACCTGTGACTCATGCTGGATCTCCTCCAGTGTGTCAGAACAGTGACCCTTCAACTTGGATTTCATTTTAGGGAATAGGAAGAAGTTGCAGTAAATTAAATCCAGCAAGTAGGGCGGGTGGTGAGTCATGATTGTGCTGGTTTGGCAAAAAAAATCCTATGTGTTTCCACCGTGCTGTGACTGGCAGCTTTGTGGTGATGGAGCACCCGGCTGCCGTCATGCCACAGTTCAGGTCGTTTGGGCTGAACGAGTGGCCTCAGAACAGTGCAGTATAAGTTGGCAATGACAGTAACACGGACTCATGACCGTTGGTGCTCACACCTGCCGCACTCGCCCCTTTAGTTTACAGCAGGAACAGTCTCTGAACTTTGTGACTGCACCTCGTATCGCTAACAGATGATAGCATTAGCCCTCCTTATGTTTGTATCAGTAAGTGTATGTAAATACCAGGTGAGATTTTGCAGTGTAGTAGAGCTCCTCCTCACAGTCAAGAAAACGATCAGAGTCACACTGGGGGAAAAAAAACACAGTAAAAAAATACAATCTACATCTGTACACGTATCTGATATTTGACAAATGATGGTGTGTGTGTGTGTGTGTGTGTGTGTGTGTGCGTGCCTCTTCATGATGAGCTTCAGTCTCTTTTCTCAGAGGGGGATCAAACTTCATCTGATCGACTGGAAGACAAACAAAAGTCAAGAGAGCTTCATCTTCATCATCATCATCATCATCATCATCATCATCATCATCATCGTCATCTTCATCATCAGACACGTAAACAGACTCACAGTTGATCTCTGAGAGGGTTTTTCCTTCTCTGGTGTTTCCAGACGGGATCCTCTGAGGGACAGAGACGATCTGCAGGTAAACAGATACAGCCAGACAGTGAGACAGACAGTGTTTTTCTGTCATTTAATGTGAGATCTAAAACTTTGTCATTTGTTTTTCTGTTATTCTCTTATTCTGTTATAAAATTACTCTGTGGGGTTTTAAGCTTTTCGTAGCTACTTGGCGATGCTTGTTTTCTTATAAGTGGGTCCACATTTGGTCTGTACATGATTCGCAGTCCTGTTGATGGTTTTACATCAGTCCGCTGATCTAAAGGCGGCGATGACGCATAAAAAACAGCAAAGCTCGAACAAAGGCAGAGAAGAATTAGACTGTAAGTAAACACAGAGTGATGCTGTGATGATGCAGCTTTTCAGCTAGTTTACAAAGAAAAAAATCCACTCAACATGTTAGAGGTCAAGAACTAACTTCATGATAACTAAACGTTGTCCACAATAAAACTCCACAGGACGATTTAGCAGTATTTTCTGTTGCTTTGAGAAGCATCAGTTGTTTGACAATATTTTCCCTCAGTACTGGCCATTCGAAACCAACGGTATAGAAATGATTTATTCAGCAGTGTCCTTGTCCTCTCAGCAGAGGACGCTGCACATTAAAGCAAAGACAGACGTAAACTGACAGCCGCACATACAAAATGGAATCTGAGCAAAGTTCTTCAGTGAGATGACGGAATGAAAGACTGTGGGAGGGTCGAGAGCAGGCGCGAGTCAAACACACAAACACACTGAGGCTGCCTATTTACCTGTCGAGTGCAGGATTCCAGTGTTAATAACCTCGCATGTACTATTATGTGTTTGTGTCTTAAATTGAATGTTTGGGGATTAATGAGGAGCTGGCCTCAGCTGCGCTCCATCATCATCATCATCATCATCATCATCATCATCAGAGTTTCAGCTTTGAACTGCTTCTGCTCTTTCTGCTGCTCAAACCACTTCTGAAGAGTTTTATCCCCAAAACATTTAATTCCCTGACCTGTGATCAGTTCCTGTTAAATCCCTGAAGTCCTTAACATCCATCACTGGTGTGTCAGTCTGTATGAGGGACAGTTTCTGTTTTTAATGTTTCATGTCTGATTTTCTGTAGGGATTCTGTTTTCTTTTTCAGTAGAAAATTTAACTGCAGCCGTCTGAGATTGATCTGAGCTGAATCTAAAACATGTCTCCTCCGTCAGACTTTCATCAGAGTTTCATCAGATGGAGGATTTTACATTAAAGGGGCAGTCTGCTCTACTGCTGCTCACACAGACTCATCTATAACACAAGAACATCACAGGCTTCAGCAGGTAAGTGCTGTTTGATATTAGATCAGATCTGCACAGTATGAGGATAAAAACCAAACTGCAAAAACACATCCAAACAACAAACCCAAACAAAATGAATTGAAATCAAAATCCAAACAAACAACTCAAACTCAAACAGTGTAGCAACATAAACAGGATTAATAATCATAAATACAATGGTTATTGCAGCAGAGTTGTAACAAACCATTATATATACAGGATATTATCGTTTGATCTTTGATCCTTTTAATTAATCAATGAATTATATTTCCCATAAAATAGCCAACATTATGAAAGAGATCAGCATTGGCTTCAATTTTTTTCTCCAATTAGACAGATTAATTGGAGAAAAAGATTCATTAAAAGATAATGCCATGACACAAAAAGCAGCAGTTCTTCCTTCATTGATTAATTAATTGACTATTTGATAAACGCACTCATCAGTTCAGCAGTTACCTGACAGCAGGCGAAGCTGCAGACAAAGGAAGAAAACATGAAGTTACTAAATGGTCACATGACACACAGCGAGTGAAAAGCAAGCACAACCTGAAGATTACTGTGAACAGAACATGACGGAAAGTTACGGAACACAGTATGATGGAACCTAAAGGAGGAGTTTGGATGCAGACAAACAGCCGGTGTTACAACAGTAACTACTGTATGAAAAGAAACACTGCAGCACCACTGAACAACAACAACTCACAGAGTTTCCTTTTGACGACCAGCTGAGATAAAGGAAGAAAAACAAATATGCCCTTTACCTCTGCATCAGTCTCGTCATCATCCAGATGGTCCAGTTGGTCCTGGTAGGACGTCTGGTCCGGGTTACTGACTTTATCCAGCAGCTCGATGGCCAGAGTCCGACTGAGAGGTTGAGAGACAAACGGGTGCTGGGAGGGCCAAAAAAACTCTGTCAACTCCCTTTAATCTGCAGCCTCCAAGAAGACTGGCTCAACCACCTCACCTGAAGATACAAGGTTTTTATCACATAGATGCTTAGACGAGCAGGTATAGTCACGTTACCTGCAGCAGTTTGTCGGCAGCAGGTCGTTTCTTTGGGTTCTTGGTCAGAGCGATTTTTACAAACTGGTGGAAGTTTCCGGTCCTACAGACACACAAAGTGAATATTAAATATCACTGTGGATGTGAAAACAAAACAATGACTGCAACTTGAGTTATGTCATTTATTTCAACACAGTAGTGTTTAGAAACATGACCACGGAGACCGGAATAGAAGGTATCTGTTCAGTACTATCATCTATAAATAACACATACTGGCCATTTTAATTAGTGTGAAAACAACCAACAAGGGACACCAGGGGGAGTCGCTCCTATGGTAAACTGTAGAGGGAGCACAGATGCATGCTGGGAAAAAGTGGAGAGCCTAAATCTTAAGCATTTTAGAATCCTTATGAAGAATGTCAGTGGAGATTCACAGTTCCAGTGTGATTAGACAGACTCAAACTGATTCACTGTTTAAGTAATGATTTACTGGTTTCATACAGAGGATTAGAAACTGGCTGCACTGGGATGTAAAGTTCCAGTCCGTCTAAAATCACCATCAGTCTGCGGCTCACATCGCTGCTCGGCTTTCTACTTTCTTTAGCTCCAGCTGACATTCAAAGAGAATATTCTATCTCTTTATTAGCATTAACAGCACCTGGTTGGCTAACGTTAATAATTCAGCAGCATAAATATTACATCACTGTCTCCATGCTGAGATAGATAGATAGATACATACATAGATAGATAGATAGATAGATAGATAGATAGATACTCACCACTTTGCCTTGTCTTTCAGCCTGGGGGGCTGAAAGTTACTCTTGGTCATCAGCAGCAGAGCTCTGACACAGAGACAGAGAGGATTTATATCATGTGATATACTTGACTGAAAACAAATAAACATTAATGTTTATATTTCAGCCTTCAGCAGAGTATTCAAGAGTGGCAGTATGCAGCCTGAGAAACAAAACTCAGGACAAAGAATGTCCGCTCAGCACTAGCTGCTGCTTGTTAAAGTGACACTGCCCCCTGCAAGGTGACTGCACCGGTATCTGAGACAAACTTGATGTGACACACACACACACGCTCACACACACAGGTGACTTTTGTGACCTTGTCATAAGAAAATCATCTTTTGTCCCCAGCTGGACAAGCCATCCTAAATTAACTGGTCGTTGGTCTTATATTTGTCTTCAAAGGAAGCCAATGATGGAGCCACAGACACACAATCACACACACAAACACACAAACACACGTCATGGGGTGGAGGTCAAACATGGGCGGCTGCAGCTCTGCCAGTTCGATGGCGGTGACGCCGACAGCCCAGATGTCACAAAGCTGGTTGTATCCACCCTTTCTCTCCACCGCCGCCACCTCTGGAGCCATCCTGAAACACACACACTGTGTTCAGAGTCAAAGAGCCCAACTCACTGTCAACCATCACAAAGGAATCCCGTTCAATCGTTAGCATCAGGAAGTTCTGAAAAGTTAAAGTATAGAAGAACAAAGAAAGAAAGAAAGAAAAATGTCAAACATAACAGTGATGTGAAGAAGCTGTCATCGTCTTCTTCAGATGATGACAGCTTCAGATCAATGGGAGGGAAAGACAAAATGGCAGCTGATGAAGCTACAGGCCATTGTTGTCACCATGGAGACAACTCACAGGAAGAGGAGGAGGAGAAGGAGGAAGGTCGTACCAGTAAGGAGTCCCAATGAAGGATTTCCTCTTAGCAATAGTCATGGTGATCTGAGCCGACACACCGAAATCCGCTGCACACACACACACACACACACACACACAGCCAGGCTTCAGCCAAAGGTCAAGGGTCAAATCCATCATCATCATTAGTTTGTATCAGTCACTCCAAAGCTGATCTGACTAGGACATGAACAGCCTCAGATTCAGCCTGTGGTTCAGTTATAATGTAAAACGATTTCCATATCAGCATTCAAGTTTATTTCCTTTATTTAAGTTCCCTCAATTTTGCAGTATATACAGTATATATATACATCTAGAGGTTTTATTTTGAAAGGCCATGCAGTATGAAAGTGCTATGAAAGCACTTGTGAGATATGCTGGAGGAGTCTGCAGCTGTTTTGTGAAAAGTCACTTAAACATTTTAGCATAAACCACAGAAACTTTTCAGGGGCCAAATATTTCTGTTGAAGCCTGGATTTGGCCCCCAGGTCACTGTTTGCCCACCGCAGCAGCGGAGCACGTAGAGACCATTCAGACTGATGAAAACGCTGATGACTCATCTTTGCATCGCACCAGAGACACAGTCAGCAGGAGATGTCGCTCAGAAACCGTGCCCCTCTACCTGAAGGAGGGCTGTCCAGTGGGCGGAGCCTGACAATGACTGATGACATCACTAAAGTGAAAGATGACTCACCAAGTTTGACATATCCATTATCAGTCAGCAAAATGTTTGCTCCCTGCAAACACAACACACACATTTAATCCACATAAAACACACCTTTAATCCTTACTTTTATTAAAGTGCTAATTTGTCACTTCTAAAAGTTTTGTTTTTTAAATTTTGTTTTCACATTTTCATTTATATTTTTCATATTTATATATTCATCATATTTATTATATTGAAATAGTATATTCAAACTGATCAAAGTCAAAAACATACAATTTGAATGTAAGATCTGACCGTGTGGGGTTCTGAGGATAATCGATAAATCGGATTCAGGATGAATCAATGAAACAGCTGACCGGGTTATTCTGTAAATCATCAGTAACACACTGCAGCTCACCTTGACATCTCTGTGCATCTTTCCTTTACTGTGCAGATAGAATAGCCCCTGTGGGACACACGGCACACAGTTAACCACAATCTGATTGGACAAAAGCTGCAGAGTCTAAGAGCCTGATTGGACGATACCTGCAGCGTTTCCCGCAGGACGTAGGCAATTTGAGACTCTGTCAATGGACCAGTTACTGAAAAACAAAACAACAGAGTCACTTCCCTTTGGTTCTGGTTCAGATGATAGCAAACTTCAGATTTTCTATCAAGGTTCAGAGTCAAACTAAAAATCCAGCACTGCGCAAGGTCTCCATATGTTCAGATCGAGATGGCAGCTTTTGAAAATCTAATATTTCCCTTAACAAACACCATTTCCCATCAGCCCACAGGTACCAGGGGTTAAACGTCAACAGAGGTCTGAGAATGAGTTCAGGGGCCGTGGATAGTTCAGGGATCACAGCTGAAAGAGATCGGTGGTGAGGTGGTTTTCTGGGGAACAGAGGCTCGACAGGTGTGTCACACCCCGCGTCTCCCACCCTGCGCGTGCTGTGACACACTCCAGCAGGTGAGCAGAAATCATGGTTGCTTTTGTTCGGTTCGGGAGTGTGTGCGTGCGTGTTGGAGCTGGGAGCAGAGACAAACTGTAGTTTCAATCGTTATCTGTCTGCAGGGGTCGGGGTGGGGGTGGGGGTGGGGGTGGAGCATTATGTCAGTCCAGCGGGTGGCAGTGTGGAGGTGGGTGCTGCCGCCGGGCATGCTTCGAGGTGTCACTGAGGTTTAATGAGGGGGAGCGGGCGAGCGGCCGCCGTTTCACCGTTGGGCCTCATTAACGCTCGCTGGCAACACCCGTGACACCCCCGGCTCCGACCATCGGTGGCTGAACAAACCGAAGAATTAACGAGCAGGGAGATGAAGGCAGCGTGGGTGTCGTCACGGCGACAGCTGTGGGCAGACGGAGGGCTAAAGATTTAAACATGGTTGCCTCAGACAGGGCAGAGTTTATAGTTTGTTATTCTGACTGAAAGTGATGAGCTCTATGTTTGATTGTAGAGAAACAAACAGCAGAATGAAAACAGCTATCAGAAACATATTGATGGATTGTTTCCATCAGCTGTGGGGAGATTCAGTCACATGTTTGTCTACTGCAGGATCACCTCTCTGCTGTGTTGCAGTGATGTCATCAGGTCACACGATCTCCAGAGTTAAAAGTAGCATGTGGATCCTTTGACCACATGTTATATTGCTGGTATCATGTGCATACTCAATAAATCACATCCTCGCATAACATCCTTGTGTCTCTACATGATTGTTCTTTACATATACTATATGGACATGATCATATACTGCAGTTTTGTGTGTTAATTATTGATGATGATATTTCCATGAAAGCAGCTGCTGGTGGTAATGTACAAAGACACAGAAAGAGATGTAAACAGATCCATTAGGCGCACCTGCTTATTCTGGAGGACTGCAGGGGGCTGGACCGGTTAAAGAATCATCTTTTCAAGGAATGAAACAACAACCTTTGTCCACAGGGAGCTTTAAGTTGGTAATGAAAGGAAAGAAAACTACCTAGCCTGCTTGGCTGTGTGTGTGTGTGTGTGTGTGTGTGTGTGTGTGTGTGTGTGTGTGTGTGTGTGTGTCTCACTGTGGTAGATGTCCTGCAGTGATCCTCCTCCACAGAACTCCATACAGATCCACAACTTCTCTCTGCCTGCACTGCACACACACACACACACACACACACACACACACACACACACACACACACAGCGTCAGTTTGCTTGATCACTCTGTCTGATGTCTCCTGGTTCTGATGATGTTGTCATGGAAACAGTCACCGGAGGTAGCTGCCATAGTATGCCACGATGTTGGAATGTTTACAATCCTTCATCATCAGGATCTCCTGCTGCACCACCGCAAAGTCTTCACCTACACACAGACACACACACACACACACACACACAGTTTAAACTAAGCTCAGTCAAAATATGTCAGATTGTGTGTGTGTGTGTGTGTGTGTGTGTGTGCATGTGACTGAGTCCCAACACAAAGCCAGAGAACAAGAAGAACAATGAGTCCTGGCTTTATATATATATATATGTGTGTGTGTGTGTGTGTATCTATGTATGTACGGAGTATACTTTATATCTATACTAAAAAATTCAAAAGGAGCTAGACAAGAAGCAGACCTGGTTCTGGATTCAGATCTGGCAACATGTACTGAACTCCATTCCTAATCTCCACCAGGACTCCTCTCAGTTCTCAGTCTCAGTGTTTGTCCTCATGTTTTGACAGGAGAATTTCATGTCGCTACTGAAATGATCCATCAGCTGATGGAGCTGCTTTGTTCCAGCTGCCTGGAGTGAACCTGAGCATTCAGCATCTGCTCAGCAGGTAAACTCACAGCAACGCTACCTGTTCAGTATGCAGACAGATGTGTTTCTGTTCAGTTGTCCACAGATGAACGTGTTCATCATGTCAGAGCTGAGAAAAAGTGCTCAGGGAAAGAAGAGGCAGAACAAAGAGTCTTTGTTGTGGATCTTTACAGCCGGGAGCTTCGGGCCTCATTAAAATCTCCATCGTCTTTCTCCAGCTGATCAGAATACATATGGAGGATTTATGTAATGTCTCATTAAAATTGAAGCTCCGCTGTGAGCTGATGTTAGGGAGAGGTCTCACTCTGTTGAAGATTTTTTTTTACTTTTGCTTTAGACAGTTTGTTGTTGGCAGTTTTTCTACCTTATGTCTGTGGCTTGGATGTTTTCATACTTACCCTGATAAAAGACAAACACTGGCTTTTAAACCTAAAGTCACTGAGCTCCCTCACTCTGGAAACAAACTAGAAAACAGTGTGGATGATAAAAACAGCATACTGTTACGGATCAGCATGTCAATCATCCTTGTGACATAGTGAAACCAAAATCCATTGATCAGTTGACACTGGCTTGTTTCACCCATTCATTGTTTCCTCGGCACAGAGCTGTGATTTTAAACTCTGCAGTGATCTTTAATTCACAAATTTCAGCTTGATCAGAGTGACTCCGTGATTCCTGCACTGATTGACTTCGACTGATTCTATTTTTACCATCCTGCAGGACGGAGATGGCTGCTGAGTCAGCAGGGACAACAGCGCCGATCAACACTGTCAGTGACCAGCTTCACCTCTAGTCCACCTTAAAATGTCGAGCCGATCCAAACTTACTGCTCAGATCATCAGGTAAGTCCTTCCTGTTCTCCAGAGGATTAAGCAGAAACTTTTAGATACTAATGACCACATGATGTTTCCTGTAGCAACCCCCACCCCACCCTTAAGTGCAAACTAGATAGGTTTGGACTATCAGAACAAGTAGTCCCGCAGACTCCGCAGACTCCTACGTCGACTCAAACTCTGTTGCGAGTTGGTGCTTTGTGTCCTCATAAAGACAGTAAAACAACAGGATCCACTGTGAGATTGTGTGCTCACCTGCAGAATGAACACCTGATTAGTATTCGCCACACACACACAGCTGCAGTTGTCTTCATTAGTCTCTACAGCCTGGACCTCACTGCTGAACATCACATCCAAATGGTGAGCCTCAGGACACACATACATTAACATACACACAAGGGTAAATTCTCTCTCTCTCACACACACACACACACACACACACAGGTTTGCACAGCTATCCTTATTAGGACATTGCATTGACTTACATTCATTGTGGACCTTAACCAGGACCTTAGCAATGACGTTTTCCCCATTAGGGCTGAGCTTTGGTCCCCATGAGGACTACAGGTAACCTTCTAACCTAAACATAAAACCAAGTTGTAACCCTCAAACAACACTTTGAAGCTCTTTCCAAAATGTTCTCACAAAGTTGGTTTTGATCTAACGCAATGAGATGCAGCTGGACCACCTGCTGACTGCTGCAGTCTGTCTTTCCTGATTAATGAGGAGGATGAAGATAAAAAGGAGGCGGAGCCGCATCACTGAACAGATTCCATCATCATCACGTTCAGAGTGGCCAACCGTGTCAACAGAAAGTCACTGCAACAAAACAACTTTCACAATAATGGACTCAAATTAAAGTCACATAACAACGCATAATCACATATTTATTGAATGCAGCGCCCGTCGAGCTGGAGCGTGACCTTTGAGGATGTCGTCATTGATGCAGTGTAGTAACCTTTAGATGATGCAGTGATGGATGTAGACAGTATGAACTGATGCAGTGATGTTGCTGCTTTGATTCTTACCTGGCTCCAGTTTGATAACCTTGATGGCCGCCAGTTCTCCAGTGCTGACACTCCTCGCCTGACAGAGACAGACAGCATTCTTTATCATTGGGTTAATCAATGTGTTTTATGTTTCTTCTCATAATTTCTGCAATATTAACTGTTACACATTCATACAAAGATGCTGTACCAAGACAGAGGTCTCGCACACTGAAGCAGCAGCTTCGACGATAATGCATTGTCACGGCGCACACATCTCGACAACAGTGTGCTATTTGTTGGCTCAACACAGTGCAGCTCATGTCAAAACTGATCAATAAGATGATTATCAATAAGACTTCTTATCACTGAGGCTTCAGTTGGCTACATTCGATCAGTTTAGTTAAACAGAGAAACTGAGGAGGTAGATTTAATTTTTATTATCGCTGTTGATACAAGCTGGATGTCTTCACCACACCATAATTATCATATGATAATGTTTCAGAGAAATGAAATCGATTTTACACATTTTACTAATTAGGTTCAGTTAGATAATAGATTAGATTAGATTGGATTGGATCAGGGATTGGTAACATTGGAATATAGTATTTTAATGAATATGAGCAAGAACCACTGAAAGACCTTCATCTTGCAAAAGCTGCTGATAACCACCAACAGTGTGTCAACTGTTATAAAATCTTTCAGTCTGTTCCAGTGTCAAATACATCGTACAAATGGACATTTTGAATGTTTAGATATTGTAAGTATGACAAACATAATAAAGTGACAAATATAAATCAGAAATTATTAGATTTTAGATACAGACAACGAGTTTAGTTTAATCTAACGTATTAAAATGGTTTGATTCTGATCTTCAGTGGTGGGACAGAAGGTGATGGTGAACTTGTCTGCAGGGATCTCAGGACCTGATGGAGGACAGGCTGCCCCCGATCGATTCGCCTCCTCCTCCTCCTCCTCCTCCACCTCCTCCTCCCTGACCTCCATCATCCCGCAGTTTCAGCACTTCAACACACCGATTATATTCACACCTCAGAGAGTGAACACACTGCTGCAGCTGCTCTGACTGAGTGTTAATTAAAACACAGCTCACGATAATCACCACTGCCCCCCCCCACAAAAAACCAAAACTGTCCCATCCAATCCCCTCCCTGCCACACCACGCCACACTTCCTCCTCTGACCTCCCGACCCTGTGGAAGGTGAAGCGGCAGCGTCCATCCTATCAGTCGATACAAGCTCAAGCCAACGATCAATAACTTCTGATGGGGGGGGGGGGGACCTTCAGTCTGATGCTAACAATGCTAATGACAACACACACACACATTTACACATGGAGCAGGGCAGAGCAGAGGATCGTGGGAAATGCCCCCCCACCCAGTATTGATCAGTGAAGGTGAAGGGGAGGAGTGTGTTTTTGTGTGTTGAATCACTGATCAGCAGCTTCCTCTCATTCTCTCTCTGTAAGACACTCAGACACCAGCTGCCCCGGGAGCCTCTGAGCAGGGCAGCGAGCAGCAGGCTGAATCTGTGTGGGATTTGAACCGGCGATGTCTGTGCTATGATGGTGCAGCACAATTATTTCCACATGAAACGTTTCTCACATTTCCTCCTCAGATGCAACGTTTATCCACATCAAAGTGACAACGTGTATCTGTCTGTAACCTCTAAGATCCACCCCGAGTTCATTCACAGGTTTCAACCTCATTGACCATGAGATGCAGTGAAAAGATGCACCTCCAATCATCACTGCAAAGAATACTAATATTAATATAATACAGTATACATATACATGTGTTGATATGTGAACATCTGCAGAATCCAGAGCTCCATGCAGCAGCTCTAGTCCTAAACAGTCCAAAAAAAGGATGAAGCTTCACTTTACCTTAAAAATAATAATTAGATTCATGTTTTATTCAAGTACTGTAGTTAAATACATACTTAAATACTTGTACAATACAAGTACTCCCATGTAACCACACAGATGTCTTCAGGTGTGTCTTATCAGATGCAGTTTGAAGGAGAGATTTATCTGTTTCATGTTGTTCAGGTGTTGTGGTGGTGCTGTGGACACAGCTCTCTGCTAAAACCACTTGGAGACATGAAACATGGACTTGGTCTGATGCATGTCAAATCGCCCTTCACTTAACACTTTTGCAGATATCGTGACCTGATGAGACATAAAGTAGAAACAATCACACTCAGAGACTAAAGCGACCTCCTGACAACAGATGGAAGAGAAGTAACCTTGAAACAGAACTGCTCGCTGAGATACAACACTTTAAATCTCACAACAGGACACACTGTGTGTGTCGGATTCACCACAGTATCCAGCCAGAGGACACACACGCACACACACACACACAGGCACACACACACACACACACACACACACACTACACACATATATATACAGACACACACGTCTGATGAAGCTCAGCAGGTCTGCAGCTTCTCGTTTGTGCTCTGATTAACATGGATGACCTGCTGTCACACACACACACACACACACACACACACCTTGAACCCGACGAGACCCCCTCAGCCCCACAAGGTTCAGTCTGTTAGTCTGCTATCACCGTGACACTGTAGAGCATTTCTTTGTGTGATCAGTGCTGAATAGTAACATACAAGATAAACGAACTGGACTCAACATGAAATAAAACATTTTCTGCTGTTGCATTTTGTTTCAGATTGATTGCAACACTGGTTTGGTTCTGAAACATGCAGCCTGAGCAGGACCAGGTGGGTCTGGCAGGTCAGTTTCCATGGTATCCTTTTGGCCGTGTGCCTTCCTTATGAAAAGTCTAATTTAGTAAAATAAGTATAGTTTTACTGATCATCAGTTCACATCTTTATATTCAAACAGCACAGTGTGCAGGTGCAACAGGTGAGTCCATTTAATTTACAGTATATTCTCTGATAAAGGCTGATGCTGAAATCTGGCTGGGTGTCACTGCGGTGGACTAAGAAAATAGGAGGTGTTCTTTAACAAAGCTGTGGCTCAAATCCTGTCTCCACTTTTGAAATACTCCCCGTCCTCTTCAGGCATTTTCCAGAGCTGGTGGCTCCTGTCTGTGTTAAAACTATCTCCGCTTCATGACACAAGGGCTGGCAAATGGCAAATGGGCTGCATTTATTTAGCGCTTTTGTAGTCTTATCGACCACTCAAGGCTCTTTACACTACGAGCCACGTTCATCCATACAACACTTCTGCACATGCAGCACCTCTCTGTCACACACACACTCACCCACCCATGACACATCGGGGACAGTTTGTGGTTCAGTATCAGGACACTACAACATGCAGAATGGAGTCAGGAATCAAACCACCAGCCTTTATGTGTATGTTAATATTTATGTTTACATATTTGTTTTAATATTATGTTGATGTGTTTATGTTCACATGTTTATATTTATGTATGTGTTTATATTTCCATACTCATATCTTTGCCTTTATGCATTTATATCATCATGTTTACATTTTCATGTGTTTATGTTTGTGTGTGACCTTCACTTCAGCAGCAGAGACAGTAGATTTACAGGAAGTGATGAAATATACATGAAAATTTAAAAGAAACATGAGCCTGAGGGGCAGAGGTATGTCACTGTTTGTGTGTACATGTGTGTCTTCCTGCTTCCAGGGAAACACAATCTGTCTGTGCTTGGATCAGGTTTCATCAGATCTCACTGAATTAAGCGTGGTTACATGATATGCGATTTCACATGTGTCTGAATGAACTGACACTGCTCCTTGTTTTTTCCCAGGACCCCTGGTTTAGAAATACTGCTGTGTTTGTACTGTACTGCATGGTATTTTTTCAAGGCCTCTGTGCTGCTGTGTAGGAGCCCATCTCCTCCTGTCACCTTCATTTCATTGTTTGCAGTAGCAGCTGCAGTAATGTCAAAAGCATTTTGTTGTGCTTTTGTCCACTGATGTTATTCTACAACAGAGACTGACTGAAGCACTACAGGCTTGTACTTGTAATTACAGTTGGGTGCAAAAGTGAGTTTCCCCTTTGTTTGAAATGACAAAACAAGTAAACCATTTTTTTCCTATCAACACAATATTTAATGCAAATCTGGCTTGTACTTGTTCCTTCATCATCACAAGTTACAAACATTATCCCATAGTATAAAATGAAAGTATATAGGTAAAGTTTTTTCTCAATTCTCTGTTTTGTGCAAAATGAGACATCTGAAGATGTCATGTTGGACATTGGGACATGGTGTTGGATATTTTCCACTGTATTTTGACAGTTTATTTCCTAATATATTGAGCAATTTATTGACAATTATCAGACTGACTGATAATCAATAATAATGCTGATCATCATGTGATGTGAACATCAGCGGAACTTTGACACCTGTGTCCTGACAGCCAATCAGAGAGGTCAAAGTCAAGGTGGGAGACTCCAGGGTGACCAGGGAGGTTCCGGGGGGAAGGGGGGTGAGGAGGGGGTTCGTGTTACAGGAAGCAGCAGAGGCCTGCAGGGACGCTGCTGAATTATTGATCAACTTAATGGACAAACTTTCATTTTTTTCTGCCGTCACTTTGCGTTTTGACTCTGAGAGTCACCTGAGATTTCCCATGAGGCCTCAGTCACCAGGTCGTCACGGATACACGACAAACCTCATCCTGACTGACAGATAGACAGATAGACTGATAGAGAGAGGGAGAGTCAGCTAAGTGAGGACAGAGACACTCTGGATGTTATAGAACTCTGAGACATCACTAATGATGGAAGTAGCGAAAGGTGTTATGGGTAACACACACACACACACACACACACACACACACACACACACACACACACACACACACACAGTTGTCTACCTTCAGATGTCAGATGTGAGGACACTCATTGACATGATGCATTCCCCATCCTGCTGTCTTGAGATAAACCTCTGTCTAGTCTGAACCTTGAAACCAGGTCTTAACCCTTAAACAGCATTCCAAGGTTTGAGGACACAACAAAATGCAATGGTTATATATATGTACTGTGTGTAAACTGAAAACTTAGGAGGTGTTATTCAGTGATTCTTGTATAACTGTAGACATACAGCATTGAATTTGTCACTGTACTTATTGTCCATGTGTTGTAAATATAGCTCGTTTATTAGTGTAATTGCAGTCAGACACCGTGGTTCTCTTTTCCTAAGTCCATATGAACTCTCCTTCACGTCTTTTGTTGACATCATGACGTTTTCCATCAGATTTTTTGACTTTGTGGCTGAAGCCTGCAGCAGCCTGTTTCTTACACATCAGGACCGCACACCTGCACATGTTGACCCCTGCACTGCTGTCAGCCAGTGCCTTACTGCACATGTTTACAGGTGTTAAAGCACACACCTGCTAAGGAGCTTTCTCTGTGCTTATTGGCTGTCAGACATGCGCTGGCCAGGTTAATGTATCCTGCTGAATCTGTCTGCAGGACGGGTTCCAGAGAACCCAGCCCGAGGCCTGCAAGCTGGAATGCTTCACATGAGCTGACGTCATCCCACATCAACGGACCTATTCATCGTTTCTTGAACATTTTCACACACCCACCGTCCTGTGTTAAACCCCGCTCTGAGAACACTGATGCTAAGCTAGCACACCGTCAGTGACGTCGGTGTCTGTACCTTGTAGACGTCACCGTACGTCCCGCTGCCGATGCGCTGGATCAGCTGGAAGTCCTCCTGAGGGTTCCTGCGGGACATCTCCGGACAGCCGCTCATCTTCCCAACGCGGAGGCTCAGACCAAGAACTGACCCGGACGGATCCGGACAAACACAGAGTAATAGACACAGAACTGACACTGTCAACACAACTTTAACATGGCTCCTTCCGTGACATAACGCCTGCGCACTGTAACCCACAACGACCGCTTAGATGAAGATGCCTTCAGGGTCCGTAGGAGAAATAGAAATCTAAACCACACAATACATGATAGAAAATATGACGTATAATAATGTAATACAGTGATATAGTCATTTATATGTAGGTTTTCCTTGACAGCTTCACGTGAACAGTTGTTCATGTCAAAAACCGATAATGATAATAATATTCTTTATTGCTATATATGCAGAAAGAGTACATTATTGCCACTCAAATACTTCGAAGAAGAGGAAGAACATTTACAAAAATTTTGTGTTTAGATTTCTTGCATTTGATCCAAAACAGACATTATTATCAGGCTTTGTTATCATCATTATTATTGTCACGAATTTTATTATAATGATTTGGTGTTATTAGTATCTTGAAGAGAGAGAGAGAGAGAGAGAGAGTTTCACTCAGGTCTGTAAGCAGTCATGGGACCGTCAAGTCACTAGTTGTGATATCACATTAGCGCTTATGGGGTCAGATTTCAAAAATAAAACTAAAAGATGACACTTATCACGAATATGTGAAATGTGTTTGTTTACGTGAAACGGATTTTACTGGAACATATTCACATTACAGGAGCAAGTTACGTTGTTTTAATCATGCGTTCACAGTTTCATCTCACTTGATGAGTTCACTGTGGCAAGGATTTCATTGGAAAAGATTTTATTATTCATAATGGTAATATATACTGACTATATTATTCTCCTGTTACCTGGTATGATTGTTGCAAAAATCTGTTGTTCGTGTGTATCAGAGGAGTCTGTACTGTACATAAATGTTTATGTGTGTTCATGTGTTCCTCATCATTAAATGATCATACATAGACCATGTATTGATCATGTGTCCTTGCGTTCATAATGTGTGCATCATATGTATGTCATATATTTGTATGTTCGTGGTGTATATTTTGATTATTTGCTTTATGTTATGTGTTATATGTATATGGTTTTGTATGTTAATATTAAAATATTTTTTGGGATATTTGTGTCCCGCGCTGCTCCGTTTTATTTTGAAGGCTCTCTGTGGTTTTCCGGTACTGCTGCGCGTTACCTGCGTTCACCTAACGCAGCTCTGACGGTCTGTCAGTCGGCATGACAACGCGCTCGCTAGGGCAAACGGGGAACGCCTGACGGGCGCGAGGATGGCAGCAGAAGATGCCCAGTAACGGGAAGAGCGGCGGGAACCGTGAAAACAGCAGCACCGGGACCAGCACCGGGACCTGCTCCGGGACCGGGAGTGGCTCGGTCCATGTCCCTGCCATGGAGAGAGCACGGCCGGTGACAGTGACGGTGTCTGCGGTGAGCCTCGCGCTCAGCGTGCTGTCCCTCCTGCTGCTGGTCACCGCCATCTCCACTGACCACTGGTACGAGACCGACACCCGCAGACACAAGGAGAACTGTGACCGAGACGGATCCGACTCCAACGACCAGAAGAACCGTGAAATGCCCATCTATCACCTGCCGCTGGTCGACACCGGCAGCGGTGGGGCCCGGCAACGGGACGTAGCGCTGATGAAGCCCGTGCATGTGGGCAGCAGAGAGGAGGAGCTGCTGGAGAACTGGCGAGCCATCCTGGGGATGGGCATCCTGGAGACCGAGTGCGGCAGGCCGCTGTTCTCCACTCACTCCGGCCTGTGGAGGAAGTGCTACTTTAAGGGCCTGGACCCGGACATCGACAAGCTCATCGATAGGGGTCAGATTGCTTAAATGCTGTTTATTTATACATATGTAGACACAGTATATACTGCTGCATATGCCTCCCACACATACTGCTTACACACTGTTTACTTTAAAATGAATGTACTGAAGGTGAATTATATGTGCATATACTAAGGCATACTGGAAAATCTTCAGTTTTTCAGAAGTCTAGACCTTTGAGCAAAGCTGGGTTACAAAAAGCATAATCTTTTTTACAGTTCCATATTCAGTACTGAGCAAACAGTTGTACCCATCAAAGCATCTTGTTTTTGTTAGAGGGTTAGGGTTAAGTTATTTCTGGCAAATTACCCTCACCGTGTTTTATTCCAGGAAGAGCTGTTTATTTGCCAGAACATTCATTTCGCAGTCTTCAGTCCTCCTACCATGAAATTTTTTGGACAAGGAGTCAAACCATTTACAGGAAACTTCTGGACACTTTACCTCCCTTAATTCTGATGTGAAGTACATTCCCAGTCATTGTATAACAGAAAGATCTATCATTGGTTCAAAGTGAGAAAACCACATGTGTTCAAATATATTAATTATATGGTGCACATGCATAAAATATACCACAATGTATACAGCTGTATACACTATTATATATACTTATACCCTGAGAGCTAGAATATTACAGGTGAGGTGAATAATGCTGATTATCTCTTGTTCAGCTCTGGGATCTGTTAGACAGTAAGTGAACAGTTGGTCCTCATTGTCAGTGTGTTGGATGGGAAATGTGCAGGAGTAAAGACCCGAGTGACTTTGACAAAGACCATTATGATCAGAGGGCTTGGTTGGAGCATCTTTAAAACCACTGGGCTGACGTGATGCTCACTGTCAGACTGAGATGGACCTGCTGACAGTTGTCTGAAAAGGGACAGACCAGGAACCAGAGACTGGGTACTGGGAGATGTGCTGGAAAAAAGTCCTCATCAGCTTCACTTGGAAGCATCCAGGACTTAAAGGATCTGTTGCTGATTGTCTTGGTACCAAATGCCTCCGGCTGTTGTCAAGTGCATATCTTGATGGGTTGCAGTTGTTTTAGTGGCATGGGGACACAGACAGATTATTATAACATAATGGTATTAATGGTACATTCTAAGTAGCTGATTATTGGTAGACATGAGTTTATTCATGATACATGAATGTATATGCATGCTAATATGTCAGCCAGCATGCAGAATACAGATATGTATACAGTATATAGCATGTGTATATAGTCATCATGGTGTTATACAACTGCATAGTTTATAACCTTTTTAAAAGGTTAAAGTTGGACAGTAACAAGGTGGTTGGACATAAGAGTGATGAAACGTCAAGAATGATAATTAAGAAAGAAACTGCGCTGAAGAAGCCTCCATGTTGTGATCAGATCTGAGTGATGGTTTATGGGATACGGTGTCCATCAGCTTATATTGGCCTTGGGCAGCAGCATCTGTGTAACATCAGTGTCCGTGGGCGACTGTCTAACAGTCTAACTGTGTGGACACAGTTACCACGTGAGGGCACTGATAGTACTGCAGTGTGTCTGAGTACTACATACTGTGAGGGGGAGACAAACCCCCTTTACTGTACTGTATTCAGTTGTACGACTATACTGTACTGTACTATATTTATCTGTCTGCAGTATAGTACTACTGTACTGCATTCAGCTGCACTACAATACTGTACTACAGTACAGTATAGGGAGGCAACAGTGTGCTTTTGTTGTTGTGTGAACTGTTGTTCAGACTGAGCTGACGAGGTCCAACCAGGCGTGACGGGTGTGTTACAGAGCTGCTCTGATCAGCTGATATTAATTAATCAATCAATCAGACTGGTCTTAGCACGCTGAATCAAGGCTGTTCCTTTAACCTTGATGTTATCACAGGAAGCCGTGCTCTGCTTATTAACACTGTCCTGTTCACTCTCACACTGTTCCTCTCGTTCAAAACTGAAGCTGCCGTTGGACTAGCACAAGCACAGTCTGACATGCTGGTCTCTGAGCTGCTCAACTAAAGCAGCTGGGGTAAAAATACTGGTCCCACATTGGCTTCAGGCTGTGTTTTGGACTGGTTTAGGACTAATTTCAGTTTGGTCTCAGAGTTGTGTTAGCTGGCGACAGATTGGTCTCAGACATCCCGGTCTAACAATGTTAAATCCTGACCTTAGACCAGCTGACAAACCCTGAGGTAACCAGCAGACCAGAAGCAGTAAAACCTCTGGTCTCTGTAGGATAAAAAAACCCGCGGGTCATGATGACGTCTGCAGTTTTGTCTCTGCAGTCCCTGGCAGGCTGCCGACCTGAAACCTGGAGGTCAGAGTGATGGTGAGGAGGATCTGGACCCCAACAACACTCAGACCACACATCAGATTACAGCACTCCAAATCACATTACATCCCATTATGTTACATATCATTACACTGCATTAGACTGGACCCTGAGCTCAGATCAGATTAGATCAATCGATCCCTGCGGGGAGGATCCGTCGCTCTGACATCAACAGCAGAAACAGACACAATACTGAGGCCAACGTGGTTCTGTCAGATCTACTTTTGTACAGGAACAAGTTGTGAGCTGCAGTGTTCTCCCCTGGTGGGGTAGGTGAGGGCTGGTCTTCCTCATGGTTTTGTCCGGTCTCTTCCTGTCTGGTTTCTCACCTGTGTGTTCTCATCTCTGCAGGTATCGCAGATCGCTGCACAGCCGTCAAGTACCATTTCTCTCAGCCAATCAGACTGAGGAACATCCCTCTGAACCTGACTAGGACCATCCAACAGGACGAGTGGCACCTGCTGCGTGAGCACACACATACACACACACACACACACACAGATTTCAGTCTGTAGACTGACAGTAAATTGTATTAACTTTGCTAAATTTTACACAAGCATCATTATTAAGGCTGGCCCTTTAATGCCCGAGCTTTCCGGTTCTCATCAGTCTGCAGCCCCTCTTGCTACTTTTCACCTGTTGCCATGGAAACATGTAATCACAGTTTTATATAACAGTACAGTAGTGACCATGGTAACGCTCCCTGTTTCCTCATTTACCAATGCTCATTAATATCTGTCTGTGTGTGTGAGTTATTTCTGTATCTACGTGTGTGTATTGCGCGTATATAATGTGTATATCCTTATGTGTGTATGCGGTGCTGCAGACCTGCGTCGGATCACAGCAGGGTTTCTTGGCATGGCCGCAGCTGTCCTGCTGTGTGGGAGCATTGTGGTGTCAGTCGGGTTCTTCTGGGAGGAGAGTCTGACGCAGCATGTGTCCGGACTGCTGTTCCTTATGGCAGGTAACGCCTGAGACGGGCTGTGTGTGTGTGTGTGTGTGTGTGTGTGTATGTGCGTGAGTGCTGACATTCCTCGGTCTTTAATATCAGACATGTGTTGCCCTCTGCTGGTCACAGTCAGGACCTACAATAACATGAAGCATCCGGTCAGACCAGAGCAGCAGCTAACCTGACACAGACAGATTTGTTTGGTGAAAGACATGGACATTCAGCAGGACAAACACAAAGAGAATATGAGAATAAAACAGGGGTTAGATGATGTCGTTGAGGACTCCGCCACTTCCATCAGGGAACAGCCCAGAATGGAAAGAAGGAAAAACCTGTTCACATGGACACGTGACTGTTGGTTTGATGCAGAATGGAATAAAACATATTCACAAAAAATTTTGACATACAAGATGTTTGACTGAGACTGAACATTTGAGTGTGTGGACACACACAGAGTTTTTGGCCATGTATGACTGACATCCTGCTCTCAGATACACATGTGATGGATAATGGGTCCTTATCTGATCTCTGATCTGTTCTCAGGGATCTTCTGCACCATCTCTTTGTGTACATATGCGGCCAGCGTGACCTACGACCTCTCCAGAAATCCTCCTTTCATCTACGGTCTCCCAGCTGATGTGGATCATGGTTATGGTTGGTCTATCTGCTGTGCCTGGGCCAGTCTGGGTCTGACTGTGGCCTCCGGCTGCCTCGGTACCACTTTCCCTTTCTTGAGCCAGGCCAGAGCTCTGCGATCCAAAACCGCCCGTGAGTCCTCCGTCTGAGCTGCTGGCTGCCGATCACCCAGAGGAGGAGTGTTTGGAGCGGGCTGCAGCAGGTTTATTAAAGCCAGCTCCTGCACAGACTGTTGGAGGCGGGGTGTTGGCCTCCAGGTGAAGCTGCAGGAGTGACACACCTGTCTCTAAGACGTGTTCAGTGAGTCGCACATGTAATCTGAAGCAAAGTGTTTGTAAGAGACCAGCGTCTCCACACCACAGCGGCCCCTACTGACTGTTACACACTGCTGTGGTGTTAATGATGTGGACATTAATGTACCGTATGTTTATTAACATGCACACACAGACGTACACACACACTTTATACAGTACATAACAACTGCAGTTGAGTGGAGTCAAGTCTAAGATGGAGTCTCCAAAATGTTCATATTTGACCTGCAACAGTTTCACATTTTCATTTTTATTTTGGGATTGATTAGCTTGATTATGATTTGTTGATTCATCAGTTCATTATTTTCTCAGTGTAAAATGAGAGAAAAATACCCTTTAGCTTCATCAACAGGTCTGTACAATTAATTATCAAAAGAGCTGTTGACTCATTATCTGTCGATCAGCTGATCAGTGCAGCTCTGATTCAGACACAGTGAGAAGACTGTGATCCAGATTCTACTGATCCTCCTCTCGAGGTGGTGGTGTAACTCAGCCCACTGTCAGCTGACTAAATTAATTTCACCTGATTGTTGTAAGACAATGCCATCTCTCACAGACTTTACGAGATGCTCATGTCACACCTTTATTGATCTATGTACCTGCAGTCACATGGCCCACCTGTACTGAGCTTCATCAGAAATGTCTAACGTCAGTCAGAACTTTGGAAAACAAGAAAGAGTTCCTCAGAAACGTAACTATATTGCAGCCATGCAGTGAGAGACAATATCTAACTAAGTAACTACACAAATGGAGAAATGTTAAGACCAGGTCTACAGACTGAGACTGGACTCAACTGCAACAGTAACACACATATGCATACACTGTAGAAACTAATGATCCAAACCTGCAGATCCAGATCAGTCACGGTGCAACAAACAGGAGTGAAAGATCAGAATGATCAGCTGTATTGATCCAGGTCCATAGACCATCAGTACTTTCACTCTCCATTCGCTTTTCAATCAGGTCAGTCAGATCTTTAAAATGTTTGATCTCTGCCTCCTCAGGTGCAATGCCAGGTGTACCAACATCCACTCAAACTGTCAAACAGTGACATTTTACCTCCTTCTCAGAATGGGATTAACACAAAATTTTGATTTTTCCTCCTTCTATTTAGAAGCATCAGCTGTAGGCCAGCATAACGTGATGTTGACTCAGCTTATTTAGTGGTAGTCACATAATCAAGTTGTGTTTGATGTGAATATACATTGTGCATTATATTGTCCTCTGAAAACGTGTTGGTGTGTAAATCCTTACATGTGATGTTCAGGCTGGTATAAGAAGATATTTCAGTATGTATTGATAGCAGGTTTGGATCAGAGAGTTTGTCCACAAAGACACAGGTGTGTATCTAAAAACCTGGTGTGTGTTTTTTTTTACCTGATAAGAACATATGAATGAACTGAAGCAGTGTTATGTGGGAATTGTTCAAAATGCCCTCAGCCATCAGCCTGCGAGCTGAGCCACAGACTCTGACCTGGAGTTTAAACATCAAGCTGAACGAGAAACATCTTGTATGCCTGGGGAATGAATGGAACATTTACAACAGAACATCTGGACCAGGCAGAACTATAGTCCCTTTACTCACCAACCTGATTCACCAGTCGAACGATTTGAGGTCAGAGCTGCCCTGTGGATTAACATGATCTCTTCTTTATCTTCTTTTCTCATGCAGTCCAGGTGTGAACAGGTGATCCAGGTGTATAAACTGACATGTAATTTAACTGACTGCTGCTTGGTGCTTTATTATTTATTGAAATTTGGGAGGAACTCATTCAGTCGTCTTCAGCTCACTCTCAGATACTTCAGCAGCCCGGATGCCACGTCTGAATCCCTTGATACCCTCTGAAAACCCCTGAGACCCTCTGATATCCCATGGCATTGTCTGATACCATTTCCTGTAGCCTCAGTTTCATTACAATACCCTCTGATACCCCTCCCATAGTCTCTAACAGTAAAGGATGGGGGGTGTCACTGTTTCTTTGTGACCTAAATAATCAATGTATGTTGAGCAGATAATCAGACATCAGGTCCTCATGTCCAAAACTGTTGATCAGGCATGTGTGATCACAGGTCAGTATCTATCTAAGACCCATCTTTGAATACCCCTCTTATATTCTACAACCCCCCCTAAGCTTTAAACCCTATGATATCTGCTGTGATGCCTTTGAAAATCCCCTGTTACCTCTTGTAACCATTCTGTAACCTTTGGCACCCCATCATGCCCTGGTTGTACCCTCTAATTTCTCATTATACTTTCTGATCCCACTCCATACCCTCTTAAACCCTCAAATACCTTCTGCTATCTACTTATGTATCCTGATACCTTCTGATATGACTCAATTTCTTAGATACCCTTATACCCTTACCCTTATATGAGTTTGTCTTCTGACACCCCATCAACCCCCTCCTAAACCGTCTGTTGTCAGATATCTCTGATGCCCTGTAAATATCATTTTTTTTTTTACCTCTGGTAACAATGTGAAAATCCCTCCATTACTTTTTGTGTAATCCTGCTAACAACAACAACAAAAACAGACCAACCCCAGACATAACCTCCTTGATGGAGGTGATGATAATGTTGAGTGTTAATCAGTAGTGGCAGATCTGGATCGTGCACCTCCAGAATCAAAGATACTGGAGGTGCAGTTTGATACCCCATCATACCCCTCCAAGGCCCTTGATACATTATGATATCCATACCACCCTTCCAGTACTCTCTGATACCCCCTATTGCCCTCTGCTGGACAATGTCTCTTCTGTTGACATCCTGATGTTCAACTGTAAATAAACAATATAAATATCATCAGAAACAAGTTTCTTCTCTTATCAGTAACAAACTGCAGCTAAACTAAACCTGCACCTCTTTGTTTTGGTATGTGTTTGATATATTATATATATAAATACTGTAAATTTGAGATACTTTTGGAATGTGTTCTCATTTGTCTGTTGTCCAACAGCAGCTGTCTTACATTAAAGTTTTAACTTTAATCTTGATTTGATCAAACTTACATTACATCTTAGATCTGGTATTGATAGTGTTTGTCTCGCATGTTTTAAGGTTTTAGCTGTGAGTTCACAATCTGATGTGATAACAGTGAAACCACCACACCACCACCACAGTTTTATTTTCACAGTCTGTCACATGACAGCAGCTGTCTGTTGAGACCAACACCTTCAGTCAGCCGGCAGAAGTGTGTATTACATTCAGTGTGATTTCATGGAAACTACAATTACAGACGCTTCAGCTGCTGTGATAACTGTGCATACTGATGAGCTCAGAGAAAGAGTACAGCTTCAACAGGAGGTATTCACACTGCAGCATTTCCACTGCTCTGTATAAGCTGTATACATAGCTAGATATAAGGCTGTTGAAGTTTCTGAGATCTCTGAATGCAGCATCACCTGTTACCAATCATTTACATCAGTCCTAGTGAAATCAATAAAATTGAAACATGTCGTAGACTTCATCGTGGAGTCTCTGCTGATTTCTGATATAATGGATTTTTATAAATATATTAAAACATTGATAATAAACAAAGGCTGTTGTATATTGCTGTATTTTTGCTGCAGTACCGCCAGTAGCCGTCGTAGGCAGCACACGTCACTGTGCCACGCGCCGTCTCATGAAGCCAAACCCCCTCAGGAGCACCGCCCATGTACGTCAGGACTTTCCCACTGCGCATGCCCAGCCGCTCCACAGTCTACGGTACCGCACGTCGGAGTCACAACAACTGACCGTTGATCACCGTGACCGGCCGTCAGTTCGGTGACTGTCCGCCCATTAAGAGGCCAGGGCCATAGCTGCTGCCTGAGAGAGTACGGTGGTCGAAGCCGGAGCAGTGGACACGTTCTGAAGAAGCGGGGTTAAAGTAACGGAGCCGCCCCACCGGAGAGTCGTTTCGTCCGGTAAAATGTTAGTAGCAGAGCGGAGCGGTGAGCACCGAGCAGCCCGCTGATTCACACCAATAACCCCAGTGTAACACTCGCCGTCTCTCCGCTCACAGAGAGACACACGTTAACCAGCAGCTGGAGACTGTCCGCCCGTTAACCGGGCCGCCGCGGATGGATCCGTCCCGCTGCTAACGTTAGCTACCAGGCTACATGCTAAAAGGCTAACATCACCGGCCAGCTCAGCAGCGTCCGCTAACTGTCACGCCGAGTCCCGGTACTGTCGATATGGAACAGTTAACGGCCACCATGCTGTCTTCCCGGTAAACGGAACTACACCCTATAGTTAGCTGCTAGCCGCGGAGCTAACAGTTAGCTGCGGAACATCTGGCCGCAGCTAGCTCTCCGTGAAGCGGCCGACGATGGTCGCAGTGACGGCAGCTGCTCCGGTGGAACGGCCCGTCCCCGCTCTCCGTTTAACCCGCGCTGCTGGACCCGGACAGACCCGCACAGCGTTCATGTAAACCGCTGAACCGTGCGTGTCGGTCCCGCTGCGGCGCTCAGACCCCGCACACACCGCAGCAGCAGCCATGCAGGCGGCCCAGCTGCAGTACGACTTCTTCAACGAGGAGAACGCACCGAAATGGAAAGGCCTGCTGGTGCCTTCACTGGAGAAGGTACACACAGTAATACGCACGTACTTGTACTTCAGTCTTTTCGAGGACCCTCATTAACATAATGCATTCCCCAGCCCCTTACCCAACCCTAAACCTGATCCTAACGTTAACCCAAAGCCAGGTATTAACCCTCGAACGGATCTTTGAAGTTGTGATGATCAGCTAAAATGTTCTCACTCCACAATGTCTATAATTCCAACCGGGCTTCACAATGATGGAGGTAAATGGTACATACAGTAACACACACTTCAAGATCCGATCTTCAAGTGTGTGTGTGTGTGTGTGTGTGTGTGTGTGTGTGTGTGCGTCTGCGTGCTGGCCGATGTGCTTTTGAAGTTTTTTGGGTGGTTTTCAGGGTGCGAGGCTGTCCGTTGCAGTCTGACCCACCTGGTGTGTGTTGGTGTCTGTAGCCGTCTGTTGGAGTCTGCAGGTGTCTCTCTGGTGGTATCTGAGTTGGCCATCTTTTTAACATGACCTCGGTCTGATGTTCTGTTGAGAATGTCTGTGAAGTGTTTACACCATGTAAAACACAAAGTTGCATCAAAAAGGTCATTAAGACCTGAGTTAAACCTTGTTTTAAATAGTAAACAAAGTTGGAATCAGCTGTCAGTAATTAATACAACCAGTGAAAAACACTGATTTTTTACAGCAGTAGTAGTTTTGCTTTTATCTTAATCATTTGATTGCTCTAATGCATCAGTAATAACTTTATGTTTCGGGTCGGTCCTCATCAGCTATAGATGAGTGGGGTTTAACAAGGCAGGGCTACATCAGAAGGTGTCAATAAAAATGTGTAATGATTCTTAATGAGGCAAATTTTAAATATTAACAGCTATTCAAAGGCCGTGGACTAAAAATAGTCACCATACTCATTGATAAAAATAATAGTGAGTTGCAGTGCTATCTGAGAAGCATGAGGTGTAAAGCACCCTGCTGTGATGGAAAACCATCACATGTGAAACATCCAGGCTGCTGTTTGCTCAGCCTGTTACTTGATGATCAAAATAAGACAATTTATGTTCTGTCCCTCCGCTTTTTAATTATAATGTGAAATTCAGACACAAACATCTGGGATACTGAGTCTGGTATCATCCGGTCTCCATGGAAACAGAAGCCATTTGCACCTGCATCATTAACATTGACAGTTTCAATCTCAGTTTTATTTATTTATTTAGTGCTAAATCACAACATCCATTATCTCAAGGCACTAAGCAGAGTAAGGTCAAGACCATACAATATTGTAAAGAAAAACCAACAGTTCCCATGATGATGAAGAACGTGGTGACAAAAACGTGGTGAGAAAAACTCCATTTTAACAGGACGGAACCTCCAACAGAACCGGACTCAGCACTGGGGGGCATTTGCCTTTAGCAGCTGGTTTGAGAGGAGAGAAATGGGGGGGGGGGCTCTTACCATTAGATGAGAGATGGAGAGATGAACAGTTAGCATGACAGCCTGCAGCTAACAGTTAGCATGTTAGCAAACATATTAGAAGCAGCTGAGTCAGTCAGCAGCTTCTTTTGCTGAGAGAGAAATGGCAGCTCTGAGCCACACAGAGCCGAGCAGTAAACAGTTCAACGCCCCCTGTATTATTGCAAAGTATTATGCACTGTATTCTTACAAAGCATTCCAAATACATTAAATAAAATAATAACATTATTAGTAATTGTTATTTCCCCATGCAAACCACATCCACAAGTGTGGCCCGGATGACCAGACACTCTTTTCTCAGCCTTCTGTGGAAGACATTAACAGCTGTTCCTTGATGCTGCAGTCACAACAAAACCATGAAGTCACATCACTTGTTCCGCCTGCTGTCTGTGTTGTTGGAATAACAGAATGAAAGGTCTCCACCAGGAGAGTTTTGCAAGAAAACCCCCCACCGCACTCACGTTAGACAGCAAGCTACAAGAAAAGTTGACATTAGCTTACGTGAGCGTTAGCTAGCCACTTAGCAAGCATTGGGACAGTACTGTCACTGAGCAGTGAGCAACTTAAACAGAAATGTTGTAGAGATAGCGGTGCGTGCTGTTGGTCACAAACATGGTGTTAACCTGAGATAAGACAATTAGAAACTGCCTTTGTAATGTGTTGAAATACTGTAACTAGATATGTTGGGTGCGTGAATGGAGAATGTGTCTCAACTTCCTCTATCTATCATTTCAAATTAAAACATGTTTGCAGAGTTGGGTAAATTAGACTTGATGAAATGTCATGAAATTCCGACGCAGTGGCTCTAATAATTTTTACTGTGCCTTGGTGAAATGTGTGTGTGTGATAACACTGACAGATACTGGACACAACAGCCTTTTATCTTCCACTTTAATACATGTCTTGCTTGGTTTCTACCTGGTTTTCCCTTTCAACAGCCTCAGGATGGTGGAGGTGGTACTTTATGGGTGTTTATTTTCCTTCCAAACACATGTATATATTATATACAAAAGAGATGTTCCTCTGTTGTTAGCAGCTGTTCTTAAACTGTATCTGCTGTTTGTCGCGTAGCGGATGGACAGAAAAACAAAAGTAGGAGGAGATGCAGTGACACGTTTACGTGACACTGAGACATTTGATCTTAAGTCAACATCAACATATTTGGTATCTTAAGCAGAACCCTGAACCTCAAACTGTTGTTGATGGTTCATGATCATCAGTCTGTCTGCAGAGGAGCAGCTTCAACTGGTGCAGTCAGTTTGTTGTTGGTTGAACAGAAGCATGCAGGCCAGTGTGTTCAAACACAACTCACCTGTATCTCCTGCATACAGGTGAAGCGTTTCACATCCACAGTCAGTGTGCTGTCTGTCCTGCACTCTTAAAGGGGCACTCAGTGGGTTTTTACAGCCTGGCTCTATGGATGTCTTGGAGGATTTTATTCCAGCATAAATCTGTAAATTATTGTCAGTTAGTCTGTCACAGTTGTGTCATTCTTGATTTCCCCCTGCCACAGCTAACTTTAGCATGCCTGTAGCCGATGCTGAAGAAGTTGAACCCTCCATCAAATAACAAAAATGATGTTGAAATTAAGATTGTTATTACAGAAAGAGTAAAGTTGTGAAAACAAATATCAGGTAGCCACCTGGTTTATCAGCAGCACCTCTTTGTGTTTCATGTCACTGTAACTGTTGAGCTGTTGCTTTCTCTTTGCTCATTTAACATCCTCATCTTTTATCTTGACTCCATGTTGTTTGGTGACATCATCAGAGTTTGTACCCTGCCCTAATCCACCAGAAACACTGAAAACACCTGTACAGGTGGGTCAGGTCTGTAGCTTGTACAGGTGTGTGTTGCTTAATTGTTCAGTGAAGTCAGACTCTGGTTCTGTGGTATTTCTCATGTCTGTAGTCAAACAGTGTTGTGGTGGAAACAACAGGCAGAGCCCCACCTGCTGTAACAGCTGCCCTCCTCCACATGGTGGCAGCACACGGTCAGTTTCATTGCAGGCTGATGGACAGTCACGGAGCAGTGCATGCTGGGAACTGTTGACAAAACCAGACTTCATATGGATTTCTTTTTGCTGTCATTAAAAATTTATTTAACGTGTGTGTGTGTGTTACAGGTGCTGAAACAGGTGCATCCTAAACTGTCGTCACAGCTGGAAGCGCTGGAGTACATCGAGGAGCTGATCCTGCTCCTGCTCAGTATGCTGTGTCAGGCACAACCCCGCACTGTGCAGGATGTTGAGGTGATACATATACATGTGTATATATACAGTATACACAGTCAGGAGTTGTTCATGGTTTCATTGGATGTGCCGACTCTTTAGTCCACCTTGGTTCAAATTTATAGTGTAATACGTGAAAACTGAAACTGTTTAATTTGCTGTGTGGATTTGACATGTTAGATACAAGCTTTTCCCTGGATGTCAGAGAAGCAGGTGTTTGAAAGATGTCAGATTACAAAAACCCTCATATCTGCTGAAGTAAAGCCTAACATCCTAACAACGGTTAATTATTGATCTCTGCAGGCACTTTCTTGTCATACTAACAGCTTTGTTTAAGATTTATTTTATATTTCATCTAACATTTGCTTTTAATCCAGTTAGATGTAGTAATCCACAGAAACAAGGACCCGAGTCTGTATATGAAGCTAATTAGAATCAAATCATGCTTAAATGTGCCAAATCTGTCAGAATGACAAATCGTTTGATTTTTATTTACAGCTACACACACATTCATGGTTCCTCAGAATAACACACTGCTGCTGAGTGTTTATTCTAATTAAAAAAAACAACAACATTTGTTCAGCAGCTTTTATGCTACCCTTACCTCACATGCAATACAATCTGACTTCTTGTTTTATCAATTTAACAAAGTAAGAAGCTGCCATGAATTCAAAATACAACAAAAATGAGGCAGATATATGTGAAACTAGAGAAGAAGTGACAGTGACAAAGTGATTTTATCCCAAACTTACTGAAAAAGTGTTTCTTTAAATAATTATTATTAATACAGCAGGTTAACAGACAGTGGGAATCTGTAGTCTAACCTGTGATGACGCTTGTACCTGATGACATCACTGTGAGGCTGAAGTGTGATTGGTCTGGTTTGTTTCTTGTTTCCAGCTGATGGAGGCTACAGTGAGATAATGAGGTGCTCTCTGGTAAAACACCACAGACTTCTGGTGGTTTACCACACTGACCCCCCCAACCCTTGACCTTTGACTCCCCCTCTGACCTCTTACCCCTCACTGCTCCTCAGCCTCAGATCATGTGTGTGTGCTGTGTTCCTGTTTGGTGACGTGTTGAGTCATTTGATCTCACTGAGTAGGTGGTCCCTACCTGTCTGACATTAACCCCTGATGTTCACAGGATCCAGCTGTGTCTTGTTGTGGCTTACTCACAGCTTCAATGATTCAGAGTGAACCTAGGACTCAAAAACAACAAACAACCAAGCCAACAAAGACACTTTGACTGAACCTGACCCCCTGAAATAAATCAAAACCAGGAAAAACAGCTCACCCCTACAGCTTCAGTGTTTTCAGTTAGTGTCCCTCCATCACAGCTCTGCACTGAAGACTGGTGAAGCTTCATATTAATGTCAGTTAAACTTAAGAATACATTTGTACTGTGGATTTTGTCCTCCATCATGGCAAGACAATCCTGTTTACATATTCATATGAACACCAGACTGTTGTTTTAAGAAAGAGTGTGAAGCTTTCCTTTAGTAGTGTCAGCCTATGTTAACAGATCACAGAGATGAATGTGGGTCCATCTAAATGAGCTTCAGACACGGAACTGCTGAAAAAACAATCACGATTCTGGCCATAAATAGAACACAACACAGCTGGATCCTGAGGTGTACCTGTATGATGTCATGAGTAGAGACAGCAGCTGAATGGCTGCAGTGAACTTGGGCACACAGAGAATGTCCAGATGGGAGATTAGTTTTGCTTACTGGACACATGTTGTAAAAATATGCTCCAGGACTTCAGAGGTTCTGTAGTTTAAAAGGAACAAGTCGGGCTTGTTTCTGTGCATGACTGACAGATGGTGACTCGTTTGATTGCGCTGTGTCTGACACCTCTGTCCAGATGTGCAGTTATAGTGGAGGACAACTGTGTCCTGCAGTATGATCCTGTAACTTTGAAATAGAAACAAACAAACAGTGCTTTCTGTTTGAGTCTGTTGTTTGTGATAGATAGGGCCACATTTGATCAGATCAGGTATTTAGACCAGATGAGTCAAGATGTTTAGTGCAGATTATAGATGTTTAGACCAGACCAAATGAGTCAAATGTTTGGACCAGTTGAGTACAGTTGAGTCTGGTTGCTGTCCTCACCGCCATCCCCCTCGTCCCCTCAGGATCGAGTCCAGAAGAGTTTCCCTCATCCCATTGATAAGTGGGCGATTGCTGATGCTCAGGCCGCCATCGAGAAGAGGAAAAGGAGGAACCCACTGGCACTGCCCGTCGACAAGATCCACCCACTGCTCAAGGTGCCACAACTGTCTCCATCATCGCACAACATCAATGTATCAATATGACTGCATCATCACATCACTGTATCATTATGATTAAATCAGCACCACGTCCCTGCTGCCCTGTGCTGACCCTGTGTTTCCCATGATGCCTTGTGTCATCAGGAAGTGCTTGGGTATAAGATAGATCACCAGGTGTCGGTCTACATGGTGGCGGTGTTGGAGTACATCTCTGCTGACATTCTGAAGCTCGCCGGAAACTATGTCCGGAACATCCGACACTTCGAGATCTCCCAGCAGGACATCACTGTGGCCATGTGTGCTGACAAGGTACACACTCAAAAAACATACACACACGCACAGACCCTAAGGGTGGATGTAGATAATGAGTTTTTCTATGATTTGCCATACCTCCATATTAAGACAAATACCATGATAGCGATTTGACTGTGGGTTCATACTTGTTGGTAAATGTGGTAAATGTGAAAATCAAACTTAAAAACATTATAATAATCGCCCTTCCTCTCCTCACTTGTCTGTCTCTCTGTGCAGGTATTGATGGACATGTTCCACCAGGATGAGGAGGACATCAGCGGTTTCCCTCTGATGGACGAGGAGCCGTCAGCCAATGAGGAGCAGAGCTACTATGAATTGGTGAGGAGCTTCATGTCTGATGGTCGACAGTACCTGAGACAGCTCAACCTGCTCATCAAGGTGTTCAGAGAGCCCTTCAACTCCAGCCCCATGGTGTTCTCCCAGCACGTATGTATCAGGCAGCACCTGCTGTACCTATCTGATCAATCCGATCGATCCTCTGCAGTTTGATCAGGCTAACTGATCTGTCTCCATGTCAGGATTTGGACAGCATCTTCAGTCGGATTGTAGATATCCATGAGGTGACGGTGAAGCTGCTGGGTCTTATTGAGGACACAGTGGAGATGACAGATGAAGGAAGTCCTCATCCTCTAGTGGGAAGCTGCTTCGAGGACCTGGCTGAGGTCTGTGCACCTCACCTGTGTCACTGGATATGCCTGTACCTGTGTGTGTGTGTGTGTGTGTGTGTGTGACTTATCACTAATTCTGTCTGACGTGTGATTTGATGGACAGGAGTTGGCCTTTGACCCCTACGAGACATACGCGCAGGACATCCTGCGTTCTGGTTTCCATGAACACTTCCTCAGTCAGGTGTCCAAACCTGGAGCTGCTGTTCACCTGTCGGTAAGCCCTGTCCCCTGACAATGACATTATAATCGTTTTTCCAAGGGACAGTAAACTCTCCGGCTTCGATCATCAGAACAACAGATGAACTGTTTTTTAACCCAAACTCTAACCCATAAAAGTCAAAAATGTTCAAGAGGCCTGTGGACATGATAACTGGAGAAGTGAAGTCAACTATGACTCCCAGGGTGCATTTTACTGATAAACAGCCAATCACAGAGCTTCACAGTCTGCTAATCATTTCACTGTGTAGAAACTTGAAGAGACATTCTTTAACTATTCTGTCTTCTCCAAACCAACAGCAGCTAATGCTCATGGGTACAGATTAGAATTGATTAAAATACACAATGAGCAACAACTCTTGACAGACTGTACACACCTGTCAGAGGTGATGATGATGATGATGATGAAGTTGCCATCTGTGTCTGTGTGTCTTCAGTCCATCTGTGAAGGTTTTAAAGAGGCTGTTCAGTATGTTCTACCCAGACTGCTGCTCACTCCTGTTTACCATTGTCTGCACCTGTTCGAGATCCTCAAGGTAAGATCACTCCACCTGTGCGCTAGTATTACACATGTCCTGTAGTCCAGGATGAAGAGCACCCCTTTACCTTTTTCTGATCTTTAGGGAGATACCTCAGTGACTGAGGTTTGATTAAAAAAACTGATCAGGTGATTCTTACACAAAACCATCAGTGGTCCAGAGGTCCAGGTGTGTCCCTACACCAGAATTCACCCTTTGTTATTGTAGGTTGCTGTCATTCTCAGATTGAGAGATGCTTAACTACAGAAACTAACAAACAGACAACAACTAAATGATATGGAAAAAGTCAATCCTACCCTGATTTCCAGTATCACACTGGTGTTCCCAGTCAGACCAGTATCCTTTGGGTCCAGTCCTGGTCTGGGACTTTCCACAGTGTAGCTCTAAGCTCCTTTGTTCCAGCTGAGGTTAAATCTCTGAAATACCTCCAGTCATGTTCTGCAGATTATTTCAGGGCTGAGGGGATTGGGGGGAATGGGTATCCTGATCTGATCTGGCCTGATCCTCGGTTCTGAAGGGACAGGACAGATGAGCTCCTGTCAGATTCTACCGTATTCTATTGTTTCTGCTCACATGCTGCTGCTGGATCTGTCTCTCATCTCGATCAGGCTTGGTCAGATCAGGTATTTATGTAGTTCAGGTGTGTTCAGTGAGAATATAAATCCTATCCACGTCCACAGTTGGTCCTGAAACCTGAGTAATATTCTGTGGTTCCTCTGTCCCAGTGGGGATGTTTTCACCATCTTAATTGTTAATGTACAGTCTGTAAAAGAGAGCATACCTGCACAGGTGCTGATCACAGTTGCATGTTTCCATAGCAACTGGAGGAGAAGAGTGAGGATGAGGAGGATAAAGAGTGTCTGAAACAGGCCATCACAGCCCTGCTCAACCTGCAGAGCAGCATGGAGAGGATCTGCTCCAGGAGCCTTGCCAAGAGAAGGCTCAGGTATGTCACCTGTGCGCGCCACTTACATCCACCTCTCAACACTTTCACGTTCACACACTTATATACACCCATAAGAGAGGACCCAGGTTGGTCGGAGCTCCACCCTCCTCCACTCTAAATGAAGGGACTCTCCTTCAGAATAAAAGAAACCCACAGTCCTTCGTGAGGTTTTTGATTAGGTAAGATGATCGAGCTTCTGTGGAGAAGAGAGAAGAATGTTTGTTTGTAAAGATTTAAAGTAACAGTGTAGAACATAAAAACACAACACTGAAACTGTCAATAGTAAACAATCAGGACAGATCCAGATGAAGATCTAGGTTCAAAATTTAGATTCAGATTCAAATTCAGCTCCAGATCCAGATTAAGGTTCAGATTCAGAGATCCAGATTCAGGTTCAGCAGGAACAAAGAGGGCAGCAGATTGACCTTGTTAACGCAAACACACACACACACACACACACACACACTCAATGCAGAGAATCACACACAATCAGTACACACACAAGTCCTGTGTGTCGGACTCCTCCCATCCTCCCTGCACTAAAATAGAACACAAGGGGAGGGGGGGTTCGTTAGGGTCGTAGGTTGGGGGGTGTTGTTAGAAGGAAGTAGCGTCAGTATCTGGGCGGTGCTGCTCGGCTGCTTATTGTTCTCTGTTTGTTAGAAAGAAAAGAACTCGGAGAGGAGACGCTGCTACTGCTGCCGTTATTTTCCTTTAAAAAAGTTTCAGCTTCAGAACACTCTAAGGAGCAAGAAGAGGAAGAAGAAGAGGAGAAGGAGAAAGACACATGGGTGGATGATTGCCGGGTGGATATGAGGACGTAGGTGACTTCACTGTCTTCTTTGTGTTTGAGCTGCACAAAAGGCCGATTGGGCTTTAGTGGTGGCGGTAGGTTGAGGCAGGTGGGGGTAGGCTGTGGGTAGTTTACGGAGGCAGATGAACGCAGGTAGGGGTAGATGGGGTTGTTGATGGAGGCAGGTGGATGTAGATATGGGTTGTTGGTGGAGGCAGGTGGATGTAGATATGGGTTGTTGATGGAGGCAGGTAGGTGTAGATGGTGATTTCAGGCAGACAAAGACAGGTAGGGGAAGATGGGGGTAGATGGGGATTGCTGATGGAGGCAGGTGGGTGTAGATAGTGGTTGCTGACAGACAGGTGGGGGTGGATGGAGGCAGGTGGGGGTAGATGGGGGTTGTTGATGTGCTCGTTGTGAAACAGTGCGCTGGCATACCTCAGGGGTTTATGTTGTAAACTGATTAGTGAGCTGCAGCTGAAACGGAGCGACTGGTCTGAACTGGATAAAAATAAAGGAGCAGACCGCTCAGTTTTACGGCGCAGACATCCTGCTCATCATATTCTGCTCCACCCATCAGTGATAACATTGATTCATCCGTTTGTGCTATGATAACACGTGAACATCTCCTTTGATGTAAAACACACAATCCCTCCTCACAGCGACAGGGCGGCAGCAGTGACGTTACACATGTACCAGCAGGTGAAGTTTCAGGTGGAGCGGGGGAGAGATCACCACAATGGAATTCTGACATCGCTATATATCAGGTGCAGCATGATTATCCCCCAGTGTGCTTCCTGTTTGTGATTCTGAGGTGTTCCACAAACAGACTGGTGCTTGAGCTCCTCACTCGTGTTGCACAGCACACAGATAGCAGAAAGGAATGGTGGTCCCCTGCCGTTAAACACAGTACAATGCTTTACTTTGCTTCTACTGGTTCATAAGGATATCTGGGTTTTCATAGGAGCTTTATTTCCTGTGGGTGGCATCGATATGAAACAATGCTGTTTAATAAGTGATATCGGGTTTCAGATGGAAAGTCAACTGTCCTGTAAATCACATAAGTCCTGACACTGATGAGGGAGGGTTGTTGGGTTTGGCCAGTGACCACTCTATAAAGGAGGAGTCTGGGTGTGTGTGTGTGTGTGTGTGTGTGTGTGGGGGGGGGGGGGGCTGCAGGAGTCTTTTATGTCATTATGGAAAGCGGGAGGCCTGAAGTTTGACTACCTGATTAGTTAGTAGATTTGGCATCACAGATGCGTACAGCTGGGTATCATCTATGTAGCAGAGGAAAATTTGTTGTTGATAACTTTCACTGATGCTATAAAAGACGAGCTGACGGTTTGGATAAAGAAACTGTTGATATGGCTTTGATTTACCTGCGTTCAGAGAGTCTGGCCTCAGGACATCCCTTCACGATGAGATAGACAAGTCCATTTGGCATCTTAACGTCTGCGAGTAAGGAGCAGGGAAAAATGCGTCAGCCTACTCAGGCATTTGCATTGTGTTTAAGTCCATGTTTGACCCAGATTTGGGTGAATGTCGGCGAGCACTTTTTCTTCTTCGTGAGTAAACCTTGGGGGTTTCTGGATTTTTTTCTCTGAGCAAACTGAACCGGAGTGGAGTTTCTTTGAGTTTTGTTTGTTGGAATTGAACTGGCAAATCCTGCAGTGGAGATTTTATTTTACTTTATAAACTCAGCTGAATTGTATCAAACTGAACTCAGTGATAAAGAACTTTTTGTCGTTGGTTTGGTGCAGATTGGAATAGAACAGTGAGTCAGCACTTTAATGCTCCTCAGACTCACTGCATGTGAAAATGAGATCGCCTCTCCATTTATCATTTTACTGTGTGTTTAACACTGATTTTATTTTGAAAACCATCTATGTGAGTTCATGATTGGTTTGGGGACGACGTCGCTATTGAAACCTAGAACCTGGTCTGCTGGTAGTAGTGTGTGATGATGTCACTGTGTGTTTAACAGTCTGGCTGTTTGTCCGAGCTGAGGTTGGAGGTCCTCCTGCAGTGACCTCACTTCCTGCTGGAGCGTGCGGCCATCGCGGTGGCCTCGCTGGTTTGTACCGACTCCGAACACGTCATCCAATCAGAACTCACCCAGCTGTCACATGACGAACATGTAGAAAGCAACCCAATGATGAAATAGAGGAACAGTTCACCCAACAATGATACAAGTCTGTACGTGTTTACCTGCTCCAGATGGGAGAACCAAGCAGGATGCCACTTCTCCAGTAAATATGAAAGTCTGTTTATATTTCTTTTCCTTTTTTTATTTTTCCATTGTAAGGGCTTTCAACTGAGGGAAGGGTGGCTGATTCACAAGGCTTCCCAGTCAGGGTCTACTTACAAGCTTTTTCCAGTGCTTTCAATCATACCACATGGTCTTCCTCAGTAGAGTGGTGAATGTTTTTTTTTTTTTTCTCTGTGTGGGTTCAGTAAGTTTGTTAACTGCAAAATCAGTCCAGAGATTAACATTATGTGGCTGCTTTATCAGTCTGTGATTTTGTCTAACAAAACATTAGAAACACTACTGAATGCTGATTCTACTCAAAACCTCATGTAGTTTCACCGACATGAGACCTTATGTGTGTGATCAATAATGTTCTCTTTGCGTAGACAGACAGACAATTAAAGTAAACAAAATATTAACTCTCTCTCTCATATATATATATATATATATAGTGACTTAAACATGCAGAGGTGGTGAATGTGAATGTTGTTTTTCAGCTGAGTGTGTCAGACAAAACCCAGGATAAAAAAAACAATACGATGTTTAGAGCTTCAACAGAGGTTTGTCTTTGAGCTTTCCTCTAAAACCATCTGCAGATACAAATGAACAGTTTCTCCAGTGGTTCATTGCTGATGATAGTTGGAACAAATCTGAAACAACAAACTGAAAAACTGAACCTGGAACAGGCCCCTGACCTTTGTTTAAAGCCACTCTGCTGTTATATGTTGTAGATATCAGTGGATCTGTTCACTGTGGGAACTGGAGGTGAATTTAAGTGTTTTTTTCTGCCACCTTTATATTAGCAGCTGTGCAGTCAGATGTGAAAACATAATTCATCCTGCATTTTTGACACTGAGAGAGCGAATCCATGATCAGGTCAAAACAGAACATTTAACAATAAATAACAAGAATAAACTCAGGAACATAAACATACACTCAAGTACCTGTGGTGTGTTTAAATGCTCTGGTTGTGCAGGTCTGACAAGCAAATGTGTTAGTGACAATGCTGATGAAGGAGCTGCGGTGGGAAGCTCATGGTGAACTGTTCCTTTAATGTAGCGTGAACAAAATCCTGATGAGACCAGGTTCAGGTCTTAGCACTAACACCTCCGTCTTCACTGAAATCAGAACCTGAAGAGTCCTGATTAACTCTGTCTTCTTCTTCTTCTTCTTCTGTGGTGTGCAGCGAGTCAGCGTGCCGTTTCTACAGCCATCAGATGAAGGGGAAGCACCTGGCCATCAAAAAGATGAACGAGATCCAGAAGAACATCGACGGCTGGGAGGGGAAGGACATCGGCCAGTGCTGCAACGAGTTCATCATGGAGGGCACGCTGACCCGTGTGGGCGCCAAGCACGAGCGCCACATTTTCCTGTTTGATGGCCTGATGATCTGCTGCAAGTCCAACCACGGGCCGCCGCGGCTGCCTGGCGCCGGCTCAACAGCAGAGTACCGGCTCAAAGAGAAGTTCTTCATGCGGAAAGTCCAGATTAACGACAAGGACGACAAGGAGGGCGAGTACCGGCACGCTTTCGAGATCATCCTGAAAGACGGGAACAGTGTGGTGTTTGCCGCCAAGTCAGCGGAGGAGAAGAATGGCTGGATGGCGGCACTGATCTCGCTGCAGTACCGAAGCACGCTGGAGCGCATGCTTGACTCAGCCATGCTGCAGGAGGAGAAGGAGGAGCAGATGAGGCTGCCGGGAGCCGAGGTGTACCGCTTTGCTGAGCCGGACTCCGAGGAGAACGTCGTGTTCGAGGAAAACGTCCAGTCCAAGTCCGGGATCCCCATCATCAAAGCAGGCACGGTCCTGAAACTGATCGAGAGGCTCACCTTCCACATGTACGCAGGTGAGAGACAATGTCACACAGGCGACACACACATTTCCTGCTTCCACACCTTCAGATTAAATGGATATTATTTAATTCGATTTGATCGATCGCTTCCCTGAGCCAATGGGCGTCCAGTCTGAGACTGAATCTGTTTTCAATCCAGAGCGATAAATCTGATCCAGGTTCAGGGCTCTACAATAAGCTCTTATTTTGAAAGAATTACGCTATTTTTGGACCAAATAAATCTCTTCATTTCAAAGGTCACTCTGCTGGGGTTTCTGGGTAACATTCTGAGCCTGTGGCTCTGTTAGATCACTTGCACTCAGCACTGCAGAGGGTCAGATTGAACTGGAGTTTCTCTGGCCAAACAGTCATGTTGGCAGGTAAATGTGATGTCATCGGTGTTGGAGGTCAAAGGCAGAGTTTGGCTGTTGCTGTTCTGCAGTATGATGGGTAAAAAAGTGGCAGAGAAAGCTGGAAAACGGCTACATGTGTCCGACAGAGCGGAAACAAAGCTGCTGACTCTGTTTTTACTCTGATTTCTGTGTGGTGCTCCAGAATTATACACATTATTAGGTGTGTGTGTCTGTGTTTGTGTCTGTCTTTGTGTGATTATATCTATTCTATCTTTGTCTGTGTGTCTCCCTGTATATGTGTGTGTGTGTCTCTCTCTCTCTCTCTCTGTGTGTGTGTGTGTGTGTGTGTGTGTTTCCTGTCTGACTGTTACCCAGGCGTCTCCTCTTTGTTTCCTCTCAGTGTTCTCACCGGCCTCTATTAAACTCAGAAACCGTTGTGTTCGGTCACCGTTCTCATTCTTTGCATCTTTAAACTGAAACCTGGACCCTGTCCTGGTCTGAACTGGTCTTTATTGAACCTGCCCCCGTCCAAATAATCAGCGTCCATCTACTTCCTGTCTCTGTTATCTCCTTCAGATCCGAACTTTGTCCGAACATTTCTGACCACGTACAGATCTTTCTGTAAACCTCAGGAGCTGCTGGACCTGCTCATGGAGAGGTGAGCTCACAGAGGCCGGTCACAACACTCCAGACGCACTCACAGTTAACACTAGTGGTGGTTTCAGCCAAATAACTACAAGTCCAGTTGTCACCCCTGCTGACCAATCATCGGCAGATCTCAGATCAATCATCATTTTAGGTTAATCTTAACATTGCATTACATTTGTTTTTTTGAGGTTACATGACAAGAGAAAATGGCTTGTATATGTTACTTCAGAATTGACCTGTAGTTATATTGTGTCAGATAATAACATATTGTCAGAACTCAGATCACTGACATAAAAAAATAAGAGTCATGATAACCTGGTTCTCATTACAGTCAGATTGACATTGATGCTGGACTTAGATATGTGCAGACATAAATTCACTGTCATGGCGCTGTGGACTCAGTTTTCATTGTGGTGAAGGCTGCTCGCTGCAGTCAGGAGATGGATGTACTGTATGATCTAAGACTGTGCTGATCTGAGGCCTGCCATGTGTTCAGGTTTGAGATCCCAGAGCCGAGGCCGAGCGAGGCGGATCAGATGGAGGGAGGAGAGCAGCCGCTCAGTGCTGAACTCAAACGCTTCCGCAAAGAGTTTGTTCAACCGGTCCAGCTCAGGTAGAGAACCGCACATGGTGCAGGGATTCACATACTGCAGCTCTCTGAGCAGGGAGGGGGTCCTGGGATCCGGGACCCTGGACCCTGGACCTGAACCCTGAGCCAAGTCTGATCTTTATCATGCTCACTCTACATTTCCACAAACACGCAAACAGCATCCATCATCCATCCATTTTGTTGAGTTGTGTTGAGTTCAGCAGAGAGCAAGAGAAACATGCTGATGAGACTGAACCTTGTCTTACTGCTCCTCCTTAACCTCCCCTCTGTGAAACCTTCTCCCCCTGCAGAGTGCTGAATGTGTGTCGTCACTGGGTGGAGCATCACTTTTATGACTTTGAGAGAGACTCTTACTTGCTGAGACAACTGGAGGACTTCATCGCCTCAGTCAGAGGTACGCACCTGACCTGAACTGTGATGTCACCTGGAGCAGGGTGGAGTCACTTGGGCCAGGAGGTAGAGTGACTGGTTGGACAACACCTGACCCCTGAGCTCTCAACCCAGTCAGTTACATACTCCACCTGGACTGCACAGTACACCAACGCAATACACCGACACCTGCTTATAGGACGTGTCAGACACATACACTTCAGTAAACACTTATCTACAAGTAGGTGATGTCATGTGTTTCAGGTAAGGCGATGAGGAAGTGGGTGGAGTCCATCACTAAGATCATCCAGAGGAAGAAGCAGGTGCAGGTGAGCGTGCCCAGTCACAGCATCACTTTTCAGAACTCCCCTCCTCCAATCGAGTGGCACATCTGTAAACCAGGAAACACGGAGCTCTTCGACCTCATGACGCTGCACCCCATCGAGATAGCCCGCCAGCTCACCCTGCTTGAGTCGGACTTCTACAGGTAATGCACACACACCTGCCTGAACTGTCACGCGTGTCACACGCGTGTCTCACACCTGTCTCACACCTGTCCAACCTCCTGCAGGGCAGTGCAGCCATCAGAGCTGGTTGGAAGTGTCTGGACCAAAGAGGACAAAGAAATTCACTCCCCTAACCTGTTGAGGATGATCCGACACACCACCAACCTCACCCTGTGGTTTGAAAAGTAAGACCTACACCCTCAACACACTCCACCTCCTTTGTTTCCTCAGGCTCACATCTCCAGCTACCCCTTTAACATCCAGTGGTTTCAAGAACTCCTGTGTTTCACCTTCATGAAGTCCAACCCTTAGCTTCACCTCCCCCAGACAGTAAATGGGTGGAGGTTTGGGACATGGCCTGCATGAGCACTGATCTGTGTGTGCTTTCTCTTTGCAGGTGTATTGTAGAAACAGAGAACCTGGAGGAGAGAGTGGCTGTTGTTTCCCGGATCATTGAGATACTGCAGGTTTTTCAGGAACTCAACAACTTCAACGGCGTTCTGGAGGTTGTCAGCGCCATGAACTCTTCACCAGTCTACAGACTGGACCACACCTTTGAGGTATATAATATTCTGAAATGTGAACTCAGCCTCTTTTGTATGCTGTTAGGACTGTTAGAGACAGGGCCCACAAGATCCAGGTGTGTCTTGTTAAGCTGTTGGACCATCAGTTCTGTGATCACAGCAACTCTATCTTTTCTGCCATAATGGCCCTTTTACACCAGAAATATGTGATGAGTAAAATGTCATGTCACAGAGATGTAAACTGGCCCTATTCTGCTTGGCTGATGGCATCACCTTTGACTCATCTTGTCAAGTTGAAGTTGAAGGTACATAAATAAGGAGGTTTGCTATTTTTTGTTTGCAGCAAATTCCAAGTCGACAGAGAAAAATCCTGGAGGAGGCTCACGAGCTGAGTGAAGATCACTATAAGAAATATTTAGCCAAACTGCGCTCAATCAACCCCCCCTGCGTCCCCTTCTTTGGTACGTTCCACCATACTGTCACCTGTAAATAAAGGGTAAAACAAGGAGTTCAAAGGCTTAATAATAAAGCTGTGTATCTCACAGGAATCTACCTGACCAACATCCTGAAGACAGAGGAGGGAAACCCCGACTTCCTGCGCAGACACGGCAAAGATCTCATCAACTTCAGTAAGAGACGGAAAGTGGCTGAAATCACAGGCGAGATCCAGCAGTACCAGAACCAGCCATACTGTCTGAGGGTGGAGAATGACATCAAGGTCAGTCTGACGATGAGGTTATTCAGTGTGTTTTAATCATCTGAGAGTTAAAACTCAGATATGTGATGAGGTCTTTCCCATGTTTGCTTTGGAGCAGAAGTTCTTTGAGAACCTGAACCCAATGGAGGACATGTCAGAGAAGGACTTTGCTGATCATCTGTTCAACCATTCTCTGGTGATAGAACCTCGAAATGCCAGATCATTACCTCGATTTGTAAGTATCACCAAGGCAATGCCATGTTTCACCCACCCAGCTGTTGGAGGCATTTGTGTTGATCTTAGTTAATTGTGTGAAATAAACAAGATGATATCTGTTTCACCTGTGCCCAGGTGAAGAAGTACACCTGCCCTCTGAAGTCTCCGGGGATCCGTCCCACCTCAGCGAGGCCGGGCACAATGCGACACCCGACACCGCTGCAGAATGAGCCCAGGAAGATCAGCTACAGCCGTATTCCCGACACTGAGGCTGAGGGGGGGGCCGTCTCCGCCCCCAACTCCCCCCCGCACCCCGCTGACTCCACCCCCTGCCTCTGCCGCCTCCAGTTCCACTGATGTAGGCAGCGTATTCGACTCTCCACAGGGTCCCAGCAGTCCTTTTCACTCCAGTAAGACTCGCCCACCGACCAGTCACAGAGCAAACTGTGTGTGTGTGTGTGTGTTTGTGTCTACAGTGAACTTGTAATTCTTCTCAGACTAACCTGCACTAACCTCCATCTCTCTGCACTTCTCAAAGCTGATCAGAAAACATCACTTTTACAAATTTAAGGTTAAATAATAATCAGTGATCAGAGATCAGTTATTTCAGATTTTAACTTCAAGTGAAACGGTATGAAGCTACTGAAGCATCTGTGGGGGTCTCCTCCTGCTCCCCCTCCCAGTCTTTCTTTTTCCTCCTGCTTCTCTTCTCATTATGTTTCTCCTGCTCCTCTTCTCAGTCCTCCACCTCTCACAGTGTTTCTCCTCCTATTCCTGCTCCTCCTCTCACGGTGTTTTTCCTCTTCATTCTGCAGCCTGCGAGACTATCTTTGCTGTGGTCTCTCTGCCTCACGGTCCACGTTAGTATGATCCTCCTGACTCTCCGTACATCTGCTCCGTCACTCATGTCCACCTTGCACGCACCTGATGACTCATCTGACCGACTGCCGAGCAGTTTAATCGGCTGAGCGTCAGGGCTGATCGTTCATCAGACAGATCTGTTCGGTGCATCTCATACCATCAAGCTCACCTGTCCTAACACTCACCTGTTAACCACATCCTGCCATGTCATTTACATCGTAGCAGTTTTTCTCCATGGAAACCATTAGATGACAGCTCACCATGTGGTCAAATGTCCTGTATCATGTGAGACTTTGCACCAATCAGCAGCAGGCAGGATGAACCTGTCCCATCAGGTTTTACAGTGGCCACTGTGCGGGGTGCGCTTGGCCAGTCCAGCACCTGTCTGTACACCTTTATGTTTGTGACGGATCAGAACAGGTGGACTGGACTGTACAGGTGTTCCTGACACAGTGGACACCCGAGCGTTTCTGTGACTGCAGGTTGTTGCTGTTCAGTGTCATCATCATGTGACCTGCGTGTGATAACGGCTGAAGTGAAGTTGTCTAATACGGTGTGTATCTCTGTGTCCCCTGTGGTCTCAGGGTCGTCCTCGGTTTCCTCCATGGTGAGTTTCAGTCGGGGTTCAGAGGACGCTCCTGTTCCTCCTCCCGTCCCTCCTCGCAGACGACCAGAATCGGCACCTGCTGAGTCCTCCCCCTCTAAGGTACCTGACATGTGTCCCATTAATTAATGAACCAAGTTGACAGTGTTCCACACTGACTGTCAAACTCTCTCTTTCTCTCCCCCTCCCCACAGATGATGTCGAAGTTGGACAGCCCCCCAGCTGTACCCCCTCGTCAGCCCACCTGTAAGCTCCTCCCCCCTCGTTACTCCTCATCGTTATCGTCGTCATCTCCCCCTGACAGTCCCCCCTCGCTGCCTCCTCGCGAGCCTCTCAGTTCTCCTCTGCACCTCCTACCCCCCCCTCAGGGCCGCCCACGCTGTGACCTGCTGCCTCAGGCCTTCTTCCCCTCCACCACATCCTCCTCCTCACCCTGCATCAGCTCTGCCCCTATTGCATCCTCGCCCCCCCTCCCTCCACCAACCCCAGTCACCCCCAGCCCTACTCCTGTATCCAGGAAGATGCCTCTGCCCTCCCCACCCCTTCCCCTTGTCCCCTTGGATGGGCCTCCTGTGCCCCCTCGTCACGGTGTCCCCAAACTACCCCCCAAGACCTACAAGAGGGAGTCTCTGAGCCATGCCCCCCTGCTGGACACCCCTCCTGCACTGTGATCGGACAGCCTGGACTTCCCTGGGGGGGTAGGCGGCTGATTGGACAGCTTATGGAGGGGCGGGGCTATATGTGCTAACACTACAGCTGATTGGAACAGAACAGACGATGGATTTAAAAACAACTGATCGAACAATCAGGACGTTCCGATCCAGACTGAGAGAAAATAAAATACAGATCATGTGCCCTTATTCTGAAAAACTGATTGTGGCCTCTAGCAGAATTTCAGAAAACGTTTGGAGAACATTCGTAGAACATTCGTCTGTCTGTGGTCAGATTTTCATTTCTGTTTGTCGTATGTGAGCTGAGACCTGATCGGATCCCCACGTGTTGAACAGAGACTGTGGATAATGTAGTCCTCCACAGGCTGAAGTGGACTCAAGGGGTATTGGTGTTTCAGGAGCCTTCAGGTACTGGACCAGAACCACAGAGGTACTGTAGTGGTTCTGGTGGGCCTGTTGTCTCTTATTGTTGATTGTAAACAAACGTGATGATTGCCTTCTTTGAAACAAGGGAATAAACGTGTTTCTATCACTGAGCTGGATGGACGACAGAACACACGCTCCACTGTTCACTGCTTCTTTATTTCATCTTCTGAAGGTCTACTGAGACCACGTCGGTCCACTTCATCTCCCCTAATTCAGTTCAGTTCACATTAGGTGCCAACACGAGGGGTCTGTTATTTCCAGATATAGACATTATTAGTGATTATGGAGACCAATACAAATAACTGATGGTGCAAGTTTATAATATATTCATGTCTGAGGATCATTAACCTTCAGATACTGTCCATTAATTTGTCCACTATCCAATCTGATCAGCATTTTACATTAACATCTCATGTTCCATTATTAAACATTTTTGAGTAAACTTAGACAATGTATCAAAATATTGTTTTATTTTGTACGTATCTCATTTTCATAAGACTGATGACATCTGCAAGTGAAGGGTGGAGCTTCAACCTTCAATACATTAGGCAAAAAGTCCCAAACTGGTTCCAGACCAGAGACAGCTGCTGAGAGAGAACAGATCTGGTTTGTGTTCAAGGATCAGTCTGGCTCAGATTCTGGATCAGTCTCTGGATGCGGTCAAGTATGATCTGGTTGGAGCTGTAGCAGTCTTCAGGTCCATATGGGGCCCCGATGGTCAGGACCCCTGCCACCCTCAGTTCATCCCCCTCCTCCTCCACAGGGATCTGATTCTTCTCGAGCCAGCTGCAGACGTTCCCCCTCCTCCTTCTCAACTCATTGGGGTCCAGGCTGCAGGTTCTCGGCGTGAGGAAGGAGGATTGGAGACGATCTACCGTTTCTCCATCAGCCTCTTGCAGGACCTGCACCTCCTCTACAGCGTGACCCATCACCACCTCCACCGATGTCCCTCCATCCTCCCTGAAGTCCACCAGGACCAGACTGCAGCAGGGACAGGACCACAGAATCAGACAGGGGCAGACCAGAACCAGATCAATACAAATACAAATATTCAGCCAGAAGTAAAGTCAAAGTTTACCAAAGTAAAGCTACAAAGGAAACGTCACACTATCAGTACAAAATGAAGTGCCTTCAGAATAAAAGGTCCTGCGTCGCTTGTATTTAAGTATTTCCATTTTCAGTTACTTCATATGTTTACTCTAGATACAGCCACTAACACCGATTTCTACAAACACGTGATCAGTTTATGGATTATGACTCGGTTTGTGAATGAATGCACTGAAGAAGTTTGATGTGAAACAGTTAGACCAGCTATCAGATAAATGTAGAGAAGAAGAAGATAATCTATAAAACAGAACCAAACCACAGCAGGTTAATTCGTCATTTTTTGTAATTCATCTATTGCGCCTTTGTAACTGTTACCTGTTGTGTGTGTGTGTGTGTGTGTGTGTGTGTGTGTTATCGGCGCATACCTGGCGGACACCGGGTCCACGGTGAGCAGCCAGCCGCGGTGCTCTTCATCTTTTCCTGCGGTCACCTTCACCATTTTATTGACATAACTGATCCACTGCAGTGGACCTAACAGAGTCCAACCACACTGCAGCATAGTAATGTTGAAACCAATTATCAATACACCTCTACCTCCTGTACGAGCTTCAAAATCCTCCGGAAAAAACAACCGACCGTTACAAGTGTTCCGCCTCTGCTTTATGGTCCTTCCACAGAGAGCCGCTGCTGCCCCCTGCTGGGAGGTGGGAGGACAACAAGTTTTATCTCACAAGTTCACCTAATACAAAATGCAGACGAAAAATAGATTAAAGGTATAAAAATAAATACTTATTTATTTATCAGAAATTTCAACAGCAGAATACATTTTAAAAGTTACCAATAAACATAGAGAGGAGAGGGGAATTTTGAAACTCTGACAGGAAGTAGTGTGTTGATCTGCGCTAACTTGATTTCGGCCGCAGTCAAAATCACGCAACTCGCAGCTGAGCTAACCCGCACTGACCAGCACAGAGAGCGGACTCTGCGGGGCTGCGGAGCGGCCGTGAAGATGTCCAGAAGCAGTCGGTACGGAGGAGGTAATACGCCCTGTGTTGTCATGTGTCGGTACCGGAGCTCTACCCGTGTCCGAGTTGCAGCAATTAGCATCATTAGCCTGTGAGAGCAGGATTTAGAGTTGAGCGCTTATTAACCGTCCCGTTTATTAAAAGCATGGCTATCAATGTTATTAATATGAATCCTTTAGTCTGAGCTCCGACCGCTGCGAGTTAAAAAAATAAATTAAGTCACTGTTGCATTTACCCACCAGTTAGCCTGCTAGCTAACATCACAGCTGTGATGAAATGTAACACATTAGTACATTTACTCTAGTTTGAAGTATTTTATTTCTTTGTTTCCGTTTCTTATTACTTTGTACTTTTACTGCACAGCATGATTCTGACAGCTCATATCCACGGTGATTTTACAAACTATATATACTTCATTTACTATAAAAATATACATAAACATGGTGCCTGTCCCACAACAGGACCCCTCTGCTCTCCCAAGAAACCAAAGAGATCTTAACAAAAAAAAGAAAATATTTTGTTGCAGCTCAGTGTGAAATTCTGCTTCTAAGTGATGGAGACAGTCCACAGTATTTATATTAATATAATATATATGGAGAGAGGAGGATTATTTATATGCCTAAATTAGAACTCTGCCTTTACTTAATGGTTATCTATAGGCAAGGGGCATTAAAATTAACAAGATTTTCAATGGAGTTTTGATAGACTGTCAAGACTGGAGAGTTTCAGTAGATACAGTTCAGATTGTTAAAGAGAAACAGGTGACATTTCTCATAACTTTTCTTTATATATTCACATTTATTTAAGATTCATCATATTTACATATGATCCTTTAATGGTCACTTAACAGACCTAGCCTCTGATTGGCTGTTTTATTTGGACCTTACCTGTCCATGTTTGTGTCTTCCACAGAAACAAAGGTGTATGTGGGGAACCTGGGGATGGGGGCGGGGAAAGGTGAGCTGGAGCGGGCCTTTGGGTATTATGGGCCCCTCAGGACTGTTTGGATTGCCAGGAACCCTCCTGGCTTTGCCTTTGTGGAGTTTGAAGACCCCAGAGATGCTGACGATGCTGTCCGAGGGTTAGATGGAAAGTCAGTAATCACACACATCGAATTCACAAACTAACCTTAAAAAAATCCCTTTTAATAGGAAGAAATCTCCAGCAGAGGGCTGGTGGGAAGTGGTGAAGAAGTGGCAGATGGGGGGTTGGCTTTCAGTTTCAGTGTTGTCTCTGGTGTTCGGTCTGTAGATCTGACAGTATTTTATTATTTCAGGGTGGTCTGTGGGAGTCGTGTCCGGGTCGAACTTTCCACTGGGATGCCTCGTCGCTCTCGGTATGACGGACCTCCAACACGTCGACCTTTTGACCCAAATGATAAGTGTTATGAGTGTGGAGAGAAAGGACACTACGCTTATGACTGTCACCGCTACAGCCGCCGGAGCCGGAGGAGCAGGTAACTGTGACAGCCACCACTCCTGCTGATATCACATGACATTGATCTGCTATTTGAATCCAGTTCCCTCTGAAGCTGAGCCACAGTCACTGGGACATACCAATGAGAACTATAATGTGATGTTGGGTCTTAAATCTGTGATGGATAATCACTTTGCAGTTGTCCTTTTCATACAAATTAATTGAACCCTGATTAGAAAATGATTGGCAGGAGTAAATATTCACAGGCATACAGTAAATGTGTCAAAGAATGTAAAACACTGCTGTGATTACTTTAAGTTACTTTAAAGTAATGGCGTGGAGTTTGTTGACTGGGGCTCAGCTGTGTTAATGTTTTTGTGTTTTTCTCTGAGATGTTACAGAAATGTTTTCTCTGAATGAAACACTGCAGCTGTCAGACCTGAGTCCAACAGGAACGTTTGATTTAAAACACAGGGTGTCCCAGCTTGATGCAGTTTATTGCATCACTGCAGTCATTAAACATTAATTTTACTGTCAGACACCCAGCTGTAAGTAAACCCCATCCTCCTTGTGGACTTAGTCTCTGATCAGATCTGACCTGGGATCAGGCCTGGTCTCTGAACAGACCTGACATGACCCCTGTGTCCTGTAGGATTCAGGTCTGCAGCCCTCTGACAGTCTGTATGTTGATCTTTGTGTGACTCTAACTGCTGTTGTAACTGAAATGTTGTGAGATATTTTTAACCGCTGCCCTGGTCAAAACCTTTCAGGTTTCATCGTTTGATTCAGACCCTTAAAGATTTCATGAGAGCACCTTGACTAAAGTTTTTCTGCTGAGCTGAGGCTGAACTGATCTGCTTAAAGATTTAGAGGGCTCTGAGACAGACCAGCACCCCGCCCTGTTAATTTGGCCAACAGTAATGTAACGAGGAAAAGACCCGCTGGACCGTGGTCCCTTCTAGAAAAACCTGCCTCGCTTCTATCAAGTCTCAATCAAGCGATTTGGTGTCAGTACGATCATCGTTAGAAATCTTCTAGATCATCTAGATCTGCTAGACCTGGTCCAAAGAGGACCAACCCGCAAAAGGTTTATTTCATCACCCATTAATGTTTTTACTGAATAAGTCCAGTGTTACTGTGTTTGAGTCTGTAATAGACTTGTTCTACCTCTGCATGAGTAATGTTAATCTATCAGCTGTAGTTTACAGTCACACTGCATCACTTTGTTTTACGAGGACTCTCTCTGGTCCTCTTCTCACTCCTGCTCCCTTGGTTCTGGTTTGGGTCCAGGTCCAGGTCTCGCTCCAGGTCCCGTGGGAGGCGTTACTCCAGCAGCAGGAGTCACAGCAGGAGCCGAGGGAGGAGGTGAGTCACGTGCTGAACATGAATCCATCAGGGATCTGAGTCAGGACTCTGGGCGAAGGATGGGAATTGGAACTGGTTGCAGTTGAACTGCTTCCAAACTGTCTGAACCATTTGAAGGTGTTCCTCCGAGCTTTTCAGATCCGTTAGACTCAGATTTTTTTCCCCTTTGATTTAAGAAAAACTCAATGGAAACAAATGCTGTACAAATATTCTCTCATCAAAACATCTGAAGAAGAAAAGACACTGCAGAGACTGTGAACACAATTCACTATAAAACATAATGATAGTAACTAGAAAGAAGAAGAATTTTAAGTCAGCCGGGCTCTTGTTTTGGTACTGCTGGTAGTTTTCACCTGTTGATGATGTCATCATGTCCAGGTCCAGGTCTTTCTCTCCTCGTCGCTCTCGCTCAGTCTCTTCCAGAAGATCCAGATCTACCACACCTGGGAGGTCAAGGTCAGACTCTGCTGCTGATGTCATTAGTCACACTGATGGTGTCATCACTGTTAGGACTTTATCAGGATATGTAATCAGAGTAAACCAGATCTGATATTTACGTGCTTATGGTTTGATTTATGTTCTCCTCCAGGACCAGATCCAGGTCCAGGTCTAGGTCCAGATCTAGGTCCAGGTCTAGGTCAAGGTCTCAAGGCCGGAGCAGGTGGGTGATATCAGCTGCTTCCTGTCTTAACATTTACTGAAAAAAACCTTTACAATAAGAGTCCTGTTATGACCCCAGATGGGAGACTTTCACAATAAGAGTCTGCTGATTATCGGTGAGCTTTTGATGTGTTTGATGATCTAGCATCTATTTGTATATCATAACTGATCACTGCGTTTGGTCATGTACCTGCAGTGACTCAGACAGAAGAGGAAAAAAGGGTTTGACATTTTATTGCTCTTAGGTTCTGTTTGAGCCTAGGTGTTGAGTGTCCATATGTTAAGTTCAGTTTGGTTTAGTGTTAAACTGTCTTCATCATTATAAATTATACTCCCGTGCTCCTCAGGTCTGGATCAGTGGGTCGGTCTCACTCTGGATCTCCCGCTACAAGGTGAGCAAGCAGGTTCTGGTTTGGTTCTGCTTCAGAGATCACATGACAGAGCAAGGATTTTCACTGAAAGAAATAGAACTTTAATGGTAATCCCCTCCCACTTTATGTATGTACACAGACTTGCAAGAACTGATTTCCTGTCATATTAACTATAACCTTCCTTCTCTCTTCCTCTCTCTCTCTCTTCCTGTGTAACCGATAGTCGTTCCAGCTCGGGGAGTTCAGTTGCAGACTGATGATCAGCTGAAGGTTTTTTCAGTTTTTCTCTATGTGAATTTATTTGATTTTCAAACTCTTTCAGCTGTTGTTGTATTTTGAGTTTTTCTATGAATGGATTGTGGTTCTCCTGTAGCTGCAGTACCTTCAGATTATTAATTATCATTCTTCCTGTCTATGTGTGGACTCTGTAGATGAGTTTATACTTATTGATGAGGACACAGAGCGTGTTTGTAGGCCATTTTACTTCCTGATAGTTAACACAGTGTCAGTGCACTGATCATATGAAGAGTCAATAAAGATTTATACATGAACAACCCTGTCATTTGACAGCTGACAGTTTAAATAAACTGAAGTTGATTTTTAAGTTAAAACCATCAGAACTCGTGACACCTGTGGCCACGCCCCCTCTCTGTGAGCCCTGCCCCTGTGATGACATCACCAACAGCTCAGAAGGGGTTTAAACCTGCAGAGAAACTTCACATCCTCACAGAAAGAGAAGAAGAGGGAGGAGAAGAAAATGGCTGACTCAACCAGCAGCCACCCGGACTCTTCATCATCATCATCCAACAACTCCTCCTCTTCCTTGCTCCGAGACCTAACAGACTCAGGTAACTGATTCTGATTCAGCCATTAAATTACGTTAATTTAAACTAGGAAGCTCATGCTATACTGAAGCTCAAAGGCTCCAGAGCACATACTAACTTTTTTTAGAGCTTCAACCATATGTCATGGCATTCAGTGAGTGGATGATCTGCTGTCATGGATACTGCTGACTTCAGATCATTATTTTAAAATGATGATTCACAATTGATAACTGTATCAGGTCTTAGATCAATCAGCTGATTGTTGAGGTTCCTGTTTGGGTGGCTATTCTGAATTATTTCTTACATTTTCATATGCATAACTGACCTGAACCCAGTCATCACTAATAAACCGCCACCTGTGTTCAACATCAGTTAGTCTGGATTTAATAATTCTTGCCGTCACTGTGGATGTGATTTTAGTCTGGAGCAGCATCACTCACACAGGAACAAAATATACTTGTTTACGTATTTAGCTATTAGCAGGTAGATGTTTTAGCTGGATTATCCAGCCAAGATTTTATTTTATGTGTATGTGTAGAGATGTGAGCTCATCTAACCCCCTCTGTCAGTGAATGATCTGCTGTTAACCCACACCTGACGGGTTAACTAGTGTGTCGGCAGGTTAGTTAGTTTGTTAATGAAGCTGTGTTCACAGACAAAGATGTATTGTTTTGCAGTCATATGACTGAACAGGTGACCTCCTCACTCGTATTATTAAGGTCATTGTGTTTCTGTAACAAGCTGCTTACTGTTGAGGGGTGGTCGGGGGGTTCATTTCAGAAAAGTACTGTAAAATAAAAGCCTTGATGCACTGAGAAAACAAAGTAAAATACTGGTGCAGTTTTCTTCAACTATTAAAGGGGCCATGAGTTGGTCATCATGGTCAAAGTCATACTCCAAACAAACAGGAAGCAGCATATGACCAGAAAGTTGTGGTGCCCCCCCTCTCATAAGAAACAAAGAAATGCACTTTGTTCCCTCTTCCCCTGTGCCATAACTGAACTGGCCACCTACTGTCCACCACAGAAGAAGAGAGACAATCACTTAGGAAGTGAAAACTCTCTGATCAGTATGTATGTTATGTTCTGATTCTTCCTTTGTCAGTTTCACAGAAATGCTCACGAACGCAGTGTTTGGTATGTGGCTCACCTCGCTAATAAATTCCACATGATTTCTGATCTGCAAAGTGCTAATCTGGATTAACGGCTGCTGTGATGGGGTCTCAGTGACCTTTAACCTGTGATGTCAAGATAAGAAAAGTCATATAACATCTGAGATATTCATCCACGCTGGATTCAGTGTTGTCAGACCGAGCAGTTTTTCACCTGCACGGATGAAAAAAAACTGGAGTGGGTTTTGATTCATTTCTGCATGAATGTATTTTCCCCTTTATATCTACCTGATGAACATTTTTGTCTCTGTCTGTGAGGACAGTATGTGTCCTCTCACATTGTGTTTTCAGTGTAAATCTAACCCTGCCTTTACCCTGCAGCCTTACAGCTCATCCACTGGAAACAACCGAAGAAGTCGGCAGCGGCGTTCGGCCTGTCGCTTCTGGTTCTCATCTCTGTGGCAACACTGTCTGTCATCAGTGTGGTGTCCTACCTGCTGCTGGCCTGCCTCTGTGTCACCATCACCTTCAGGTGATAACCAATCACAGTGCACAGAGTCTGCAGCCAATCCAAGCAGGTCCTGCTGCTCCAATAAGGAGTGTTATATAGTTAATATTGAGATAAATTCAGTGAATATTCATATAAGTTCAGTAAATGGTGTGATAAATTATGTCAAATGTCAGAGTGAACAATTACCCCATTTACAGGAAATGACGCCATCTTAACAGCCGTCTGCTTCCTGTTTGTAGGGTTTATAAATCAGTGATTCAGGCCATCCAGAAATCAGACAATGGCCATCCATTCAGGTAAATCACACACACACATTGCCTTTTGCTTATATACTTGTGAGGCCCCTCACTTACATAATAGTGGTACTAATAATGGTAACAAATGTCCACCTCTGTCAGGTCTCTGTTGGAGAGGGACATCTCAGTGTCCTCGGAGTCGGTCCAGCAGCTGGCTGATCAGGCTCTGATCCACCTGAACTGGTTCAGCAGTCAGACCAGGAGGCTGCTGCTGGTCGAAGATCTGGTCGATTCTCTGAAGGTCAGAATCATATAGGATGAGTTAGCATGGTGGCTAATCTTCCATTAGATAAGCAGTAAATCCATGTTGTTAAAACCTCATTGTCGGCGTGAGTTAAGTTGTCAGCGTCAGTGATATTGTCAGATGGGCGGCAAGAGTGCAGGGCCTTTGTGAGCTGACCCCAGGTCAGCTTTGACACACGCATGTTCTCTAAATGTGTTTGTTTTATAAAGGTTTCCGCAGTTTATGTTACTGTCCATCTCCAAGAGACTCTGTGACTGTTGTTTTCTCTGGTGTTTCCTGCTTCATTTTGTAGTTCTTTCCTAGTGTATCTTCATTTGTCACTTACCTCCTGTTTTTGTTCTTTTCCCACCCATTTGATTGCATTTGGGTCCAGAATTCTGCAGAAACAGTTTGAACTCTCAATGCTTCAACTGTGCGTATACACTTTCAGCTCTTTGTTCTCTGAACGCATGTTTTCTGTCTGTTTCAGCTGGCTGCCATCATGTGGGTGATGACATATGTCGGAGCTGTTTTTAACGGAGTCACCATACTGATCCTTGGTGAGTCCCTCTGATTTTGAACCAGTTCACAGGTCTGAGACTTCCTGCTTCACTCAGAATGTAAAATCTGATGCTGTGACTCTCTGTCTGTCCAGCTGACATCATTTTCTTCACCACTCCGCTGATCTACCAGAAGAAAAAGGTACTAAGACTCATTAGAATAACACGTTGACTCTCTGATCACTGACGGAAACTCAGCAGCACTGACGTCAGCTGAACAGCATCAACTTACTGCAGAGCCATCGGTCTAGACTAGACTATTCAGGTTAGGGGTGGGCGATGGAAGTATTTTATATCGTGATCAATCTTGACAAAGTCCACAATCTGCTTCTCAAATGAATCCTAGAGACGTTTTACCTTTCCACTATGTTCGCCTACTAGAGATCTGACTCTGTGACAAAAATCATGTTTGTAACTCTGCTGTTTACTGACTGTGTGTGTGTGTGTGTTTGTTCAGACACAGATTGATCACAACATCAACCTGGTTCGCTGCAGGTTGGAGGAGGCACTGCTTAAGTGAGTTCACATGAGGAGCTTCTACAGGTTCATGACAGAGCTGAGCCCTCATACCGTTCTTACAGTGGAGTTATTACTACATTAGGGTAGTCATGTCAATGTGTAAATTTTAAAAGATTTAACATCAAAGTTAATTATGAAAATGAGTATTTGACTTTTTTCACTAGGGGGTCATTTTGGACAGATGTAGGAGCCTAATTTGTCTCATTTGTTTTAAATATGTTGGGTATCTTTATTTGTATCATGTTTGGTTACATGCGTCAGGAGGGACCAGACATGGTGACAGATCTCTGTGTGTTTTCAGGTTACAGAACAGGTTACCAGGAGCTGTGAAAAAAACCAAAGCTGAATGACCTCCTGACCGTAAAACACACCTGTGCCTCGTGTGGCTCCACCCTCTCCTGATTGGTTTGTTTGCCAGTGACTCACCTGCTGAAATTATTCACAAAGTCTTCCAATAAAATCCAGACTGATTTAAAAAGAGCACTGTAGCTGACATTTTGTGTTTTATGGTCTCTGAAGTCTGTTTGTGTGTTAGATCAGATTAAAGGTGCGTCGGATCAGTTCGGATCAGATGTATTTTAGATCAGTTCAGAGGTGTGTTAGTGGGTTTAAAGTGCCTCAGGTCAGTTTAAAGGTGCATTATCTCAGAGATAGATAATGCGGTCATTTGTGGTGGAGCCCAGCCGATTTATGATGGCACAGCCTGATATCAACTGCATTGTATTGCAAGAAATTGTAAGTCAGTAGAAGAACCAAACAAAACAAACACCAGAGAAAGAGTGGGAGGAGGATTTACTGATAATCAACACAGCTGATGATTCACCCGTCAACTCACAAATGGATTAATCATCTTTAACTAACTGTAGCAACTAATTTTTTACAGTTGCAATATTTTTTATGATGTTACTTCAGGTGTCTGCGTATGCTCAGTAGCGCGTAACAAAGCCACGGATCTCCACTTTAGGAATGACTCTCTCATTGGAGAAAACGGCTCGATCAATACGAGAACTTGGGCTGCCGACGCTCCTCAACCAGTGTTTCCTGTAAAATGCAAGAAGAAGGCAGGAAGTTTGTTATTGTAGTTTTTCTGCTGATTGGCTCCTCCTCAGAGTCCTGAGTCAGACGTGAACATACAGACATGAAACACACGTGTCTGTTTGTGTGTGTGTGTGTGTGTGAAGGAAGCAGCTAAGTCAGTGTGTGGAGGTGAGACTTCTCTTGATCAAACAAACTGGAGTGTTTCCAGATGTCTGACAAGCTAATAATAAAACAATCCAGATGTTAAAAAAATTAAATATTTTGAGACTAATAACTCACATGTCATTGATTTTGTCTGAAGGTCCCTGGATTTGACCAATCACAGTGCCCTGTCTGGTGTTCTTCACCCAGCCGCTCAGACCCAGTCTCAAGCCCTCATCCTCTGTGTACTGACACACAGGGACAAATGCTTTTATTCACATACTGGAGGACAGTTGGAGGTATGTGAATATTTTCATTTTATTCTACTTCTACCTCACTACATTTACGTAACAGCTGTACACCTATGTTTGAAATTCACACATTGTTAAGGCTGTGGTTTGTGTCTTGTGTCTCAGTTCCACCTCTGAACTTCTCATGTCTCATTTCAGAATCAAATTCTATGTTTTAAAGAAGAAGTTAGTCTGAACACCCAAAAAAAAGAATGCAAGTTTGATTCCTAAAGAAATGATCCTAAGACCCTTCAGAGCTACGCTGTGACCCTGTGGAGGGGCCCGATGCCTAGTTTGATAACCATAGGACTTAACGATGCAGTAGTTGAAATCAGCTACAACAGTAACATGACTTCAGATCAACCATCTGATAAAAAAGTGTTAATGGTAGTATTAGTAGTAGTTGAAGCTGCAGTAGAAATGAACCAGTGTCATAATCATAAAAAACAGCCCATGACTGTCAGCACTCAGCACAGTAAAATGTTGTATTATTATAACAATATCATCACATTATCATAACATTAACATGATGACATAAGTGTGAAATGAGAGACATCTAACATAGATCTCACCATTCTGAAGCAAACACCTGAAAGCAGACAGAACAAAATCCTCATTATTCTCTCATTATAAATGTAATAGTTTAATATTAGTAGTTTGTCTACACTATCTTAATTATGAAGCCAAAGGGAGAAAGTTAACATTTGACAAATATTGTTTGTCAGTGCAAACATACACAATAACATACATGTATCATGTTACATGTAACATGTGACCTACCTTGCACATTCCCAAAAATCTCAAAATCCACTGAAGTGAGTTTGTTTTGAGACATGACAAAGTTAAAGAGACAAAATAAAAGCCCATACAGAAACATGTCAGTCTATTTTAGATTTAACTATGAACTCAGCTGTGTTTATTTTTATATCTGATATTTAAAACCCAACGGACACCACTTTCAAAATAAGAGCAGCTACCTGTAGTGTCTGTCAAATTAAAAGCATCACTGTTGATCTAAAAAGAAATGGAAAGCTTTAACTGAGTGATGAATATTTTATTTTGAAGGTTTTATTTTACTCAGTTTTGTCCTTATTTTCACAGCAGAGTTTGAGGCAGCTGATAAGAAAATAACAACTGTAGTGTCTTTTTATCTTTAAATATCTTTAATGTTTGTGGAGATGTATGTTCTTTTTGTACATGAAAAATATGTTTCTATAAATATAAGCAGAGAAATATGAAGTTCAAGTTTATGTTGAAGTCCGTTGAGCAGCTTGACGTCTTCAAACAGGAACTGTTTAAAAAAGGGTTCAGTGAAGCTGTAACGTCCACCTCAATCCATGTTTTGTTCAAATGTTTTCTCCCCCAGTCAGACCAGTAACAACCAGCTACTTCCCATTCAGATCACTGCTCTGAAGAAGAAGGACAGACCAGCTCCTGAAGCCAAGCCCAGAGACAGAAAGAAAGCCATGATGACTCCGGCTGTTTCTGCTTCATGAGGAAGGACGTTCCTGCAGAACAAGAGAAATGGGATATTCATATTCAGTTCATTGTATCTTCATAGAAAATGTATTTCATAAAGTTTATTACATGCTTCTCTCATATTCTTCAATAGAATTTTAATGAAATGTTAAATATGAAGTTAATCCACTGGAACACAATAATGTAAAAAAACAAACATAGTTTAGTTTTATTGATTATTGATTCTATTTGATCAGTTTCTTACTCAGGTCCATAGCACATGCAGAGGCTGGACAGGTATCCGTTACTGAAGGCGAAGGCAATCATCAGGGCGATAAAAACGCCATCATGGTGGAAGAAGACGGGCAGGTGGAGACGAGGTTGGACGTTACACAGCATGAAGAGGGGGATGAAGACCAGGCGACACACAGCGGACACGGGAAGCAACATGCTGTCCTTCTGTGGCTGGAAACACAGATAATAACTAACCAGTAATCAATTTATCTGCTGTATGTTCTACAGCTGACTGGTGGCAGAGACAGACTGCATGAGCCAGTGGATGTGTTGGTGTAATGGATGTAGATCTAAAACTCATTCAGGGGTAACTGGATGTTTGATATGAAACTCACCCACATACAGACAGCTGTCAAGCTCCGCCCCACCCAGTCACACAGGTTAAAGAGGAGGAAGCAGCTGACTGGGATGAAGTATAGGTCTGTTAAACAAACAAACACAGGAAAAGTGAAATAAACAAATTAGTGTGTGTGTGTGTGTGTGTGGGGGGTACTAAAGCATTCTGTCACGTTTTCCTTTTTGATCATAAAAAAAGTGACTCCACCTGTATGACCTACAACATCACACACTGCCATGTGAGTAGTAAGAGGTAAAGCTCCACATGAGGTCAAAGGTCAAACTTAATAAATGTTATGTGACTCCATTAACTTAACAACACGTGGTCAGAAGCTGAGGTCAGAGAGACGGTTAACTTTAACAATGTGGCAGATGCTGAGGAATATTCAGAATAGTTAAAACTGTGCAGAACAACAAAGACCATCAACAACAACATGAGGTGTGGACCGACCCCAGGAGTCTCCGTCACTGAGGGTTGATTTGGTGTCAGCGGTGATGGCGGGAAATGTGCCGATGGTGACGGTGAAGGTGAAACAGACGGAGAATGCCAACAGCCAGATCTGAAGGTCAAAGGTCAGCAGGCAACATTATTAATGAAAATAAAGTGTTACAAGTAAATGTATTTCCACCTGGACAGTCACCTGCATCTTTAAAGGAGCAGTGCACTGATTTCTCATGTTTTAGCTCATGAACAATCAAACAGGTGAAAACAAACTCATCCTTTTCACCACATCCCTGACTGCTTATTGATTATTTTCTCATCATCATCGATAGTAAACTGTAGCTAATCGATCAGAAACCTGATATAATGTAATGATTTTAGCTACGATTTTTTTTTCTACGAAGATTGAACCTTGTGTCTCTGACCTTCTTAAATATTTTCATCATGGAGACATTCTGTTCTGTGGTCTGACCAGCTTCGTCCTCTTTACTTTCTAAAGAAGCAGAAGGAAGAAAAGAAGAAGAAGAAGGCAGCTTAGGGGTACAGGTACAAGTAGAGGTCAATAATTGGAAGGGACCAAAGTTTCAGCACAGCAGCTGTTTATCAGTGTGGAGGAGATTATTTTGTACTTGTGTTCATCGGCTCCATTGAGATCTCTTCATCTGGTCTCCTGTTTCTGTCCTGATAAAACTGGAAAAACTCCTGAAAACAAAAAAACGTGAAATATTCTTCTCATGATGATCAGTCAAAACAAACTGGATGATAAAATATTATTATTATCAATTAGTGACTGGCGACAGAAAACACGTCGACATGTTTGAATGTGTTCTGAAGAAACGTGACGATGTTTATTGATGTTGGAGCCATAATAGTTGATTACTATTATTTGATTGACTGGCAAGACGGTCTATATTTAGCATTTTTTTGCTGATGTTCTATTTTTATTGTTTGTGATCATTAGATATATTGCGATGGGGTGGCTATTTGAAACGTATTTGAAAATATATGAATTTTTTAAAAACGTGACAAATCTCTCCTCCCCCTAATGAGGTCATCCACCTGTGACTTATGACGGGGGGTGGGGCGGCTTGGTCAGTTTTGTTGTTTGTTTTAACGATGGACGGAATTTAAGTGGAAGTTTTTTTGTTTTGTATTTTTTTTTAATAAGTTGGTAGAAAATCAGCCTTGGAGGTTCATTAAATCTTTAGCGATGAATTCCACCAGGGCCTGTTTTTATACGAGTGAGTTCTCGTCCGTGAAGACGAGGAGTGGACAGTGAGTTAAAGAGTCACCGACACAGGTCCCGAACCTTCTGAAGACTGAAAAGACTTCTGAAAAAAATAATTAAGACTGCTTCCGTCCGATGACACGGTCTACTGGAGAAAACAGCGGGAGGGGCCGTGAGTAAAATGAACTGTAAGCGGATGGAGGGACGTATTCAAACGTGAGCAAAACCTTTGCTGATGTCACGTTAATGAACCGCAAGTCCTGTTTGTCTGATTCTGTAGCTCGGGGCCATGCGGGGCGTTACGTCACTCATCACGTGGACTCGCATGTATCTGACGTGACAAAATATTGTCAGTTCATAGTTACCAGTTTAGGCAGCAGGATATAGGAGAGCAGGGACAGAAAAATAACGCCACAGGCTGTGATGAAATAACCGAAGGCTGCATCATTAAGTTCAGCTCCACCTACAGGAGAACACAGGAGAGGAAGAAAGGAAGGAAGAGAAAATTATTTATAATTTCTATCAAGTAACCTTTTTCAATTTAAACCATAGAAACCATAAGATATCAGAAAGTTATTGGTGGGTTTGAACATTGAACAGACTTGCAATGGCGCAGATCATGGCAAAGGCGGCAAAGGTTCCTGCGAGACCCTGACCACTCATGATGGGCGTCCTATAAGAAGCTGGCAGCAAACCAGCCATCCCAAACAGACTGCCCTGCAGCACTGCCCCGAAGGCTGTAAACAAACAAACAAAAACCTGAGGCCTGTACTGTGAAGCAGGATTTGTAGTTATCTTGAAGATCAAGGTCCCCACAGCTACATAAAAGTAAACAGAGTAGAGTTGAGTTGGTCTGACCATGTTTATGACTGATCAGATGCTGCAGACCCTTTTATTTGAACACCTGAATTGACTTAACAAGTTGATAACCACTGTCCTGTGACTGAGTGTGACTGAGCCCGATGGTGAAAAGATATTCTAGATATAATGAGCTGACTTCAAAGTACAGGCTTCTGATCAACAAACAGAGGCTTTATACAAACAAACCAGATAGACGGACAGACATTCTTACAGTTAATGATGACAATCTTCACCATGGTAATGGAGAAGAAGGGCAGCGGCTCCAGAGGAACTTTGACGAGGATGGCAGTGATGATGAAGACAAACATGATGATGAGCAGACTGCCCATTACACGCAGACGCTGAGAAATGCTGACAGAAGAGAAGAAGAAGGAGCTCAAGGATTGACTGAGAGCTCAGGGTCTTTCATCAAGAAGGAAAACAGTTCTCTATGAATCGGGATTAACCCCTTGTAGGAAACCTGAAAAACGTATACCTAGTCATAAAAGACATAATGAAGAACATCTGGAAACAATTTGAAAAACATTGTTTCATGTTTTCAAAGATGTCTGAGAGCCCCCTGGATTTATTGCAGTACTCACTATGTGTGCAAGAAGGTGTTGAGGCAAGTGCAGAGCAGCAGCGGCAGCATGGCACACAGAGTCATCACGTTGTTGAATTTTGCCTCCAGAGCGCTGCGAAGTTCACCTGCCCTCTCTGTCTGATTGGCGGAAAATTCGACCAATGAGGGCTCCTTCAGGCGGCTGGTGAAGTACTGGAGAGGGACAGAATAGAACCGAGAACTATAAACCTGCTTTTATTCTGTATGTTTTTGCAGGTCAGTACATCATTATCATGCAGACCCAAAACCATCATCCTATTAGCCTGTCTTTAAACACATCCTGACTTCCTGTCTGTGGCTCTAAGTTCCAAGCCCATTGTTTTCTACTAAGGATATGAATTTTTTTATAAACACCTCTCAAATATATGGTTTAATTTTTGGTGCTGTAGTGAGTATTGGGGCCTGCAGGACAGTTTATGTGGGACTGAATCAAAATATAAATTGTTTTTTTAAACAATTTATAAAATTCTTTCTCCTTCAAAATAAAAGCTGGTTCACATGGTGTGGATAGAAGATGAGGCGGGATGTGATGTCTTACCATGGTAGCAGTCATGAAGAAGTTCCATGGCAGTAGCGTCCCCAAACCAAGCAGGAAGAAGATCAGCCACACGCCAAAATATCTTTCAAAGTAAAATGTTAACATTATATCATGAAAAAGGGATGCTCAAACACACAACAAAATACCATTCAAAACAATTCACATCCAGAACACCAAAGATTTAACAACCTCAGAACAAAATCAATCAACCAATCATTGGATTTTCTTCTGCCAGCTAAGTTCTCATAGAACATCTGAACATTTGTAACATCTTGGATTATTAATTACTTTTTTGATCATTCATTGATGATCTGTACAGAATTGTAAACATTCAGTATATAATAAATAATCTCACTTGTCTTTTGGTGAGCTGACAGCCATTTTCTTCTGATTGAAGAACCGATGGACGGAAGAAATGAACTGATGGAGTGAGGTCCTGTGAGACACTGAGTGTTTGAAGCTGTTCAGTTTGACAGAGAAGTAGATAAAGAGAAGTTAGAGTTGGAACAGATTTGACTGCTCAACAAAGCAACCGATGGATTGCTTGATTAATTCTATGATCAGATGAATCTATAAACATGGATCAGTGGTTCTCAAACTACATTAAAATAATGAAAATAAAGAAACTATAGTTAAATGATTAGAATGGTGAAAAACATTAATCACAGAATCATAATAAATAAAAACGGTGACATCGCAGCTTGTAGCTACTGGTAGCCATGGTATACTACTGCTATTACTAAACTACTACTACTACTACAATATTACTACTATAATACTATACTGATATATATAATATATGCTATAATAATATGGCAACTACTACTACTATACCACTGCCACACTATATTAATATTAGTAGCTACTGTTTCGCTACTGCCGTAGTGCACACATTAGATCTCATTATCAAGTTTTTAAACATTGAAAATTTGAAAACATAATAGTCATGGTGTCTAAGTAGTCGTTTACTTGTGGAAACCAAAAACTGTGCAACAGATAACCCCTTTGTCACCCCAAAACTCATACAGGCGGCTCGAACAACCACACCCTGCTACCCCTGCCCACTGTGAGACATTCATGGACAGTGTGAAATCTGAGAGGTGATGGTTTCAAATCAGAGAGAGTTTCCAGTCATGCTAGTGATCATTTATGTGATGTCTGAGTGTCCCTGAAAATAATGTCTGTTCTCACCACATGTGGAAATACTGAAACAAGCAAACTGTGTGTGGTTGGTCTGTGCTGTCATGTGTGTGTGTGAGGAACATGGAGGAAGTGAAATTCCTCAAAACCTTTTTTGAAAAAAACACTTTTTTAAGTTCAAAGCAACTGAACTCAAATTCATCACACCAACAATAAATCAAAGCAGTTTATCTAGGATCTGATCTGATGATAAAGCAAATATCCTGGACTAAAGTGTTAATCACAAAAATATTTATCAGTATTAAAAATATGGGGGGGAAAACATAAAAAGGCAACAAAATGAAAATTTCCAGTAAAGAATCCAGCTGCAGGTCTTTACCTTCTCTCTTCCTGTGGGGTGACAGCAGTTTCTGATTCTAGATGTTTTTCCTCCTCCTTCTAGTTGAACCTCAATAGCACAGTCCTCAATTAAATCCACAGTTTTTGCTGTGTGAGTCAGCTGGTTGTGTCTGGTTATCAGCTATTCACTTGGGTTAGCTTTCTCTGTCTTAAGTCACTGTTTTGTACAGTACATCGTTAAATGTTCAGAGTTACTCAGTAAAAGTTTTGTCTGTCTTAAGTTTTTGTCCTGAGCTTGTTTTGAAATTTTTCTTCCTCTGTCTGTCTGCTCCTCTTAAAAGCCTCTTTCCTCTGTCAGCGTTGTTCCTCTATTGATAGGTTGCTGCTCTGTCTGCATATTCAGCAGGATTAGATCTGTACCCTACATTGACCTTTGACCTGTGATATCAGTAATTTCAGTGGACTTTGTTTCGGTGTAAATGTCAAACAAAGTGATAACGTACCAGCACAACATTACACTTCATATGCAGAGATGAAATTTAACTGATTTATTTTGTATGTTTAACAGAGATTATAATTGTTAAGTGAAATTAATTGTTTTTACAACATGTTATTCTACAAGTTTGTGTTTTGTTTTGGGGATTTTTTTCATTTTTATGACATATGATTACTTTTCTTTTTGCAAAATTAAGAATATGATGTGTTTATGAAAAACTATTCTATGATTTTTTTTGTGGCTTTTTTAAAAACATATTATTCCGCAATATTTTTTTGCATTTTTATGACATACCACAGTATGTCATTTTTACACATTTTTACCACATATTATACTATGACCTTTTGCATTTTTAACTCAGCTTATAACATGGAGTGTTCATAAAACACCATTCTTTGATGTTTTATTGCATTCTTAGGTCACATTAAATTTTGACACATTTTGCATTTTTAAACATAGTTATAGCAAGGCATTTTTACATTACATTTACTATGAAGCATTCATGAAATGCTGTTCTCTGATGTTTTTTTGTCATTTTAAGGACATATACCACTGGCAATGACAATTTTTTGGCATGTTTATGACATATTATGCTAAGTGTTATGAATTTTATTTTTTGGGTGTTATCTATTATATGACAACATTTTGCAGGGTTTTACAAAATGCTTTACTATGGCACTACTCTGATACTAAAAACAAATTCAAGACAGCATGGATGAAAAGTGAACCTCGTGGTGAGACATTTTTTGGTCAAATTAAAAAAAAATATTTGTAAAAGAAACAAATATAACTGTAATATGCAAATCCCTTATTATAAATTATATCATAAATTCATCTTTTAACCACAAACTATGAAGACAGATTAAATTCATTTGGAACAATTAGCCTTTTTATTGTTTCTTTTTGAGTTTTTTAATGTTACGTTTAAAATTTAAATTCATAACAGTTTAATAATTAGTCATAATTTATTACTGTAGCACTCTCAAGACTCTACAGAATCAAAAACACAATAACTGTAGAAATAAAGTAATCCATGAATGAATCATACTATGGGGCTTTAAGAGATAGAGACTCTAACAAAACTAGATGAGCTTTACACTTTTCAGTTTAGCTTATTTTTATTTAGCTAAAACACTAGGTTACTAAGTGACTTTCACCTTAATATGAGCCATCATTATCATCAGGTTGAGACCTGTGTGCTTTCACATGATAATTATCACAAAGGGAAATGTCAGAATTAAATGGATCAGTAGTTGGCACTTGTCGTACTTGTTGCTCACCTAATTAGGTGGAAATTCTGAAACCCACAGAAAATAGAACAAAAACATATGAAACACACATGTAGATTTTACCTGTGTGTATTTTAATGACTGATGCAGAGGATGTCTGTCAGTGTCTTTGAACTACAGACCCAGAGGTGAGATGATGAAACAAAAACTACAGTGGATCAGGGTCAACCGGAGCTTGGCACGTACAGCAGTGAATGATTCAACTTAAAAACATGCAACTTACAGACATACACACACATTATTTCTCTATAATTGTCTATGACACACACATAAATGCATTTAACGTGGAGATGATGCAGTCTGTATGCACTTTGCTCTCCGTGCTCCAAATTTACAGAGGGAAAGGTGAGTTTTTGTGTGTGGATGTTAAGCACGCGTTTATGTATCTCTGAGAGTAGCTACAAAAATGACAAACACACACATGCAACCATAGACACTATCTCACACACAGACTACATTTCCCATGTTTGATTTCACAATAAAACCATTCAAGATCTTCAAACAAATTAAACACGCTGCCAAAAAACCTTGAAAACACTCAGCTGACGCAAGACACCCGTGCAAGAGCATAGGAGCAACCTCCGACAGCACACATTTGGCTCTAAGGCAATACTGTAGTTCCACAGGACTAGTGCTGGCGATGCAGTGTGCTAATTTGCACACTGACTGTGTCTCCATTTGAAAACCATTATTCAGTCATTCACTGTATTTTTATGTTAGCACCGTGGGACTCTCTCCTTCAGTCAGAATCGTGTCACTCTGAGAGACAGCTGTGAAAAATATTCCCTTCCAATATCCACTGAAAAAAAATCTCATGATGATTGAGGAAGAAGCTGGAAACATCCATGGAAGTTGCTTGGGTTGTTTCAAGATGGTGAAAATAAAAAAAACAGCATGGACAGACACACACAACACAATGCAAGGCTTAACATTAACATCACAGATCATTTAGAAATTCTCCATTCGCATTTTTTAATCCACTCCACAGTGGTCGTCTGCATAAGCTTTAAGCAAAAAAGGGCAAAGGACAGACTTCAGCCTTTTGTTTGTTCTTTTCCTCTGTACACACACACACACACAGGCACACACACCCACAGGCATACACACACACACAAACATACAGTAAACACAGTGGGTTTTACAATAAGACATGAGATAAAATCATCTGCAGCCGCTCTGAGATGGGTTGAAGAGACCAGTTCCCAGGAATGAAAGGCAATAAAAATGTCTGTTTAGTGTTTCCTTTCAGTTACTGTGGGTGATGAGCAGCCATCTGATCACAGTAAGTCACACAGTTCAAGGATTGAGGAGCCACAAAACACTCCTGGATGCATTTTCTTGCAGCTCTGTAGATAAGTTAGCATCCATAGTTTAGAACTCTGAATATGAATCGTGTGTGTGTGTGTGTGTGTGTGTGTGTGTGTGAAGTCATTTGTTGTGCAACCACAAGTATCTCAGTAAACTGATTTTTTGTCTTCTGCAACCCTTTTTTCACAATGAACAAGGGGAGCTCAATGTGCAGTAATGAAAACCATCTCCTCCACAGAAACCGTTTGCTCAGTCCTCAGCTCATTTCCCCAGAGTTTGCTGAAGCTCATTTCAATGTGTCGCTGTTTCTCCCGTCTCATTTCAGAGTGCGATTGACCTGTGTGGAGCCACAGAGGGAGGCAAATGTTCAAGAGAGGAATGTCCTCCTCCCTTGTGGCTGGCAAACATCCACAAACATCCACATCTGTCCGTGAATCTGGAAAGGGGTGGGTGGGTGGGTGGGTGGGGCTGTACTGTTCTTTTTGCCATGGTAAAGGTCAGGGTAACAGTGGCGGGGCTGAACAGAGGTCACGGGTCATGGGGTTGCGTGTGAGGTCATTTCCTGGCATGAAGGCTCTCCTGGAACTTGGTGCTCATGTAGCGGATGTGGAAGCCCTTCTTGCTGATTGTGTCATCGCTATGGAAACGGATCAGCATGGCATCTCCAGGTGAGTAAATTCCCTCCCTGGGCTGGGGAAGGGGAAAGTAGAGAGAGTGAGGTCGTTTCTCAGACATTTCACAGGTTCATACCAGAGCTCTGGCATGTCACTGCACTACATTGTCCTGCCAATTGCTGCACTGATTTACAGGGGGTGGTGACATGTCAAGAAAAGCAGCAAAGGGAAGGACAAAACATGCTAGCAGGTAAATATGGATGTTAACAATGTCAGTGCCAAAATTGCTTATGCTGAGTGTAAAGAGAAACAGCTTGTTTATAAGAAAGATCCACAGGCAAATGATGATGGTGATAACATAATGGACATTGAAAATGCAAAAGTATATGCAACCATTTGTGTTTAAAGAGATAAAATGTATAAATGTCAGTTTCACTCCTCAGCTCACCTGCCTCCCAGTCATTTTCAACTGACCCATTTCTGCTTCCCCTTCCTGCTGACCACTCCCTCACCTGCTCCCTCCAGTCTTCTCCAGACACACCTGCACTCTGTTCTCAGTCACACCTCTATATATACCCCAGCCAGTTCACTCAGGTCCTTGCCAGATTGTTCTTCGTGCTCCAATGCAAGACTTTCCCGCACTTCACTCCAAAATGCCTTTGACCTGTCTTCCTTGACCCTGCCCTGGTAAACTGCCTTGCCCTCTGGCCCTTTCCAAGAAGTCTTCTTGCCCTGTCTGGTTTGTGTTTGCTGTTCTCGAGGCTGGGGGAGGCTTAGCCTCAAAGTTTGTCTTCCTGATCCTGTGCTCTAACTGTATTGCTGCCTTTTGATCGACAGTAAACAACGACAACGGTACTTGCGGTCCGGATTACTGCTTTTGGGTTCTCCTTCACCCGATACAGTTACAACCCTTAATGAAATCATGAAGCCTTACCCCTGAACCACAGAAGCGGCCGAGTCGATGTGAGTTAGCGTCGTACCCGTTGTACAGCTCAATGTAGTCATAACCACAGTCAGCCTCCTCCTCGACCTCAAACGTGATGAAGCTCAGCTCGATGCCATAGCCCTGTTCAGCCGTCAGCAGCCACTCACAGTCAGTGTGACCGGGGTAATTGTTGTCTCCAAACTGGGAGTGGGAGTAGAGGTTCTTCTGACGGGCTTCTGCTTTCAGACGACCTCCACACTCTGAGAGACAGATGGAGAAAGAAGTTTTGACCTTTGTGTATATTTGTTGGATTTTGTGTCGATCCAGACAGTTATCAAACTCAAGTCAGGTTTCATGAATGACTCTCATCATGTATGTGCTGTTTACAACCACTAGAGGGAGGAATCGCTCTTAAAAACAGCCAAACTTGAGGACTCGAGCTGGTGAGCGTGAGTGATGCTCTTTACAGACACATCAAGTCACAGCTGGTGTTGCACAAAACAACAGATAGTCATTACACATTAATAAAGTACATAAAATCAATGCACTGACACACACCTGTGGAGTGTGTGGCCTGAAAGCCCTTCCTTTGTACAGAGGCATCGGAGATGAAGCGGAGGTACATTTTGTTTCCGGTGGAGACCAGCGGCTCTGGAATTTTACTGCCACACAGGCGACCCAGGATGGCTGCCGTGTCACTGTCCCCATCGAAGGCCTCCAGGTGGTCGTAAGCGCACTCCTGATGCTGCTCGATCTCAAACTCATTGAAGGTCTAGAGAGGTGGAGGCAGAGATGTCGACAGATAGAGACAGAGAGAGATGGATCAGAACCCAGAACTGTTGACCTCAGTAGAACAGCTGTTCCAACGAAAACTGTTAAATCTGACATCTGTGAATGATTTATAGATGATGATTTGATATGATTTGATGATGATGATAATGATTTATGATTTATAGATGCAGCGACAACAGCAGAACTCAGAGACACAAAATACTAGTCTGATCATTTTTTTGGATAAACTATATATTTCTCGACAGTGTGGATACAGTAGGTGTGATAATGAAAACTTTCTGGGCTTATTGGCTTCTTTTCTTCATAGATATTAGTTTCAACTATTATTTTTCAACAAAATGAATTGGATTATAATTTGTGAAAATAAATAAAACTCAGACCTCTTTAAAAGCATTCACACCAACTGGGGAAACAGCCATTTAAAAATCAAATGTTTGCATTTCATGTTCTTTGACACATCAGAGAGCTTACACCCTGACACGCGTGTACGCAGTGTCACGACTCATAATCTAATCAAGTCACTGTGAGCTGAGTCATAACACCTTGCAGGCCTCTCTCTCTCCCACACACAGTTACACACTTCCTCTGATTGTCTCCTGAACTGCGCTCCTTCACGCAACCACCAACCAGCACACCGCACTGACTTAATTAAAAAACAGCTCGGAGGAGAGCGGAGGTGGGCTGATGTGAGGATGTCATTGCTGAGAGGGCAAGTGTTTGATTGTGGCGATGGCGTCCAGATGTTTTTAACTATAGCTGGGGTGAGACGCTGGTTCGTGGATCCATTCCCAAGTGAATACTGTGTATGTGTGTGTTTGTGTGAAGAAGCAATAACCAAATGACCTTCATGGCTATGTTCAGATTTCTGGTATTAAATTTATCCCACTGTCATTAATGTGGATATAGAGAGAGCAACCCTCTGTTAATCTGAATGTGCACGCCCACACACACATGCACAGGCATGCACACACACACACACACACACACACACGTACACACACACACCAATTGCTGAAAACTAATCAAAAGTACGGTGTGCATTTCCAAATCTGTGTGTAAACCACATGCAGTCACACATTCAAAAGGTGTAAAAAACCTGCAAATGTGTGATGTCACAGCTGATGATGTAATAATTATTTTGGTTATGTAAGTGGTGATAAGAGATTATCAAAACTAAATGACAGTTGATGGCAAATTTGGATAACAGGCAGCGAGCTCAGTGGCAGCAGAGTGGAAGCAAGGTGAGGAGCCAAATCCTCGTATTCTGCAGGGCTACAGACTGTACTGTGTGTGTGTGGATGTGTGTGTGTGTGTGTGTCTGTGTGTGTGTGTGCGTGTGTTTGTGTGCGTTTGTGCATGCACGCACCACGCGCATCAAAACCAGGAATGTGTGTGCATATTGTAAAGACTGTGTTTGTGTGTGAGAGACTATTTGCATGGGAACAAGAGTAGATTTACAGAGGATTATCTGAAGCACGCTGTGTGAACGTGAGCATGTGTGTGACTGTCTGCTCCTGTATTTCAAATATTTGTGAGAATTTTACGCCTGTTTAAGTGCTGAAATCACTTTTAGCTAAACTAATGTTTAGCTGCTTTCCTTGTCTAAAGTTGTAGTAAAGTCAGACAAAACAAACAATATGACTGACCAGGGACCAAACAATGAATTAATAAATTTCAAAACTAATCACCAGATTAATCCCTTTTGAAGATAATACCTAATAATAGTTGCAGCCTGGGTGCAGACAACTATACATCCTCTGTGTTCATGTAGTGTGGAGTGGAGTGTTACGAGTTTTCAAGGCTGCAGATGAGCACATGAATAATGGGAGCGAAGGTCGGCAGCAGACTCATAACAAGTGATTAAAACAATGCCTTAAAGTGAAACTGAAAGGTCTTGCTGATGTGTGAGCATGGATCATTTGGTCTGGTGGACATTATTAACCCTCCAGATACATGGTGCAGGCAAGCACGTGAATAAAGTGCTACGCAGTGCAGCTGGTTGTCTCTTATTGTTGTCTTATGTATGCACTGGTACAAAGACAGTGTATAACAATGAGGTCATGTTGTCTGGTACTCACTTCGGTGGGCTGTCTGAGAGTATTGGGTTTACAGTTGCAATACTGTTTAATTTAAAATAAGTGGGTTGTGGTTAAGCATATTGGGCACTTCTCACTAATCCCTGTCTGCCTGTGGTTTCTCTTACAGAGCTTTTATGTTACTGTCAGTTTTCTGTTTTATTAATGGACTCTGGCTGTTCTCTTTTTTATTTTGTTTATGTTCTACTGAATTGTTAACAGTGTGCTGCCTGGTATTAAAAAAAAAAACAACATGAAAATGGGGCTGCGATGATTTTCATTAGGCCTAAAAATTTGCTGATGTGGGTCCTCACAAGGATCGAAGTTCATATATATATTTGCTGTATGTGTGTGTGCGTGTGTGACTGTGCATGTGTGTCTAGACCAGTTCATCACGTCCCCAAGCATCTTCTGTGAACACACCTGAGACAGGAGATTCTCCCTCACATCCCGCTAACACCATCAGTCAGATTATCTGCTCTCTGCTTGTCTCTCTCTCTTGATTCAAATAAATAACCATGCATAATCTGGGTTGGAACTTTTCAACCCCTTATTCACAAAGCACATGAAACTGCGTCTTCTCTACAGAGAGAATTTGGAAACGTTGTCTGAGTTTCTCCTTTAGAAACAAAACTCTTTGCTCACAAAACTTGGACCTTGATCCAAACTGTGTTTCTGATCCAGTTTATTAATAAATAAACTGCAGGAACTTAGAAAATGTGGAGGCAGCTATCTGCGCCGACACATAAATGCTTACACTCGGAACATGTGCATGTGCGCGCATGCAGAGAAAGACACAAAGACACAGATGGCCACTGCCCAAGGCCTCTTTCTAATGCATGAGCAGCACACGCTTGCAGTTAGCCCGAATATACAAACACACACTTTCTCCCCCTGTTCACATTTGGGTTTCATATGTGGAACATGGGAAAGAGATCATTGTCTAAGAAGGGGGGATGGCAGCCCAAGGCTTTTACATAAAGTATGACCCCACACACCGAATGCATTTTTGAGTAATGCAGAAAGAAGGAAGCATGCCAATAATGCTCAAGAATACTGGTGTGTATATAATGTATATATATGTGTGTGTAAGTATGTATGGGAAAACTTCTCTCTAGTTTTCTATGTCATGTGAGGAATTCCCCTTGACCCCATTGGCTGAAGAAGACCAAGAGGTGTGCTCAGCAGATCAACCTACCACCGATTGGAGGGACACATCTTTAAGGAGCCAAGCCAATCCTGAGTGAGCCATTTGGGCGAAAAGACTATAAAAGCCTGGAGAGCAGGACAGTTTGTGTGGCTGGTTGGGTTTTTGGTTTTTTTTTGCCCACTACTGTGGCGTTAGTTTTGTAGGCTCTGTTAGTGTTCACCCTTGGTTGTGTTAGTTATCATTTTAAAAAAGCCTACTTTGTGTTGTGATTGTGTGTTTTTTTGGTTTTTTTTTTTAACAATTTGAAATTTTCTGTTGTCTGACCCACCAGTATTGACTTATGTTAAATGAGACCCCTTTATTTCAACAACACCTGGTTTCTAAGTTGCTTTCCTGCAGAACCTGAGTTGTAACTATATATATATAAAAAGAGAGAGAGGGGAAAGACATCGTTCATCCAAGTCATTTGATGCCCACTTACAATCTTGACTCTGTGCCCCGGCGTGGCAGTGATGTCCCAGGTGCACTCCTTGCGGCTGGGGTACTTGTCTGGCCAGTTAGGGCTGCTCAAGGTCCCACTGGGGCTGTGGATCTTATGCTCACACTCGGCTGGACATACACAGAAACACACACGCACACAGAGAAACACGCAAGCACACACATGGAGAGGAAGTTAAAATCGTGGCTGCACAGGAAAAGGTCAGAGGAAATGGAAAGGGAACAGGAAGAGGAGAAACAAGAGAACCAAACTAGAGAGAAAAGATCTCAAAGAAACACATCCTGGTGACAGGTTCAGTGTGGACTTTGCATGCATGCATGCTTGGCTCAGAGACAATAATAAATTCAAATGTTTTCATTATAATTAGTTGTAGTAGCAGAATAACCCAGCCATTTCCTACATACAATAGTTGAAGAGAATGTGTCATTTTTCTGTATGTAATCCTGAATGCTACCTCTATATATAGAGATGCAACAATCCTTTATATTCACTTATTACAGTCTGACAATATGTGTGTTTCTTTTTAACTATTCCTACATACACTGCAATCCGAGTTCCTAAATCTTGGTGATTTAAAATTTAGACTCTTTCTAAAACTATCACTTCCTCAGTGCATTGTGGACAGATTTTGTTTAGTGAGTATGTTACAGAGTTTTGTTCCCAACTGCAAAGAATTGGCATCATTGGCTGGACTTTATAGCTTTGCCAACTTCACTTCTCCTTTACATTATGAAAACAGTTTCAGGCTTCTCAGCATCTCACACTGGTACTCGTGGCCTCCACAGCTCCAACCATTAAAAACCCAACAGTAGAAGCACTTTGCTGCAACATAGCAGCTTGGTTTCAGTTGTGACTAACTATAGTTGTAATGCTGCACTCCATGATGACAAAGTAGCGTTGGGACAACATCTAAGCATGTTAATAACTGTGCAGCATCTGTTTATGGGTGAAGATAGACTCTTACTGACTTTGCTTTCCTCCTGGAGTGTTTGCATCAGAAACCAAATGCACCAAAAGCTATCCACTATCAGATCTTTCAGAGACGGAGATTAGAGGGAACACGTACTGCATGTGTGTGTTTGTGTGCGTGGTGAAGGTTAGATGAATGGAGGGGCACAGTAATGGTGATGAGAGGCAAGAGGCATTTACAAGACAACAAGACGCATTCCACAGCAGCAGTTTTTATTTAGAGTCAGACAAACTGATCCCATGTACAGAATGAGATGGAGGGTTTACAAGAACAATGTGTAAGTGTAAAGGGGAGTTTCCTAACATGCAGTGTGATGAATACAGACGTCATACCCTGCACAAACGAGTGCCACAGGAGACTTTATAGACTGTCATACTGTCAACAGTTAAAAACACAAACTACTTTTATGACATAGCTTTTAGCTCAGGCGCTGAATTATGCCCTAATTAATATGCCTGACACGGCACCAAAAACAAACGTCTCAAATATTTTCAAACGATCAGATTGACGTCAGTAATAGGAAGTGTAATTGTATCACAATATCAACTATAATCAGCTGAATAATTCAGCTGCGTCAACAGATGTGTTAAATTTCATGAAAGGGAATAAACTGGATTACTTTAAATTTTTGTCATTTTCTTTCTAATTGAAACTATCACACAGACATACAGTAGGTACGTACGTAACCACACAAGGATAGAAGCTGTGTGATGGGAAAATGGATTTGCATGACTCTGTAAGCTCACTGGGTCAAGCTGGTCTAATGCACACATAAACACACACATACACACAGGAAGACAGCGCTACATGCAAAGCTTTCAAGCTCCCAGATGTTTGAAACATGAGTCTTTTTATGAGCAGCACAGGGAGCCGTTAGTGAGGTGTGTATGTCAGTATTTAGGTGGTGTGTGTGTGTGTGCACGTTCAAAAGTTCAACTTCAAAGAGCCGAGTATAATATGTCAATTCAACAGTTGCGTGTGTGTGCGTGTATACATGGGAATGTGTTGATAGCTTTTAATAAATAATGTTTTCTGTCAAACTGAACCTTCCACCCCCCACCCCCGTGTCGGTTTCTCACACACAAACACACACCGCAGTGAACATGGCTTTGGCGACTTACAGGCCGAACTGTTTGTCTGTTAAAGCAAGTTTCAGTCGAATCCCAAGTCATGAGCAACAAGTTGTAGTTAAGCCTGAAGTTGTTGAAAGTGAGTCTTGAGTCTTGTAGAGCAGAGGTTTTTTTAAAGGAGGAACAATACCACTGAGCAGAAACACTGTATAATAATTGTACTACTTAGTAATATGATTGACCTGGCATTTACTACACCATGTGACAAGCCTTAAAACTGATACCATACAGTCTGTCAAAGACTTTTTGACCTATCTCAGTCAGTGTGACATGCAATGAACTTGTAAGATCATTGTTTAGGCACAGTCTACAGTCAAGTTTAAATTCTGAAGGTCTTTTATAGGGAGTCCAAGTCAAATCTTGAATCATTCATAAAATATATCATGGTAGATCAAGACAAGTAGCTGTCAAGTCTCAAGTTGTCCAGGAGTAGGTTGCAAGTTCTTTGAGGAAAGTTCAAGTCAAGTCTGAAGTCTTTCAAGTTTCCAGATGCTAATTATTAAAAAGAAGAAACACTGAACATTGAACATTTTCATTTAAATCTGTGCTTATATTTATATTACATAACTGACTCCAAGTGCTCTTGGACCGCATGCCTAATAATTAAAAACTAAAGTTTTAGTATGTTGCATGGCCTGCCTAAAGATGACCCTAACACAGTCCAACCTTGAGACTCAAATAAAGTCAAATAGAGTGTACAGGCAGTCAAGTCTCAACATCAGTCAGGTCCAACAACAATCAAGTTAAAGTGTCAAAGTTTTATATTTAGTGACATGACACTGAGTCCAGCCCGAGTCCAAAGCCTCAAGTCTACTGCTCTGTTTGCAGACTCCAAGTGTGGAAACATATGTACATAAAAAAACCCTTCCCTCAAATGGAGAGAGTCAGTCTGCTGTCATGCAGACTCTGATGTGGGTAGACAGAGTAGAGACTGTATGATGGACGATGACTGTGCTTATGAATGATCACATGCTTGTGTGGATGTGTAAGGATGTGCACATGCACGCCGGTGTTTTTATGCCCGTGTGTGTGCAGATGTGAATGTACGTGAAACCCACCTTCCTTACAGTCATGTTTGTTCTCATGCAGTACAAAGCCATGGCGACACTGACAAACGTAAGAGCCCACTGTGTTGATGCACTCGTGCTGGCAGCCCCCGTTGTCCTTGCTGCATTCATCTTTGTCTGTGAGAGACACACATGCAACACATCACTCATGTGGAAACAGCAAAGAGACGGGGTGGAGGGAAGCAAGGGGTCAAGCGGGGGAGAGGAACGGAAGGATGAGACCTTAAGGACATGGGAGGAGACTTTCTTAGGAAGGAAAGATAAGTGAAGGAGGGAGAGTGGGAGAGGCAGCAGGGAAAAGGCAGAAAGGGAAGAACAGATATGAAGAGAAGGAAATCCAACTCAGAAGGTAAGGTCAGGGAAGAGAAAAGGTGCAGGTCAAATTAGGGAAAGTGACAAAAATTGTTTTAAAAAAACACAGCAATAACAAAAACAACAAAAAATTATTTTAAAAAAAGATGAACAAAATCAACAAAAAAGGGTGAGAGTTAAAGCCAAAAAACAGGACCCATAACAGTTTTCATCACTGTCTGCAGCCCAGATTGTTACCATACTAACATCTAAAGGTTTCCAAGAGAAAGGTTAGAGAACAAGAAGGAAGAAAAACAACTTCAAAAGACAAAAGACTCCTACAGAAAATTCATCTGTGTGTGTGTGTGTGTGTGTGTGTGTGTGGTTCACTTGGCCTGCAAAACTCTTTTTGTGCTACTCCTCAGGGTCATCATGGTTCTGGCCGCTCTGTGGTCAAACCTTGGCTCTGAAACCTCCCTGACCATGACAGCTGTTTTCAGATCAGCTGTGCTCTCCTCAGGCCAGGCCACCACTGCTATATCAGTCTGATGTGTGTTCACTGCGCCAACTAAAGAGAAGCTGTAAAGCCTGATGAGAGCTTCACTCTGTCTTCACATTTGAATCCCATAAGCCTCATGTCATAAATCTGCAAAGATATGGGAGACGTGCTGCTGTTCGACTTTTATGTCCCACTACCATGGTATATGATGGGATACATGGGACATTAAGTTGTCATGGTGATGCCAAAATGTAGACTGCAAATTCCCCCCCTGAATAAACTGATTTTGTATACATGAACAATTTCCTTTTACTGATTAATCGATTCTCAGTAATTTAATAGATATTACTAAAAATTGGATATCTTTAAAAACGGTCAGATCCACACTAAAATTTAAAAATAAGTGAATATAAAATGATTGACTGATATATATTGACCTGTAAAACAAACACCACACAAAGAGCAAACACAGCTACGGTGTTTCCTGGCTCATTTTCTCTCCCGCATCCTCTGATTTGCAGCTTTTTCTAACCACATGACTCCTCCTCAGGATGGCTGGGCACTGACAAAGAGCTTCGGTGATGCTGAACACGGAGGGGGGGTTGACAGAGCAGCGTGTGGGGCTGCCACGTTGGTGTCGGAGACAGAAAGACAGAGGTGGAAGTGGACAGATGACCGAACATGAAGGCTGAAGAGTGTGGGAGACGCAGTCGAGTGCGTGTGCGGTGTGTTTGTGACTGTAAGCGAGGGACAGACTCCTGTAAAGAGATGTGAGATTAGACACAGACGCCGAGTCTCACCTCAACTCTCTAGAGCTTGTGAATCAAACTAGATCTGCTTTTAATGAAACCACTAAATCCTTCTCTCTCTCTCACTCCTTTGCTGTGTGTGCGTGTGTGTTTGTCTGTGTCTGATGTGGTATTACGGTGCTATTGTGGGCTCAGTCTCACCCTATCACAGGCTAAGAAGCTTTGCAGTTGATGCTACACAGTGTTCATTGTAGCTTTCTTCAGGTCAAGCACACAATGTCCACATGCACACGCATACACGCATACACACACGCACACTCAGATGGATTAGTAGTGTGGGAGGTTGAAGGGACCTCCCTAAAGCTGCTGGCCTGCCGCCAACCAAAAGCTATCCCTGGAAGTTCCTGACAATAGCTGAGTCACTCACACAGCAACCTTTAACATATACACACAAAAACATTATCTGTGTCTGATTAAGTAATTCCTCTGCTAACACACTCCGCTGAGTAGTGTGTGCGTTCCAGGTGTTCTGCAAGTAGCTGAGTTTTGACGAACCCGTTTACAGCTTCTACTTCCCCCGACGCAGGCGGAAGAAACTAAATGCCAAAATGAAGTTGCCTTTTGGAAGCAATGGTTCCAGCACGGAGAAAAGGAAAACATAGATCGTCGCCCCAGGACATCTTCCTAAAATTGTTATCATCCAACAAATTCATCCCTGCTGCAGCAAGTAGGGGATATTTGTTGTTTTCTTGTTGTTTAGTGGAAAATCATGGCTGCGTCCAAATTCCATAGTACGTACTAATTCTTGGGTGTATTTATAATATATAGTGTGCTCATGTTTCAAAGTGGTAAAACTAAATAAAAAATATGCATACTGTGTTCACTCTGTGCTGCAAACTAATGAAAACAAACTGTGGAAAGTGGTGAAAATCCTGAAACATAAAAAGTAAGACATTACAGGGAATTTTAAAAACAAAAACTTTTGATTACAGTATACAGTGAATCATCAATCATTTCGAGAAATTTGTTGATCGTTTATGATACTCACTACCTCTCACAATATGACTGCTGCTAAATATTAATACTATCACTGATTATTGCCCAGCCTTTGTTGACACAGAATGGTAATAGTACGCAGAGTGGAATTGGGACACAGCACATGTTTCCCTCTGGAGAATGGATTAAATTCTGATCCACACCGTTAAAGCAGGATCCATCCATTCCCCCGAAATATCACGGTAGACCTGAGCCAATCAGAGATGCCGATTGTGAGGTCATGTTACCTCTGACCTTTGATGAGGTCGCCAGCTTGCTGTTGATACGGCCACGAGCGGGAGAGGAGCCGTGCTTTATGTCCTGGCATGACTCAAACACAAATATACGCTCGTGACACAGAGCCAGCCTGTCTGAAGGAGAGAGGGCAGAGCGCAGGGTGGGCCGGGGGAGGCTCAGGAGACACAGCATGACACACAGACACACACAGGACATGTGGACAAGCAGAAAAAAATGATACTGTATGGACAGAGATGTATGCACACATATAGACACTTCCACAGATGAAGAAAAAACAAACACAAACACGATAACACAAAGCAGAGATGGGCAGAGAATTTAAAAACTTAGTTTAAACCTAATGTTACTGGGGTGTTTTGCTGAATTATCCGGTATTAGCGTTGAATGGCGACTGGGATGGAAATTTGGTCTGCATGTAAAAACATGAAGAGCCGCTCTTCGGCCTTGTGGATGAATAACACCTCCAAACGATGAATAAGCTACTACAAAAATAATTTTTCACCTGTTACAAGGATCTCGTATTATTCCATCTGAAATGCATTACACTGCCCCGGGTTTAAACAGTTTATAGTGTGGATGGCAGCAGCTGTGGCCAGCTTGGAGTTATGCCACCTTAAATAAATAAACTTTCCAAGTGTGAAATATCAGAACGCCCAGAAGCAACTTCTCAAGCCGCTCCTGCAGCCTAATCAACTTTTCTGCTCCGAACGCTCACAGCTTGGCCGAGATAGAGCCGCATTGTTCCACCCACCCTTGGAAAACACAGGCACACACAGACACACTCACACAGTGTCATACCTGAGAAGAAGTGAGCCTTGAAGCCTTTCTTGGAGACGGTATTGTCGGACTTGAACTCAATTCTCATGTTGTTGTACTGAGAGGTGATGACCTCGGGGACCTCTGTGCCACAGTATTTGCCGTGCAGCTTTGAATCGGACGAGAGGCCGCTCCGCACCTCAACATAGTCGTATTTACACACCTAAACACACAAACAAGGCTTCTGTTACCCACAAGGTGGCCGCGACAGTCAGGGTTTCCCCACCACTCCAACACGTTGCACAGAAACACACAGACGCGCTGACCTCGTTTCCCTCCAGCTCAAAGGCCTCAAACTGCATGGAGATGCGGTACTGAGTGGGAGCGACCACCTGCCACACGCAGTTCTTGTTCGGTGGATACTCTTTAGGCCAGCCGGGAGTGCTGATGGTCCCGTTCAGCTTAGAGAGAAGACCGCCACACGCCGCTGCAAACACAGATACAAACCATTCAGAAAGAAATATGCTAAAAACAGCTTGGGAGCTTTGAGATTTTACGGTTCTCAGAATTTCCTGCTTTTGCTGGTTAAGTTTCCTTTTGTTTCTGCATTTTCCTCCTTTATTCGAGAGTTGAACATGTAGCGATAAATAGGAAGCCTTTGGAGAGACTGGTGGCATGGGATTTTAACATATGTCCCCATAGATTACCTGTCTCCCTCCCTTCATTTTCTTTCTTTATAGTATCAGCTGCACACTGTGCTTTACGTTTTATAAACCAGAATAGTCGTTACATTCTAGTAAACTACACCTTCAAAAGTTGACTTCACATAAGGGACTGGGATTTCCCAACCCATGCCACAGCCCAGTGAGCACTCATAGGAAGTATATGTTTGACTGTTTTGGTTTTAGTTTCTTAGTTCTGAACCACTGCATTTGTGGCTGCACAAAATCCAGCCTGTCATGTCAGTTTTTTTCCAACATAGCCGTGAACCATCATGGTTGAGTGGTTGGTTTTGTGCACTGGGGAGACTTTGCTATCACAGTTGTGCACGGCGTTAGGTTTGGTCAGGAGGTGATATTTCTGAATAAAATTAAGGCTGGAATGTGGAAAGCCTCTGCTTCTTCCTGTCCCAGTGGGAATTTTTTTTCCTGAACGCCACAAGTTTCAGCTAAAAGGAAACGTAAATCAGTCGCTACTAGTGTTTCCAAAAGCACCTGTCCTTTTAACAGCAGGTTCTCCTCCTACCACCACACACTCCCTGACCTTGCCCTGTTATTACTCCCGATCCTTTTGTGACCTCTAGGTTCAGCTTTCTACCTAAATGGTATGAGAACTCGCTGGTCAACACCCTTTTTTTGGGGTGGGGGGAATCCCCAGTCTGCATCATTTTCCCACAAATGAATACACTGGGGATGTCAAACTAACTACTGCTCTTCAAAGAAACAACAAAACACCAATTTGGATATTTTGCTGCCAGAGCCTTTTTCGCTCTCTGCCTCAGAAGTGGTTTGTTCAGTTGTTTCAGTATGTGGGTCATTACGGGTAGTTAATCTATTTTGTGGGATTAAAAGGACCTTCCCAGCATTTGTGGCACTGGAACAACAAGGCATGTGGCTTTGTGTCAGAAAGATGTTTTTTCCTGTTGATGGAGGCTGGTCGGATGTTTTTTCTTCTGACCAGTTAGACTCATATCCTACAGAAGCACGCAGCGACGCACAAAGGAATGCACATGCAATCATGAGTTCAGCATACCAGTCGCACACAAACACACACACACACACACAGTCTGTTACCTTCACAGCTCTTCTTGTCAGGAGCTAGTTCATAGCCCGGGTCACAGGCACACTTGAAGCTGCCGAGAGTGTTTACACACCTCTGTTCACATCCACCATTGTCTGGCTTGGCACACTCATCCTCTTCTGAAAAACACACACGTCAGAGGACATTTTCACACACGTAAAGAATGCTTTGGTCCAAAAGACATGTGAGAAAACACAATTGACAACACACACACAAACTCCCTCAATTTTAAACTCATAAACACCTTTGAAAAAGTTCGCAGCGAAGCCAGCCTTGTTCACCGTCCCGTCAGAGACGAATTTCATCCAGAGTGTGTGCGACGTGGAGCGCACGTCCTCAGGTTTGTCGTAGCCACAGAAGTGACCGATCAGGGGGCTTGTCTCCAGGGGGCCATCCCGAACCTCCAGGTAGTCGTATGCGCAGCTGTCGTGCCTCTCAATCTACGAAAAGCATTCATACAGGAATGCAGAGACACCGTGAGGTACAAAACACTCCTATAATTATCAGCGTCCACAGCGAGACATCCTCAGACGTCTCTGTCACGGCAACATGATTAGTGTTACATGCAGCACAATATTTCTTCCTTCTTTTAAAGGGCAATTCAAGATTATTATTGTTCAATTATCAAGGCAACTGGCAAGTCTCTTAAAGGTCAATTTTGTGGTTTTGTCCGTCATTCATGTTGGTTCATGTTCATTGTTGCACAGCAGGCTGCAAATAAAATAAAAAATAGGCCTTAATGCAGTGTATCGAGAGTAGTATATAATCGAAGAACAGTTAGACTAGAAGAGAAAACAGCATAATAGGATAGAACTAATCATAATAGTATGGATCATAATAAAACAAAATAAATAGACGTGTCTAAGACTGGTGCAGTTCTTAAGAAGCTGATCTTAGGTCGGGTACAGATTGTCTCATTTAGCACACTGACATTTTTACAGCGTAACAGCTTCATAACTAATCTTCAAGTGCCTGCTCTGTGTCCCTGCACGCTCACACACATAAACCCGCACGCACGCACACACACATAAACCCGCACGCACACACACACACACCACCTTTATTAACTTCCGAGCAGCTATACGAGCGTGAAATTTGACCCAGACATTCCTAAGCACAAACACATGCACTGAGAGAGGGAGAGAGAGACACACACACACACACACACACACACGCGCGCGTGTGAATGCGAGTGCACACATGTCGACACTGAGTGAGTCACCTCGAAGGCCTGGAAGCTGAGCCCGACTTTGTAGCCCTCGGACACAGTGATCCTCCACACGCACTCTTTGGAGGGTCTGTAGTCATCAGGGTAGTTGGGAGACTGAATCTGTCCGGAGTCCTTGGTGATGTCCCCCCCACAGATTGCTGCACAGACGGGAGACAGAGACAGATAGACAAACAGACAGAGAGGTAGGGGATGTGTTACCATTAACTGACCCAAACTTCCTCAAACTCATTCTGTGAACACTGAGTAACAAAAGCCCCAAGACAACCTCACACAAAAGTCATCTTAGTTGAGCGTCTTCTTGTTTTATCTTACATGCACAGTGGCTTTGCAATCTGTGGATTCACGTTCATTTATTTACCTCATTTACTTACTATTTGTTTGAACGATCGATTAAAGGAGTTACCTTCATAAACTGCAGCGAAGCCCTTTCCCACCCAGTTGCTGCTGCTGCGGAACTCAATCCACATTCTGCTATCAGTGGAAATCAAGACGTCAGGAACTTTATCTCCACAAAACCTGCCTGTAAAACGCACGCCCACACACACACACACACACACACACACACAAACCTTGTGAGGACCATACTGTGGCTTGTGTATTGCAATGAACGAAAATGTGGGCAAAATATTATTGAAGATCAAACGTGAGCCTTCCTGTAGACAGTCTTTAGGCCACATTCAAACACACAAGACCAGTACAACACACTGCAGTGGTTAATGAAATACACATATGAACATACTGTCAACTAGAATAGCTTTTAGCATGGACAGTTTAACAATTTGCTAATTTCTCCAAAGTTACAATTCCCTTGTTTATATATCCTCCACTGCAGCTCATCCAGGAGACACAGCTGAAGGATAAACACAAATAACTTTATACTAAATGATGGATAAACTTGATCTTACCAAGAAGTGGAGCTTTCCTCCAGTATCCGTCCCTAACCTCAATGTAGTCGTACCAGCAGAGACTGCTCTTATACAGATCCATGGTGGTGAAGTTAAGAACAATCTGGAAAAGTAAAAGAAGAAACACACACACACACACACACATTAAATCTAAATCTATGCACATCAGAGACCGGATGAGAGGACTCAGCCCAGAGGAAGAGGTGGTACCTGCAGTGTTAGGACTTAATTAATATACAGTCATTCTGTCAGCAGTCTCTTATTGTTTCTGGCCATGCATGCACATTCACTGCACTGCAGGGTGCTAGTGTGTGTGTGTGTGTGTGTGTGTGTGTGTGTGTGTGTACCTTTTCTCCAGGTGTAACAGATATTCTCCAGACACAGTGTGTGTATGAAGGGTATCCGTTGGGGTAACCAGGGGATGAGAAGTTGCCCGTTGACTCTTGGAGCGTCTCTCCACATGCTGCAACACACACACACACACACACACAGATTGAGTTACATTTTTGTGGTAAATCCTGCTGTTGAGTACAATTCTTTCAGCTGTGTACTGATGGTTTGAGACTGGTATGTTACTAAAGAACGAATGGCTAACCATATCAATTTTTATTTTCACACTGCACAAAATTATGGTTCCTTTTTTCCGCCCATTTACCATAATAAATATACTACAAACTATTCTGTCAGAACAACAACCTCATACGCTCTTTTGTGCCAGCATGTTCATCTACATTACCTGATCTGCCCATGTGGAAACTGTTGGAAATGTATTTCTGAGACATAAAACACTAAAGGAATCAGAAATACCCTCTTAAACAAACTCATGTTTCATGTTATCTTTGGCTTCTTGCATTTTTGCATGTAAAAGCCTACAGTGTGTGTATTCCCGGGTGTATCAGCGTGCTTGTGAGGCCTGACCACAGTCATTAAGCCCCATTACCATTTAGCAGAATTTAGAGTCGTTTACTGTAAGTGAACAAGAGTGACTTACTTCTCATTCATCACAATGTAGAAAACAAAAAATATATGGCAGAGTTTTCATGGAAAAATAGCAGACATATATTGCTCCCATCATGCTTAAGTTTGAGTTTAACGCCGTTGCTTCCCCTCAAAAGGAGGTTAGCCAAATGTGCCCCTCCTATCCCATCATGCATGCTGTTTCCCCCCACAATGCCCTGGGGCTCTGTTCATCTGTCAGTGAATATGGTATCACTCAAATATGTCCTTATAAGGCTGAAGATGTATCTATTTCCAGCTGAGACACACTGACACAGCCTTGTTCTCCCTCCAGTATCAAAATGGATTTTGTAGATAGTAGATGGATTTTATGCTTTAATTTACACAAGTGTTATGAACATTAATAAATGTTTAATTCTTGCATATTTATTTCAGATAAATGGTATTTTAACAGAGCAATATTAGTCAAAATCACACATGCAGTTCACATACAGTACATCATGCATACCCAGTGACCGTGAGTCTGAACTGGTCTAAAGGATGTTACTGTATGTGTGTGGGCCAAAGATGGACGCAGCATATGCAATCCTAACTCTTTGCAACATTACTGCACAGCTCGACTTGAGAGCAGCTCCAGATCACGTCAGAACGGCTCGCTGTGGGACCTGAGGGATGCCAGAACAGCACGGGTGTGCTCGAGAACTGATGGGAAGAGTGCGTGTGCGATGTGTTCGAGACCCAAAAAACAGAGAGGGAAGCGTCACATGGAAAAAACAAATTGCTCAACGTCACCTCTGTGCCTCTGAGGGCGAAGGGGCGGGCTGGTTTTACACCAAAGATACGAGCAGATAAACAGATGTCAACTTTCGTTTGTTAGCTATGACGACAGCACGCGTACGCACCAACACACCCACATGCAGACTGCGGTCTCGTAATAAATGTATCAGTACCTGGACATCTATACAGCTTCCTTGCCTGTGCAATGTCTCCTTTACTAAGCCTGGTCCGCTGGCCAATGGCAGGCCGGACCCCGTTTTCATCTCTGGATGGAAGGATGGTGTCAAGGAACATCCCCCTGCAGGGAGCAGAAACAGACTTAATAAACACATCCTGCTCTGATTTCAGAGAAATTAAATATGACATTACAACACATCAATTTATCTTCAAAACAATATCATTTGATATGTTCTAAGAACAAACTTTAATTTTGAAAAACAGTGATCTCCACTCAAATACTGTTTTCCCAACCAGCGCTGTGTTTTGTGTTTTCTTCTTATGTGTGAGTTAGGGCTGAGAGGGGAATGGGAGAGGTTATGAGAAAATGTATGGCAGAAATTACAAAGCATCCTCACACGGAAAGCATGTGAAGTAAACCGACAGCTGCTCTCTGCCAAATCAAAACTGCTCGATTTCAGATGGTGGCGATTTCATGATGCTGAAAACGTTCCATCAGTTTTTAATAGTTGGAAAATTCCACATAAGTATGAGTCTGATTAGGACTCAGATATTCTGAGTTAGTGGTTTCTAACCTGAGAATGGAGAATGGAGAGGTCACCGACTTAATCCATTTGATTATAAGATTGAATTGTGTTTGGGTTTTTTTTTAAACTTTCCTCTGATGTTTGACATTTTGTGAAGTGCTGGAAATGTTCAGTGTAATTTTCTATCAGTTGCTGAGATAAATAACAATAATCTAATGTAATAACCAGTTTCCAGAGGGAGGCATTATCTTAGCATCTGTTTAATGTCCTTTATGCCATTATAAATACTAATATGGTGTTGTTTATACACCTCTAAATTATATTGGAGTAGATTTAACAAGTCATTTTGACATGACGACCAAACTACACCACCTTCACAACACGGTTCAGGATCTATTAAGCCTTTACTTGTAATGTGTGTTTTCTTCAACATAAGAAAACAAAAGAAAAGAGTCAAAAAACCATCAGGGTCACCGCTTCACAAAATACAGAGCAGACTTTGAAGTGGAGAAAAGTCTGTTTTGGCAGACCGTGCGTCTGATCTGTTTTGCAAATTGAAAACAAGTCAACAGCTGAGATGTTGCCGATAGTTACCGTGAGAAGGTGTTCCTGGCATAGTGCATGATGCTGTCAAAATCATACGGCTCCCCAAGAGAGTTGACCTCCCCTGGCTCCATCTTGAGGAAGTTATACTCCTGGCCTGGGAACCACACGCATGTACAGACAGCAGCATGAGAAAAGTTTGGCTTTACCACACATTGGCGGAGCGTAACCATTTTGTGTTAACAAAACACTCACACAAATACATCATCATCTTAGGGGCATTTATTAAAATATTTGGAGGTGTAGTTGAGGGCTGTGATAAGACTAAATAAAAACTTGGGTCAGGTGTGATACACTGCTGGGCAGCTCAGTGACTTCACAGTCATGAAAAGCCTCATTCACACTCACACAGACATGGACACAGCACACAAACACACACACTTTGGGCTTTACTGTCCTCACTCCTTGTCTCGTGATGGAGAATGGTTGAAAAAGAAACCCAGGTGCATCTTGGGTAACGCGCCTCGTCTCACCTGGCTGGATGTTATCCCGGATGATGGTCACATGATCGTCACGGTCAGGCCGCGTGTGCTCATGCCAGAAGCCAATGACGTGGCCCAGTTCGTGCACCACGATGCCAAACTTGTCACAGTTCTTGCCTATGGAGATAGCCTGGGGCCCATTGCCACGTCGACCCACATAGGAACAACACCTAAGAAGGATTAGTAGGAAGTTGATAGGAAGGAGACAGGCGGATGACATTTACTACGCATTTGGCAGTAGAAAAAGCCTGAACACACCGAACACACACTGACTCTCACACACACGCGCGCACACACAAAAAACAAAGTCTTTTCAGGATTTCCTGCCACGTACTACATCCACCAGAAGAAAAGCAGCAGGATTTATTTACATACAACCCTCCAACAACACTAAAGTTTCACAACCCAAAGTGACTAAGCTGTGAGGGTTCACATGTCGCTGGTCGCAGAACACACAAAGCACACACACACACACACACATTCATTCTCTTTTTCTGGTTAGCTGAGACATCCGTGCAAGGCTAACAAATCTGATTAAAGTTATCCAGCGAGCTGATTGCAGGCTGTGGATCAGGAGTCACTGGAGTAGATAGTCTTTTCTTGCATTTCCAGCACCAGTATCACTACAAATACACACACACACACACACACACACACACACACACTACAGGTGCCACAAATGTATCGTGCTTGCATTTCATACAGACAGCACTTGTTTTTCTGTTGCTCTCTCTGTCCAACGCACAACAAATCCAAGCTGCAGGATATTTATACATCAGATTAAAGTGTCTAATCTCTGATGCAGCCAGCCTATAACAGACCATGAGACAACTGGTATCATCAGTTAACACGCAGATCTGTAGCTCACCTAAATGCCTGAAAGAAGCTGTTTAAAAAATCAAATCTGTCTCTGGATTAACTTTTGTCAGCTGCAACATTCTGAAGTTATATTGTGTAATTATCTGTTAAACTGAAAGGTATGCACATCTAAGGAAACTATTTAGCATATGCTGCTGAATTTGAGGCAATACCATATGATAGCAGTACTCCGATACTTCATTCTTTATGATACACAGCGCTGTGGACACATTTAAATCAGCACTCACAGTACTCAAGAGCTCAGGGTTCATTTCATTAAATTCATGAGTGTGCGATTAGGCATTTGATGCATGACTGTATTTGAATATTTCAGTCAATATATAGTAAGTGTGACACTTGTTCAGTGATGCACTGGAAAAAGCAAACACTGAGTATAGGATTGTCACAGCCCTGGCTGTGACCCTCAGTGTTCCCTTGTGTTTCCTGTGTGTTCTGTGTCTCTGGTCTCCTCCCCGTTGTCTCTCTGTGTTTTACCTTTGGCAGGGGCGGGGCACAGCGATGGCTCTGACACACCTGTTCCACATTTCACCTCATTACCTGCAGTATAAAGACTCAGCTCTTCTTCCACTCAATCTCAAATAGTTCTTTCTGTCTGATGCTTTTAGCAGTTCCTCCAGATTTTCTTCTGGAATGTTTGCTTCCTGAGACTTTTTTTTTTCCTCTTTTGAACGGTTATTTGTGACCCAAGTCTGCTGTGTCTTCCACTGTGCCTGCTTCACCCGCCTGTCTGCCCCAACCCAACATCTTTAAGTTAGTTGATTTATACAGTCAAAAACTCAAAGCAGCACATTTTAATTTCATGCTTAAAAGAACTAAATTATTGCTGTTGCCTAATTTTTTGTCAATCAACTTTATCAAATTATTTCAGCACTAATACTGGAAATTCACAGATGTGGCCATCCTGCTCTTTCAACCATCTGCAAAACAATGTCTTGGAGCGATAAACCCAAACGTCCTTTCTCATCCATTCTGAAACCTTACAACTTAGAACCAGTGTGAAGTGCCACCACTGTACAAACACACTCTGACCCCACCGTGCTGCCACTCGACAGAACAATGCACTTCTGCAGAGTATGAGTAAAAAAAAACAAAAAAAACTACACGAACATACAAACACTTAAACGGAGCGGTGTGATTGGTGGGACGGGGAAACAGGAGCAGGACAGGAAGGAAAGTGGAGCCATTGTTGAGTGACTGTATCGTCTCTCGCCGTGACAAGGTCACTACTGAACTCTAGGCACAAACACACACACAATCACCGACGCAATCACACATGTGCAAGGAGATCTCCCAAACTCACCCGCAGGGTCTGTAGGTGAACACGATGTAGCTTTCCTCGTCTGTCTTCTCAATGAAAGTTACGCACGTCTGTTTCTCCCAGTGACGCATGGCCTGTTTAAACATGGCCCTCTGACTACCTGAAACACACACAGTTCACATCCCAGTTCTACACAATCACAATCGGTGTGTGTTTCACTGCTGAGCAGCATGGGCAGCAGTCCAGTGGAGCTGCTTACCAGTGAAGTTTCCTCCTATGACGTAGGGAATAACTCCTCCAGGCCATATCCTCTCAGCTCGGGATGTGGCTGCTCGAGAAATACGGCTCTTTGCGACGTTCCCGGGCCTCCCACCTTTCCCAGTTTGGCTCTTGGAACTGGTAGCTCCCTTGCTGACGTTCTTGGGAAGAAAGTCTAACAGAGTGGGGAAAGAGAAACTACAGTCAGAGCACCTGTCTTCAACCAGAATAAATTACTGGGCTATTATTATCAAGATCAGCTCATAAATTTGCTTCCACATTATTTGATTACAGCATTTCTTATTATATGTGACCTTTCAGAGTTTGTTCTCAGATCAGAGGGTAATGAAACTCTGGTGGTGTAGAGTATTTCATTTAAAGAAGTTCATAATCCGTATTGCATTAGTTGAGTTGTTCAGTGGGGTAGGGGTTGTATGGAGACTGGAATTAATCTTGAGTTGTCAGAGGTAAAAAAAAAACCCCGAAAAACAACGAGAAAAAAAACACTTGCAGTTTTGAGAAAACTGTTATAATAAAAAAACATCTTTCAGCTGGTGGCCTCCACTTGGGTCTGATTATGCTTCAGATGTGTCTGATTTTCTAATCATAGAAATTCAAAGACAAGCACGGGATGAGTGAAATGGACATTCTCCATTGAATTAAACCTAAAAGGATCAGTGGTTTGCAGGATTTAAGCTTTATTCACATTATAATAAAAACAGGACTCTTGAGCTTTACTCTAGTTGAACTTAACTTTATGTTTTTACTTTGGTTTCAACAAAAAATGTTCTCCTCTCTTTTGCAGCTAAAAAGCACAAAGAGAAACAACTTTGTGAGCAGCACACCTGAGGCGCTGAAGAAATCTGCAGGCAACCATTCATGACCATTGATTTCATTGTCTACTGATAATCAATTAGTCAAAAGTCTTTCTTTCAAGTCACTGGACTGAAATGAGTGGAAACAGGATGCCATTGTGGTATGACTGGGAAATTGTATGCATTAATGTAAAACAGCATTTGTGGTTAATTGCTTTGGTAACACAAGTCAATCACAGTGATGATCAGGGTCCTTACCGAAGCCAAATCTGCGTATTCTCTCCAGGAGCAGGTATAACGAGTCTCTCTTCTTTGCCATTTCATGCTCCTCCAGGCCACCTGACACACACACACACACACACACACACACACACACACACACACACACACACACACACACGTGCCAACAGTGAAAACATAAACAATGCAACAACAAATGCTGATATCCTCTGGTGGCCTGTCAACTGCCTTAGTATTCAAATTGCGTTACTCTGCAGCTGATGGGCAATGATGGTGTTTCAGAGGAAACATGAGAGAGCATCACGTGATGATTGTACAGTGAGCCGTCGACCCACTCACCAGACGTGTGGCCCTGCCGGGAGTGTGAGTGCATGTGTGTGTGCTGTGTGAGGTCTATCGTCCTGTCGATCTGGAACATCCGCAGGTCCTCTTCGTCTAAAGCGATGTCGCCCCAGAATACAGCTGGAAATAAGAGAAAGCATCATGATTAGCAGAGTCACAAATGCCATCATCACCATCATCTGCCAAAATGGTGATATTTCAGAGTTTATACAGTGTGTGTCTTTATCCTTCGCAGTGAATTCATCACATTAACTGAGTTGTCTGGTTGTGGATTATCTGGGTTATAACATTACTGTCACAGAGTCATTGCGGTTAAACTCCCTCTAAATCATCCAAAACTCCACCCGTGGAAACTCATGTTTAATATCAACGAGACAGCCCAGAGAGCTCAGCACGGCTTTGCCCCCTCCCTCTCCTTCTCCCTCAGTCTCTAACCCAAACACACACACACACACACACACACAGTCACCGGCCCCCGGTGGTCTTACTATGGTCCGATATCAGGCCATGTGTAAGCCTTGTGGCGAGTGACACTCCCACCCCACCTCCTCCTCCCTCACTCCCTGCCTGCCTGTTCGTACCACTCCAGTCTCTCCCCCTCATCCTCTGATGCTTTCACTTTTCAGAAAGTTTTGGCAAAAGGTTTCCACAGAGTTACCAGTGCACTCTGACACGCTGGGTGCATTGAGATCGTAACTGTGCACTGTGGAGAAAGGCAAATGTTTTAACCTATGGTTAGTATAGGGGCCGCTTTTACTTTATTTCACTTAAATCAGCTAAACATACTATTTCACTGCTGAACGTCAGCATGTGTTGTAATGCACCCTTAACTCCTATGTCCATGGATCTTGATCTTGTATGTACAGTAAGTAAATAGAACCTTAACAGAAAAGATCATGATTCTATATGAGCTGGACAAAATGAAACTAAACTGATTAGGGCGACTGGTCACACAGAGCAGGAGCCAATCATCATCAAGGAATAGCAGCAGTCAGTGTGTGTCAGGGACCTCGATGTTTTCAATTTCAGGTGGTGAAGTCTCGGTCCACAGACAAGCTGCATTGACAAATTTCCCTCTGGTTGTGGTGTTGCATATGAGGTCACATGGGCCAGCACAAAAGGCAGTGCTCATGATGGAACCCCTCTCTGAACCTTGGTCACAAATCTTTCCTTATCTACCTGGCTCTTCATCATCATCTTACTCAAAAAAACCCCAAACATTCTCATCCTTTGTTGACCCTAACGTGCCACAACACAAACACTATGCACACATAGAAATGGCAATGACACAGTCACACTCCCCTTCGCTTGCTCCCCCTCTCCCTCCATATCTGCACTATATCTCACAGCCACTAACAATGACCGAGGGAATGATAATCATCAGCAAATGATTAGCTGATTAGTTACTGCCCTCCACAGGGACTCGAGACACCGATACATTAACAATGGCATGGGCGAAGCTTGTCACTTAGCTAATCAGGATTGCCACTTAAGGAAATGGGGGGTCAGAGTACCATTGTGCTCAGCTCTGTGGTATTGTTGCAGGGAGGAGCAAACCACAGTGACCACAGATGGTTTACAAATCATGACATCAGGTACAGACATAGGAGCATGTGCTGTTGTGGTATGACATTTGATAGAAATGAGGATATAAATATAGTATTACAGTTTACAGTTTATTTTAAGACAAATAAACACATCAAATCATATTTAGAACCTTGTATTTTCTACTGGAAAAATGACTTGAACAATTAATTGATCGTGACGACATTCATTTTCTGTCATTTTTTAAATTGAGCTGATGCCATTTAAAAGAGCATTTTGTAATTATTGAATAATCATGCTGTATCAGCACAATGCAAATTGTGTTGTTCCATGTAAAAGATCGTTCTGCTGACACACTTTGACATATCATCAAGTATAGTTATACAGGTACAGTCGTAGAGGTGTTTTGATTATCAACCCATCAACCCATGGGACAACCCATTAGCATTCTGCATTCTCATTTGCCATTGTTTGCAGTTGTAAAACAGTTTACACAACAATTTAATGTGCAGATACAACAACCTTTCCAGTAAAATCAAATGTGTGCACCTTTTGAGCTTTTTGTTTTGCATACAACATTTGAAAAAAAGCTGCATTTAGCGAGATGCTGGCTTGACATGTACGTAAGAGGTTTATTTGATCCTGATGTGGTTTATGTGGGTGTGACTTGTGCTATTAAAAGAACAAAAATAACACAATTACGCCAGCAATAGGACTAAGATGTGGTCTGAACAAGCGCTGGAACAAATGTTATTTCTGACACCACAACACAGTTTCTACAGACACACCCTCTTCAGTTAAGCAGTGGCACAGGGAGCCACAAAAACTCACGCCTTAGGAGACTGCCACTTCAACACCAAAGGTCACTGTCTTTGTGAATTCTCATATAAACATAGACCATATCACATTGCACCTGCATTTGAAATGATATTCCCTCAGCTTTCGTTTCTATTTGCGGGACACTGTAGTCTAGTAGTTTCCAATATTTCAGGACAACAGGAGAAACTACAAGGACTGAAAGTTTTCTGGGGAAGAGGAGCTGACACAAGCACAAATACCAAGCGAAAACAGGAGCGAGAGTACGATGAGAGTAAGTTTGGCCCATTGATTGTCGGGGTCTCGTTAATCCATAGAGATACCATAAATAGCCCAAAGTCAAGCCAGTGGGTGAGGAGGGGTGAGGACAGTGAGGCAGGGAGATGCAGGAGAAAAATATTGATCCAAAAACCCCAGGATGTCCCAGGAGACCTACATCATGCTGACCAGGGCCTTACTGTATGCCCTTCAGCGGGGGCACTGCAGCAACACACACACACACACACAGAGGAGTAATGCACCATACACAAATTAAGAGGCCCCCTTCTTTCACATGCACCCAACACCTCCCACCATGGTGGCTGTACGGAGAGCGAGCAGGCGACTCTTCATCTCATCAAGTGCTCGGGCAGACAGAACCGAGTTCACTCTGACACCAGGTTACAAATGTCAGCCACTCGTACAACAGCGTAATACAACTAAGTATATATGTATTTTTTTACATATAGTAATGTGACATTTTTATATTGAATGCCAAAATAGTTTTGCTTAAACATGAGCAGTATTTATTTTGATCACTTTAAAAGAACAACCATTGTGTATCATTTTATGACACTATAACATCTTTTGATGCCAGAAGTCAAAAAGAATGTCAATCTCTGTGACAAAGTATGCAATGGATTCTTTTTTTTTTTGCAGGTACACATGTAAATGTCTGTACAAAACAAACTACTCTTTATTTTACTTACACACTTGCATTCAATGACTTTTGTGTTCCTTTTGACATTACAGTACAGTACAGTACATAGTTATGCACTGTTGGGTTATGCACTCATGCTGTAATCACTGGGGGTGTCTAACATCTAACACACACACACACACACACACACTAAGCTCCTCATTAAGAAAATATAAGGTCACACTGTAGGTGGGCTAAGATTTTGTGTGTGTGTGTGTGAGTGAGCGTGAGCATGAGCTGATCCCCTCTTGCGATATTGTTATAGTCTATATAACTGTGATTGTGAAAGCACTGTAGTATTAAAAAGGGATTATCTTGGCCCTGTTGGAAGATTTTCTCCAAAAGTAATCACTGTGCAAGCTGTTTGATCCACCTTGATGCTTTGTGAGCAGGTGCTGCAGTTCAAACTCGCAGTACGCACGGTGCACAAAACAGGGTATCAAGAACACAAGCCCAGGAACTGTACAACACGTCAGTGCATGCGGCATACGACATCATTTACATCAAACACATGCTTTGTTTACCTTAACTTCCTGGCTTTTATAATGGATTCTCATAGTGGCGAGTTAGTATCACAATGTCCATGGAAACTTGCCAAACTTTCCTACCCTGCAGCAAACAGGCATATGGTTTCTATAACGTGGCGAACTACACCACTGCAGTCTCAGTCCTAATGTACCATCCTGTAAAGCTCGCACATATAGTCCTGTCACCACTCGTCCATGGGTCAGAACAACTCTATCCCAGCTCACACTTTGGCCTCCTCCTAATCCTAATCCATAAGCGTGGCACAACATACACATACCAGTACACGCAGGACCAATATGGTTGTGGGTCGTATAGGATGGGAGACGTTTGCAGTGTATTGTCATGTTTCTGAAACATACTGAGCATCATGAGATCATGGGTACAAAGCTTGGTATAAAGGTGAATGTTGATTGCTGATCCAAAATCCACTCTCCTGTATGAGAGTCAGATGTGCTACGCACTCGTTCACCACAGCTATCCTCCAAAAAGAGACAAGGACTCCATGCTTTGGCATGTTGAAACTGGACGTGCAGAGTGAGGTGTAGTAATTCAAAGGGAGATGAATGATGCCATATGAGTGGTTCTATGCATGTTTTATTAATACTGGAATCCAAAGTAATTGCTGTGAAACCAGCATGTCCCAATTGTGTCCACTTTAATCACTTTAAGCAGTACTTTTAACTGAGATTAATGTTCATCGTTTCTTTGTAAAGGTGTTGGAATGTGAAGAGATGCTAGAGTCAGTAATGTCAACAGTCAGAAATGTTTTTTAGAGGAAAAAAACCCTAAAAAATGTAGTCGAGTCCAAGTTCAAATCATCAAGTCCCCACCCTCCTGCAAGTATGTGTGTAAAAGAGCCAGAAAGAGGAGATAATCTCAGTTTCTGTGACATGAGATGAAATCAATCCAAAGGAAGAAAGCAGTGTTTATGTGTGAGTGTTTGTAAGACTGAAGATGAAAAAGGAATTGAAACCATGCTACTTATAAACGTTTACAAATCACCAGTAACACAAACAGGCTTAGCTTTGTTGTAGTACACAAACCGTGAAACCCACTAACTCACACACACTAATCATACGTTTATCACTGGCTTAAACACACTCGCAGACGCCGACCAAGACCCAGTTAGACACCTCTACACTGATACATCACAGTGTTTACCTCCGGCATAGGGTGTGTGTGTGTGTGTGTGTGTGTGTGTGTGTGTGAGATCTGTCTGTCTGCAGACTAACTGAGGTTTCTTCATCCATGAACACAAATAAAAACAGATGGTAGAGCACTCAGGCGAACCATTGTACATCCAAAACAACCCAGAAATAAAGCCCAGACTGATCCTAAACAAATCCAATAAACATTCAGACTGTCATCTGTTACCAGGTAGAATTATCCATCTTTCTAATTTCTCAAACATAAATCAATCAAAAATAAGATTTGTCTTGACCAAAAACACAAGAAAAGAAATGTACTTGAGGTGAAAAGTACCAAAACATTACACAGAAGAGGAAACAGAGCTGAAAAGACTTGCGGGGAAAAAATCACCTAAATTAAAGGTAAAAAGAGTTCAAAGTAGTCATTGGGTTGCTTTGTAGAAACAAGACAGTCCATGTGTTTGTTGCACTGTAACTGAAATAAAATGACGATAATTATAATATTCAGGCCAAAGTAAAAGGAACATCTGCGACTTCAAAAGAAACGCACACTTACTGTAAATTGTGCTGAACTGAAGGGGACAGCAGGCAAAGAAATGCTCGGTATGAGACTGTAACATAATATCATTGGACACACAGCACTGGTGTAACCTCCTAATCACATTACTGTGACACTGAGATTCTTCTCCCGCAGGTCATGGGTTTGGCCAGACATTGTGACGGGAGGCGATCATGTCTCGATTGACCATCAGGGTGTCCTGACCCAGCAGCGGCCCGACACGTCAACAGGCTCGAACGTGCACAGAGATCAAATTAAAGTTGTGTAAGAGAGTTATTCTTCTGCTCTGTAAGTCGTCCAGTTGGTACATCACTGCATGTCTTCACTCATTACAGGATTTCGATTTTTTAAGTATCGAGAACACTTAATAAAAGAAAAACGGCTACACACAGATCCAACACGCAGCTGTCAAGAACCAAGAGATACGGCTGTCGGGAGCCAACAGCTGGAAATTTGTTGACTTACTGAGTTCCAGGCATTTCTTTCCTGGATGCCAGTTGATTTTACCAAATAGTATAAAGAGATAAAGAGATTCCTAAAGCAAAAAGTCAGAGGTTCAGCAGTGACTGTGTAAGTTTATCTGTAAACTGTAATGCCTCCAAATATTATGGCATTATTACCAATGTAACATAATCTGGCTAATGTTGCTGCTAACAGTACCGAGGTGATAGGAGTAAAGTGGGGATCTTTGTTTCAAATGAGTGTTTCAACTGTTATAAAAGAAGCCATTGTTTGGTTATTGAGCATCAGATGACCATTTATTTTACACCATCTAAGGTAACTGATTTCCACAATACTTGGAATAACTTAGAGTCTGATGGTGAGGAGAAGGTGGCTTTTCCTCAACCAATAATGGGTGTACACGAATGAGTCTTGCTGCTATAAATACTATCAGGAAAAGCTAGGTGACATAAAAGCACCCAGATATTTAATAATTGAGCAACGCGTGGCAGGTGGGCGGAGTGACGGCGATGCTGACTCATGGCTTCTGCAGCTCCGGAACAATGACAGTCGCTCCAAAACAGTCGGCTCTCGGCACGGCTGCAGAGTTTGTGCTGAGGCGGGAATCCTGAGGAAGACTTCGGAAGCTCAGTGGCAGGAGCACTCTGCTCGGGAAAATCCTGTTTAATATAATATGAGTGTGACCGCTCGCGCTCTCATTAACACACACATACACACACAAGGCAGCCACAGTGTCTAACACACATACATACACACATTGCTCTAGTTTCCTTCCTACTGAGGAGAGGGGGAAGGGGTGAACAGTAGCTGCAGCTCACTGTCACGACATGGTGGGCTCTCTTGACTGAAAAGCCCAAAGCAGTGTACATGAGTATAAGCATGCACACACACACACACACACACACACACATACTCACACGCCTGTTTAAGATACACTTGGTCCTAGAATACTACAGTGTTACTTCTCTCGAAAACAGCTGTGTGACCACCTGACTGTGACAAGTGTGACACCTGAATCCAGAAAAGACCAAAATACTGGTTGCATTTTATTACTTCAGCTTTAGCTTTTTATACAGTTTATTACATATAAATGCGTGTTTTCACTTTTGAGTTTCTCTGATTTTCAAATGCAATGTAAATTTTGTAGTCCATAAGAACTGCATGCAAAGTAAATGAAGTTGTGTTCACATGACGTGCGCAGATTCGCTCTCGACGGCACTAACTGAGGCAAAGATGAGTGAGCTGACAATGAGTAAACTTTAGAGAAAAGAATGACTCCACATAATCATTAAGCCCAGACAAGAGAGAGAAGTGGAGAAAATCTGAGCTATAACATAAGAAGCTCTGTTGCCACCTCTGTGGCAAGTAAACACGCACTGCAAAAACACCCAAGAAGACAAATTTGCAAAAATAAATTGATGAAATGTTTGCTTTGTCTTAAATCTGCACCTTTTAAACAGCCTGTACACATCAAATGTGGCCACTGTTGTAGATTTATTGAAATGTTGAAAGAAACTGCAGTTATCATTCAAACAACCATAGGCATACAGTAAATTTATCCTCCCGACTGGGAAGAAAAAGAAGCTAACATTGAAGTTAGCACTGCTGGCTGTGGTTGTCTGGTGGTTTTCTTGCTGTCAAAATCCAGCAACTCTCTACTCTTCAATGTAAGGCATGCATTTTAAAATACACCCCTGTCAATTTACTACCTATGCACATATACTGAGTCACCGATTGGGACACTTAGCCTCCATCTGGTATAAATGCTAGTCACAATAAAATTGTAAGAACGTCTGTCCCTACTCTCCACTTGGATTTAGCAGCTGAATTTTATCTGCACATCACATCAGAATGAGCTTCAGCCAACACGAACCTCTTCATGTGGGCAGCAGGGTGGAGATCGCCCCTCAAGTGGGAGGTCCTGGTTCAAGCTTCACACGGAAACTGTGATGTCATGTTACTTAAGTGCTCATGAACTTGACATTAAATCACTTTTAACTCTTTACCTGACTCTGCCCTCCAGACTGGGTGGAACTTTATTACAGTCGCGCTGCATCATTGCGGTTGCTTCTAAAGGAAAACTCCCAGGCAATACACAATGAACAGAACAAACCATTCATCCATCCATCCATGCAGGGCCACTGGGGGGCTGGAACCTCCCCCAACTGACATTGGGTGAAAGGCAGTGTACACCCTGGACAGGTCTCAAGTCAGGACCAACAATTATTTACACCAACTGGCAATTTAGAGTCACCAATTCACCTAACATAGGTCTAACCTCTGTTTACCTCAATTATCAGTCAATTAATAAAAAAGTAAGTATAAGTATGGTTGAATAGTTAGAACCATTGCATTAAAAATTGTATTGTTTGAGGGCAGTGGGGGGCTTCATTGAATTGGATGGGAATGCTGCACGTTGACAGAGGTACATGCTCTAATGCGTCTAGTTCTAAACTTTATTTGAAATCATAAGCACTCAGACGCAAATTGCCAAAACTGAAAAAACGTTATCGTAAATCCTGGGCTGTAACATCTCAGCCCAGAGACGTGCATCCATGAGAAAAGGGGCATTATGTATTGTGCATGCTGTTTCTACACATTCCTATGATACACCACTATTGTATTTGAAGAGGAGAACAAGCAGTCGGTCTCCTGGGTCACTCCTGAAGAAACGACCTCACAGCTTCATTCGGACACTGAGGTTTGTTTAGCTTTCGCTCCATGTGTGAGCATTTTATGAGAACAGTGATTTGGAAGGAAGCATGAATGACTCTTGAGTGAGCGTAAGAGCCTGTGCGCGTCTGTGAGAGTGTGTGTGTGTGCGCGCGCGTGTGTCATCTCCAGCTGAGTAGCAGGATGCAGACAACCAGGAAGAGATAAGCGCGGGTGAATGGAGGGAGCCCTGCGTGTGTGTGTATCAAATGTGTGCCTGTGTGTGTTCGCGTAGGGAAATCACTTCACAAAGGCCTGGAAGTGTGTGTGTTCTCCTGTCTACCAGTGCGGGACTCAGAGGAGATAAGCAGCCAGCCAAATATTCCCCTTGTGTTTTCCCAGCAAAAACAGGAGGCGGAATACCAACCACTCAGACTGATGCCACAGGGTCAGGCCTGGAATGAGCCGCGCTTCCACTTCTTACAAGCTACACACACACTCACACAAAGACACAACCATCAACTCTACACACACTGGCAATAAAATCAGCGGATGATAAGGGTGCAAGTAATAATTATTTTCATTACTGGTTAATCTGTTCAGAAAATAGTGAAAATGGTCGCTGTGTGTGTGCATTTCAAACGTTATTTTTTTTGTATTTTGTATACAATTATTTATTGGTGTCCAGGTGAACTGTTCTGGTTGGGGTGAACTGCATGCATAAACTGTGAACACAATCGTAGAAAAAAATGAAGGAATGATCATAAAGAAAAATAAATACCCATTACATGTCCACAGAGCCCTTCATTTGCTTGTATTGTGTCTACCTGTATTCAATTTGCAGTTGTATAAAATAGAGCAAGCAGCAAATCCTCACATGAAAGCTGCTATCAGTAAATTTTTGCTTGATATCTTGGAAGCAATCAATTGCTGACGTCACTATTGACTAATTTTCTCTTTCAAATTCAAGAATGGATTTAACAATAAAATCTGTTGCATAGAAATTGAGAAAATTCAATCTGCAGATAAAGCGCCTGTGGTTTTGGCCATGGAAGGACGCCAACAGACACACATTTGATCCAGGCAGCGTGAAATGCCATGAAGACATTTCAACTTGATTTCAAAATGTTTGGCCTGAACAGAAACTTTTGTGGCTCTCCCTGGCTGTATGACCCCATTTGTGAACAGAGACGGAATCAAAACAGAAAGTGTTGGAGTGACAGCTTTGAAATGTGCCGAGTGCACACATGCGCATGTTGTTTGGTACAGTGGCCATAGCAAATGTCTGTAGATTTAGTTGATGTGCATAACGCCATATATGCTGCAGGTTCTTCCTAAAGAACTCATTAACCCAACAACATTTTCCCACTGGTGTTGTGGAGGGTCAAGCTGCTGTTTGGCAAACATCAGGCATGCAGAGATGTTAGAGCAGCTGCTTGCACCATTATCTGTGTATGGAAGACTAATAAACAGAGATGTTAAGCAGCAGTTATTCATGAAGCCTTTAGCTGTTACTCTGGGATCTTTATTTTCTCCCTTGTGCCTTTGGCACAGTCTTAACCAGGTGCCCATTTATAGGGAGAGTATAGCCACAGAAGTAAATCATGTGTAGACAGTTTGTTTGACTACAGACCAGTCCACATCTAAACTCATAGATGTCTTTGTAACCCTTTATGCTTTATGTAAATGAGCACTTCTTGATCGTAGGTTTTCTGAGGAATCTCGTTTTTGTGAGGCATGGTTCATGGTGCATCAGCAGATGCTTCTTGTGAAAAGCAAACTTAAGATGTTTGAGTGTTTCTTGTGAATCAAAGCAGTGTAGTAACACACACCTCCGACGTTTCGTTGGTTGCATTCCAGGTTTGCCAACTCTTGTCTCCCGCTAGCTTTTGTTGACGCCGTTAGCCTCAGGGTTCACATACTTTTTCAGGCCTGCACTGTGACTGTTTGAATGATGTATTCAGTATAGTCAGGGACAACAATGATTTGTGCATTTTGGGGTGCGTTAGGTTGTGTTTGGTCATAACTGTACTTTATTTTAAGATAGATTTATACATAGTGCTGTTAATTCTAAAGGAGCAGCTTACTTTAACTGCATCCCTTATGTGCACTGATATTTCCAGCAAATAAAATCATTGCCTGTGTTTTCTCACTCCATTACTTTAACCTACAAGAGCTGCTCAGTGACTCAAATATATGTAGACTGACTGTCTCCCTGTAACCTGCCGGGCTCCCATCCAAACGTACACAAACGGTGAGTTCTTAGCATAACTAAAAGCCACAGAGTCATGGGAATGCAGTATCAACATAAAAATCACCCACACAGAGATCAGTGTAACATGCACATGAACACACATAAACACACACACACACTGGCCAGTGTCTACAGTTGTGTGTTTGGTATGAGAAGAATGTGTGTTGATCAGTGTGTGGACGCTCAGTGCTCTGGGTGGAGCTCTTATCGGTCCAACGTGTCATCACAGACAACATTAAGTGCCATTAAAACACACATGGACATACACTTACACAAACACGCACGCACACAGACACGCCAAGTCAAACCGGGCGTAACCAAAACAAGAATTCAGACTTAAGAAGAAGATGCGTACTGGTCTTACAACTCCACAGTATTTCTCTTGAAACACTCTTGCACACAGCAGGCAAAGTGGCAGAAATATATGAAGAAAAGTGGGTTTAAAGGGAGAGGAGAGGATACCTCCACCTAACATGTGATGTAAGCACGGCAGTGTCAAAAGTGATGCATTGAGAGGTTTAGTATATTTCATTAAATGAAAAACAATTCTTAAAAGATGCTTAAGTACTTATTCTAGATATTGGGGTGGAAAAACTGCTGTTGTGATTCACTGTATATGTATAAAAGAAGTAAAAAAGGGGGATTTCTTTGATAGAAGGACTGTGTAAAATTTTTTGTGAATCTCCAGGCTTTGTGTTGAAACCATGAGTTCATATGGGTGGAGCGTACAAAGACACTATGACACAAACACCTATAAAAGATCTATGATACACTGAGGGATAAACTCTTCCATTCTTGATGTATATATGGCACCTGAAATCATTGTGGGCAGTTTGTTTGACACAGTGGACAAATTATAATGTAACCGCATGGACATATATACACAAAGACACATCTGTACATGTGAGTCTTATGAGACCAAACTGCACCCAGTCTGTCATTAAGTGTCCTACAAAAAAATAATCAGTGCACGTGTCAGAGAGAAAGAGCGAGAGAGAGAGAGAGAGAGAGAGAGAGAGAGCATCAGGTAAATCAGCATCATGTTTCGGTAAATCCAGCTGTTTCTCATCTTCCTTGATGGTTGATTTAACATCTGGACTGTTGCAAACGCTCACAGACACACCCGCTCACTGGTGCATCCGTACCCCGTCCATTCACGTCTTTTCCTCTACCCTGTCTAAAAGTTCTCCTCCAGGTGATGCACGCGCTGAATGTGCGCTGCCGTCACCGGCGCTGCACGTGGCATCCACCCACAGGATCAACACGGGCGCTGACTTATTGGTTATGATGGTTGGGGATAGAGGGACATCTGTGCCGGTGCACAGACACGCGCGCGCGCGTGCACATTCCTGTCATCTCTCCTACACACGTGCTACCTCAGGGCCAGTGCGCTCGATGAGAGGGTAGAATCACAGAGACCAGACGCGCAGAAGTACTCCTTCTCAATTTTTACAAATATAATTAAAAACAAAAAATGGGACTCACCAGCTTTACATGGATCTTTGTAGTCAATGGTCTCCGCTCTCTCCTCTTCATAATACTCATAGTCTGGCTCCTCATAGTCGAAACAGTTACAAATAGTCACTTTGCCCCAGAAAGTCAAGCCGGCAAGCACCAGCGTGATCCAGCGCATCTTAGCGGCCAGTGCCGAGGGCACTCGGTCCATCTGAAGTCTGAAAGAATCGAATAAAAGGCCTCTGCTCTTCTCCTCTGCCGTTAGGAGATGGTCGATCCACTCTCAGAGGAAAGCATCGGCAGCAGGAATTTAACGGGTCATTGTGAAGATCGGGTCTCCTCTCTGACGGTCTGGTTGTGGATCGGCTGCTGGAAGTTACTCTGCTGGGCTCTCGTCCATGGCAAAAGTACACTGAGGTGTCTGTCTGCCCGCCCCGGTGTCTCCCAGTCAGCAAAGTGCCCGCTGAGGAGCTCCGCTGTCCTCCGCTGTGGTTTCGCAGGTGAGGCTGCTGTGGGACAAAACACAGGGAGAGAGAGCGAGAGAGAGAGATATAAAGAAAGAGAGAGAGAGAGAGAGAGACTAGTGAGGGGATCGGGACTGGATGACCCCTGAGCGTAAATACGCAAGGCGGCGTGGCTGCTTCTCACACAAGAATCATTCGCTTCACATATTTTCAGCCAGCACTGTTGTCTCACACTCTCTCGCGTAGTGTAATCTCTCTCTCTCTCTCTCTCTCTCTCTCTCTCTCTCTCTCTCTCTCTCGTGTCCGGTAGTGGTACTGTCTCAACCCGAGTCAGCGCACCGCCTACACACACACACACACACACACACACACACACACATGCACTGTTCGACCCAAGAGGCGCAAAACCAAAACTTTCATTATCTTCTATTATCTTCTTTCGTCCCTACTGAGCATTTGCAGCTTATATGCAAACACTTTGTCACACACACACACACACACACACACACACACACACACACACACACACACACACACACACACACACACACACACACACACACACACACACACACACACACAAAAGACAAATCTCCCAGAAGCATAGAGTCAGATTGATAACCTAACAAAGGGCGTACACTTCACAGGCTCCTTCCTCGTCCCTGCGCGGTGACAGCGGAGGAAGCGCGCACTGATCATTACAGGTTATTGGACCTCGACTCCCAGGGATCCGTTAAGTAAAAGTGAACGTGCAGTAAAAAAAACCAACAACAACCGGTAGCGGTAAAAGTAACACGGCAGTTACAAACTTGCCTGTGGGTTTTAGTGTCCCTTGTAGACCCGGTCCATAGTGGCTGTTATGTGGTTATTTGGAGGCAGGTGCCAAGTAGGTGACAGCCAAACCATAAATGCCCAGAGGTACTACTACATAGACGAGGGAGTCTTTATGGCCATGACATGATAACCCAGTCCCTTTTCTGCTGCTCTCTTTTCTTTCCAAAAAAGAAATTAAAACAAAGATTTAAAGTGGAATTGTAATTCAAAATAGTTAAGCTTAATTGGGCTTTGTGCGTAAAACAGTCGCGCCACAGTACGTTCAACACCATCAGTTTAGCAGTGCGGATGGAGATTTAGGTGGGTACATTGGCTTTGCTGTGCAGCAGCATGACGATGTGCAGAGAAACAGCGCCTATCACGACAGTGGTAACATGAGCAGTGTTTGTACAATGTTGAAAATGAAAATCAACGACCAAAGACTTTAAACCAGAACTCTGTAACGATTTAGAATTTTGTTTCCAATTATTTATTTTGTTAAAGTCTAACTACTTGAATTGGAAAATGGAGCCGGTTTAATTTCTTTCCTCACTGTGCTATAGGTAAGCTTAAATTGTGAGTCACACCGGTCTGTCATTCACCTATGATGTCTTCTCTAATCTGTCATAAATACCCTTGCCAGCAGTAGGTCGGTCAACAACATGAGTGAAGTGAGTTCATGCGGGTTCATGATCTTCCACTTCATCCCTGACACCCACAAGGGCAGTGGACGAGCCTCTCTCTCCCTCTCTCTCCTTGAGTGTATCAATCCGAATAACATTCAAAAGTCAAGAATACATAGTTTACAGTCAGTTCGGCGTCGTTTCCCTGATTTTGCAATGGAAAGACTGAAGTTGTCAACAATCACCAGTAATCCCCCAAGTGCAACCTACACACACACACGACAGACACAAGCTGTAAAAATAAAACAGCAGCAGTTGTTGACAGACAAGCAGTGTAGCCTGTGAACACCTTGCAAAGGTAAATCCTCCTGAGACGAGTTCACCCTGCGTCTCCACAGCTTACCTGCTGCGTCCACCTGCCCGGGGCGCGTCGGTTTGCTGCGGCGTCACGATGCGACCCGTCATGCTTCAAATGCAAGGGGTGGCGTGGGGGGTTCTCAGGAGTCTCAGGTGTGTGTGTGGAGGGGCATCAGACGGTGATGGCAGTTCCGAACGTGCGCGTCTCCCACCACGATTTAGTACCGGGAGATTACCGGAGCGCTGTCTCTGCTGCGCCCGACTAATCCTGCCCTCGGGGAGAGGTAGCGGCGCGCTGACGTCACTCCATCAATCCAGCAGCAAGCTGTCCACTACACATGCTCCGGGCCATGGACACAAATCCTCTGGAGCGCGCACACGTACGCACGCACGCACGCACGCACACACGCACGCACGCACACACACACACACACACACACACACACACACACACACACACACACACAGTTTATTCAGTTTAGGTCGACACACTCCTGATTTAACCAGGCGACAAAAGTGAACTTTCATTTTATGATGAAGGAATCCGATTCTGACCCCTGGAACAGCAGCAATCAAAAATCAATCACTGAAATAGTTCCCTTTTACAAATATCTGGATATGAAATCGAACTGGTCAGAAAGTGTAAATGTGGTGTTTTTAACTTGTGCTTTGGGATAAATACTAACATGCTCACAGTGATGATGTCAGCATGCTGATGTTTAGCAGGTATAATGTTCACCATGTTCACTATCTTACTTTAGCATGTTAGTATGCTAATGTTTGCTTACTAGCACTAACAGGTACTTCACACTGCGTAAGGTACAGCTCACTGTGACAGGAATGTCACTGATTCTGCAGATAGAGCCTGGGCAACCAAAACTAGTTTACTGTGGTTTACGTCATGTAAAACTATGATGAACAAGAACTCAGGCCACTGTGTGGAAAAACCTCAATACCACACCAGCATCGTGGATTCCCCTCCTGTGTGACTTCTTATTAACACTGGAAGCATTATGTGGCGTTTGGGCCTCTTCAACCACTTACTGTACCTGGTTGCCATCCAGCCAATCTATTCAGCAAAATGCCCCCTTTTTAAATAGGATCCAGCTATTGAGATTAATGCTGTGCGCAGGTATTTGTGTCCCTATTTAAAGCACTTATTGATCAGCGCATCTCTGAAACTCTGTGAAAGTACCTCGCCAGCATTCTGACCCAGCAAGCTGACCACCACCACCACTGCCACCACCCTCCCTGAAACACACACACACACACACACACACACACACACTCACACACACACTCACACTGAGAGGAACCCTCAATCGCAGCAGCCCCTCGAGACTCCCCCAAGTGCTGTGGTCTGCAGGTACTGGAGGACTATTATTAGCTTTGTTTTCCTCAAACATACTTTCACATCAATTCTATATGCACGAGCTGAACTCCACAAGGTTTGCACTGTACTTGTTTAACTTAAAAAATGTATACCCTGCACTAAATCTATCTTTTGAGCAATTGAAAAGAGTTTGTAAAAGTTTATAGCTTTGTTGCTAAAGGCTGTTCTACCTATACATCAAATTCACTCAGTTGCAAAGGTTTCTGATAATGGACAATTTTCACCCCAGAGAAACAGCATCAACATCCCTCTACATCAACAGCAAAACTCACTTGTCAGTTTACTTAAAGTACACCAAGTGACCATAAAGCAGCTAAAGAGCCAGACACCCCATTGTTGTAGCTGACAAAGCTAAGAGGACACATTCTCAGGGCACCAGAACTGTGACTCAATATGAATGCTTACAATGCTCTGGATCTGCTGGTTGGTCAACTGTTTGCTTGGTAGAAGGTATACAGTAATATGCATGTATTTACGTATGTGAGGGTTGTGTTGTTTGTTGTGCAGCCCCCAGTCGCCAAAAGTAAAATAGAAAAAATAATACTGATGCAAAAATGAGAACTAACCTGTCCAGTATGTATCCTGTCCTCACCCAGTGTCAGATTGGCTGTAGCCCCCCTGTGACCCTAAAAGAAAAAATAATAAGTAAATGGATGAATACATTAAAACTGAAATCTTATACTTCCTGACCTCCAGTGGTTTATCTCTTTATGTTGCTGCAGTAATGTCGAGGTGGACTTCAGGGAGTGGCAGTGCACAATGATATCACTGTTTAGTGTGTTTACACGTGCAACAAAGTTCACTGCTGACGACACCCAACCACGCCCATGGATGGGTGATACAGGATATGTTCAAACAGACCTTGAACTTTGAACCAGAGAGGGCAGCGAAATACCACATTTACTCTGATATTACTTTTCGATCTCAGAGATTTGATTTACTTGACACTTAATTCACTAAAACTTGGATTTGAGACTTCACTACAGTTACAATAATAACGATTTGTGCATCTGTCTTACTTCTTGGACCAAGGTAATCGCTCCATGTGCTGTGGTGCCATCTTGCATAGGGAACTGAAACACAAATGGATGCATGGATAGATGGATGGACCAGTCAGCTTGTGAATTTAACTCCAATGACACAATAAGGACAAGTTCTTGCATATCAGACGGTCTTATTGATGGGTGACTAAGATCAAAAGTGCTTGACTGTGAAAAGAAACTGCAGACTGTTGATCACATCACCTTCAAATCAAAATTCACCAAATCTGCTGAGCCTAAAAGGTAAAATGAGGACCTACTGTATGCTACAACATGAGTTCCTTACAATGGAGGGTTAATTACAGGACATGCCATATAAGATGGTCAGTGAAAACCCCCCCAAAACTTTGACAGCTGATAGAAGATTGGGACAGAATCAGAGCAGGCAAAGTAGGAAAAATGAAGACAAAGCTAAAATGATAAGAATACCTGAGGTAAGAAAAAAAGGAAATATTATGTTTTCGCTCAGGCCTGCTGACTTGTGATAGTGTCTTAAGTGTTTTATGAAATTCCCTGAGAGGGAGCAAAGAGGTGGCCAGAGACATCCATCACCTTTTGGCTAAAATGCCACAGGAAGACAGTCTGCTGACACCACCACGGAGCAGAACAGAGGATGAAAACGCTTGGATATTGTTTAGTGGCTCCAGAATTGCTCTGTAGTTTAATCTCTTAATCACTGTTATTTCTTGAATTTGATTGGTGCCAAATAAACAAAAAAGATGTAAGACGATATTCACTTTGAAGAAACTTAAGGGAAAGATTAGCAGGATTACAAAGCTTTTTTTAAGCAAGTCACTGAGTCACATCTGCAGTAAACACGTGTGAAACTTTGTCTATTTATTTTCAGTTTTGACTTATAAATAATGGCTGTTGCTCTCCTATGTTACTCGGGAGATTACACGCATATGCAAAAACATACTGTAGTAGTCTCTCCTTATGTAAACAGAAAGAGCAGAGGGAAGACGAAGTACAAAGAGGAAATCCTCTGTTTAAATGCCAAGCTGTGCGTGCCATTCTCTCTGCTGTTCTTATTTCCTCTTTTTTTTGGCCCTGTCAGGGCTCAGATTCTCCACCTTCATCTCTCCTACACTGCCTGTTGTGTGTTCACGCATGTGGGCGTGACTGCGTGGGTGTGCACGTGCCAGCTTGGGGCTCACATCCACGATCCCGGTCGTGTGTTGGGAAAGATGACACGGACCGCTTTTGTTTCCGTGCCACCAGAATTTACCGACAAGGGAGAAGAAGAATGAGTGCAGGATGCATGTTGGCGTGAAAAAGACGCACCAGCTGCAATGAGACGGAGATGGAAAAACATAGAGAGGAATAATGGAAAAGGTGACAGGGAAGATGAGCTGGACATTGTCCCAGTGACAACAGTATATAATATCCTTCTGATAAATGCCTCACTGTAAAATAGCTGTGCTCAGAGGGGCAGTTTTCCTAGACCCATGCCCTTTTACATCCTTATATGACCCATATTATTCTCTCATACTGATTCTACTCAATAAAACTGAGCACAGCTGAAGTACAGAATGCTTTATCCTATGTATCTTAGGATGTGATCTTATGTATAATTAAAAATGCACAGGTTTGATAGACTGCAATGAAAATGCAGTCTACTAAGTCCAACCTCAATACAACAAAAGTCAGTTCACCTATGATAATTTGGACAAATTTGAATACACCGATGTTTTCCAGAAAAGAACACATTTCCTCACAAAACTGCTTAAAACTGCCAAGGAATATGAAATGTGGTAGACCGGTGCTTAGTCAGATGAAACCTGTTTGGATAAGATGGGGTCCAGCATGTGCGGACCTGGCCAAGGCTTCCGCAGTGACTGCACAATGCTGACCATTAAAGAATGAAAGTGGGAGTCTGTTCAGATATGTTGGGAAGATGATCTTTATGTATGTTGCTATGAATGCAGGGTTGTATACCCAACAACTGAAAACGTGACCCCAAACACACTGAAAGACTCACACAAGAGTTTTTAAAGATTTAAAATGTAAAAATGAGTAAAAATGAATTGACAAGTTGTCCCCTGTATGTCCCCTGATGTGAATCCAACAGTGTGGAAGGTAGAGGAACAGAGATTAAGTGATAATGAAAGCAATCATTGCAACCCTGTTATGAATATTGTGTTTCTTTCATATCAAAACCAAATCTTCTGGTGTTGACTAGACTTCCTAAAATTAGTTGCTGCTAGATTCATCACAAGAAATATTATGATTTCAAATATTTTTAGTCAAACTATTGTGCCTTTCTTTGCTTTAAAAAGAGAAAAAATATTTATATATTTCCAATGAAAATCTCTTGCAGTTTATTCAGGACAGTGAAACAGGCAGTGAAACTTTACTTGTCTGACCTGTATAAAAGCCCACCCCACTTACAGACTGTGTGTTGAAGACTAGATGATGTTAAACTGAATTATTTGTTGTTCTGGAGTTTTTTTATGTTCATTGCTGCAAAAGGTGGGGAACAGTTGGATAAAAGACCAATGATGCTGAGTTGGATTTATATGAATCTCTAAGTCCATGACAGCGTAAATCCCCCTGTTCACACTCACTGTTGAAGATGCTGTGTGTGTGTGTGTGTGTGTGTGTGTGTGTGTGTGTGAGTGTGTAAATGTAAACAGTAGTCCCTTGCTGACATAGCACTTCTTCAGGAACTTGGGATTGTGTGTGTGCCCTGGCCTCTGCTCCCTGCAGATATGCTTCCTTTCAGAGAGACTGTAGAAATAAGCAGCGGAGACCTTAGACTCTGTGTGTGCGTGCGCATTTGTGCATGAAAATTGATGTCTTCCTCCAGTGTATGAAAAAATTCGGTACAACTGAATCAGCTTAAAAGCTTTTTTTATGCAAAGTACCTCTCCTCTTGTAACTCACTCACAGACGTACTCAGTCACGTTCAGCAGATTCTTCACGGTGGAGGGCTGTTCTCCACGTTAACCTGCACCACCTATAAGAATCATCAAAGGAAGTATCATCAGTGACACTTACAGTGCATTCACTCGTACTGGCTGAAAGAGTCACACCTGTGGGCTTGATTGAGGACAGAGTTTACAGACTCTCAGGTTGCCACACAGCACTTGACAAAGCAGTTTATTTTCATGAGTAATGTATTTTATTTTTATTTTTTTCCTATTCAAACTTGGTAGCTGTAAGTTACGGTTTATTGTGGGAGTTTTGGAAGACACTGACAACCAATTTGTCTGAGGTACTTTTGTGTAGCTGAGTTAAGCATAATATGACTTTGGGATTTAAAATAGCATTATCATTTCACACACACACACATATATATATATAACATATTTTTTATAACAGATGACTACCTTAAAAATCATCTACAGAAAATAATCAAAGTATTCACAGATATGAACATTTGTGAACTGTGTAGGAATCAACCTAATAAATATAAGTAGATCACAGCTATTACATTTTTTTTTTGTTTTTTAACTTTTTACCTTTTGCTTTGATGACTCACTGTTTTTGTGACACATTGTTTCATTGTTTGTTGGCAGTTTGCTCCACTGATCCTTGGCCCTGCTTCATTCTTAACTGAAAGGAACGTGATAAACACACACTCAGAGGCGAGGATGTACTGTTCTGTGTTCTCACTTGTTGTTGATCTTCTCATTAAAAATAGTTATATGAGGTTGTAGCCGGCAGCTACTTTGAGTCGGTGGGCTCTGGAGGGGGAAATTCTCTAATGAGGAACATTCACAGAAGTCCACAAACTCCAAATCTAACAACAGCCACCTCCTGTAGTGCAGGACTTCAAATATACATAGAAATAATGATCCATGTCCAGGCTGAGGATCCTTACAGACTGATAACAGGCTCTCAGGAGATCATACTGACACATTTCTCTGTGATTGTCAGGTCATCAGCACACTACTGTCATCTGCAGGATTAAAAGAGTAATGGCAGTTTCAACTGACAGCCATGGACAAGAACCCTTCTTTGATAGATCACACAGCCAAATTTCTGATGTGTGACAAAATGTACCTATCAAATTAATACACTCGACACACTCAGGGGTTCAACTTGATTAACTGATAAATTCTTTTGGCCCTCAGGACAACTTGTCAACTTGTTTTCATAACCTTTCATTACTTTGAGAAAATCTTTTTTTTATCAGACAAAAGTTACACGATGTGGACTTGTTATGTGTCATTCTGTAAGGTATCACCTATTGTTGTTTCACCTCAGATTTGACTAATGATGACTGTCTGATCACATTAATGTGCCATTCTCTCTCTCTTTGTGACCCTGCTCTGTCCTGAAGCCAGAGCAGCTTGATCAATGGTATTGATGAGGAGATGTTAATAGCTGATGCTAATACGGCCAGTATGACTAATAGACCAAGAGGGCCATTGATCTGCAGAGTTAGCATCTAATGCTAAAACAGCTGATTCAACCGCATAGTTGGACTAAAAGTGCCATCCTTGCTCGGTGTGTGTGTGTGTGTGTGTGTGTGTGTGTGTGTGTGTATACACTGGGGAGTGAATAGTTAGGTAACAATGCACTCCTTCCTTAGGACGAATGATACAAATATTCACAGAATATGTAGAAGTAAACAGTATATAGCAACATACCTGAATACAAACTTGTATTCACAAAGATGCTCAGATTCTACATTCTCAGAGACTAGGACAGTAACCAATTACTTGTAGCTGAGATAGGCCTCGTTCACCGCAGACATTTTAGGAAATGTCCTAATAACATTAATAGCCCTATTATTATATTCAAATTTATGAGGAAACCACAACAGTGTGACAGTGAGGCAGCATGCACAATACCAGGAGGCCAGAAACCAAAGCAGCTAAATGGAATTCAGACATCATTAATTTTAACTATTTACACCTGTTCTTTCCCCACATTAAAGTGTCTTCTGTGAAAAAGGACCATTATGTGCAGCAATTGTGTTAATTCATCCAGGCTGCTCTTGAAAAGTGTACAGTTTGTTCAAAGGTAAATAATTAAGGATTATGTGATTAAGTATTTACTTGTAGTAACAATACAATATTTTTTATCTGAGCAAAATAGGCCGTATGAAAAGGTTTGTAATGAATCTATCTTCATGTTTGAATTTATGAGTGAACCTCACAATGGTCCCACATTTTCATGTATTCTGAATTACCAATGTGAATGGATATTTTAATCCTGCAGCTACAAGAATAATATGAATTTTGACCTGCATGTAATGTAATATTGTATGTAATGTTTTGCTGAAATATCTCACAGACACACTAGATTACATGGCCTTCATTAAAAGAACTTCAGCTGTGACTATTTTATTTGATGTCATTTCAGTGCTATTTTTTCAGCAAAAAGTAAAACCTCTGACTAGCAAATACTCATGGGCTGTACACACATTATTTTTGCTGCCATTCCAAATGCAGTAGTATTCTGTCAGGTGGACAATGACAAAAACAAAACAATCATGTTGGTGGTAGTTGTGTATGTCATGGTTGCCCACTGGGTCACTTCTTTTAGTCACTTTTTACCCTGCAGTTTTACTTTGTTGCTACTTCACGTCTTCACTTCCTGTTTTTGTTGGCCTTCCCGTCCTGTTGAGATCGTGATGTATTTCACCTGCACCCAGTTATCCCCTGCCTTCTTGCATGTTTGTCTCTGTGTTCCCTTCAGTCCCGCTAAGTTTGTTCAGTTTCCACTCCCTTCCTCAGTTACGCTGTCTGTCTTCCCGCCGAATCACCCAAAAGCTATTTGCACTTAGCTGTCACGGTGTTATGGTGTCTTCTGTCAGCATTTGAGTCCAGTTGGTCTTACCACCATGACAGTGTATGTAACGATGATCTGCCGCCAATGGTCAGCGGGAGAATCGACTGGATTAAACCTCATTTTGTTTTCCTATTTGCCTTTTTAGTGGGGACTAGAACCTTGTTTAGGAACATAAAACAGATATAGCCCGCAAATGGATAAAGCACAGACATTAATTTGGCTTTTCAAATATGAAACATTTAAGTTAGTCAGTTACTTGATCTGTAGTAAACACCATGGAGGCATCTGATTTGTCCCAAATTCATTCTGTAGCATGTCAAAAACCCCAAACATACATCTGTCTTCATATAACTGTCTTCAGTCACAAGAAGGCTTCCTGTAACAGAGGGTGTTGCCACCAAATCCTGATTTGATTTTGTTTTATTATTAGTTAATTGATAAATGGCATTTCTTTTGATTTCTTTTGACTTCTTCTTGTTTCAGTCTGAGGACGCTCCTGAAACAAAAGGCGACAACACTGTGGTTTGACAACATAAAGAGGGGGACTTTTATTGATCAGTTCAATCTCTACATGTTGTATCCGTTTCTATAATTTATACATTCAATAAATTCTTTCTGTCATCTCAAACCAGTTGAACTGCATCCATACGATTATCTAAATGTTCTCGGTCCACTCAGGAGATTAGCGTTAATTTACGGAAAATCAATTTCTGCCACAGCTCCTTTTGTACTATAGTATTCTCTGTATAGTGCACATACAAAGGAATGGCTTTGTGTAGACTGAGGTGGACAGATTTCTAGGTGTTACAGCCTTGTTTTCTTTGATTTGTTTTGTTAGAAAAACCAGACAGTTCTTGCTATACCTACTTCATAAATACAGTATATATTATAACCATTTAACTTGTGCTAAAATCAAAGCTGTGCTGCAGTCCGTTTAAAAAAAATCTCAACATCAATAAGGTACAGGGAAATGCGCTTGCCTGTATAGATTGTTTACATTATATAATGTTTACAGTGGTTTTACAGTGTTTTTAATGTCCCTGATTATCTCAAAACCATAGTTGTATTTTTTATATTACAGGAAAGAAACTGAGTATTTTTTGAGTGTGTGTTTACAGTTACTGGGAAGTGAATGGGTGTGTGCGTTTGTGTGCACTAGGGTTGCGTGTTTGTGTACTTGTACTAAAGCCTGGAGAAACAGAGACATTTAAAACGGGAAAAATGACAAAGTCTTATGAACAGAGCAGCGTGGTCATGACAAACAGCTCTTTCACATACATAATTACTCAGTCACTCATTGGTTATATAGGTGGGTGCTATGTTTATCAATCACGTGTACAATAAAGAACAACAAAAACACCACAGAAATCGACACCAATCTCACTGCCATCAAGCTACCTGCCAATTCCTCCTGTGTCTGTCGGTGTATGTGCAGGATATTTAAACAATCTACACCAGTATGAGGCAAACCATTACATTAATAAACAATGTAATCAAATAAAATAATGATTGAAAGAGAACAAAACAAATAAGAGACAATATATTCTTTTTTTTTCTTCTTCTTCTTTTTGGAATGGACGGGCACACAGCATGTTGAATATATTACATCGATGTGCAAACGGTCCCATCGTTGACAAACGCTTCAGAAGTTCAGTGTCTCAGACATCATCTTCCACCAGTCCATCAGCTCCTCCCGCTCCTCCTCCTTCCTCTCCATCAGAGACTCCAGCTCAAAGTCCACCTGAGACAGAAACAGACATCAAACTTCACCCTGCTCTTCTTGTGGTACACTGACAGCTGTCCTTCTAACTGGAGAGTCCCTCTATAGATATACACTGGTTCTCATAATTCAGACTCAGGTCCTAATTAATGCTCCCTCATTTGCTGTTAAAGGCAGATGCCTTGTTATGCCAGAGGTGCCTGACTTAAGTGACCATGCTAGTTCCCTATTATATCTTTTCCAAAATGTCAGGCCCTCTGCTCCTGCCCCCCCCCTTGTTGTGCTTGATTGCAGAAGTGGAGTCAGGTGTGCAGGAGCCTGATCACCAGCTGCCAGTCATTGACTTCATCAACCTGCAGCTATAAATACCTGGTTGCTGCCAGGTTGTAGAGTTGGCCTACTCAGTCAGTCATGTATCTGCCAATACCAATGGCTGTGAAGTTTTTCCCCTCCTGTTTGTCTGTGTTGTTGTTAGTTCTGGGTTTATTCTGCTTGTAGTTCTGGGCAGGACTCCTGCCGTTGCTCCCTCCTTCTCCACTAGCCCTTCTTGCAATCTACTTTTCTAATGAACCAATTACTTTGCTACCAGCCTCCTGTCTGGGTGTTGCTTTGTCGTAACACAAACATTCTTCAGCTCTTTAACCTTGCTTCTTACTCACATATTCCACTGTTAGAGTATTTACAATGCCTGAGACAGAACCAAATGCTGTTTGTACAGACAGGATGCTCACGTACTTTTGACTGGCACTGCAGACATAAAGATGACATTCAGCTCAAAAATGATCAGTCATCGCAGTCTGATCCCCCTTCAGCCACCCTTTGGAAATATGAAAGGACAAGATGGTGTGTTTGTGAGTCTTACCCTGGTGGCAGGGCTGTAGGGGACAGCCACCTTTTTGATGACAGTCAGATATCCTGGAGCTGAAGCTGCCACTTTGTAGTTTCCTGGAGCCAGCAGGCGCCAATAATCTCCATCTTTGGCTATAAAATACAGATAATTTGATTTACACATATAATCAAGCCAAACTGTTGCTCAGCTATGGAGATAATCACATTATTCAGACTACATATTACTAACAGCACAATATACTGTACAAGCATATAACTGGTGCAAGTGACCAACAGAAAACGGTGCAGTATTCATTATGTCCACAAGATGGAGGCATCATAGCAGCATTACATGTCTCACTTGTTCATTCAGATTGTGGTGTAGTGGAGGGTTCAGTATGTTTATCTTAATTTTGCACTGAATGCTGATACCTGTGGTCACGTCATGCTCAATACCCTCCACGGAGATGGTGGCGTTGGAAATGGGGTTGCCCTGGAGGTCGCGCACGAAGCCCTTAACACCACGGTGAACCTATGTACAAAACGCACACATCAGGCACATTAAGTTGGACTGGATTACTGGGGAATTAATGTTTGTCTGATTGTTTTAAAATGGTACAGTTCTCTCCAAAAAGGAAGATGAAAGAAGACACTTTTTGATCCTTTATTGAGAACTACTGACTGAATGTGCAATATTTACAGAAACTGTCACATTTTCTTGTCAAGGGAAACTCTTGTGGTTCTACTAATATTGACTGTCCTCTCCAAGTAGCAAACAAAGCATTAGCGTTTTATTCACCAAATGTAGAGCACCTTCGATTTGTGTCAGCTGCATCAAACACACAGATGAAACTTTTACATGTCAGACTCACCTGCTCGATGTAGTTGACGAGCGAGTTGCGGTTCTGCTCCCAGTAGGTCTTGAGCGTGTCCTCGCTGGGGAACTTGTCACAGCTGAGCTCCAGAGTGATCTCAAAGCAGTTGCTGCTGAGGTAGTTGAAATCCTGCATCCCTGGAATGGGTCCATTAAAAAAAACACACATGAGCAAAATGACTTAAAAGACACTGCTATGCATTGCAGAATTGCCAAGCAAAGCTTTTGCTTAGCTTGTCCACAACTTCTTTTTCAATCTTGTTGTTGTTTCTCACCTCCTGGCACGCTGTACCAGGCCCCTCCATTAGTGATGCCCTCTTTGAAGCTGGAGTCGTCGTCGTTCTTACGGCACGGGAGTCTGTGAGGGTCGGACATAACTGGGTTGTACATGGAGTAGGCCCTCGCCAGAGACTTGAACATCACGTCGTCGGGACTGGCGCTGTACTCGTGAGTGGATCCTTTCCGTGAGGAAAGAGAGGGGAGGGCACAAACCAAAGCGTAATGTTTAGACAGCGGCTATGATAAAGTATTAATTGGACACCTGCAACATATTAAACCTGCGCTTGCCAAACACATTTTGTTTACCCTGGATAATGATGCACAGGAGGCCATAAGAGGAAAGACTTTCCATCTGATTTCAATTACAGTTACGAAATTCTGACCAAAGACGAATAAAACGTTTGTTGTTTCAGTTATAGGTCAAATATTTTCCTCATTAAATCTGTCGAAACATTCTCATACAGTTTAACATCCCAAACGCAGAGCAGGGTGTGAATCAGATTGTGTGCATATGTGCGTGTGTGTGTTTATGTACCAGTGCGGGTCTCATCATATGGGTAGTTGGCCACCACGTCGCCTCCGTGCAGGTTAGCTGAGAGGACGAAGGGGATATCCATGATCCAGTGGATCACTGCTTTGGTCTCTGGAGCCAGCTGCAGAGACAAAGCACCATACATTACTAAAATATAACATACGCTATATCTTCACCTGCAAACAAGTCAGAGGCACTTCTACATTTTTCTTACTGTCAACAAAATAAAGCCTGATATAGTTTATTCCTCTGTGACATGTTGCCAAAAACTATTAATACACAATCAGGAGCCACAGTCTTGCACTTGGTGACATGTTCCTTAATTTCGAAGACCATGTAATTAATTTTGAATCCTCAACTGATTTTTCATTTTTAATTCCCAGTGGGTTGCAGCAGGAACACATTATGAACATAACAATGACATATCTGATCTTATAAGTTGATACGGTAAGCTTGTTAGTGAACAGTTGCTTACCAATTCAATTCAAAGTCATGTTTCTGTCTTTGCTACCTGAAGACATTCACTGTCTTTTGGTTTCTTCCAACACCTTCGACTACCAGTGCAGAGTTGATTTTCTCTGAAAACATCTGCCTGCTGCAACCAAAAGTGATGCTATGAAAGCTCCATAAAGCCAACAGGAGCTGCAGATTGTGGGTGAAAATTAATTTGCTAAAAGATTTAAACTGTCTATATTTGTGACCATTTTTCAAACAAGGTAGATAAGTCTGTAAAAGTCTAAGGAGTACTGAGAGATGTTTTTGGTCTGTTCATGGGATTTGTGGACAGTAAGAATAAACATTAGCCTGATCCATAAATCACTGTGTGTCTGTTTGTGTGTACCTTGGAGTTCTCGTCCACAGCCTTCTTCATGTTCTGCAGCAGGTGGTTGTTGGCTCCACCCTCCCTCTCATTGATGTAAATAATGCGGTCTAGATCTGGGAAGTTCCGGTTTAGATCCACTCCCTGCGCATTGCTGCGGCCCACAAACCAGTCCTTGATCTCTCCAGGCTGAGTGGGAAACAGGAGAGGATGTTTAGATTGCACTGAGCTTGAATAAATGCTATTCTCAAATGCTGTGTAGGTGTAATTTAAAGCCAAGAGTTGTAGTTACTAAATCAGTGCTTGTCGTCTGATAAGCTTAATCTGTCTGGTGTTCAATCCTTGGATCAGGTTTGTGTATACACGGTGCATTTATTTTTTGTCACGCTGTGTTATCACCTGTGAAGCGGCCTTCTCAAAGCCGTCTGGGTTCATGGAGGGCATGAAGTGGATGCGGGTGTTGTGGATGAGGTCGAGGATGGTCTCGTTGCCTTGCTGGTACTGGTTGCACAGGTACTGGGCCAGGTAGATGAGCAGCTCTCTGCCCACCGCCTCGTTGCCGTGCATATTAGCAATGTATTTAAACTCTGGCTCACCTGCAGGGACAAAACTGTGTTAACTGCGTCACACACTGGGTTATAATTCAACATTATGAATTCAGTCTCTGTCTACGCAGTGTCTATGGCTCATAGTGAGAGGAGGACACAAGATTTTTCTTTTAACAAGCTTAAACCAAACACACTAAGCCTCACAAAACTCAGCTGGTCATGTAATCCCAAAGAGAAATGTCACACTCTTTGTTTCCATGGCTACTGACTAAAATCGCTTCTTCTTACAATTATTTCCCTTATCTATCTATCTATTCTTTTGTACAAAGAGGTTACTGATAAAGCATTTGTTATGGAGGTTACCCTGGACACAAACACCCTCCAGAACAGCTATAACACTGGACCTTTACACTCCAAGCCGTGACAAACATGCTGACTCATTAGGTTGAAGGGTTAAATAGAATCAAACACTGCAGCCCAGGACTCCATTTGGACAATAATGACTGAGAGACGGTGGATTATTAGGTGACACTGTCACAGACTGTCCCTGCCTGTATCCTGCCGGAGTGACAGGTCTAAGAAGCGGATTCGACTGCATCACGGTGAGTCTGACTCCAGGACATGGTGCAACACAATTAGGGGATCCTCAGAGACAGACTAGCAACCCAAAAACTGTGGTGTCACTTGTGATGTAGCTTGTCAGTCACTCTCTGAGCCTTCATGTTATATTTGACAAAAAAACAAACAGAAATCATGTTTTTACATGTCATGTCTTACATTTAAATGAAAGGTCAAATCCCCAAATTAAAATGTTTGCACAGGAAATACAGGATTTCTTTTGATATAAACACAGTAAATGTGCTTTTTATGCATCAAAGGGTGACTGCCCTCTCACTTTACCAATAAAAAGTCTCTTGTTGACGTGCACGTGATGGATTCATCTCGTGCGTCTTGTGTCTCTTTTTTGATTGTACATCGAACACTTTTTATAATCAAAGGTAGTGGTTTTGGTGATTCTTGCCCCGTCATTAACAGTATCTGATATCTGCTCAAAGCTGAGTATCGCCCATCCTTAATGTACAGCACGTCATGTTTTTGAATGTGTTTAGTTGCTGCTACAGTTGTTCTTTATGTTCCTTAGACAATATGACATAATAATCTGTTTCAATGACTGAGGCTCTCACCATCTGTTTCATATGCTGCAATGATCAGCCTTGCTCCTCATTTCTCCATGTATAAAAATAAAGAAAAATGTTATTAAGGAGCAATAAAGTCCCTTGACACAAACGATGAGTTACAGTTCACACTCTTTTGATTGATTACAAACCAGAGATTAGCGGCTTTCTGTGGCTGCACGACAACAAAGAACTTCTCTGATTGTGGAGGAAAAAACATTCTTTTGTCCAGATCAAGTTACGAGTTATGAAATGTAGCTCAAGACTGGCAGATGGTGAGGAGCTTGTGTGTTAGTGTGTGTGTGTTTTTGTTTATTTATTCACTTATTTTTCACCTCTACCCTGATTTGACCATTTGTATTTACATTATTTGACCATTATTATTTAAGTGTGCGTGCGTGCCAATACTTTTGCATCTTGCTTTTGTTTTATCAATGTTAAGATAATTCCTTAATGTTTTGTGTGTCCCAGTGGCTTCATGAGTGAGTACACACACACACACACACACACACACACACACACACACACACACTGACACACACATCTGGTAGTCAAGTTATTTTTAAACACTCAAATCTGTTTCTTCTCTGAGTTGCTACTAATGATTTCAAGACTACAATTAACTCTTTCCATCCTGTCCTCGCTGAATGTTTTTTACAGGCTTCAGAGGCCTGACTGAGCTGTCAAACACATGCACTCACAAGTTCATACACACACACACACACACACACACACACACACAAACGTACACTTTGAAGCTGGACTCTGCCAAAATGAGTTCCTAAGATTCAAGCTATTACACAGATGCTCAGCCTCTACAGACATTTCCCTTCTCCCTGAAGAAACATGTTTTTAAGTTGTTGACATCCGTGGTAGTGAGCGAGAGAGTACAGAGCTGCACATGTTTCATACATGTGGAACAGCTGACACACACAGAAATGATTATAGTTACTGTATGGACCAACACGGGTAGGTAATAATGGAGAGCTTTGAGGATCATGTGTAAGAGGGGCAGCTAAGAGGGGGGCTACTGATAATTCACTGCATATATTCACAGTGATAAATAAAACATTAATTTGAATGAATAATATCAGTGATCATTTTTGTGAGTGGAGTGTTCAGTTATTAAATGTTTTGGGAGCTTGTAGCATGTATGCATAGTTGACCTTTCTTCTACCTGCATTTCATGTGTCAAAATAGACTGCATGTAGACATCTGTGTCACACGTGCTCTTTTTGAGGGGATCTTAAATATCCCTAAGTGGTAGAGCTCCTCTGAATGTGTGTGAGGCTGATGTCGGCACAGCGCCTCCCTGATTTCTGCTCTCCACGGGTCAGGACAATACATCTGATGCTGAAAAGACCAACTGCGTCATCCTACGCTTTGTCAGGGATCACCAAAAGTGCGTGACAGGTGATCGATACGGTCTCTCCGGCGACCACGCAGTAATGACTGTGGCTGCAACGTCATTAAGGAAGCACCACATTAGAGGGCTCTCCGCAGTCATGGCAACCCCGACAGAGGCAGGTGCTCAGGGAGACAAATCAACTCGGAGGCTGAGTAAACACACTCTCACTGGGCATATGTCTGCCTGTCTCATGCTTGTGTGTGCACACACACACGCACACAACTAAACATCTAATACAGTTAATGTGTTCTGAATGACCGTCAGCTTCATCATCTGATATTACAGAGGCACAGATAACACGTACAGCAGAGACAGAACACCAAAACAGGCCAAATAAAACATTTCAAAATGCTGCTCAGACCTATAGGTTCTCTTTTGAATCATAAAATTAAAAAAATAATTCATCAATTTACTGGCCTAAAAATGTACCCATTTGCTCAGTAAGCTTTTTATTATGAGAATGTGATACCCTGTTAATATACCATTGTCTTTAAACTTCTTGTTCTGTCCAACAAACAGTCCAAACCCAAAGATATATAAAAGTCTTTATTCGTCCCACAGTGGGGAAATTTCTCTAAAGTTAGTTGCATTGGCCAGGAATCAAACTCGGGCCTGAAGGCAGGTGAGAATTCTACTATTGAATTTTCTGTCAACTGACTAATGGATGGAATAGATTCATCTCACAGCTGAGATGTCCATGTCTGATCTATGGATGCACATAGTAAAATTCTTCATTTTAACCAAGAAAAAGCCAGTAATACATTAGGCCTAGTAAGAAAACTAATAAAAGATACTCAAATAGTGCACAGAAGTTCACAGACGTATAAATTTATCCGTGTACTGATTTACGGGTCTGCTTGTATGATGTGTCCCACAGCATTTTGAGATGCAGAAAGCAAAGGAGGATGCATGGAGATATCTGATGTATAATAAATGACTTCTGGCTGATGCCTTGGCCTGTCTCTCATCCTCTTTCCATCGCTGCCTCTCCTTTATTCCGCCTACATTCTTTCGCCCACGTCTCTTTTTCACCCTCACACGCCTAAATATTTCCTGTTTTTTCCATCATCATTCCTTTCCTATTCTTTTTTATCTCCCTTCTCCATCAGCTCCTCTCAGCTTCAGTATCTCTGCAGAATAGATTTCTTCTCATAGCTGAACTGTCCAAGCATCCACTGGGTTTACAATCCATTCTCCTCAATTTTTCTGCCTTCTATTAGGAACAGGTTTCATTTAAAAGCCACTTTATATTCAATGTACCATATGTCACTTGATATGACTGTATTCATCAGAGTGTCTGGCATCTGTGTGCGTGCTCAGTGGGGATTACATACTTCCTCCGTCATCTGATAAAATAGTCCAATGTGGAGTCTTATGACAATCTCCACCATATGAGATCGTCTGCAGCATAGTGGATGAAGCAATGCTCCATACCAACATGAGGTTTTTTTGCCTCAGACAAAGTCAAACCCATTAGAAGATAGGGTTTCTCCTCATATTGGAAGCCTTGTAAATAGTTCCAGACATGAGAGTCATGATAGTTTAGCCAGATCCCATTTCACTGAGGAGAAACCCCTCTTTTTTTAGTGTTCATAGCCTACACCCAAATGTGATCCAGCTGTGAGATGTAAACACCTTATTTAATCTAAAAGATCAAAAAGAAGCTATACGCTGGTTTGCATTTGGTTTCACTTGTCAATGAATAACAATAACTATGTAACCCACCTAGCTGAGCTAATTTAGGCTATTTAAGAAAGTAAGGGCTAGCAATGGAGGTAACCACCTTTATCTGCATACATCTGTAACCCTTAGATGCATAGATGAGTCAAAAATGACCCACTTATGGAAGAGTGTTGGTCCAATCACTCGGCTAAATGAGGGATGGCAGGCATTTCTCCTGTTCTTCCTATTCAGCGTGTACTGTGTGAATGCTTCAGGCTGTAAATATAATATTCACTTTCCTTTTAGCTCTGTTTGACTAGCAAACAGTCAGTCAAAGCTTTTTTTTTTTTGCTGGAAACAGTTTGGTGCTCCATTTCATAATGAACCATTATGACAGATCAACTGAACTGTTGTAATTTCTTCTCTGGGTTTCATCAGTATGAGTAATGCAACTAATCATCTAATCCATTATTAAAAATTATTATAGCCACTTTAAGTACAGTACTTTTGTAAATCTCCTTGGTTACTCTCCACGCCTTCCATGTCCTACACTCTATGCACTGTATATTAATATGTAACCACTGTGTTTACACTCTTGGCTATATAGGCAGTTCCTGTGCCGCAGTGTATGACAGATGGCCGCTCACAGACAGATGCATGAGCCCAAGACCGTCGTCCTCCGGAGCCAGCCAGCCAGCCAGCCAGCCAACCACAAGCTGCCAGTCAGCTCAGTGCACTAAGCCGATCTGTTGCCCAGGCAACCGCTATTTCGGCTCCACCTCGTAGTTTCGACACACTGCAGGGTCAGATAAAATATTAGGCAGGGCACCTTAAAAGGGAAGCTCAGAGATGTCTCCTGTCTCTTGCAGATTTGACTCTTCTTGCCTCACGCACTCGTCTGTCATTTCTTCCCCTTACACTTAAAAAGCGTCATCTTCTTCTCTGGAGATCCTCTCCCTGTTTTCCTTCTCTGTTTCATCCCCCTCCTTCTTGCCGTGGATGTTTTGCTCTGCAGAGATGGGGGTGGGGGTGGGGGTGGGGGGGTGCTACCCCTGTTGGTGAAGCAGCGGCTTGGAAACTCATCTGGTAGTAATAAGGGCTCCACATCGCTACTGTGACTCATGCCTGTGCACACCCATCAGACTATTACAGGCTTATTTAGTGCATACGTATGGTCATTAGACCCCGCGACCAGGCAAGCTGCAAAAACACACAAAACCTGCGGTGCACCGTTAAGACCACACAAACACACCCAGAGAAGAAACTGCACCTTTACACAAAAGTGTAAACTATATATACAGTAATTACAGGCAAAGTTTCTTCTTCTTTCTTTCGCGGCTCTGCTCCAGGGTTCATTGGAATCACTGACCTGTTCCCGGACATTCATTAGAGCTCCGTCTGATAGTTTAAATGCACTACAGGCAAACCCATTAACATTGCATTTTTACTCTTGGTGTCAAAAGTGTACTATCACTGTCAGGAGTACACAGTGTACCTTGTTTCTGCACTTATAATACTAATCTTTCTGGGTTGTGTATCTTAGATACACTGAAGCACTATAGCTAAGGGGTCCAATACCTGGTCAGAGTACAGCTGGCTTGGCTTGATGATGACTTATGATAATGTCGGCCCATCCTCCATTCACCACAGGGTTTGGAGTCAGGGTACAGAGTTTTCTTCTAAAGGTCTATGAAAAACCTGTTTCTAACATTGTCTGGAGTCTTCTGATTCATGGGCTCTTTAGCTGATATTGTGATTTCCTGTGGTTGGTGTGTAAACTGTCCCTCAAACACATGTTCGCATTTTCTGATTTCCATCACTTCTGCAACCCTCTGGTTTCTTCCAGTCCTGACAACAAGGAGTGCCCATGACCATAACTGACGTAAACCCATCAGGACTGAAATGTTAATTTATTATTCAGTCAATGGCCTCCTTTGAATGCTGTGTGCAACTCTCTGCTTTGATGTGTTGCAACCAATCGCTGGTATATCTGCTTTTAATTGGGAAGGATCGTTAATCAAAACGGACGCTACTCATTGAACCATGGCATTATCCACCGCCTTCGCAAGGTTTTCTCAGAAACACGAGTCGGGATCAGCCCGCAGAGATCCTTATCAACCAGCAAAATGGCGGCTTTGCGTGGCTGATCCCACAATCTATCTTCTGGGCTCCTCTGAAGTAATGCAGCAGGCCCTGCGCGCAGCGCTTCAACGCGCCGTACACCTGCGCTCCTCCTCCGCTGCTACTCTCTGGCCATTTCAGCGACATCAGCAACGCAGGTCGCTTCTGTTAACCCCCCCCCCCACACACACACACACACACACACAACAAAATGAGAGCATCACCAAGCTGTGCTGTGCGCAATCGTGCGTGATGTGTTTGTGTTATCACAGCGTGTGGTGATGGGTTCCTTCTATGAAGGAAAAGCAGGGATGTCGGGATCGGGGCGCACACATTCACCGCATTGTATGAAGGCAGACTTCGTGTATGCGTAAAACTGACCAGGCTCGTGCGTCCCGGGGTTGTCGGACATCTCCAGCACCAGCAGCTCGCGGCCCTCGAAGCTCTCCCCGATGGTGTAGATGCGGCTGATGGTCGGGCACTGCAGCCACACCGACACCAGCGCTTTCCGCAGCTCCTCGTAGCGATGGTACTCGAAGGAGATCTCACCGTCGGTGCCGGCTGCGCTGGCCAGGACCACCGCCGCGGCCCCGAATAAAACCACCGATACGAACTGCTTCATTTTCAACGCGTCCGCTTGTCCCTAAGCACTGTGTTCCTGTGTGCCTGCGGCTTGGTCCCAAGCCTTATCTCTGTGCTGCAGCCTCGCTTTAGGCTATAAATATCGCTCCCTCCGCTCTCTCTCTCTCTCTCACTCCTCCTCTGTGATGCACTGCTGTACCTGAGCGCAGACTCCCTGTGTAAAGTCAGGCATAACATGCACTACATATCCGGCCACCAATTTCAAAATAATGACTTTTTCATTCACGCAATATGGTGATCGGTTTGTATTTGTCAGATCTAAGGTAAAAGCCTTTTGCAGAAATGTCCAGAGGATACTTTTGGAGCAGTGTAGACCGCAAAGAAAGGCTTTATGAAGATCCAAAGTGTTCAAAATAAAACAAATAAATACCACTTTCAGACAAAACATACAATATAAAAGAACATTGCTTAAATCCAGCACAATATAATGAAATTATATTTCATATCTGCTTCTTTTCACAGTTGCAGAAATTTCAGCTATTGGTATTTTTCAGTATTTTTATTAGCAGTTTATTCATTACTTGGAGAAATTATCAACAGATTAACCAATAAAGGATATAATCAACCATTGGTTTGCAGGCCTCCTGGGAACTAATGAAGTATAAATTGTTGCTGGGCAAAATAAAGGGAAGTCCAAAGGTGACATTAAAAGTTTTTTCAGTCAGTTGGTCTAATAAATCACTTCCTGTTTGCTACGGGCTGCTGCTGGTTCACTTGAGGGCGCTGTGTGTGCTGGATGGGGCTGTAGGGGTGTGTCCACAGTGCAGCAGAGAGGGAGATGGACGGAACCTACTGAATATATGCTCCTGAAATCATCCACCTCCCAATCAACCCACAGTTTTACTGCGTGTACTGCAGAACAAAACACACGCTCAACATCATACGGATTCTGATCTGTGATGTTCGTCTTTAACGCCCAAGCCTGAAATAATTCTAGTCTTTTTAGAACTGTGTCCAAGTGTCAATTATTAACAACAACGTCTTCTTAATGGAGCATCACACACGTCATCTGATCACATTTACAAACTGCAGACTGCTCAACACAACCAAGCTCCTCTTCCAGATTGGTTCAAATATTTTAATATGACAAAAACAGAAAAACAGAACATTTTCATTGCTTTTTGTAAAAATTAAAACAGCATTTGATTATTGTTACAGTCTTAAACAAAACAGGCCCAACAATATGGGAGATTCCTCTGTCATCTATAATTTACATGTTTTTGCATCAAAACATGTCTGACTTGTGTCAGCAGTCAGCTCCGACTGAACTGCAGCTTAAGAGAGTAAAAACTGTGTCATCGTGACTCAGTTCAACTCGAAAGGAAGCGCTAAAGTGCTGAGACATTAAGAGGTATACAGGAGCATTTCACAAGAAAAGTCTTGGTGCAACTTTTTTTTCCATTCAACGATGTTATCTTTTTATCTTTAACTTATCTCGAAGCAAAGCAACAAATCAAAATGAGGATGCTGGTGTTGTTGTTTTATTGAGCGAGCAGCTGTTCACAGAAGCAGACAAAAATACTTCTTTTGCAGAAAGGCACAGCTTGTGGACTGAAGTCAACGTGCAGTCCAATTCAGAATCAAATCACGGTGGAGCTGATTCACTTAAAGCACACCTTTTTAGTGTGTGTGTATGTGTGTGTTTCACTAAGTGTACTGACAGGAAAGCAGCGACTGTTTGTGTGCTCACTGTGAGACTCACTGTCTTCTTCCTCCTCCTGGCAAACCAGGTGCTGTTGAAAGTGAACGTGAGGTGTGAGTCGTTTACTGCTCTTTCTTGTCTCCCTGTTTCTGCAGGTACTTGTTGTACTGGTTGTCGGTCTTCAGCAGCTTGTCCCACCAGGTGAAGGTGGAGGCGTAGTTCCCAACAAAGTTCATGTGGTGGAAGTCGTGGAAACGGGCACCGGCGTAGAACGGGATCAGGTGGAGAGGGTTCAGAGGGATGTCATAACCGCTGACAGGGAAGAGAGAAAGCAGCGAGGTGAATAAAAGTAAGAAAACTTCTTTGTAAAAAAGACACAGTATTTGCAACTGCATACATTACATTACATATTTACACCAAAGTATAAAAAAATAATAATAAATTCATATTACAATAAAGGTACTAATAGCTCAGTGTGACATTAACAACTGGTGTTCTCTGGGGGCCCTCTAGTGGTCAACCTCACAATTTACCAATGGAGTTGAACATGAGAAGCATACAGTGAAGCAACTGGTGCTTGACATAAATGAAATGCATGAAAAGTTACATCTCCTGCAGCAAACAGACATTAAAAAAATTTCAAAATGAAATGTGAATGCACTGTTAAATTTCATTAAATCAAACAGTTATTGGACCATGTGACAGAGTCTTGCTGCAAAGGGGGACAGAAAGGGCAAAACGACATGTGCGCATGTACAATATGTGGTTTTTGTTTCCTACCTGTGGACATCAATGGTCTCCAGCAGGCGGAAAGACACCCAGGCCCACAGGAAGAACACGTGGTTACAGAAGATCATGATGCCGATGAAGAAACCGGCCCCCAGGATGAGCGTCTCGGCAGGATGGGCGTATTCTGCCTGCATGCCAAATGGCGCCTGAAGGACAGTGAAGGCACCATGATGGATTTGAACTCACGTTTTCACATGAATCGGAGCCACAGCATGCTTAATGAGTAACTGTATCATTGAGAGATTAACCAGAAAGTGGCACATTTATTTATCTTATCACTTGTGTGTTTTACTCACGGTGAACTCATGGTGGACCTTGTGGATGTATTTGTAGATCCTGCGGTGATGCAGCAGGCGATGGAGGAAATAGTGCCAGGCGTCTTCAACAACAGCGCAACCAAAGCACTGAGCCAGGAGGTACGGCCTGGAGAAGCAGCGAGAGGGAGGGAATAACTCCGTTTATTTACAGTTTATCTAGGGTACTTTGAATATGGCAAACTGAGGTGTGTATTACTGTTGTCACACTGCACTGACCAGCGGGGCATGGATTCCCAGTCATATGGGATGTTGAAGAATTCGGTGAAGTAGTATGTCCCACAGATCAAAGGCAGCTGGATACAGAAATGGTTGAACAGCAGCATCTTGAAGCATCTCCACTGTTTTTCCCAGGTCTCTGGTTTGTCCTGCACACACAAGGGTGAGACTTAGCTGAAGCCACCTCAGACAAGTAAAAATAAAATCCTACCTAACAACCAGAAACACACACAGACCTGCTGGATCTTGTATTTCTGCATGAAGGGCATGAACTGGAAGAGGAAACCAGGGAGGCAGAAGAGGAAATAGATGAACTCATGGACAATGAGCGAGCCCCAGGTGGCAATCTGAAACTTGGTATAGTTGTCCAGCATGTAGCCCCACGCTTGCTCCAGGGAGGGCTGGAGCGGGTTTTGTGGTAGCACCGCATCCACGTACTCCACCGCAAGGTAGGCTGAGCTCAAGATGTCTGCTGTGCCGTTCACCGCCATGATGGACAACGCAAGGTGGACTGCAGGTTTGGAGAGGACACAGGAAAACAGGAACACTCTGTTACATGTGCAGTACTTATATACATGGACTATTACATGTAATTCAACTCTAAGTTTCTCTTAAGATGAACAAAAGTAAAGCGAACAAGAGAAAGGCAACTCAGACACATATATTCATATCAAAGCTAAAGAAAATATAATTGCTACAATATGAGGATATTGAAGGATTAATCATCACCTTATTTAAAGACAGAACAATGAGAAAGGTATGTTGCAGATATACAATACAGTAATTTAATTTAGCAATTTTAGTTGTCAAAACATGCCAGTGTTAATGTACACTCATTTACCACAGTTTGCTGCAGGTGTACAGTACTTTCTCCTACTTATTAACATATTACAACATGTCATCTGTAGTATTTATACCTTGTAGGCTTCGCAGTTTCAACGTGAATTTTGATCAAAATGATCTTGATGCACTTTGCCATTAAATGTTTCCAAGCAACCGATGATAAATTTAATAAAATAAAGACTACTTACAAGCATGCAGAATGTCATTAAGCACGGACTAGTCTTGGAGTTACTTACTACAGGAGTTTGTTATAATCTCAAACTAAAACTTCACAGATGACGCCACAACATCTCTGCTATGTTACATTAACATAGATAATTCTGTATAGTGTGTCATTTAATGTCACACGTTAGCTTAATCAACTGTTTATTCATTAAAAACAGCTCGTCTCTCCGATAGCACAGGCCTGTAAATATCTTTCAAAGTATTTCACAACTGGAAACCCAACTTTCTGTCTCCATTCTTGGTCAGTGTCCCTAAAGAGCAAATAAGCATTAGCTACCGTAGCATGAAACGCCGCTAAATATTTTAATAGTAGCCTAAAAACAACATTAGACTCTCACCTTTCCGCGGTACGTCCCCGTCTACCTGAGCGAGAGGCGGACGGCCGGGTGAAGTACAGTCATATCGAACAATGCGATTGGCCGAGAGGAGAGGAGACTGACGTCGACAAGCAGAGCGGCCTCTCTGATTGGCCTGCGGGATGGAGTGATGATAGTGAGACTGAGGGTTTCCGCAGCAACAGCCAATCGGAGGCGAGTTCTGCTTTCATAACCGTAGTAGCGTTAAGTGGACTGTCTGAGGGAAGAGATGGGGTGGTTAGACAACTTTGAGTCATACGTGTGCCCTTCATCTTGTATTTGCATTATTACAGATTTTTTTTAACTCCAAAGACAACTTTGAAACGTGTTGCAGAGGCTTTGAGGAATTGAATAAGAGAATTAATCAATTTTTCTTTTTAACATATATTACATTCTTCAGTAGCACCAAACAGATCCCTCTTTTACAATAAAGTGCAACAAAACAATAAAACAAACAACAAAACAATACTTACATGCTGCACAGAAGTTTGGCAAAATTGCAAAAAAAAACAGCAAATGATGCCAAATTTAGTATATATGCTTACTCATTGCAAAGGAGAAGATTTGGTAGGTATCAAAAAGGGAAACTTTTTAAATAACCAACCTTCATAATAAATGAGGTAAAGATATTAAAATATCACACTCACAGACACACATTCCTTTTAAATGTTTACTGATTTGGCAAAGTTTTAAAAACAGATTATATCATTTCACAGCTTTAAATACAAGAAGCATATTTATTAATGATAATATAAAACAAGTAATGAAACATTTTCAAAGTCATTAGCCTACATGACTGACATTCCTCAATACACTGACAAGAAACAGCGATACCAGTTACTATTATAGCGATTTTCAATATAGGAGGAGCGGGAAGAGAAAGAGACTGAAGGGAAAAGAAACTCAAGAGTAGGTTTGGTCACTTTCCGGAAAGAGAAAACAGATTAGTAGAGTACTAAAGAGAGATTGAAAAGAGACATATTAAAATTGGCACATTCATAGTATCGACGTCAAGGTGTGCAGTAGTTAACAGGGTTGCTACACCAAGGGAGAGGAGGGTAACTTCCGAAGGATATGGGGTTAGAGATGGGGACCATGCAGTGAGTTCAGGCTGTTGTTGACGTTAGTGGTTACAACCACAGTAAAACCGGCTGCCAGGTGACGGTAAAGCACTGATAGATCCAAATGTTTTTCATTTCCAACAGCTTCTCCCTCTGTATGTCACTGTTTTTGGCAAAATGAAACAAGGCTTCTCCTTTACCAGACGAGTCAGTGTTCCGATGATCTTGTTTTCTTTTAAGAAGAAATGTACATTTTCTGCGTCTGCTTCTCACGTGGGTGTTCTGAATTCATGTGGCCAATGCAACCGACACACCGATCTAAAGTCAGTTCTCAAAATGTATTTCTTGAATCCAAGAACAGCAGCCGACTCAAGCCGAGCTCTGTCCAGTAACAGTACTCGAGGCATAACAAAGAAGAAAAAGAAGAAGCAGAGGGAAGCGGGGTGTAATTTGACATTCAGGCACTCTTGAACAGCGACACTGCAACACTGTAAAAGGTCAGAGGTCAAACAGAGTGCGTTCATGCGGCGTCGGACCAGGCGTCACCACACAAGAGACTCAGATGCACACAGACACACATGCTCACATGTGCAAGCAACGGAGCACCTTTAAATGCAAGCGCACACGCACACACTCAGACACACTCACACTTGTCAAGAGGATAAAAACGAAGGGGAAATAAAGATTTCAGTCCCAAATGGTTGTTCTCTGCCTTCCTCTCCCACAGAGCAGAACAGTGGTCTTTCTCAGGGCTGGTTCGTGTTAACATTAGTAATGTTAAAGTAACTATGCAGTTATAGTAGCTTCATTTCAGTAGCGTTTCAATGGCACTGCATTGGTACAGTGGTGCATCAAACTGGTTTGTCCAGTCTCTGCTGCAGTCCTGCCAGTAGGGTATTTAAACACGGGTTCAACCCTGCCCGACCCCGTTTTGTTACTGCTCCCCCTTTTCAGTAAGTGCAAAAAATCTTCTTCATCATCAACATCGTCATCGCGTCATCTTCAGCAACAACAATCTTGTCATTTCCTTCATCTGCGCCAGTGCCTGTGCTAATGCTGCCCAACATCCCAGCATTGGCATCATAAACAGATCCAAGATCAGTATTCAGCAGGAGAATACATTATGCTCCGAATCAGTGGTAGGTGTCAGGAGCAGTCATAAGGGCTTGTCAATCACAGTCACACCTGTGGTCAAAACAAAACCAAAAAAGATTATGATAGTGCATTACTCTTGCCACACATTTCATTTGTAGCCCATGTTGTCAAATGTCTAATACAAATGTAAAAATACCAAAAAAACCACTGTGCTCTGGAGCTCAGATCCACCTTACATGGAAAAGTAAATGTCCAGTGTTTTGTTTACATTTTCATATATCTCTGCCCACACACAGAGCAGCAGTAAGGCAGCTGTCACTTGGTATCATTTGGTAAAAATGAGTAAACATGAGTAGGCTGTCTATTATGTGATGCTGCATTGACTGAATGTGTTCAATTATTCATGCTGTTAATTTTTAATGACCAATTTGCTTTCAGTTATTGATTCAGGCAACAGAATAGTGAAAATGAATACAAAGTTGTTGCATCAGTTTACAAACACATTTTACATTGTGTTACCTGCGTAACTGCGTCCTGTGCTCATGCAGGTGGGCAGTAGTGTCCACTTGTCAGAGTTTGGGTTGTAGAACTCCACCGAGGCCAAATTACAGCTGCCATCATCTCCTCCAACCACATACAGTATGTTGTTTACGGCACACACACCTAAAAAAAAAAACACATGTTGATATCTACACATACACATATACAGATACAACAGAATGAAGAATAATCGAAAATTGAACGAAGGAATGTCTCACACCTCAGGGCCCCTTGTGGACAGACCGTCTTGCTTACCTGCGTTGCGTCGACACATGTTCATATCAGCTACTTGTCGCCAGCTGTTTGAGGCGGGATCATAAACTTCACAACTCTTCCTCACCAGAGGACCATCGTGCCCCCCCACAGCATAGAGTAAACCTTTTAACACACCTACACCTGAGAAGACATTGAACACATGGTTAGTATTCTTTATATTTTTGCTCATTCATTTCTCTCTAACTGTGACACAATATGCATCTTCTTCCCCCATCTCCTTAATGTTTATTTAAATTTTGTTTAACCAGCCACCATGCACTTGAGGTCACAAACACACAGACACACACCGGCTCCACTGCGTCTTGTCCCCATCTCGGCGATGTAGCTCCACGTGTTGCTTTTTGGGTTATAAGATTCCACTGTACTCAGACACTGCCTGGTCGCTCCATCATAACCTCCGACTGCATACAAGATCCCTGGAAAAACACAAAAAGAAGGGCATGTAATGCATAACTTAGAATGTGCCATTGCTGTTTGCGATTGTGGTCATTTTTAAACTGTATAAATTATATAAAATGTCATCAGGACTATCAGGCGAATTCCTGCCTCTACAAACTATGTCTTCAACACCTCTGTCTCAGCCTCCTGCTAAACGCTGACAGTAAAAGCAAACTGGGAATTGTATTCACCATTTACGACACCCACTCCTACACTGCTGCGTCGGGTACTCATGGGTAACACATGGAACCACTCGTCTGTTTTAGCATTGTACGCCTCGACTGTTGACAGACCTGCAGACACACACAACACATATCGAAAATGCTATAAACACTTAAAGATTTTGTAATTTTGTTGTAATACAATTTGTGTGTTTAAAAAGTCTGTTTTGACATCTCAGGCGCATGCTAACACATAACTGTACCTGTGCTGCCATCAAAGCCTCCCACAGCGTACAGGAGTCCGTTGAGGACGGCGGCTCCAAGCGTTGATCGACGGTCCTGCATGCTGCTCACACTCGTCCAGCGGTCCATCATCGGGTCGTAACAGTCGACTGTCCGTACACGCAAAGAACCGTTGAAACCGCCGACTGCGTACACACACCCACCCACGTACACCACGCCTGTAAAAGACCAACAAAATTACATTAACACAAACATCCACAGTCACACATTAATAGCCTGGTCTAATAAGTTGACAGAGATGTACCATTAGTTTTGGTGTTGCCAAACACTCTCATTTGGGGAGTAGGTGCAGGTATTTTAAAGCTGTGAGGTCCTCTGATGGATTCCTCAGAGGATTTACCCTGTGACTGATGCAAATTATTTCCAAGGGTTCCTACCTGCTCTGCACCTCCTGGTGGGGAGCTCAGCCACCTGGTACCATCGCTGCTCCTCAAAATCATAACATTCAACACTGCGGATGGCCTTGGGAGCCTGGCCTCCGACCACCACCATCACCTAAAGACAACCAAAACAGCAGTGTTATAACATGAAGAACTGCAGGTCAGCTGTGGTAGAAACTCATCAGTGAGTGTGTATGCACCTTAGGACAGCAGGCTGGAGTCCTCATGCGTGTGCGCGCCGTCTTCATCAGAGCTCTCTGGTCAGCTGGCAGCAGGTGGTACTTCATGGCCTCGATCAGGTAGTCTTTACACGCACTGCTGTTCTTAATCAGAGACTCCTCCTCCACCCGCTGTCATGACCAAACAGTCAGAGAGGAACAAATCAACCATCAGGATTCACAAAACAGTGAAATTCTGACTCTTGTTTTTACTGTTGTGACAAATTTGAAATAAAAGCAATTGTTTTTGTCTGGCTTTTTTCATTTTTTACAGAGATTTTCACTTTTAATGTCTCTTCTTCTTTAAAAGTTCTTGTGCATTTTGCTATGCATACAATATTACTATATCATATTTGATGATATGATGCACAATCTCTGGAGATGCTAGCCAAGCATGAAATGCCCCAAATATTATTTGAAAACTTCATTTGGCACTGGTCTGAGAAAAGACATCACCTGATGTTTTTGTGACCTCAACCCTGTTTCAACAAAGGCAGAAAAAAATGAAACTGGATACGTGCAACCTGTTGTTCAGCTGTATCCTGGCAAACAAAGACACAGAGTATTTAGCCTCCCTGACTGCTCAAACCAAAATGACATTTAAGCACAGCACAGTTGTTGAGCAGCAGTGATGGTTATACTGTGGTCAAAACAAACTTGTGATCTAGTCACAGACACGGGCCACAGTTAAGTGATGTTCAACTGCCTACAGTTACACTAAACTAAACTAGAATCAAATTGCAGTTTACTTCCATGTCTGTTCAGACTCACATTAGATATGTAGTAGGGGCTTTGAAGGAACTTAATAAAAAGGTGTTTTAAATTTTGAAATATATATATATAAAACTGATATGACTTGACTTTGTAAAAACTTTGTTGATCCTGTGCTACTGTGTGTGTTGTATCAGTGTGAAATTTCACTGAGATAAACAAAAAAAGAGTCAAATTCCCATGCTTGGCCGATAAAGCTGATTCTGATATGAGACAAAGTTGTAGCCATGACAGCAGACAGTATTGAAAATATGGATGGTGCTTTAAAGTAGCTACCAGCCTCAATAAAGCTAAACTTTGACATTGTGGACATAAAGTGTAATAATGTCATCATTTGTCCTCTCAGGCGGTGTTCCAGAGATATTGTGTTCTCGAGTATGGGACAGAGAGACAGATGACCCAAAAACCTAATGCCCCCAGTCACGGCATTCACCAGCACCGAGGTACAACAAGCTCGTCTGAGTTATTTAAAGAGCTCCATACAGAAGCATACAGATGCAGCCACATACCTGTACAAGATACTCTCTGGAGAGAAGTGGCAGGCGAACATGCTCCATCAGGTGAGCCAAGTGCTCCTGGCGGACATCTTTATCATGGTTGACCCAAGCTATCACTGCTTCAAAGACCTACATGAGCACGGAAGCACAGACGCCATAAATACATCAACACGCACAAAACACTTATTTGGGTCCATAGTGTTACACACATCGAGCAGGGTTTGAGTGTGTGTGTGTGTGTGTGTGTGTGTGTGTATACCTTCTCTTCTGTGGGGATGGTGAGCTTGTCGCTGGCAATCAGGCTAGACACTTGCTCCATGCCCAAATTAAGGAACTCTTCACTCCCAACCACTTCAGTGAAATGTTGCTCTGTCAGTTAAAACATAAAACAATTTTTTTTTTTATGTTCCACATTCAACCTGATACTCACACAAACCTGTTTTAGCAAAGCAACAGAACAATAACACACACACACACACACACACACACACACACACACACACACAGACCTGCGTAGCTGTTGGCCTGCGTGAGGAGCTGAGAGCAGGCGTGCAGGTCGGCAAAGGCTCGTATTCCCAGACAGTTGGACGGATGAAGCTGAGAGCTGAGAAACTCACAGCAGGCCTTCTTCACTTCATTCAGCTGGAGCAGGCCGGCTGCAGGCAGCAGCGCCTGTCACACACATATGATACACACACAAACACAGAGCAGAATATCCTACATAAAGTAAGGTAGATTTGGTGCTAAACAGAGCAGATGAATTACGTCAGTCGATCACAGGTTGGATCAGCAAAAATGGCCCCTACAGTGTCCCAAAGCAGGATGTAAGATTTTTAAGTTTTGGGAAATGTTCAGCCTTGGCGGGGGTCTGTGCACTTTTCTACTTATCAATATCATGTGAGTGAGTATGAGTGTGTGTATCTGGGTTTACCTGCACGTTATCCTCGGTGACCTGTATCTCTGCCGTGTAGATGTAGTCCACCAGCAGGCCCAGAGTCCAACCATCCATCTCCTTTATCCTCACTCGCTTTGCCCTGCTCTCTGCCATCTCCCCTGTGACAACACACATACAAATATAAGCCTTCCCTAACCACACAGGTAACAACCGTATAGCCTGCTAATCAGTGCTAAACAATCTTAAAAAAAACAAACAAAAGATAATAATCCTGCCAGATGTCGACTGCAGCAAGTGCAGAGGATCATCCTTACCTGTGAACATAGCGTGGAAGTAAGGGCTCCCGGCAGCCAGGACCACTCTGTGAGCAGCGATCTCCACATCCTCCGCAACTATGGTCACGTCGCACAACAGATTCTGGCTGCATTCACATTTCGGAGATGGGAGACAGAAAGAAATGGTGGGGGTTGTCCAGTTAAAGTTCATACACAAAGGATGCACGGATGACGAGACAACAAAGAGGCGAAGAAAGAACGTGAATCACCTTCGCAGCTCATTCATGACTTTGAACGCCTTCCTCATGTGCCGATGGTTGAAAGTGACAGGACCTTGCCTCTCGACTCCATCTTCTTTGTCCAGACTGTGTGGACAAAGTCTAGTGCACCTGAGACGGGACAGCAGAGATACAAATACATGAAGCAAACGCACAAATACGCACACACATTATCACTCAAGCAAAATCAGGCAATTGCCTTGGGGACCCAGACCCCCCCAGATTCACTGTGTCAACTGGCTTCTTCTCATTTGTTATGGATCTAAAACACAAAATCAACTATGGCCACACAGCTTTATAGGCTCATGTTGTAGACTTGTTCCAGTTACTGAAATACTATATTTGTGGACATTTTTATTGCGATTTCGGACTCAGATTGCAAATCTTTACACCCCTTTTTTATACAAGATAGTATATTTGTAGATGTTGCATCTTTAGTGCTTTAAACAACAACACATTTAATGAACGGTCAGCTGTTGAATCAGCTCCTTCACTTAAGCTATACAGCAATGAAAAAATAGTCCACAAGTAAAAAGTCCTTCCTGAGTATTATCAGCCAAGTTAAGTTAAAAAACTAATTTCACCGCAAAATGGCCCCTGTCACTGATATATTGTCATATATCAATAGATTTCTGGCTTCATTTTATTAGCACCTCTCTGTTTTTAGTTGTATTTTGTAAAACATTGTATGGATTACAGGATACAGGTATGGATTACTTTCATTTTGAATAGTCTAGTCAATTATTTTCTTTATGGATCAATAGTTAATCATTTAGTGTACACAAAATGTCTCAAAAACATGAAAGTCATCGATATTTGCCACCGAAATGTAGTTATGAAGAAGGAGAAAACAGGAAATATTTAAGTACAGTATAAGTACCTCAAAACTGTACATGTACTACTTTCAATCCCTGTTCAGCGCGCGCGCACACACACACACACACACACACACACACACACACACACACACACAAGTGGCCCATCTCTCTTTCACGATAAAGCATCCATATAATTATGGTGTTCTGGGCTAAATCACGTGGCACTTGTTTTCTGTCACAAACACACCCACCCACCCACCACCCACAGACACACAGACGGCTGCATGGCAGTGAACACACAGCCACACACAGCAGCAAAACACCTCCGTTATCCCGACATCGTCCAGCTCCAGCCGGCGCTTCTGCACCGACAGGCTCGGTATCAGTCTCCCCGGTCCCCACCTCCCCCTCCTCAACCCCCGGTCAGCGAGTGAGCTGCCACACCGGCTGGCCGCTGTCTCTGTCAATGCGGCACCATCAGTCAAGCGGCCGTCACACACACACACACACACACACACACACACACACACTCGGCGCTTTCGGCACTTACAGCGGATGACTGTCCATGATCCCGGTGTTTTTCAGAGGCTGAACGCTTGGCCCAGCGGCATGCACCATTCCATATCCACGATGCCGTCTTCGGTGGGTCTAAACTCGGGCGTGAATCGCGACGACCATCTGCCCAGAGGCGGCGAGACAGGCTGACGGCAGCCCGGTCACAGCAGCGGCAGCCTGGCTCATGCGAATGCAACCGACCCGACCGACTGCGGTGGCTCTCCGCGAACAAACACGTTACGACTCAACCCGGCTGTTGTACCCAGCGGACTGCTCCTTCTATTCGGCCACACGCACAGAAAACAACAGCCCACAGCAGAGCAGCCACCCGCCGTGTCAAAAGAGGTTTATTTTGATTCCTAAATCTGCATACCCCAAACCTCTTTCCTGGGCGTTTGTGTATATATAAATATATATATGGGTGCGAGAGGCGGACGGACAAGGCTACCTGTTATTTTTCCAATCGCTGATGATTAAAACGCACAAACAAGGACGTGTCGGCAAAGACGGTCCTCTGAGCGGCCGAGGCGTCCCGCAAGAAAGCACTGTCTCCCCCTACCTGTGGAAGACCGGCCCGGGGAGAGGCTCATATGCGGTCAGGAGGGATAAATCAAGACATAATAATAATAATAATATAATTATAATATAATAATAATATATTTTCTCTAATTGTGAGGTAATATTCTATAATTTTAACAATGTCATAATTTGCTTTCCCATATTTTTTTCAACTTCATTTTACTTACCCAATACTTCTTTTACAACTTAACTTAATTACAACTTGTAAAGTATCAAAGTACTGTTGTCAAAAGGTATTTGTATGTCCATAATGCATAACTTTTCATCTTTTTATTTTTTTCACTTACCAGAGGATAACAAGGGTTTACACAACTAAAGTCAGAGTCAGTAAGTTAGATGGGAAGACAGATGGAGGCAATTTGGGGTTTTGCAAATGAAACAGTAACCCCACAATTCCCACAAGACCCCTATTTTGTCATGTGTAAAATCTGTGTCTGGCTGTACTGTCAGTGGACAGGCGATAGCTGTGAAGTATAGAGAGAACAAGTCTGTCATGGGTGTGAAGACACTGAATGCATTAGAGACAACAGGCTGTCGGCAGGCACAGTCATGGCTCCTCTGAAGTCACTTATCCGCCATGATATATTCACAATTATACAGAGTTAAAGCTGTAGGCAGGTGTTTTTTTATCCATAATGACAAGACTCCACTTTAACAATTGTGTAATGATTTATTAAAGTTATAATAGATTAAAGGGGTGATTTAATATTACACTTCCGTAGATTTGAGGGATTTGTAAGAAACAGATGTACAAATTGTACAGCCAGAGCTTGACCCTCACAAAATAGTCAACATGTATTGTACAAACAAAAAAGTCCAGATACAAAATACTCACAAATTTCATTTTATTTTTACAGTAAAAAACAGTTGGCTGCAAATATTTACATTAGTCAAAATACTGAAAAGAAGTCTAAATAAATCTAATCATCTATGTGAATGATCTCCCTGGACAGCAAACTGTTTTCCAGTTTCCTCACATGACATGCATGGTGTGTTAGTTTGGTTTTAAAGGGGCAGGGGGCAGACTGGCAGAGGCCTGCTCCAGGAAGGCCAGTGGTCCAGGAGGAGGAAGGTCAGTGGGTTTGCGATGTTGAATGCTCACGTCCTCAAGCACTTGTTGCCAGTGGTGCAATTTAGACAAGTGCTTTTGAACCAGCAATTCCTTCCTCTGTAGCTCATTACGTAACTCCGACACATCCTGTGAAATGAGAAAAAAAATTTACCTGAGAAGAGACATATACAAACACTGACAGCATGTCACAAGTTCAGGTCTAAGAAATAAAGTAGTGGTACGCGATAAGTAGTTTGGGATATCTAGGAGTTGGTTTAGTGCTTAGAAAAATGGATTCTAAAAAAAGTATTGTGTAGAAAAATCAAGCACACAAATATCTGAAAAAAGTGGGTAAAAATTGGGAGGAGGACAGGATCAGGATCAATCCATAGAAAAAGAGAAGGCAATTTGGTCTAATAATTTACCTCTTTCACCACCTGCTCTGGTTTCTGTACAGATAACTGAAGTCTTTTCTGTAGGAAGAAACACTCTGTCTGTCGAGCCACGTCGAGAAACTTTTGTATGCACTGGTCAACACCTGCAATCAACAGACACATATTACAACACAGTGAACACCTGTGAAATGTGACATTTATGCAATGTTACAATGAAAGCAGGATATTTCTGTTTTTCAAAATAATTGTCTAACAAAATACTATTAAACATATTAAATATGATCAAATAAATCATACGTTTTTTTGTTCACAGTAAGTGAATATAAAAACTACAATATGAATTAAAATAAGCCTAACAGAAACAATTAAAAAAGAAAAGCATTCAGGGTTTACTCACCTGTTCGAATCTCCTCTTGGTCTGTCCCATTAACATAGTCTTGGCTGACCAGGGATGCAAAACATGCCTGCAGAATAAACCCAGAAAGCAACATTACTAAGTTTGTCTTTTTCTGCGTAAATTAATATCAGCCCTGGACTTCTGAGCCTGAGCTTGGTGGTTTTCTATGCATGAATAAAGCTGACTCTATGAATATAGACGAGACTCAGCAGGTCAGGCCGCCTGACCATTATCTGATTGCCCTTGAAGGATACCAGCTTTCTTGCCTGAGTCAAAGTGAAGAGAAAAGTACCAAGAAAGAGAGAGAGGGAGAGCAACCACAGTTATCATTAAAAAAAGGTCTCTGACCCCATATGCAAATGATTTGATCACATCAACCATGTTTTAAACCTCATCATTGAATCAAGCTAATTTAGTCAAAGGAATGTGGACACAATTGTCACAAACCGATCCGGATCCTCTTCTGGATCCATGGATGAGGTTTACGATACCAGTACGACCTGTTTGTGTGAGCCAGTGATTGTTTTGGTAGCTTGTTTAGGGAGATTACTCGGCTGTTTTAAGAGATAAAGGCTGAGGTTCGAGAGTACCCAATTGAGTGTGCTTCATTCATGTAATTCGTTGTAAATTAGAAAAGGGGTAAAGGTGTTTCTTACCCTCTGACAGAGCCGCTGCAGTAACACCGGGTAACTACTGAAACAGTAAACCTCACCTGACGCTGGCTAACCACCGTTAGCACAGACCGCTGACTTGGAACTAGCACGATAGCCTCCTTACCTCGAAGGAAGCCTCCAGTTCATCCACTAGCGTGTTGTTTCCCGGGACCCTCGTAGCGGTACCGGGGAAACCCGACTGGCCCGGTCCACCGGGACCACCGACGGGATGCGCACCAGGCGGCTGCTGGCCGGGAAACATTCCACCCATGGACGACGCCATCTTGATTTCGGATGCAACCCGGTCCGCGCATGCGCACAAGCAGCTTTCTGGCCAAAAGTATGTGGACAGCTCTGTTCCCACATCTACGGCCAATGTAGTCATATAATAATATAATAATTCAGCTGTGTGGTCATTTTGAAGGATGCCGTCTCTTGTGTCGCTGAAGTGTGTTGCGTTATGTTGACAGGATGTCTGCCCACTCCCCACACATCACCAAGGATAAGCCAAATTAACAGAAAATCCTTATCGTATAATGCGATACAACACCACCACCACCAACTGCATCCTCCACCCTCCTAATAAATTGAGCGTAGTTTTGTTTTTCACTGTTTTTCACACTTTGGGCTAAAGCAGTGTCTTCCAATTTGAGCACTACTGAGAAGTGAGATTGCATTCTGGACAATAGTGTACTTGAAACAAAATATTACTCTGCAACTGTTTTGATAATCACTATTACATGATTCAGATATTTCTTTGTCTTATGTAACACTCAACTGACTATCTTTATATTTTGATCATTGTATTGGAAATCCAACTGTGCACTGACAACAGATCCAAAGAGACAACTACCGCAGAAGACATATGCTCACACAGCTAATTGGAGACTTGGAGTTTATTTATACAACATATAAATTATGTCAACAATTGTGAAAGGAAGAAAATGCATCTTACATTGAAGCCTAAAAAATTATTAGACGGACGCTTATGTTATATGTAAACTTCGAAGGTCCTGTTTAATTATACATGGAACTTGACCCTTGGCGTTTAGGTCTCTGTGGAAAGATCCCTGTTGAATCCTGGCAGGAAGACAGTTTGAGAGTCTTGTACTTTATCAGATTTTGTGTCCATCTCTCAGCCGTGGTGGGCCATCCCTGCAGCAAACTCCACCAGTGTACGTGTTGGTCTTCCAGACATGCCTTTCCTCAGGTATGGAATTTCATCCTTGTTGCTCATCACACCAGCGATGTCCAGGTGAGCCCAGTGAGGAGCTGTGACAAACTCTCTCAGGAATGCCGCTGCAGTGCACGCGCCGCCGGAACTACAACCAAATCAGCAGACACACAAATCAAATGCAGGTAAATAGAGTCATGAGTATTCTCCTCAGATACTGTAATGCTTCTGACAGGAGCTGCAGGCCCTGACTGAGCGGAGCAAGATACATACCGGCTGTACTTGCCGATGTTGTTGAGGTCAGCCAGCTGGCTGTCAGTCACCTGTCTGGTGTAGTGCTGGAACAGAGGCATCCGCCACACTCTGTCACCTGTCACAACACTAGCCTACAACACAAACAAACACACCATTTATCAAAACAACAGCTGAGAGACTAAGATGTGTGTGTATCTTGTGCATACAGTGTACCTTGTGCAGCTGCTCCCAGAGCCAGTCAGAGTTTGTGAATACTCCAGTTGCTGCTGAGCCAAGAGCTACATCCATCGCACCTTGAAAAGACGCAAGAAGACACATTTTACACTTTAACACTTTTAACCGTGGCCAGACAAATCCGGTGTGCAGGCAGAAGTATATAAGAATCCCACCTGTTAGTGTAGCAACGTTGACAATGGCTCTGGGACCGAAGGTGTGTCCGTAGCAGAGTGCGTCAGCAAGAATCAGCCTACCCTCTGCATCTGTATTATCAACCTGTATGTGGAGAGAACCGTAAAATGGCTTCATCTGTACACGCAAAGATCACTGTTTCCAAATTTCAAATTTAATCACCGTGGCCTCACCCACCTGGATTGTTTTTCCATTCTTGGCTCTTACAACATCACCTGGTTTCGTGGCCTTTCCACTGGGCATGTTCTCACACAGAGGAGCGAGACCTGATTTCATTATATGAAGCAGACAAGCAGGCTGAGACATTTACTTTCATTTCATTCACACCAAATATTTCTTTTGTTTTATTTTTGATAACAATAGGCATAAGAAAATCATCATCTACTGTGTTCCAGTGTTGTAAAAACATAAAGCAAAACCCCAACTGGTATTTAATGTCAACAAAACTGACCAATAATGTTGACTGGCAGTTTCAGCGCTGCCGCTGTGACAATGGACGCACACACCGTGGCGGCGCCACCCATGTCAGCTCTCATTGCATCCATAGAAGAAGACGGCTTCAGAGAAATACCACCACTAACAGACAGAGGTGACAGGTGACCACAATGAGAGTATTATTCAAATGAAGCGAGATATGTTCAGCAGTTAGCACAGTCCATCCAATATCCTGGTGAGCTGGAGTGCATATTATAGAAGGTTTACCTGTCAAAGGTGACGCCTTTGCCCACTAAGAGCAGTGGGGCCTGCTTGCTGTCAGGTGAGCCGTTGTAATGGAGCTCCAGGAAGACAGGGGGTTCCTCTGAACCTTTGGACACACTGAGAAAGGCTCCCATCTGCTGCTCCTCTATCCAAGCCTGGGATCTGCATGAACACATGAATCATTAGGCAAATCACCTCAACCACTCGCCAGAACCACAACAGGGACGTAAAATACAAACACTTTCATGTAAACGTAAGTGACGTGGATCATGATAATCAGAACAGACCTCATTTTAAGTGGTAAAATACTTCAGTACATCAATTTATTTTTCACGTTGGTACCAAAGAGTAGAGCCTAGCTGAAGACACACACATGACATTACAACGTTAGATTTCCCGAAGCATTCAGCCACCATGTGACTGTTACCATGGGTCAATCTAGCAGATTTTTTTTTCCTTTGAGTCGCTTTTCATTTGTTTTTCTGAGAACTGTCTAAACTAATGGCAGTGATGATGAGTAATGATGATGAATGACGAACACACACCTCTTATTTACTGTGACTCGTTCAGCATGTGGTGCTAGTTTCTCTTCTATGGTGTTGGCGAAAGCAGTGGGAGTGATGTGATTCGCTGGCGCTTCCATCAGTAGCCGTGCCAGGTTCTGGCCTTCTGCGTACACAGCTCCTTTCTCCCACCCGGCCAAGTCAGCACTGCGCATAATTACACACAGACAAACACATAGTAAGTGCATTGATCTGGACTTATTAATATGTAACCCCCCCCCCAAGTTTTAGGTAACATCTGTCTACCTTCCATGAAGCTGTGTTGTTACTTTGGTCTTCTTCTTGGATTTGAGGTGGTCGTACTGAAACAAACCAAGAACAGCACCCTCGGCCGCTGACTGGGCGTCACCGCAGCTGTCCACCTCCACGTGGTTCACCTCCAGGTCCTGAAGTAACCGGCAGCCAGCTGAGCGCACACACGCAGGTATCAGCTCCAGCTCCAGCAAATCCTCCACAAAGCCGGTGCTACAACAAGCCGAGGCGGCGTGTCTTACCCGACACTGCCTGTCTGATGTTCTCCTTGCTGCTGTCCCAGTTCTCCGCCCGACACACTCCTGCATTGTTCTTCCCCAGCCCGACTACTGCTACACAGGGGAAGTCCTGGAAAAGACACAGTCCAGATGTAATTACTCACGCATTTTTCTCAGTGTCGCTGATGTCACAGTTTGTTACCTTGTGAATTCCATAAAATATTCTGTTTTTGCCTTTCTTGAGCGCAGGTCCAGAGCTGGAAAATGCAAGAATGAAAGGTTCATTAAACAAAACAGACAGCACTCTGGAACAAGTTGGTGACACGTGTTTTGTTCGCTAACTGCTTAATCACCAAGATATATAACTCGCCCAAACTTTTGCATACAACTGTACAGTCTACTGTCAGTTTACAGATGACGAGGACCCACATTTTCAGTAGTTCGGAGAGTTTTCCGGCCAGTGCTCGGTCAAAACCTGCGGCTGCCTCGGTCAGATGAAGGCTGCTGTCCTCTCCCTCCTTCTCAAACACTCCCAACACCAAACCCTGCAGCGACACACACAAACACAATGGCAGTTAACATGGGAAACACACCACACACACGCTGAACGGACTGAAAGTCATTGATGTCAACTCTCTGTCAGCTCTTCCTCACCTTTCTCTGGGTCAGGTGAGTCTGTGAGGCAGAAAACGACCTGCAGTGGTTTGCCCGCACGGCTGTCTGCACAGTTCTCCTCACGAGAAACATCGTCATAAAAAATCCAATTATTTTATTCCAAAATTTAAAGACTGGAACATGTGAACAGAAGTCTGCCGATCGCCGTGACACAGTCGCGTCTTTTAATGATGTCACCAACAAGCGACGAAGACGGATCATTGCCGCCATCTGGCGGTAATGGCCGATTCAAACAAAAAAATTGAATGGACACTAGTTTTCTGATATAGGTACTCAACCCGCGATAGACGTGATATAAAAACAATTTTAAAAGGCGACACAAAACGTTGGGGTCCTATAGGATCATAAATCTTCCAAAACACACATGAAGAAGAAATAAGTAATTGTTTATTTGATTTTTTACGATCATTATACTGTTTTCAGAGATGTGTTAGTTTTCAGTTTCAGTTCCCCTAAATAAAAAAAAAATCTTGAAGGAAAGACATGCAGCCAACTCAGCACAGGGGAGTATAACCAACGTATTATTAAGAAACGTCTTTTAACTGTTGTTCAACTTAATTATTTGAGCTGTCATTTCAAAAAAGGTCATGCATAAACCCATCATTGAAATAAATATTCATGCTGGCATCGTTGGAACTAACTTTCTGCTAGGAATGACTGTAAAGAACATCCTACTGACATAGTATTTTATTCTGAGAAGCATAATCAATCTGCTCCAGACATTCCTCACATACAGTGAAAAAAAATAATAAAGTGTGTATGCGTGTAGCTATAGACAGAATATACAGCACAGGATCTCGAGAGCTCAAAGGTTGAGATTGGGGTACAGGATATTATGCGTCTTTTATTGCAGATGAGGGTTATTCAGTTCAAACAGCAAATAGACCTGAAGAGTAGCCATTACAGCCAGTTCCCCCTGTGATCACAACTGTTAGTTGGTGTTGAGAAATCTGTACCAACTTTGGTTTTGATTTCAAATTTTCTGCACAGACAAATGATGAGTCTGACTTATCCACCGTCTCTGTCAGGATGAGCAGTTGTGTTTATCTCCATGCTTTGACCCCTGTGGTAATCAAAGTGCTTGGCATCTTTTTAACGTCATGTAGACTATAAAGGAAATAGAAACTATAGTGTTGGTCAGTCAGTGGGTTGATGATGATGCTCCCTTGTTTGGTCCTTTCAATAGAGCAGGTCCAGAGCAGAGATGGTGGGTTCTTCTGGTTTTTTGATCTCCGGTTTAGGCAGCTTGATCCGGCTCATGGCAACCACGCCACAGATGGCAAAATGAGTCACAATGCTGCCCACACCCAGCCAGAAAGACCAGTCCAGGCTGTCATCCAGTACAACGAGGACGAAGAGGTTCTCCTGATAGTTTGCAACCCGCTCTGTCAGACTGTGGTGCCTCATGGCCGCAAGGAAACACAAAACACCCAGAGCACCAAAAAAAGCTGGAAACATACAAAAAAAATACAGAACATGGGAAAGATAAATGGATTGTTCAAAGGTCAGGAACTGGCATAAGAGCAAGTACACTCAAGTACAAAAAGAAGAGAAAAGCAGGGCATGGAAATGAAATCAAAGCAATATCTGAGGAGAAGGTTTTGAGGGAACGAGTGAGAACAAAGACCCTTCACATACCAGCAATGGAGTTCCACAGGTACAGTCCTTTGTGCCCCTTGATGCTCTGGTAGGGAACTTTGCGCGCGTTGTAAATGCAGAAAGACAGACTGACCAGAGCGAAACCAATGGCCACCAGCAAGAAGAGAATCACCATCATGTGAAGGCCACCGTTCAGTGTTCGCACTAGCTTTGGAAAAACTGGACAGTCAGAAAAACATAGAACACACACATTGTCAACCCTGTGAGCTCATTTGAGTCAAGCTGCAGAGAAAAACTCACAAAAAACATGCAAAATCCATGTTAATCTTGAAACATCAGGAAGTGGAACATGTGTACATGCTAGGGACAGTGAAAGTAGTTTCAGAAGTAGTAGTAATTATATGCCGTATTTGATCTTACTGAATATTTTGGAGCGCCTCCTCCCGAGCCCGCACCTCTTGCTCTTCCCTCCCTGGAACAAGCCGTAATAAATGTCCCCAATGAACTGCTCCAGCTCCGGATGGGACGCGTTCACTATCTCCGCCCCGGTTTTGCACAGGATGCGCCCGGTGACCCACCGTTCCGTAGACAGGGCCACGACCAGGAGGACCACGGAGCCGACGCAGAGCACCGAGGCCACCGAAAACGTTATCCGTTTCCACAGCGAAGGCATCTTACGAGCCCATGGTGCGCCGAGGGAGGGGACACGACGCCGGGCAGCGACCGCGGAGCACACTCGGCGATCACCATGAGTTTATTCTATTATTTGAAAAGTTAAAATAAATCATAATCCGGCAAGAAAGAAGTTATTTCTCTTGGTGGAATATTGCATGTATTGACGCACGAGCCACAGGGGAGCAGAAACCGAATATATGGCGGTCAGAGAGATCTCTTACCGGGAGAAACTCTATCCCTGATCTGGGTACCTGGCGTCTGCCTCCTCTCTCTCTCTCTCTCTCTCTCTCTCTCTCTCTCTCTCTCTCACACACACACACACACACACACACACACACACACACACACACACACACACACACACACACACACACACATCTTTATTCAATGTTTTAATTAACCTTTGAGCCTTGTTATTTGGAGCCAGAGATCTGTCTTCTGCTTGGTGACCTTAGTGGTGGCTGCAGCTGTAAAATCATGTAAGCATAGTTAATTGTGTCAGAATGATAGATATGGTCCGTCATAAGACATACTCTAAAGGTCATGGCACCACTGAGTTCAGCATATTAGCATATAAAAGGTGGGAGATTTATATGTAAACCTCCCACCTTTTATTCAAGCTGTGATGTGTGATTGTTGTACGTTGTTTTTGTCAAAAAGACGTGGTGGTGGTGGTGGTGGGTAATTAATAAACCATTAATAAATCAATCAACCAACTTAATGAGGTGTAAACTGACTTACTGGACCTTTGGCGATTGAGTGACGCTACACGCGACAGAACGTGATGACATCACAAGGCGTGTGACGCATATGTTAGTCTCCCAGGCAGCAGCAGCTGAGGCCGTTCGGTGAAGATGGCGGACTCGCTGTCGACAGGTCTGGGAGAGGAGAAAGAGAAGGAGAAGGAGGACAGGGAGAGGGACAGAAAGGCAGCCAAGACCGAGAAGAACAAGGAGAAAGACGGAACCACGGAAACGCTTGGGTTTAGCGATAAAAATGGCGGCAGTAAGGTCAAGAAACGCAACCTGTCAGGTGAGAGCTAGCTTCGTTTCCACATCCACATACCTCCTCAGTTTGACAGCGCTAAGCTAGCTGCTGAAGTGATTACTTTTCCTTTTCGTCTATTTGTTTACTCACAAGGAAACCAGATGGGCTTAGATAACTGTAAGTGTGCTTATCTGTGTTGCTTGAGCACTCATTTGCTATATCAGCCAGCTGAGTTTGAGCAGCTTTGGGCGCTGCTCGGTTTTGCCAGATTTGACTGAAAAGCAGCCCAGTCAAAGCCGAGAATCCACCCAGTCGTCGTAAATTTAATTTGCGACTTTGTTGTGCATCATATATACACATGTGAATTAATCATTTAAGTCGTAACGTATATACTTAAATCAAACGCTCCGGCTAAACATACATAAAGTATAATGTCACGGACTGAGTGAGTTAAACTGTAGGCTACAACTTGAACCCCGTATGGGATTACATCTTGGAAAATGAAGTGCACCGAATATGTTATTACTGCTTCTCGATTGCTGTGTACCAGCGGGTGGAAAGACTGCTGCCGATGCACTAAGAGACGAAAGAAAAATTTAAAACGTCATTATACGCGTGCAAGTTCTGCAGTTCCACGGATTTTATTTTTCTGGGCAGATTTCTAAGTAGATTCATGTTCTTTAATTCGCAGTATATATCGTAGTTGGTGATGTCTGTAAAGTATCATTTATATTCACTATATTCTTTTGATATGACTGAGTTACGACTCGGTTTTTGACACTGATTATTGCAGTCGAGCGCTAAGGATTTTATAGTAATTTTACTGCCATATTTGCTGCTGCTGCGACTGTTGGTTGATAAGAGGGTCAAACTACAGTGACCAACTTGTGTCCATGCACCTGTCCCTTTCACCTCACACTGTCAACTCTTCCCAAAAAGCGCCCCATCTGGCAACACGGTGCTACTTCAGGCTCGACGTCAGCATGTAGCTGCCGCCTCAGACGCGGTTTGTGAAACACTGAGCGGGATTAACGTAACGTGAGGTGGCCAGTTCGGTGTCTGCCGTTAATTACAGTCTAATGTGTCCTGCCACCGTTTCAAAATGAACCGAAAAATACGCATGCTTGTTAAAACTGGTGGAATGTAACTGGGTACACTGGGCTGCAAATTTCAATTAGATAAACTGAAGGGAAGATGGGCGTTTACTGTACATACCTATGCAATGTAACACATTATCTATGGCAAAGTTGCCCCTGTCAATCCTGTCTGGTCAGCAATGACAATAATAATTAAAACATTGAAATAATTAATTTGACATTCACAGCTGTGCTTTTTCAAATGATTCAACAGGGGCCAAGATATCAGGTCAAGCTTCAAAAAGTACTGTGCTCTTTACCTCATCATAATGAAATGTGATAGAGCCGTTCAGCAGACCCTCCTTCCCTGCAAACACCCCAGTTTATACAGCGTGCTTAAACATTTAGCCCCGCCTGAGATAACCCTGAGAGGAGAAAGCTCGGCCAGAGCCACAAAAAACATTATACAAGTGTTTTCACAGGCTGAGTTGCGGTTCCTATGATTAGTAAATTGGCTTTAATACATAAAGTGGGAAATCTCTATGCAGCAATTTACAATAGGGTGGTTTTAAGCCATTTCCTGTGTCAACATCGCAGTGCTCCCATGCACAAAGTTTGGTCCTTAAAGAGGCCGAATGGGACCGAATCCCTGCAGCCGTGTTCCAAAATGTTGTTAAAACCTTCCGAGAGGAGCGGGGGCTGTTACAGCAACAGATTGGTGCCCCAGGGTTTAGTGTAGCTAATTTCTATTTTAAGGGCTTTGAATATGAATTAGAAATTGCTTGGCTGATTATTAGCTGAGGATTTTTTTTGTTTGCAGTGGGACTGAACAAGCAGGCAGATTCTGTTAACTTCCAAATTAAGTCAACAAAGCTTTGAACTGCAGTTATTTTAGTCGCTAAGGTGTGTGTGTGTGTGTGTGTGTGTGTGTGTGTGTGTGTGTGTGTGTGTGTGTGTGTGTGTGTGTGTGTGTGTGTGAGATCATTTGGGGTTAAGTTCCCTTACATTAGCCAGGTGATGGTGACAAGCTCAAGGAAAAGCACAATGATCTTATTCGTGGAGGCTTGAGAAGTGATGATTGGTTTAGTTTGTGTGTGTGTATGTAACATTTCAATGCTTTTTCTCTGTCCTCGTGCCTCCAGACCTTTCTCTGGTCAGATTTATAACTACTGAGCTCACTAGAGGCTATTTCCTGGAACATAATGAGGCCAAATACACAGAGCGCAGAGAGAGGGTCTACACCTGCCTCCGCATCCCGAAGGAGCTAGAGAAGGTAAACAAACAAAAAAATTCATTCTGGGAAATTATAAATATGACAAAAAATAGATAAATAATAAATGCAACTTCCCGTCTCTCTTTCTCTTTAGCTGATGACCTTCGGCTTCTTCCTGTGTCTGGATGCCTTTCTCTACGTGTTCACGCTGTTGCCCCTCAGAGTGATCCTGGCCCTTTTACGACTCATCACGTTGCCGTGCTGTGGCCTCAGGTAACGTTCCTAAACAAGTGTCGGCGCGTGCCAGTTTTAAGCAGTTTCCTCGATTGATCTTTGGCCACATTTATGATCAGTATTCCATCAATCATTAAAAGATTTCCTGAATCTGAGCTTCATTCAAACAATTGACAGTAGGGGTTCATTAGAATTGCATTATGTTCACTTTACAGTAAATTACAGTACATCATCACTACAAACCACCTCACAATGTAAAGACATAAAAAGTTATTTACAGGTGAGGTGAATCTATGCCTCTCTCACACAGTTTTTACAAAATGATTATCAGTGGTTTTAAGTAGTTTACTGTCAGACAAAATAATTGATTTGAAGACAGCAGGTGTTCTGTGAAATTGTAACGGCTGGCCACTTTTAGTTTTATAGACCAAGTAATCAAACGTCTGTGAAAAACATATTTGACATATGAATTGATAAGGAAAATAACTGTTGTAGCCCTGGTACAAACTGACAGATACTCAACATACAGATGTGATACAAGCAGCCGCTGCATTATTCTTCTTGATCTCTAAGGGGCAGTAGAGCTCTCTAACTCTGCTCAGACTAAACAGATTACAGTAACCCCACATTACGTTGCTCTCTTCTCCTGTCGCCTTTGTGATTATCTTCTGTGGATATTTTCCCAATCTCTAATTTTTGTGTGTATGTTTCAGTGGCTCCCGCCTGCTTCAGCCTGCCCAGGTGTGCGATGTGCTGAAAGGCTTCATTATGGTGTTGTGTTACTCAATGATGAGCTACGTGGATTATGCCATGATGTACCACCTCATCAGGGGACAGTCTGTCATCAAGCTGTACATCATCTACAACATGTTAGAGGTACACCCAGATGATACTCCCTCGTGTTCGTAACTGCACTGCACAATCACCCACACGCTCGTTCCCCCTCTTACCCCTTGTTGTGCTGTCAGGTGGCGGACCGCCTGTTCTCATCATTTGGCCAGGACATCCTGGACGCTCTGTACTGGACCGCCACCGAACCCAAGGAAAAGAAGAGGGCGCACATAGGTGTTATTCCCCACTTCTTCATGGCCGTGCTCTATGTCTGTATCCTCACTGAGAAGGACCTGTGGGTCTTTGCAGCCAGCCTGTGCATCTTTGTGAGTCTGTGTGCTTCTGACAAAAAGAGGGTCCAGAAAACAGAAAAAGAAACACACCTTTAGAGCCAAAGCAAGTCATTTAGTTGGTCAACATATTAGTGGGTGTATATCATAATAAACAACACAGCAGGGTGTTGTTTTTCTGCTGCAGTCTTCACTGTATTATTTCCTTATGGACTTTATATGTAGTTCTTCATGCCATCCTCATCATGGTTCAGGCCACAACTCTCAACGTAGCTTTCAACTCCCACAACAAGTCTCTGCTCACCATCATGATGTCAAACAATGTGAGTATAGTGCACACAGACACATTAACAGTCGAAGGTGCACGCAGCAGCGTGGGTTCCTTCAGGATGCTTTTTTTTCTTGCAGTTTGTGGAGATCAAAGGGAGTGTGTTTAAGAAGTTTGAAAAGAACAACCTTTTCCAGATGTCTAACAGCGGTAAGTGGTCAATGATATGTAAAGCGGATGAAATACATCAGCAGGTTTTTTGGGACATTTTGTACCTCAGCCTTAGAACTCGGTGATTTGGTACAAGGTAAATTTATGGAATCAAACTCAGCCACAGCGACTGCAAAGTAGGTTAATCCAGGATTGATTTGTTTGTTTCCCACAGACATAAAAGAGAGGTTCACCAACTACATCCTCCTGCTCATCGTCTGTCTGAGAAACATGGAGCAGTTTTCATGGAACCCTGGTAACGAACACACTGCTTGTACAAATACTGAAATCTACACAGCTGGTTTATCTATATGACAGTCAGTTAGTGAAGAGATTTATGTACTCTGTTACACAGAATATCCACACTGATCAGTTTTGGATGCTTTTGTTTTCAGACCACCTGTGGGTTCTGTTTCCTGACGTTGTCATGGTGATAGCCTCGGAGGTGGCCGTGGATGTAGTCAAGCACGCTTTCATCACCAAATTCAACGACATCAGTGCGGATGTGAGTCGAAACACTGCAGTATCCCGAACAGTACCGCCACAGTTTATCCATGAGGTTGCAGGTTGCTGTTTAAAGACAGTCCAGCGCAAAGAGCAGATGGTTTTCAACACCTGAGAACATCTGAGTAGGAATGAGTATGATTAGGACAGCGATGGTGGTCAGGCAACATGAGAACCATGTTGATGGGACATCTTGAGAAATGACAAACAATATATTGATGTCTTACTAGGAAAGTACATAGTGCATCGGAAACATTTGTCTCATTCACATTTGGTGACATCAGTAGCTCTTAGCACAGCAAGACTGTGAGATACAGATGAGGAAAAAGACAGTAGGTAGATTATCTTGTCTTTCCACTGTTTCAAAGGTCAAGAATGAAAGTTCAGGATGCAACGACTGGAACTGATTTCACATTGATCTCCACTGACCCACACTCTCTTTCTGTGTTTTACGACTGCTAGTTCTTCTTCTCTTTCTCTCTTTGGTCTCATGCTGGATTCTCTGTCGTGTCAGAGGGAACCTGTCAGTCCCCTGAGCTCGCTCTCGCTTTGCACTGACCTTGTTCACTTCCCGCCTTCTTCCTTCTTGTGCTCTCATCCTGTTTGATTTCCTTCAAGGAGTTGTAACCATGGTTATGTAACGGAAACCGACTCCACAGGAAGGGATTAACCCCTTTATCTCCAGACTGTCAAATCTAGTCACACAAACCTCCCTCACATCAAGTCAGTCAGAGCCCAGGGACTTGTGAATCCCTGCTCATTCTCATTAAATCCATGCAAACACATTTTTGTTTTTGTCTTTTTACAGTTACTGAGCTGCTTTGCCTCTTCTTTACTACTCCGTATGTTTAGCCACAACACCAACTGATAAACAGATTAAGTTATTTTTAGACTCCAACTGACAGCTTTGATTTTTGAAACAGTTTATCCTTCACCTGTTATTTGTTAGACTTGCATACCCTGTAAATCCATAACTGCATAATTGTTTGATATTTAGATGTTGATCAGTGTTCTATTACTCTGTGTCATTTCCCAGGTATACGGAGAATACAGAGCAAGCCTTGCCTTTGACCTTGTCAGCAGTCGACAGAAAAATGTGAGCAAAATGAACTCAAGCGTCATCTTTGTCTCCACCGAAAATTTAATTAATGTTAATTAAATGGCCTAAATGAATTTACAGTGTTGCTGTGTGAGAAACCTGTAAAAACTAGACCACAGTTTCCAAGTGGGGTTAGTCATTTAGTTGGCTGATATGCTGTGTTTTTTTTATAATGATAAAAACATTTAAAAATGTTTTGAAATACTTTATATCACAATTCCTACACAATCTCACTCTGAATATGAACAGTAAATATGAAGCTGCAGCTGGTTAGCTTAGCTTAGCATAAAGACTGGAAATGCCCAGAATGAATGTGAGACTGAGGCTGTTTTTTGTCATTTTGAAGAAATGTTTCTTTGTTCTCTGTTGCTTTCTGAGCTCATGTGTTAAATGTGTCCCCAGGCTTACACAGACTACAGTGACTCAGTATCCAGGAGGATGGGCTTCATCCCTCTTCCTTTAGCTCTGCTGGTCAGTCACGCTTTGTTATCCGTTGCCGTGGATGTAATGTTCATTGTATGTACTGTACACCAAACATTTTGTTTGCTCTTCTCTTTTCAGTTGATCAGAGTAGTGACCAGCTCAGTGAAAATCCAGGGTTCGCTCTCCTTCATGTGTGTGCTGCTGTTTTACCTGGGGTAAATGTCAAGTTGTCTTTTCCAAGTTTCTGAAGTTTTGTTAGTTCTTCATCGCGATGGGTTTTTATCAATGCTCTCTTTTCTTGCTTGCTGAACAGGATGATCACGCTAAAGGTGCTCAACAGCATCGTTCTGCTGGGGACATCTTGTGTGTTCGTCAAAGAGGCCAACATGGAAGAAAAGCTCTTCGACCCACCTCCTTCTGCTGTCTCAAGCCGCGTAAACTCCAGAGCTCACCGAACCAAACACGTTCACACTTCACCGCAGCAAGGTAGTGCTCAGTGCATCCCTTTCTCTATGCATTGTACATTAAAAGGCAACCTCACGCTCCCTCCACAAATTCAAAATGTGCATTTGAACCTTCCCCCTTGATTTATCCACAGCCACTGACACTTCAACCACCCCCAAAGCTCTTTCACATTCATGTTCCAGTGTCTTTCTCGCCACCATTTCAACCTTTTAAATCCGATTCCAGTGCTTACATGTCATATTATAGTAACAACCGTCCACTGTCAGCTTGCCTGGCATCTTTTCTACCTGTCAACTAAAGTCCATTTCTCTTGCAAACAGAACCCACAACAGACAAAGGAGGGATATCACTGGCATCAGACAATTCACAGCACGCCACCATCGCAGAGAGCTCTGCCCCCACACTTCCCAAGAGCGACTCGGACACATTCTTGACCACGCCTGACGAAGAGGACGAGGACAAAATCATCAACGCCGACACGGGTCTGGAAGGAGATGGACTCAAAAACAGAACGCCCAAGAAAGACTTGCTGGAGATAGACCGGTTCACCATCTGTGGCAACCGAATAGACTGACAGCCACAGGAACAATCAGTCAGTTGTCCTGGAAACACAGCAAGGTTCAGGGATCAGACATGGGTCATGGAGCATGCCCAGACCGAACTTCTTTTTGTGCACCTGACCCCTGGAGTATTTATTTATTTATTACTGACAAAACCAGCCAAGGCATAAAGCTGTTACTACAAGCATCAGAGGGCGCTTCAGATGTTTTCCAGCTGGTCCGGTCCGTTTCACCTCAGTCAGGTAGATGTCGCGGTGATCGCCATGGCAACCCGCAGAAATGCACCACATTGTGGACAATTGGTGTACACAGGTGGAGCAGAGCACAAAGAGATGAAACAAAGTGCATGCGTGGAACTGTGTGCGATCGCAGGAGCGTGACAGCTGGACTGTGCAAGTGCGTGTCAAAAAGCACAAACGTAGGTATGGTGAGGAGTTGTTTTTAGACAAAACAACAACTTGATGATTTTAAATTTTATTTTTTTTTTATTTCCAATGGCTGAAAATTCTAATATTTCAAATGACGTTTTTATGAAAGAAATCTCAGACCTTTTTCCTAAAATTGCCCACATTTAGCTGCAGGATTAAGAACCCAAATCACATGAAATCGTAAAGTCGTTGTGAAGACCAACACACATTTAAAGAGATTGTTTTTGAATTGAGTTACTGTGAGGAGCCCAGATGTCTGTCACTGAAGTCCAACACTTTAAGTGTGGCAGCTGTGACGCTTCATACACTTTGGCATCAGTGCATTGTCTTTGTTGCGTCTCTTTTGAGGTTTTAGTATCATACCGTTTGTGTTGATATTGTTATTTGGAAGCACTGAGACAAGACAGTGCCTGCTTGTGAAGGCACCAGAATTATTCTGAAGTGACCTACAAACAGGGTTTTTATTTAGTAAGGTTCATGTGGTGTACTCTCATCTTTCAAGCATGCAGCCTCAGATAACCATTACTACAACATAAGCAGATAGAAATTTTTGCATTGGAAACTGTGATCCGGGGAAATGTCTTGGTGAAGTACCACTTGATGTGTCTGGTCTTATTTTAAATTCATGGTGTGTGACCCCAGCATCAACTTAACCATGGTTTTCAGTTCTGCACCATCAACTTAACAGTGATATGAGAAATAATTAAGATTACGTGTATGCAGGTGAAATGATCAAGGGTTGCTGAAGGCTAAGACATTGCTCGAAGTGCGAGTCCAATTGACCAAAGCAGGAAGGGGGAAATGATGGCACTGTCATCACAATGAAAGAAGTGAACACGGCTTTTTCCATTTGCCACAGAGTTGTACATTAGGAAAAATCAGGTCTGATCTGTAAAGACATTGTTGGCATTCTTTGGTGTGGTCGGCTGCTGGCTTTGAGTTTTGCAAGAGGCTCTTTGTAAATGCTTGTGTACTAAACAGTTTTTTATGCTGTGGAAGCTGGGGGCGCTGTTTAATCAGTTAAGTGTAATATGTCCAACAACTCTTATCTGCTCTGAAGTGTCAGGAGCTCCACGTCCTGGGCAAAATATAAGTCCAACCAAGCTCAGATTCTTGCTTCTCATGTATCATTACATGCAAGCCAGGCCTTCATCATGCAAAGTCACTAATTAAGTAAATACAAGTGTTGGGAAGTGTGCAGGACTCTTTATCACACAGTGGATGGATTGTTGTTCACCAACCGAAAGGTCTGGAGACACAAATGTGAGCGTACCCTATGGAAGAAAACGTTCATGCAAGCTTAGCGTAGCTGTGAGTCAAATGTAATGGCTTTACATGAGAGGCACGAGTCCACCCTCACTACAGGGGAAAGTCAAATATTGTAAAACAACTGCATACTCGCAAACGAAGGATCAAAAGTGTGGATTTATCATGGTTTTGTGTGTGTGTGTGTGTGTGTGTGTGTGTGTGTGTGTGTTTGATTGCAGTACATGAATGGTTCTCAGTACTTGTGTATGACTCGGATCATGTTAATGTTTTTATATTTCATGTACAACCCCTCTGTGTTTAAAAACGCATCTCCTTACATGGTAGAAGGAGAATAAAATAAGATTTTGTTTTGTAACCCTTTCTGGTTTGATTTGAATATTTAACTGTGTGTGTGTGTGTGTGTGTGTGTGTGTGTGTGAGAAGAAACAGTGGTGAGTGTTTCAGTGAAAGGAGTCACTTCAGCCTCTGTTCACAGGGCAAACACTGCCGTCCACTGTTCCCCCTGAATGGGCATTTGAAGGGGGGTGTCTGTCATCACAGACATTCTCACACACAGAGACACACACGATGGTGGGGACAGTCCAACCCCGATAAATTATCTCTCCCTGAATACATGACTTGCATTTTCCCAGTCATGTAGAGACAATTCATGTATAGTATATACAGTTTTGTGTTGTGTAAAGTTACTGAGTCATGTTAGGAGGTGAGAGCACTGACAGGCATTATCAAAAGCTTCAAAGCTCTTTCCCCAGACTTACACAACTAAACCAGGCTAATGTTACTTGTGACCTGAACTTTGGGGTTTTCCCTTTTCTGAACTCAAACCTCCTTTGCTTGCCAAAATTTCACAAGCCTTGACCATGTATCTGTTGAACCCTCAGAGCTGAAGGTCAGCTGCTCAGTGACCAGAGCGCAGTCAACGACCTGCTTCGCATGCTTACACAGCCCCACTGTTACTTTGTAGTCTGTCTTGTAAACACCATCATGGCATATGAGCTGACTCATCACTTTAAGTAATGTTTCAAGCGTAAATGTCAAATATTTGATGTTTCCAGGTTCAATTTTGATCAGTTACCTAGACAAAGCAAGACATAGAGGTCACTCATGGAGTATTTTATTATTGCAGTATTAATATTTTCTCTAAGGCCCAAGTACAGGATCTGAAAATCCTTTACCTGCGGCCACAGAAACAGGGAGAGAGACGTGATTGGACCTCACGGTGTCGCGCGCCACAGATGCGCCCCGCGAAAGCTTTCAGCACGAGCACGAGCACGAGCACGAGCGTCCTTGGGCTTTTTTCGTGCACGCGAGATTAACGGGCGGCCGGTGAGAGTGAGGACACCGAGATAGACAGGACGCGAGCACATTCCCCCGGCCGTTGAGTCCGCTGAGGCGTCGAAGAGCTCCGGGAAGATGTCTGTCATGAGTCCACATCGAGAAACCAGCAGCTAGCGGCTGAAAGAAGCTCAACCGTCGGATGTGTCAGTTTAAAACTTTTCCCTCGGACGGTTGTTTTCTGAGCTGAAGGGATAAACCACCGAGAGGAGCAGGTGTCCTCTCCCTCGTCAGCAGCTCTTCTCCCCTCACCGCCCCCTGTTAGACTCGGAGTTTTCCTTTCTTTTTTTGTCTGTTTTTCCTCCTTTTTTGAAATTGTGGACTTTTCTGAGCCATGTTGTGGACACGGTGGCTCGTCCTGCTGCTCTGCTGGGGAGCCGCGAGCGGCGAGCAGCAGGTGGATGGGGGGGACGGAGCCCCGGCTGAGGTGCGGAGGGACAGCCGGAGACAGCGGTCACCTCCACCCGTGGAGCCCTTGGATTTTGGTTTCGTGCCGGCGGCGGTTTATGACACCCACGCTTACTACGAGCCCGGGGCCATAGGGATCCTCTTCCACGTGGTCCACGCATTTCTCTACGTTATTCAACCGAACACCTTCCCCAAAGGTGAGTTTAGTTGTCGCCACCCCTCCCCCCGACCCCGGCTCCTTATCAGGGCTCATATCTCAGCTGAATGATGGATGGATAAAACCACCATTCAAACGCTAAATTAACTTTGTTTTTGTGCGTGTGTTTCATTCATGAGATTTTTATTATCACGGCCACTTACTGCATTTTAGCTTGCAACCAAATTGTGGCATCAGAAACTTTAGATAAGGTCACAAAAAGATATCGCTAAAATACAATAACACAAGACGGAAGCTAATTAATTGTATGGAAAAAATGTACCACACGTGGTAAAATGTATACAAATGTAGTATATAAGTTACAAACAATACACAGTATGTGTAGCAAAATAATAAACACATCAATAGTGCCATTAAAGGAAGGGAACTGTCAAGTATACATGTTGGGTATTACAAGCAATGGAAAAAAAAACTGCATATAAATATATCCACTGTATGTTACAGTATGACAGTGTTGTCAGATTATTACAGAAACTTTACTACGTCATGCAGTATATCATAAACTCAACAAAGTAAAAAAAAGTACTGTGAAAAATCCGAGAGAGACCGCGGCAGCAGGAATTATCTGCACACCTGTACCTGTGTTTCCTTTCTAAGAGTAAACCTCCACCATAGCATGGACAACTCAAGGCGTGACTTCCAAAAGACCCTCCCTGAGTGGCTCATTTAAAACCCCCTTGTGTTAACAGAGCGTGTGCACGGAGTCGTGTGCACGGAGTCGTGTGCTTGTTGAGTCCATAAACCAATGTTATGAGCAGATTAATGGGATAAATAGCTGTTATAGCTTCTTGGTGATCCTCTCCAGGCCCTCTTTCCTTCAACATCACTGAGAAGATGTACAGCTGATCAATTATGTCACATGATCAGTGCAAATAGAGTGAATGCTACTCTCCTGTGAACCCCACCCCCACTATGGTACAGTAACCCAGTGGCAGATGCATAGATCCACGCCCATGACCAAAAGTGGTTTGTTTTGTGTGTTCTGCGTGTACAACTATGAGTGCTCACGTTGGAGGACGACACACACAGTGCAATAGGATTGAAGGTTTTAAGTTGCTGCCATTTTGGTGTGCAGGGTTAGGGCCGCTGGCTGGGTAATCAATTAGCAGATCAGCGATTAGAGGAGGCTTTCTCAGTCACCTGCATCACTGCATAATACCTTAATCCACTGGACCATATGCTGCTGCTGCCAGGGGCTTTCCTGTATGATTCACTGACACACACGCACAGGTAGAGCCCACCCGGATGTCACGTCGCTCCCTCCACCATCATATGTCACGCAAAATCCTGCGCGTTGCTCGCGTCCATCGGACACATGTGCAGACCTCGAAGCTGGTTGTCGTGCTGTTTATAAATGCAGCAGCTTGGCAGGTTCAGTGTCGGCCATATTCCTTCCTAAAAAAAACTATCAGGTTCCCAGAGCCATGAATAAGTAATAAGCCAATTTTAAGTGGCAACAACAGACTCAAGCAGAGCTATTAAAAGCCGTCAGTTTGTATTCCAAAATGAATTAGGATGAGGCTCAAGCATCCTCCTTATTAAACCAGCCTCTGTGTGAACAGAAGAATCTGTGCGTGTGACCCCAAAGAGTTCCATCAGTGTTCACTTAGAAAGCTGAAGATGCTTTAAACATGGCAGGAAAAATCTTCATATGCAAAACATTGGGCACACGGAGACTGCAGCTTTAGAGACAAATTACCTACAGTAAGATTTTTACTGTGTTTCTCTTTCTTCCTTTATTGATTGTTCATTCAAATTCATTCATGTAATTCATTCACATACACGTGCATCATTTCAATGCCACTTTGGTGCTGGTCTTGTGTTGAACTCCATCAGATAGTGTTTCCTGTAAAGCTGTTGTCCTACGGTCGGGTCAGAGCATCAGTCAGGTCACCTGTTGGAGGAGGTGGTCAGGGTGGGGTCGGGGCTGGAGCAGTGTAAGTCGGTTTTGACTGATTGATCCTGACCGATCGGTTTGAGGCTGATCAGTCTCCCCAGACTTGATTGTTGAGTGATGTTGCGCACGGTGGCGTGTATGGCTTGTTGTTTTATATTCATTTCTCACATTTTCATTAGAGCCGCTCACATCTGGAAGGCAACAGGATACTGGGATGTGAGAGTTGCTGTCCAGTGGCACGTCACTGCTTCTTCTCCAGCTCGCCCGTCCCCTCTCACACATCTTTGCGGAGGATGAATTTTAGGGTGAAGAAGCATTTTGATGCGAGGAGTCTGTCTTCTTATCCCTCTGATACACACAGTGTAGATTAGAGGATTATCATCCACAGGGCCAGTGCTGCAACTGTGCTGCTACGGCTGCTACAGATGGCATTGTCTCACACACACACACACACACACACACACACACACACACACTGAAAGTGGGTCATAGCTCTGGTATTTGTCTGTTTGCCTTAATTACTGTGATTGGAAGTAGACAGGCTGTTTATGAAGCAAGTGTCTTAAGTCAGATCACACTCAGCAGAGACCAGAATCAGGCCTCGCTCCCCTGAAGCTCCACTGTAAAACTTTCACATCTTAATCTTATATTGCAAAATCAATTACATTCATCCTCTGCCATTCATGCACTCCTGTACCTCAGTTTTCTCTTGTGGAGCTGAAATGATTGGTTAATTAATTAGTCAATCAACAGAAAATTACTGGGCAACAATTTTTTAATCTTTTAGTCATTTTTTTATATTTGGACTTTCTTTCATGATATATATTCATACACTAAATGCTTAATCAGATACGTCCAAATAATTCTTGGATCTCTCATCTGTGATCTTTAAACATAATTTCTTCCTGTATGAAGAAAGAGGAAAAAAAAAAAAGAAATTCCACATAATCCTCTTAGTCGTTTTACTCCAGCTCACAGTGGGCTGTGAACTTTCTTTAGCTCCTGCTGCCATGAAAATGCATACTGTACTTACAATCTTGTGTAATACTGAGTCTGAGTCCAACACACTGTACCATTAGTAGTATTTAAAGCAGCATGAGCACGTTGCTGTGCTTTGGCAGACCCGACGCGACTTATGCCGTAACTCCTTTTGAACTGCAGCCCGCGACTTCACCTCCCGTTAACGTGGTCGCTGGTGATAAAACTTACACACACATCAACACCCCCCCCATAGTGACCATTCACATGCTGCCCCACCCGACGGGTCGCATATAGAACATAGTTATACCACTTCAGGTGGGGCTTAGTACACCACCATGGTCACTTTGTTCCCCTTACTGTCTTCTTTGTAAGAATGTCATCTTTTCATCCAAAGGGAGTCGGAGGGACACGGCCTGACGGCCTGATGTCTCGACTCCTGCTGACTGTAAAAGTGTCGAAGTGCAGTGTTGTCCCTATATATACAAAAAACTCCTTCTCATCATAAGTAAGCATTAACAGTCAACTTCAGGTTGTGCGCGTGCTGTGAGCTTTTCTGTGGTTGCACCACAAAGGCAAACAAGTTTTCTAATACTTCCTAATTGTCAGGTTGCATAAGGCCTCCCTCTCCACACCTTCCAGTAATCTCTCAGAGCAGGTCAGCGTAAAGGATTGTGCTTGCCTATATTTACACTTTACGGTAGGAAGGCTGCAGGTGCTGACTTCCTGCGTGCATCACAACAGCTCGCGAGTAGCGATGTTCAGTGGTTTGCTGCTGATTGTGTGTTTAGTTGTGAGTCCAGTGTTTGCTCAACTTTGTTTGGACTGACGAGGTCCAACAGGCTTTCTTTTTTTATCGAAGGCCTTTGATTATGAAAGAGTTAAGAGTCACAGTGTAAGTGTTCAGTGACTCTTTGTCTTTGTGCGTTTATATTCTGCGTTTTCTGCACAGAACTTCTGTATAATTCAGTAAACACAGTGGATTTGCTCTCCCTGACTGTTGCACTGCACACAGGAGTTGATGTTGGGCAGGGGTCTGTTTATCCTTTCAGGTCTAATTCTCCTGGTTGTTAACCCCCCCCACACACACACACACACACCATCGCCCACCCCCATCCTTTCGTTTGCCGTAGCTACCCCTTATACTGGGTCACTGAACTAAGCTGTCTAAGCTTAACTGCCCTCAGTGGTTAATGCTAACTAAGTAGCTGAGCATCAACAGGTGGTATCAGATGTGCTCATATGCTGCATCTGCAGAGTGAACGCAGGGGGCCTCCCCTCTCCACGCCGCAGTCTTCTCCGGCCGAGCCCGACCTGAGCGGCGATCCAGCAGAAACAAGGCGGCCACCTCCCCCCAGCGCGGAGAAGATTGTGTCAACATGATTAGCCGTGTGGTCGCGAAAGATAACGCACACAATCACAGTTACTTTTCCTTTTAGTCACCGGAAAGGCTCTCACGGTTTTTACCAAAACAAATGCTCCCATGATTCAATGGTACTTTGGTTTTCTGACATTTGACTAAAGAGTACATGTAAAAATCTAATTAAACTAATCATACTTAAGTATTTTGGGGAATTTTGCCTTTGCTTTGGTAGAAGTAATTAAAACTATTTTGTTAATCAATTTGTTTCAGCATGCTAAAAAAAATATTTGATTACATCTTCTCAAATCTCTCTGCTGCTTTTCTGTCATACCCAAGAAATCAAGGAAAGTACCACCTTTAAAATTTTTGCCTCGACCTGACACTTTTATCAACAAACCACTAAATTGATGAGTAAAGAGAGTGAACTTTGCGTTAATTAGTTTTGGAAATAATCGTTGAAATGATTATAGAAAGAGAGAAGGGACAAACAAAAGTGCTTCACCTCCCTGTCATCTTCACGGGCGTCTCACCTCCCCTGAGGTCAGCAGGCGCGCAAACATAAGGCAGAACCAGACACTTGTGTGTGTGTGTGTGTGTGTGTGTGTGTGTGTGTGACTGCTGTATCAGCATTTACATGCTGAACTAGCCTCCGTCTGCTTGTGGTGTGTATCTGAGAGGACATCCCGTGTGACAACATTAGATTCATAAAAGAAAAAAGAGGTGTAGACGTCTTTTCTTTCAGCTCTCTCCATCCCATGTAGTGCTCACACTCTGTACATGTGTATGTTTACATAAATGTCTTTCTCTCCACTCTACATTTTGCACTCTACTGTTTGCATATAAGCGTTTGGGTTTTTTTGGTCGTACATGCTGTGTGTGTGTGTGTGTGTGTGTGTGTGTGTGAAGGAATTTGTGTTTACCTGCTGAGTAACAGTCTGGGCGAGTCACATGCAGGTAGGCTTAGTGCGGGCTGACCCATATAAAGTCACGGACAGCTGGACTGAACCAACTGACACACTTCAAACAGCTGTCGGGTGTAGGAGGAAACACCTCAGACAAACACCTCTGTGTTGTCGGCTCGTGAACGATGAGTGGATTATTTTTTAACAATTTAAGCGTAGTTTGTCAGACGTTTGTGGATTCCTCAGCTACATCCAGCTGTACTGCCTGTAAAACACCACAGCATCTGCAAACTGAAACACTTGTGTGTTTGTTCTTTTTTCCAGATCTAATTGTTAAAGTCATTCAGCAAAACATGGGTGGAATCAAGATAGAGGAATGGAGAAAGGTGCGTTTGATTTAAGTGACAGTTAAACTGACTTTACGGTGCAGTGTTATAACACTGTACCCATCTAACACTGATGAAGAGCCTATGATTTAACACTTCAAGTTACCTAGATATTTAGTTATACACATAAATGAATAAGTCAAATACTTCACTTAAGACACGACAGTAAGAACCACAGTTTAATCAAGAATATGTGAGATCTTAGTTTGAATTTGATTTGCTAATTTGACCCTTTTCCGTGTTTTGATGTTGCTCTGTCATCCCTTTTTAGGATTGAAATTCTTCTCTCTCCTGATCTCTTGGCTCTCACTGACCTTTTGACCTGTTTTGTTTGTTTGTCTTTATTTTCTCGCTGTGGCTTTGTGTGTGAATGCTTGCGCGTGTTTGCCTGCGCAGCCTGAAAACGTCGTCCTGTTGCTTCAGGTAAACTCATAAAGTTTTCACTCACTTGACAAAAATGACTCTGTGTGGGTGAGAGAGTGAAATAATGATTGGTTTAACCCCCCCCACACACACACACACACACACACACACACACACACACACACACACACACACACACCTGCAGTGGCTCTACTACGAGGCCGGATTCCTCATATGTGCCAGCATCGGCGTTGCGTTCCTGGTCCTCACCCCCATCATCGGCACGTGTTTCTGTGTGTGTCGATGCTGTGAGAACTGTGGAGGGGAGATGCACCAGAGGCAGAGGAAGAACGCCGACTGTCAGAGGGGTTTCTACACTGCCTCGCTCATCGCCACCACCATCTTCATCATGTGAGTCTTTCTTTGTCATCGGTGTCTTGTCCATCATCGCTACATCACGGTCCAACAACTGCAACAACAAAAGTGCCTTTAATCACACCAGAAAATACGTTACTGAAAGTACAACAAAAGGAAAAGGGGAGTTATGAGCCACAGCCACTGGAATATGAAACCTGAGCAGCATAAGATATCAAAATATGACCAAAAGCCCTGATGGCACAAAGGATGCATGTAAATACATCAATCCTCACTGAGCAACTTTTTAGCCCCGCGCAGCATAAATCTATATTTATGTTGCTGTGCTGCCCTCTGCTGGCGAATAATGGTTATTATAACACTTTGCTGATCCTGCCTGTGTGTGTGTGTGTGTGTGTGTGTGTGTGTGTCTGTTTCAGTTTGGGAGTACTTATTGCTTATGCTGCAAACCATAATATCAGCGCCCAGATCAAAAGCACTCGTCGGTTCATAAATACCAACATGAGAGACCTGAGGACGTTTGCTAACAACACACCTGCGGTATGCACTGAACACACACACATCTCATGTTTGAATTTTGAACGCTGCTCCAATTTTACTTTGTGTTGTTTTCTGTTGCAGCAAATTGAATACCTGACAGCTCAGTACACCACCGCAAAGAACAAAGTCCTGTCGGACCTGGACAGTAAGCCCAGACTGTTTACATTTGTCTAATGTCGCTCCCTCACTGTGTTGACACAGTTAAAACAACATATAGCCGTACTGTTGTCATAAAACCCCCTCACCCCTCTGTGTTTCTTGGCAGACATTGGACCGTTGCTGGGTGGGCGGATCCACAGTCAGCTGGAGAAAGAGGTGGTTCCATCACTGGACACCGCGCTGCGTATGGCAGGAGGTAACACACGCAATGTGTCAGCTTTCAATATGACCTCCTGTTAAAGTTGTGATGCTAAGCATGCTACTGAGTGATTTCACTGATTCTATTTTTTCCTTTAGAGGAACATTTTTGTCACTTTAAACTTCACTGGTCAATTTCAAAGACACAACAAGCGACTGAATATCTCAAGTGGAGACTGTGACACTGAATCTGATCATGAATTTTGTGAATCGTTGCTTCACTTTTACAGGCAGCTTCCTTTCTTGGGCATTTACTGTTACAGAATGTCGTTGTGTCTTTTAAGGACGTGTCCTTCGCCATTTTGTTTGACTTTCTTTTCCCCCCTTCAACCCCCCCACACTTTTTTTTTTTTATCTAAAGCAAAAGTTGAGACTGCCATCAAAGGTAAATGGAGCTGATGTGGAATCAGTGGTGCAGTGCTCGTGACTTTGTGTTAGTGGGTTTCAAGAAACAGACGCTGATCCTGAACCACTGTTGTATCATATACAGTCTTTTGTTGTGATTCTCCCTCGTGTTGATCTGCGTCATGCTGATAGTTCTGTGGTGTGTGTCCATAAGTGAGGTTCAATGATTTGACAGCACAAAACAACACAATAATTTGGCGAAAGTATTTTTTGTTGTTAAGAAAGTGGCTCATTTTGATTCAGTTCCCTCTGGTGTTTGTAGCCATGCGGGAGACCAAAGAGGCCCTGGAGAACATCAGCTCCTCATTGGAGGTGCTTCAGGAGGGGACGGGGAAACTCCAGGCCAGTCTGTCGGGGGAGCGAGCCTCTCTCTCCAACACTCTGTCCGATCCCGCCTGCACCAACGGCGCCGTCTCTCACACCTGCAACACCATCCGATCCACGCTGTCCCAGCTGGGAATCAACGCAGACTTCTCGAGGGTACCGAAGATCTCTAGTTTGGACATCAGCACCAAAAAAAAGTTGATGTAAATAAACTCTGCCTCCATATTTACTTCTCTTCCCACTTTCTGCCTTTCAGCTCCCAGATGTCAGCCATGCTTTGGCCAATGTCAACACAGTCCTGAGAACAGATCTCAGCAACATTGTACAAAAGGTGAGTTTCTGTGTGATCCTGGTCACCTGAATGGCACCAGGATTTAGAATGCAACCTGTATCTGGATAATGAAATGTTAATGGTAGGTAAACATGCAAAGAGCACACAGACTGAAGTTTATAAAATATGCAAAAAATATAAAAATACATCAACCATGGAAATAACAAGGAAAATAAGTCACTCAAAGACAAATGATGCCTGTCTATGACATTTCTTTGCTTGACCTGGGAGTTACAGGATCTGCTGTTTATTGACAAATTGCATATTGATGTCCAGTAGATGCAGAGGCCCGTGGATCAAACCTCATTATTCAGATACAGATGACATTTTACCTCCACCCATCACCTTCATCCTAAATTTACCCTGTTCAAAAAATGTCTAGCTTTTTTTCTCTTTCTTTCTGCTTCCAGGGTTACTCATCCTTTAACGACACACCAAGACTGGTTAAAGAGCAAACTAAAAACATTGTCTCAGGTACATCAATGTATACATAGTACTGTATATATACTGCATCTGTATGTATTTAGTCTACTTAAAACCGTAGTTATAGTATCACTTTTACACTCTTTTCTCTCACCTTCACCTGCCTGCACGTGGATAAAAAAACCACAGCTCTTCCTCGTAAGTCCTGTTTTGTCTTTGTCTTTTCACTGTCTCTTAAATACCCCCCAGTGGTGTAACCTCTGAGGAGACAGAAAAGATGCATGCACTTCTTTCCCTTTCTGATTTCTGGTTTGTCTCGTTGTGTGTGTTGCAGGAGTAAAAGGCATGCTGGATAAGATTGGCACAGAGATCAACAGCTTCGCCAAGATGTTCCCAGTGGAAGCCTCTCTGGCCAATTTCACCATTTTTCTCAATCAAGGACAGAAGAACATTGAGTCCTTTTACCCACAGATTGACCAAATGGATTTCTACAGGTTTGTGCATTTGTGTTTGTCTGTGTACAAAATCCTGTCACAGGGGATCAAGAAATTGGCTCCCACAAGGTGAACCAGTTACTTATAGCTTAAGAGTTGGGCTATGTGTGTGTGTGTGTGTGTGTGTGTGTGTGTGTGTGTGTGTGTGTGTGTCTGTTCCACAGGTGGATCGGCTGTGTGGCGGTGCTTTGCATGGTCGTCTTGGTCATGGCCTTCAACATCCTGGGGCTACTATGTGGCACCTGTGGCTACGACAAGCAAGCCACACCTACAACCCGAGGATGCCTGTCCAACACCGGTGGCAACCTGCTGATGGCGTATGTTAACAGTCCAACAGTGTCCAACAGTGTTTTAATGAGTCTGAGGAAGAAATGAAGCAAAATGTGACAGGTGATGGAAACTGATGTGTCCGTGTGAATATGTCTCCTGCTCTCTCAGTGGGGTGGGCTTCTCTTTTATCTTTGCCTGGGTGCTGATGGTCATCGTGACCGCGCTGTTTGTTGTCGGTGGCAACGTGGAGAAGCTGGTGTGTGAGCCGCTGGCTAACCGACAGCTTTTCAAGGTACTGAACACGACCTCTTCCTTCCTGTCTTACTTATCTCTGCTCTCTGCCTCTGCCCGTGCTTATACTGGAGAGAGCTGTGTCTGAGCAGGATGGGATTACATAACAGTGTCTGTCTGTGTGTGTGTGTGTGTGTGTGTGTCTAGATTATAGACACACCATTCCTGGTTCATCCCGCCAAGAAGAACTTCCTCCCTGGGATGCTGTTTCAGAATCCCAACATTGACTTGACTTTGGGAAGCATGTACAGGTAATATCCCAAAAGCTGATACACTCAAACTGTATACGATTGTTTTTTGACATTGTTTTTATACTTTAACGTTATTCTTATACTTATCTTGTAGGGAGTGCTATGAGAACAACGGTCTGTATCACGCTCTGCAGCTGGAGACCATGTTCAACATCAACTCCTTCCTCAACAGGACTGCCGTAAGTGGGCGTCTGTCTGCATGTCCACCGTCTCCCCGCCCTTGCCTCCTGTCCTCTCTCTGCTGTCTCTGGTCAAACAAAGGCACAAAATTGCCCCAGAATTTCAGATAAAATTGTGTCTTGTTGGAGCAAGCTTAATGCCAATATAGTAACTTGTGCGTTTGTTTGTGTTCCACCACAGTACAACAAGGATCTGGCCAAAGTGTTTGAGAGCGTGCAGGTGGACCTGCAGGGCATCACACTGCTGGAGCAGGCGGGCAGAGACAGCCTCATCAGCTTTGCCAACTCTGGGATTGGACAGATTGACTATGCGGCGTACCTGGCTGAGGTAATCTGGCCTCCGCAACCATTTATTTAAAGAACAGGACTTGGTTTACGGATTGGGTTATGGTTGGAATTACACGGTCAAGAGAAACTTGATACTACATCCATACAGTGGCCTCACCGGTGACATGAACAAGTATGTTTTTGTGTGAAGCCACAACAAGTCAGTTTTTGTATGTATCTTTCAATATTCAGATTCAAGGTCATTATAAAAAAAGAAACTAAGGCAAGAAATAGCATAAAAATAAGTATCAGCAAATAAAAACACAATCTACTGTATGTAATCTAACCTTTTATCACTAAACTGTCAAAAAACATTCAGCAAAACTGCAACTTACAGAGTTATGCATCTTATGAGTGAATGTCTCACTTCAGGTCAATAAGGGAGTCACTCTGGTGGATCTCCTGTCCTTCTCTACTGACCTGGAGGCCCAGGCTGACCAGCTGGTGAGTCTCACACATGAGTCTGAGTTGTTGGTTTTCCAGCTTTGCGTCGGAGCTGTTTGTTCAATATTGACAGACATGTTGAAGACTCTAGGAATGCCATACAAAATATTATTAAACCAACAAGTCCAAATATGAAGTCGGACAGCCTCTCAGGAAAATGATTTGGCTTCATGTTGCTGATCGTTGGTCAGAACAGGCTGCCCATTCACCCTCACTGCTCTCACGTTTATGGTGTGAACTGTACCATTTAAAGGCACATGGGACATGGTTCGGAGGGATTAGTGTTCACTCGTGTTTTGATGGCAGGAAAGAATAACAAATCAGTGAGTTGATACCCGTGAGCCGATGAACCTACAGACTGTAGCGTGCGTTTCGCAGGAACACAATGTGCGACTGCAGTAAAGTCGTGTGCGCTCAAATCCTAACGTGTGTTTTGCAGCCGCGTGGTGCTCTGGAGAACGCTCTGAAAGGACACGCCAGCAGCATCAGGCAGATTCACAGGGAACAGGTGGTGCCCATGGAGCAAGCGATGGTAATCACCTGTCTCTCAGCACCAACAGAACGGATGCCGCTTAATGAACATGTTTGTCTTCAAAAAAAGTCCAGCTTTATGCATCAGGCAGACAGGATTCAAAACTTTTACTGCAAATGGAGAGAGTTGTTTCATTTATTATACATACATAGTCAGCATTATCGGCAGACACTGATGAAAATGGGTGGTGTGAAAATAGCAAAATACAATCAAAAGATAAATGTAAAACACATATCTGAGGAATTACATTCAAATATTCTACAAAAACAAAGGTGTGTTAACACTCTCCCTCCTTTTTTCTCTTCCTCCTCTTTTCTCATAAAATGGTGACAGAAATATGTCAAAGCGCGGGTAAGCCGCTGTTGATGCACAGCACGTCACATTGTTTTCTGTGTGTTTTGGCTGTAGGGACATGGTTCACGTTGGGACAGCAGTGGCGTGATGTGACAAAGTGTTTGTGAATGTGTACGCAGACATTTGATCGTACGTCTGTTTTGTTTCGGTAACAGTTTTGTTTTTTTGTCTTCTGACACAGAGCACCCTGAGCCAGAGTATCAAACAGCTGCAGAGGACGTCCAGCGAGCTGCCGGTGAGAGAACGACACTGAAATATAACAGCAAACCTAACACGACTACGTGCTCGGCTGACACACACATACACATCCAGCTCAAATGGTTTTTATCTTCTTTTTCCATCAGGTCAAGGTCAACAACATCCTGAGTGCCATCGATGCAGCAGAGTACCTCATCATTCACAACGCGTCGCATGTGGTGAAGCAGGTACAAGACTCCTGACAGACGCGCTGCTGTGACTGTGCACATGTGACCGGATCACGTGGTGACCACAGTTTTCAAGTTGGATTCAAACCAATAAATCAATGACACGTGCATTGAGAAGAGGCAATGGTGTCATAACAAGATGTGCAAAAGAGAGATTCTTGAGACTCCATATCCATAATCCTCGTTTTGACTGACAATTACACTAATTACCTTCTAATTACAATATTCATGTTTGTAATATTGAATAATTCCATTGTTGTCACATTAGGGGAGGGATTTACCTCATGGCCTGAAAAACATATTTCATTGTTAATATGTGCACAAGACCTTTGTTGTGAGATGAACTGTGAATGTATTTTCCACTCACACATTCCCCAACTCATTTTCTCTCTGTCGGTTTTACAGGAAACAAACAGCTACGTGCAGAGCTTAGTGGGATACTTCAAACAGTACACAGAGTGGGTGAAAAACTCGGTGAGTGTTCTCCCAGCTTCCCGTCTTTCTCAAGGTCACCGCTCAGTTTTCAGTCGAGACAGGGTCAGCGCAGGAGAAGTGTGCGAACTCAAAGGAAAAGCATTCATCCAGTGGCGGATTTACAGTGAAGTTAATCACGCTGAATGGACAACACAGCTCTGCCCACTCCGACAGGCCCATTCAGTCAGTGAGCCTCATTCAGAGACGTTAAACAAACTGTTTAGGTTTCAGTAAATTGCAGGAACTTTCCATAAAGCATTTCCTGATTGTAACCAGACTGTTCAACAACACAAGAATCCACTTTGGTTTGACTTGAAGTCCGTAACGAGAAGGTTGAGGAGAGATCAGGCGAGCCAGCAGGAAGTGAAAAGTCAGCAAATGTTCACACTCAACAAGTTCTTCTTGTTCTTGTTTCAAATTTGATGTTGTTTATGTAATCCTCACTGTAATCTATGATCTGGGTTTTTATGTATACTTGTGTTTATGTGTGTTTTTCCCCTACAGCTGACTGCAGAGGTGGCCCAGTGTAAACCCATCAGTAATATCGTGGACAGCATGGAGATTGTAGCGTGCAGCTTTATAGTCGACTCAGTGGTGAGACACCAGCACATTGTGGTTCTCCGTGCGTGTGTGTGTGTGTGGCTCTCGTTAGGGAGCGCTGGGTTTTTGCGACCACCCTGACGAGAACAAAATGTCCTCAAGCCTGGGACCCACTCGCTCACGCACACTTAGATGGGACAGAGTCTGTTTTGAGACTGAGCGAGGATTGTGTATAGATTCTCCTCTGTTTTTGCCCGCGGCCCCGAGGAGTTGTAAAAGTTTCATGTTTACTTATCAGCTGAATATCATGCATGTGAGTCTGTGAGTGTCTGTGAACTTGAACAAGCCACAGACTGTGAGCAGCATAAACAGAGAATTTATAAATCAGCAGCGCCCGCAGCCACTGTACATGTGCATGTGCTGCATGTGTTCCTGTGTTCTGTCCTGTATTTGCATGTTTTATATTATTTGTGCCTCCCAATGTACGTCTTGTGTGTCTTTGTGCAAAATGTTGCAGGGTTGCAGCTATACCCATTTCACTGGCTTTTAGACTTAAACTGAGACAATTTCTCAACGAATCCATTAGTCAACTGACTAAAAAGTAATTGGCAAATATTTTGATTCAAATTTTTTTCAAGCAAAAAAATGCGAAATATTTGCTGGCTCTAGATTTGTCAAATATAATTTTCATGTCATATTTGCAACCAGATATCTTTGGGTTTTTCTGTCATTTGAGTCAAATCCACTTATGAGCATGTAGAATAATCTCCAGATAAATTGATTTTAAAAATAAATAAATAAATAAGTAAATAACTGGTAGCTGCAGACCCTGTTTGTCATCTTCTAAACCAGTCAAATATGCCAATGGCTATGTCTTCAAATAGCTTAAAGACAAATATATACAGGGATAAACAAATGCCATTAGAGACTTGATTTTATACTCAGTTACCACAAAATATCTGACAAAATATAAGTCACCTTCATAAAAAAGCTCGCTTGTTTTTCAGAACACATTCTGGTTCGGTCTGGGCGGCTGCTGCATCCTCCTGATCCCCAGTATCATCGTCTCCATCAAACTGGCCAAGTATTACAGGAGGATGGACACAGAGGACGTCTTCGAAGAGTGAGTCCAGACAGCAGGCGTACAGTAGACGTACCATGTGCAGCCAAAAACAGATCATTTTACTTCCAGCTTCAAGACTTCTCTGTCGTAGATCAAAACCAAATTAATGAATCCTTCTCTCCTCTCTTTCCCTCTGTCATTATTTCCATTTCATGGCCTTTTTATTCTCTTCATCTTTTTCTGCCATGTTATTTCGCCTCTCGCCAGCTCCTCTTACCCGTGGCTCATTGCTCTTTGACTGCTATTTGTGCATCTTTTTCGTCCTCTTCCAGATCCCCAACCTTTTTATGTTTGGGATACTTGATACTTTGGATCTCTTCTTTATTCTCACTCTTTTCATCAGAAATCTCAAGCATGATCTTGTGTCTCTTTGCGTGGATTCTTGTTTCCATCATCTTCCCCCGCGTCACTCGCCACTTTCGATGGTGTTTTCCGTCGAGATTTGACGCTGTCTGAGGATCTCGCCATCCTTGTTGCTTTCACCAGACTCTTCCCGTTCTCTTTGTCACCGTCCTCCCTCGCTGTTGTGTTGCAGTTTGGGTAATACAGATAATCAAGGTGAACAAGTGTGCGATACCCGTGGAAGCCTCAGTGTGGTCAGGTACGAGTCCTGCCCACCGGATCTGCATTCTTGCATGCTGAAGTATTGATTGGTGGAGGGTAATTTTGGTCTGTATGATTGTGAGTCTGCAGACAGAATGTGTGTTTTCCACAAATGTTAAATTTATAAAGGATTCCCCATGTGTATGTGTACATGTAGCTCCCCCTATTCCGACACTCTGACTCGGTTCCCTCGGGCCTCTGCTCCCCCGAGCTACTGCGACTGGTGACCCACAGGAAAACTGTCTCCCTGTTCAAGAGGTATTGATTATCAGTTACCAATAACCACCCACTAATCCGCTTCATACTGAAGTAACCATCTAACAATCACCAGCGATTCAGTCATCACCTGTCTGACTTCTCCCAGGAGACTGTGACCGCTTGTTTCATATCTTTCTTCAACCTTCATCCATCACCATTGATCCTTCTAACTGCCCATTTAAATAGCCCGACTCAACACGGAAAATGGACTCATGATGATCATAATTTAAGTTCATTGCTTCATGTCGATTTCATGCCACCATGAAGTTTTTCAGATGAAGTGTCCAGTAGAAGAAAATTGATGAGAATTTTAGTAAGTGATCACATCGGTTGTTCCATGACAATCTTCCGTGTTGAAATATGCAATTATCGTAGATTCTGAGTAAAAGATTTTATAAAGATCTTGTCCCTCTGATGTAGAGGGTTGTTTCCCTTTCCTACTTTGACCTCCATATAATAAACAATTATTCCTTGCGGTTATGTCAGTCATATGTTGTCATATTTTGACTTAAACTAAAGCATTGCCTTTTCATAGTCATGTGGGAGAAAGCTGCTGATTATATTTTCTCCCTCTCCACAGCGGACAAGATAGCTGGAACTGAGTTTTCCCCTGTGGTAAGTTTTTCTCTCTTTAATCCTTTTCTCTTCATCACTGAGTAGAAAAACAAACCCCACTGTGGGACAGATCGCAGGTTATTTCTGACATGGCCGCTGTCTTTTTTCCAGGATCACTGGACTCTTCAGCTTTCCTTTTCAGATCTTGTAACACTTCCCAGGACAATAGGGAAGAATGACAAAAATCAGAAAGTGTTTGGCGAGACATCCCGACCCCCCCACCCCCCCTTACACCTTCAAGCCATTTGACGAACACCTCTGATGCCAGCCAACTGTAATTTCTCTCACACACCAGCATCCAGCCACAGCAGCACACAGCAGTCAGTCTAGTGTTTCATACTGTACTCTAACGTCAGAACATTTTCCCTGCATAGTTAGTTTTACATATAGAGGATGAATTTGTACTTTATCAGTTTTAACTCTGTGGCACAAACTTTTGAAAGTTTTATATATTTTTGTTAATGTTTGTTTTATAATATGTAAGTAGTTTTTTTTGTAGAAGTAGCTCTTTTCTTTCTCCTTTTCGTTTTCTTTGCTTGGTGGATATTTGTAATATAGCTTGCATCATTTTGGTTCTACAGGTTTGCACTGATCGTGTAGGTTTTCAAAAAATAGTTTTGCATTTTGGGAAATCAACTTCTTTGCTCTGATACCAACAGTTAGATTAGAAGATGCCACTCTCACGTCTCTGCGGCAGTTAGCTTAGCTGAGCATGAAGACAAAGCTAGAGTTTACAATGCTAGCGGCTGTGCTCTGAGCTAATCTAAATGCTAACCAGCTCACAGCTGCTTTAGCTGCTTTAATGTTTACCATCTTTGTTAGCATGTTAAGCATGCTAACACTTGCTAATTAGCACTAAACAGAGTACATGGCTATAAAACAAAGTTCTGTTATTGACTGAAATGTTGACCCAGTGATTAAAAGTAGGGTGATCACCAAAACACTTGTACCAAAGATATCGAACAGAACAGCCAGAAATGTCAGCCTCGTAGCACCAAAAAGTAAGAGGATGACCAACGTCAGCAGGGTTTATCCTTTGGGTACCATGAATGTCTCATGTTCAAAAGGTTTTTGACATATTTCAGTGACAGGTTAGCATTGCCATCCACAAAGCTATGCCATTAGCATTGCTAAATGATCAGTCTGTGGTTCTACAGGCTTTGGTTTTGAAGTATTAAAGAAATTAGATGGAGAATTAGTGAGCTTTAGACTGATTTTGTTACCCTCAAACAGAGCCAGGTTGGCTGTTTGGCCCTGTCTCCAGTCTTTATGTGAAACTAAGCTCACAGTCTCTCTGATGTAGCTTCACATTTAGCATATGTATATACATGAGAGTGACATTGATCTTCTCAGCAAAAAGGCTATTTCACAAAATGTTGAATTATTCCTTTAAACAGTGAACGAAGAAATTAGGGTTATATTCAAATCTTTGAGTCATGAAGAGATTAGAGTGGTCCGTGCTACTGCAAGAGGCAAAGTGTTACAAGCTATTCAACACACACATAAGCCACATACATGTTACTCTAACAAGGTTTAAGACAGCTAACAGACAAAATCCTGTGTCTTAGGCACTTCTTGCCAGACCATTAGTGAGGGCCTCGTTGCTTGTGTTGTCAAAGGTTTTTTTTTTCTTCACCACTCTGTGGTTTGAAGAATAAAGAAGCCTTTGTGGCATCAGAGATCAGATGGAGGAACACACACACACACTCACAAGCCAGCTGGGGTTTGTGGTGAGGGTGCAAATCTGTGAATTAAAACTTCCATTATGTAAGTGTCTTCTTTGTTTGGTTTTGTTTTTTCTCCATAAACACATTATTTATGAACCACTGTTGTCGGACTCACACACTGAAATACATGTGTCACTAAAGCAAATAAAATAAAGTAAAATACACCCCCACAGAGGATATTCAGGAGGCTTAAAAATAAAAGAAATTCAATAAGCTATTTCTTGATTTGAAGGGTCATAAATCACATAAACCCCCCAAAGTATTGAAACTTTACATAAGCTCCGAGCCACAGGTATGAATGAAGAAGGAGCCCATCTGCCAAAATACACAGCACACCTGGGAACATTCATGTTACATATACAGGTTCGAATACATGCACATACCGCAGCAGAGAAGGTCCACGTGTGGTTTTTTTGGGGGGGATTGACAGGTTTCAGCAAGGAGTGGGGGAGGGTGCGTGGCAGTAATTGAGGTGGCGTGATGCTGTTGCATCCTATCAGAAGACGACTACACCAACTTAATTTAGGAGAACATCTGTTCCAGACAACATACAAAAACACTCTTTGCATGTTTACTTTGGGGAACATTTTCTCTTCCCCTCCAGACTGATTGATGGCTGTAAAAACAAAACTTCCTGACTGCTCCGAGGGCATTTGTGCCTTTGTGCGTGGAAGCGGAATATACATACACTTTCTTCTCTGTGACCAAACCAGCTGCTTCTTATGGAAAGTAAGAGTCTCTTGTGTTTTCATGTTCAAACTCACTATACAGTGCAGTCAGGCCTGGTTTTGAACTGAAGACCTCCAAACCAAGCAGGGCGAGGAAATATACTGGACTCTACCATTGCAGTTTACGCATTACACGTATTCAGTATGTGCTGCATTTAGAGTCAATGTATATGACTTCACTGGGTTCAGTATCTAAAATGAGATTTCAGCGAATCACTTGACTTTTATTGTGTTGTTACCTACACACCTTGAGCACCTTTATGTCATTTTGTATGGGACTCACTGAGCAGTTGTAGACCTGCTTATTTGTGCAATGATCCAATCAGCCGATTACGTGGCAGCGGTGCAGTGCTTAAAATTAATTTGATACAGTTCAGGAGCCGCAGTTCATGTTCACATCAAACATCAGAATGGCGGCATGATAGTTGGTGCTGATTTGAGTATTGAAGCTGCTATTTGAAACTGCATGTTTTCTTGGCACAGTTTGGGACCCTTAATCACCTCGCATGCATTGTGATTACATTGGAGTCACGGAGGAAAGCATTATTCCATCAAATAGACATATTTTAGTGTGCAGTTATACATATATATATTTCCCAAATTTGGAAACTTTGGGGCCTTATGGGTTTGAACAAAGTTTGGCTGCACAGCAATACAGCAACAATTGTCTCTACAAAGTCAAACTTTGCATCTTCAGAAGAACATGATGTGACTTTTATTTTTTACATAATCACAGACCAACTTTTAAATCTTTAAATCTTCAGAAAATAACTTTGGTCTGCAATTTGGCTCTGAACCCTCAGTTCTCACCTCCTCCTCCTCCTCCTCCCACCTCTCCCCTTCATCAATAGTCAAAGGACCTTCCTATGTGAGATTATATAATGTCTTGCCACTCTTTTTTTTCCATAACATTTGGCTTCACGTGTGTACCCTCCTTCAGCCTTTTTGCTCTCCGTCCCCCCCTGAGCTCCCACAGACCCACTGACCCACTCCCCTCTTCCTCCCTCAGTTTATGTTTTCCCTCCTCCTTCCCCCCATCCATCCCCTCCATCACTTTTTTTTAGCTTTGAGCACACCACACACGTCTGGTGTGGTTGATATATGTGTGTGTGTACATATGAGGGAGGAGTCAGTGTTGGAGGAGGAGATTGAGTCCTTCAGCTCTTTGGAATAATAAAGTCTTTGTGAGCTATAGCCTTATAAAGTCACACTCAGATGCTTGCAGACCCTTGCACACCTTAACCCCCTGTGCAGACGTCTGTCCGTCCATCCAGACCCGCCTAACACCACCATGAGAGCCAGGATGAGATTGTTGCTGCTGGTTCTGGCAGCAACTGTTTCTGTGTTACACGCTCAGACCAACAGCAGCAATGACAACAAGCAGCAACAGCAGCAGCCGCAGCAACAACAGCAACGAAGCATCTGGGATGAGCCCATCAAATTCACCACCAAGACCAAGGACTCCTGTACCATGGTGGTGTCCGGAGCTGGGGACTACACTCGCCTGCGTGTCTCCTGCAAAGGGCCTACCCAGGGCCAGACCCCAGGACGCTCCTACTACTGCGACTTCCAGGAAAACCCAACCTGTGCCGCGCCTACAACCTGAATCCCCGCCACTATTTCAACCAGATGATGTGGGAGTTGAGGAAGCTGAGCCATGCCTGCCAGGGACCCAAAGTCTACCGCCCGCAAATGTGTAAGAAGTTCCCCGACGAGGCCCAGATGACCTTCCTGGCCTCCTGGCCCAAGACAACCACTCCCAAGCCCTCCAAGCCAGTGCAGGATCCTCGCAGACCAGCGGTGCCAGCCCAGACCAAGCCCGTCACTACTCCCAAACCCGTCAAGCCCCAGCCTCAACAACCCATCAGGCCCCAGCCAGGCAAGGGACCCCAGACCAGGAAAACTACTCCTAAGCCTGCCAAGACCACTACCCGGCCCACAGAGCAGCCCGACTCCAGATCCACGCGCCTCGCCTCAGAGTACTGCTGGAAGAGCTTCCACGGCATCTGCAGCTACTTCATCAGCTGGTTCCAAAACTGAGATGATACTGCAGACGAAAGGTGAGTGATGGAAAAATGAAAAGTTAAAGAAAAAGTTTAGAACAAGGTAGTTTGAAGCACTGTATCTCTGTGACACTTACCTATTCACCAAAGAAACTAAGTTTATCTTGATTTTTTTGTTTTTTGTTTTTTAAGGCTGGAAACACCGACACTTGATCCAGTCAGAACTCCTCTCGCCTACCTTTGACATCTCCAAGATCCATGCTGGAGCTTCTGGAATCATTTTTTTCCCCTTGTGAGGTCTGACTCCCGACACTGAAGCATCTTATGAGCTGAAAAATAAAACACTGTGACCTGCACCTGTGTATGGTTTGTGGCTGACCGCTTGTGCTGTCATGTAGTGTACATATCTTTTTTGTTTATTTTAAAAATCTGTAAAACACATACACAGCAAGGCAATGGGAAAATATGGCAGGCATGTAATTGTGTTTGTATATGATGTACAAATCTCTCCTCGTGTCACATTAATGTTTCAACACAATTTATTATCCCAGGGAAGAAAATGTGAAGATGAAGAGAATAAAGCCAAGAGTGGTGACCGCTCATGTTTGTTCTGTTTCTTCTTCTTCTGACTGAAACAAGCAGTCTTACTCAAAGGAGTCCTTGTTTCATTCTCATCAGTGGCTGTTAACAACATGTCTGCAGCCGGGCTGGGGAAGTTGTTAATGTGCAGACACAGAGTGCAGTAAAGATAATACAGCTTAGGCCACAGAAGGCGTCTGAGCAGAGCTAAACACTTCTTTGTATGAGCCGATGGATCGAGTCTTAAGAGCGGCTGTGTGCAGGAAAACAGAGGAGGTCTGTGTTTGAGGTCTAAATCCAGAGAGTGGCTGTAGCACTGGTGTTATCACACACACACACACACACACACACACACACACACACACACACACACACACACACACACTGGATGAAAAAAAATAAAAAAGAAAGATACAAATCACATTTCAGAATGACTTCTTTAATTATTTAATCCCATAACAAGCAGCTGACTATTATAGACCCATGCTATAAAGCAGAATATTGTTGATATACATTGAATATGTAATTATAAAGTCAAATTACAAGTGAGAGTATTATTATATGAGAATAAGTGAATTATATCTGAGAGTTTCCAAAAATATCTACAAGACTCAAATATGCCCTTTAAACATCTAAAATAATTGTATGAAGCTACATTTTATTTCAAAATAAGCTTATGTAAACATGCAGGGGGTTTCTCTCTGTGGTCGTTCACACAATCAGTTAACACACATCTTCATCAGTCATCATCATTTATTCAACCACTGGAAGCCACAAGGTGGTGCTGCAGAGAAGAGAGGAACAATTTGTTGTGTAAAACTTCAAATTTATCTTTCCCTCTCCCTCAGTTACACACACACACACACACACACATTATTTTGAAATAGGAAAATGCATTGCATTACATTCATTAAGTGACAATTTTACCTTGAACAAAGACTAAAACCAGCCACTAAATTTATGGTTTATCTAAGTTTTTCCCATGGATCGGTCTGGGCTGGCACCTGGGGTGGCTCCTGCGCTGGCTTGGAGGGCTTGCTTTGGGCCAGGAGGCCAGGAAGGTCATCTGGGCCTCGTTGGGGAACTTCTTACACATCTGCAGGCGGTAGACTTTGGGTCCCTGGCAGGCATGGCTCAGCTTCCTCAACTCCCACGTCATCTGGGTGAAATAGAGGCGGGGGTTGAGGTTGTAGGCACGGCACAGGTTGGGTTTTCCCTGGAAGTCGCAGCAGTAGGAGCGTCCTGGGGTCTGGCCCTGGGTAAGCCCTTTGCAGGAGACACGCAGGTGAGTGCAGTCCCCAGCTCTGGACACCACAATGGTACAGGAGTCCTTGGTCTTGGTGGTGAATTTGATGGGCTCATCCCAGATGCTTCGTTGTTGTTGTTGCTGCTGCTTGTTGCCATTTCTGTTGTTGGTCTTAGCGTGCAACACACAAACAGTCGCAGCCAGAACCAGCAGCAACACTCTCATCCTGGCTTCAATGGTGGTGCAAGGTGCATCTGTGATGGAGGGACAGACGGATGTGGTTATTATTCAAAAGAGCTGAAAGACTCAATCGCCTCCTCCAGCACTGTCCCCTCCCTCAAATGTATATACACTCATCTGCCCTGTTATTTTTTTACCTCGCCTACAATAAATCCTCTGTGACTGCTTTTGACACATGATAAACTGCTCTAACTGCTAAGATGATTGTCCACATGAGCCGGATGTGGTTGTTTTTTCTCATGATATCCTTGTTTGTTCAAAATGTGCTGAACGGGTGGGGTGGTTTAATAGCCTAACCGCACAGGAATTTGTGAGCTTCAGCTTCTTTGGCTATCAAAACATATCAGTTGTATTAGGTGCTTACTTATGGAATACAAGTCTAGCATGAAGCTAAGTAATACAGTGCCACCAACATTAATTAGACATTACAAGGCTAGCATTAGCTGCTAAACCTCTAAAGTTTGAACAATTTAAGCGTAGAGTTAGCCGCTAACTTTAGCTAATACTCATCTGCACTTGGTTATCTGCGTTGTGTATCTTTTGGCCATTTTTTCGTATTTTTAGAGGTTTTGTTTATTTGTCGAATGTCTGTGTGAGTTCTTTAACTTTCATTGTATTTTGTTCTTTTCAAAATACCTCAGTGATTTCACAGACGGGTGAACAAACGGAAACACGTGTACTCTAAGCGCCAGGTAAGCGCAGGTGCAGCGCCTCACCTTTGTCACCACTGTAAGAACTACAACACCCAGCAGCATCTGGCATCTGACTCATTAGCAGCCTGAAGATGGCGTCTTTGTCGGCCGTCGGGTTTGTGTATAGTATTTTACTTTTCTGTTTTTCCTCGGTTATTGTTCCTCTTTGTACTTTCATTTCGGAGACACTGAGAGGAAATGTTTCAGAGAGGAAACCCCGGACGGGACTGCGCTCATCGGTGAGTTCATAACGTTAAAAAACGCCTCCTGACAGTATAACAACCTTAACTAACCGAGCTAACCTCCTAATTATCACGTCAGATTCATGCCGGAATAAAAATGTACTTTTGAAAATCGCTTAATAGAGACACACTGAAGGGCTGTCGGGTTTGAGCAAGTTACGAATGGTTTCATATGTGAGTGACGATGGGCAATCACAACAGCTGTTTGTGTCATTACTGAATATCAGTTAATCAATAATCAACTTTATTGACAGTCGAAATGTCACTGCTAAAACCGTGTCCATTCTAACAAGTTAAAATGAACCAGCTTTGGAAAGAGAACGCTGCCGTTAAACAGTTATTAAACAATATATTGAATTTTAAACAAAAGTTAATGTTACAAGATGTTGACATTATAATAGGTTGCGCAATCAACGCACTTATCGTTACTATTCAAAACCTGGACAGAAAAGTCGGATATACTGCTTCAGAAATATCAACTGTTATATCAGCCTTTCCACTTTGTGTGATGTCTAACGTTGACTCATGGGTAATTTCATATGTATTGGTACAGACTGGACGCACTTCTTCTATCACAATTGTGTGTGTGGTGTTCAATGTTAATATTCAGCATTCAAATTTTTGTTGTTTTGGAGATTTGTAAACACAGTATATCCACAGGCTGTATATGAATTTAGACAGGAACTCCTCGGAGTCGATACTCCGTGACGCAGCTTATTGTGTGCATGATGTGGTTGGGATATAATGAAGTAATCTGTCCTCGCAGTCTGTGCAGACACGTACGTCGGTTCTGGTTTATCGCCTCTTTGATCACCGGGTGAGCTCCCGGCTGAAGGCGCGGGAGTGCAGTTTGGACGTGTCGGGTCAGGCCACTACAAACGCGTTCCCTTTCTGCTTCTCAAAGAAAAGACTGCCAATATTTTCTTCTCAATGGATTTGCACGGAGGCGTGAGCGTAACTCCGTGTGTATGTTTTGGGGCGGGAATTGTGGGCGTGCCGCAGCGTCTCTCTATGAAAGCCATGTGCGGGACCACAGACAGCCACAAGAAGAAGCTTTACGCACAACGTGACGCTTCTCCTTTTCAGCCAAGACCCAGTTAAACCCGTAGTACCCTGCCCTCTAACAGACGGCATGTTGCTGCTGAGGACTTTCGCGCCCTGGCTGCTGTTGGCCCTCCTCGGGCAGCAGGTCTCTCTCTCTCTTGGTTCGCTGGGTCAGAGCCGTGCAGCCAAGACGGCCACGGCCCCCGGCAGAGCGCAGAGGAGCGGCAACAAGGGTGCGGCGACCGGCCGGGGGAAGTTCTCCGTCAAGGGCAAGATGCAGTGCACGTGGGTGGCGAAAGACGTCGGGGACGCGGTGAGGCTGTCGGTCAAGTGCCACAACCCGGACACGAGCTTCCAAGGAGGTGTCACCGACCTGCGGTGTGAATACAACGCCAGGCCTCGGAGCTGTCCGGGCTACCTGTCCGACCCAAAGGGCTTCTGGAAGCAGGTGGCCCGCGCGCTCAAAAAGCTGCAGGGCAAAGTGTGCATGGACGAGCGCGCGCTGGTCAAGGCCGGCATGTGCAAGCGCGCACCGCGGGACGCGCACTTCAAACTGGACATGGCCACCTCCGTGGCCTCCGGTCAGTCAGAACCGGATACTCCTCCGCAGCCCCGCTCTACCACCGCCACCATCGCCACCACCACCACCACCACCACCAGACCCACAGCCTGCACAGGGCGCGCGGACCACCGGAAAACGGCCGAAGAGTACTGCAGCAACTCATGGGCCAGCGTGTGCAACTTCCTCTTCTCCATGCTGCAAAGTGACGACTGTTAGCTTCAGAAGCCCAGGGGGGTGCGTGGACGCGATCAGACTGAATGCTGGATCCATTTTAGGACTCAAATATGTCACAAATGTTCCATTTTTAATCAGTGATTATATTCTCTCCAACTAAAACTTATACTCAAATCCATTTCAGAGGAAACTATTGTACATTTTCCTGCATTACGAGTATCTGACAGCTGGAATTGAAGGTTTAGTTTCATTTCAGATGAAGATGTTCTTCTAAAATATGTAATGAGATTATAAAATATGATGTATTTTTTTATAGATTGAACTACCCAGGATGTAAAGTAGGTGAAATTAGCTCCACACATTAATGTTTTGCCCACACGTCAGTGCAATGATATTAATAATGATGCAGTTATTTTCTCTAGAGTATAGTAACATAACACTCCAGAGGTACTTTTGATATTTGATGTAAAGTTGACTGATAAATCTTCTGTGCTTTTACCTCATCCAATTTTCTTTTTTATCATTTCTTTTTTTAAAATGACATGATCAAAACATGATTGAAAAAAATTATAGTACACAACATACACATGAAGAAAAATCCACGGGAACAGTTATATAATCTGGATGTGGACTAAAAAATTAGGCTCTGCCATTGAGTGTATTCTGTGCTCTTAGTCCATGCAGTCAGGAGGTTGTTTATAATATTAAGACAATTTATGTAGTACTGTTTTTGAATATTAGATCTGACATAATGTTTGGTTTTTAGACGGTGAACTTAAGTCGAGTTTTTACATGTAATAGAGGATTTTTCTTACAGCGTCATGTTGTTTTATTCAGCTAAAGAACCACTGTTTATCACACTGACAATAGATTATAATAGAGTGGTACCTTATTCTACCTCTGGTCAACTTTTATCAATCAGCCAGGAATATCATGTAAACACCACTGTATTTATACACCATCAATAAATGTTTTCTATTTAAACAGTGTGGTCTGTTGCCTTGAACAATGTGAAACATGTGACTTTTAATGGGGTCAGGCAGGCGGTTGTATGAACACTCCTTCAAGATAAGAAAAGCTCCCCTGGCAGCAACATGCCATAATACATCTGGACTGTAAATGTGAAAATATCCACTGAAAGAAAATACCCTTTTAAAAAATCTTTTTGAATCTTTGAAAATACATTTATTATAACAAATTGTTTTCAAACTGTTTTTGTAGTGTAGAGAATATCTCATGGCATATAGGTAGAAAACCATGAGATTGAAGCATTTGTAAATCACGCTTGGCCTCCCACCCTGTGCTGACACACCCTCAGGTTGAAGCACCTCACGCTCACGGTGAAAGTTTTCTTTCTTTTTCATACACAAAAGTGGCGCAATAGTACGCGGCATCCAGTTGCACGGGGCTTGTAGCTCCAGCTTCCTGCAGCGTTCTCTAATTACTTTCTCAGTGACAGCAGCAGCGAGCCGCATTAGGAGCCAGTTCTCTATAGCATGATTGGAAGTAAAGATGGCTACGATCCAGCTGTGCGTGTGCTCTTCCTGAACAAGTGCAATCGCAGATGTGGATTTTTATGTTTTCCTGCCTGCTTTACACCTTTCATCACCTCTGACCTGCTGCTCTTTGTCCCCTCAGACAGACACTTAAAAAGCCGACTGGAGAACGATTTCCACCTTTTAACGGAGGTCCGCTCTCTTTGATGGCACGAAAGGGATTTTTTTTATAGACATATTGTTTTATTGACCCCTTCTCCAGAGCTCAAGGACACATTCCAGCACCACCGCACAGTTGAGGGAAGGAAGTAGTTAGGGGATTTGGAGGTCAAGGGTGAAAAAGGAAATGAGGATACCATCCGAACGGCCTGCGCTGTAAGGATCAACCACGTCCTCTCCACCTCTGTGAGCCATCACGTGAATTTAATCTCTTCCCTCCTGCTGGCTTTGATCAAAAGAAGATCCATCATCAGTTGATGTACTCCAGGATTGGTTTGGACAGAAAGTAGAACTGCAGAGCTGTTTGAGCGTCTAACCCGGCTGATATTTGTTATAAATCAGGCAACTATCCAACAGAAGATAATGAATTGGCACTGCGGGGCATCAACAGATGAACTTTGTCATGGAAGTGTGGAGAGATTAAAGAGTCCAGAGACAAGAGAACCTCGAACCTCAAAGTAAAAAGAGCAGAGGAAACAAACCCAACATTGAGTTGATGTTGGTGAGCTTGTCTGCAAACAGATCCTTATTTACTCATCTGACAGTTACAGAGCAGCATTATCATTCACGTGGTGTTGTATATGTTTATTTGGGGGGGGGGCACACTTGGATCTTGCGGCCCCAGTCTCCCACTGCACCATGTTCAACAGAGAGTCACAGACTGTGTCTGTCCGCTGTTTGGAAAAAATCAAAACTCCAATATCGCTACAGTTCTGTGATGAGGACCATGTGAGGACCATGTGAGATGATTTGGTGAAACTGTTTTCGCTTCGTAATACAACTATTTGACACACGTGAAGGGCAATAGATCTGCAGGTGTGATAGAAAGATGTTTGACACACTTTAGCAGCATTACTAACATGTTTGTGTGTGTCAGTAAATCACTGCCTCTTTCAGCAGTGCTTTTTCAGGCTGGAATTTGCTTGCAGGCAGTGCCAGCTCTGTGCGGTATGTGCTGTATCTGGATGATATTAACACCATGCATGTTCATGCACACAGGTATGCAGCATGCGTCATAGTAGATAAAGATTAAAGAGCGGGAAAGGGAAGATCTTCATCCACCAATCACAATCTCTTCATTCAGGCCTTTGTGTGTGATTTACAGATTATTATCTCAATAATGGAGGTGTTTTGGGAGTGTTTTGAAATTGTCGGTGCCTCAAAAGTCCAAATGAAAAAAGGAAGAGTTGGCAAGTCACGGTGTGAAGTGGCTATTGGAAAGTTACAGTAATTGTGAGACACAGATGCCCCAGAAAAGCTCTGATGAAGTATACAGACACGTTCAGGCAAAACAAAGCCCCTTCACAGACTGAAAATTATTCCCCATGAGTAGTAAATTGACTTTGACGTGTGAAATTGGTGCAGTGCCCCTTTAATCTCACACTGTACAGTTTTCAGTGACGCTTGAAGCCTATAAATACTACAGAGACGAGCAGCCCTGTCAAGACAAATACTCTCAAACTGTCAGTAACCCCTGTAAAATTTTAATTAGGTGAGAAAATCCCTGCAGGAAAACACACTATTGTCAATAACCATCACCTCGTATGAGTCATATTTGGGTACGTGTCCTTTTCCGTTTTCTTATCTTGTGGAACTGATGCACGCCTCGTCTTGTTTGACTTTCCGCGGGGAAGGCGCCGTCACATTTCGGGAACACCGTCTTTCGACTCCTCGACTCAAAGTATTAAAATAACTTCTTTGTAAAAAGCCCTTTGAGGTTTGCAAGTAAAAGCACGATCGCACAAGCGGCAGCTCCACCCCTGACCGCATGGGCGCACAAGTGTTTTCCTGATGAAATAAGCAGGTGCCAACAGGTTTCTGGGCCTAATGGTTTGTTTGGTCACAGGCGACTTCGATGTCAAAGGAACTAGTCTTTGCCAGATTTAGGGACACAATGAGGGTAAAAGTTTGATTAGCTTTACAGTAAAAATGAGGGAGGCTTTGTTGAATTTCCTGTAGCAGATTATAGGTCCGCTGCTCAGCTTGTTTGTTCTTCTTGTTTGTTTCACTATTCAATAGCTCAAATGAAAAAAAGCAAATAGAGGAAAGTGTGAAGAATAAATGCAAATTCTTGAATAAACTCTAGCCTATTTTGTAGATAGAAAATAGTGACATCACAATATTCCCACAGCCAGTTGCTCTTCGTACTGCTTGTTTTGTCCTGAGGATGTTGGGTTTGCTGTCACAGAAAACAAAGAAAAGAAGCAAATCCTCACATTTGAGCAGCTGGGGCTACAGGGAAGTTTTTTGCTTGAAAAATTAATAAAACTTTTAATTGATTTTCAAAACAGCTGCTGTGTAATTTTCTGTTGATTGACAAATTAATCAAGTGATTGCTGCAGTTCTTTGTGTAGGCTGTGTCAGTGTGAACACACCAGCGGCTATGTGCAGGAGAAGTAGTTTTAGCTTTCGGCAGGTTTGAGCCACTTTTCTCTGGTTGCAAGTTCAGGCAAAGTTACACAATGTACAGTTTTATTTGAGCCGTTATTCGTGTGTAACCGTAGCTGCAGCTGAAAAACGAAATTGCCGTTAGAGTCAACGTGAACTCAAACTTGACAGAGACTGAGCCCCGTGCGATGAAGGGGAGGGGGCCATCAAAACCCAGCTCAACGCTCCACTAAGTACTTCAGATGTGACCTACAAAGCTGATCGAACCCATGCCCACCCACAGACTCCCACACCCAAAAACACGCAAAGCAGCGAGGGGGGAGGAGTCGCTGGCATTGTTCCTCCTGTGGCTCGAGGTGGCCTGACCTCCACACCCTGCCGTTCAGACCTCGTTATTGGCTGCTCATTTCCATGGCAACGTTCATCGGCAACCGCTTCCGTGGAAAAAGAATAACAGAGCGTAGAGTGATGGGACCTGAGGTGACCCCTCCTTCAACACACACACACACACACACACACAGCAATCACACGTTCCTGTAAAAACACTTTATTAGCAACCATAACTTTACGATGCTCTGCAGGTATGAGGTTACTGTAAGCTCAAAGACCATGACAGTGACACCTCCTCAGATAATCTTCAAACCTTGCAGCAGTGAAACTTCCCCATGTGTGATCTTGACAGCAGTGAAGGTGTGTGCCATCTTTTGATTTTGAGTATTTAAAAAGGAAAGGAACGATGTCATGAGATTTATTTCAAAGTGTAATTTCTCAAGGATACGAGCACCACAGATTGTTGATTGATTTGGTTCGTGGCTTTCTCTCACATCAATCTTTCACAACTTTTAATTATTCTGCATTTGTGTGAATCATGGGACGTGATCTGTGACAGAGCTGTTGTAACAAATGTCGGTTCCTTTTACTCTTATGTGTTTCACCATGTGCTAAAATTTACTATTGAGCTTTAAATATCGGGAAATTTGCAATATTACCAGTGGTAGTTGAAGTAATTACAGCCTTTACATAAGAAGTAATAGTAATACCATAGTATAAAAATAAACAATTACAGGTCTTAAATCAAGAAAAGTACTCATATAAAAGTACAGAATTATTATCAGTCAACTGTAAATTATCAAAAATAAAGACTTATTAAGCAGCATATTTAGATTATTTATTATTACTGTATACTTATACTGTTTACTGATGATACATTTGTGTTGGCAGCTTTTTCATGCCATAACTGGTTGAAATCTTAATCTGCAAAATAAGATGTTAGTGAAGCTGTTAAATTAATAAGTGTTCTTTCAATTACAATGACTAGAAATATTCAAGTACAAGGTAACTGTACTTAAGTTCAGTACTTCATCAATGTGTCAGTAAGTCATGTCAGGGGTGGAGCCAGCTCAGCTCTGTTAAAGTTGCTCTACCTCCCTCTAGTGACTGAGAGGAACCGGTACACAGGCAGACAGTCACAGTCACAGTGTCAGAAAACACCGGAAACAATTCACTGCTCCATTACAATCGAATGAAATGTTTATTATTGCATATTGGTTCTGCCATACAAAGTGAAAACAAAAACAAATGTAGTCAGATACTTTGGAATTATAACTTGATAAGAACATTAGTTATAGTGAAGATATTAGCCGACCAAGCTAATAAAAAGCTGCATAACTGTGGACGTGAACAAAATGTTAGCTACCTTTCAAAGACAACATAGGGAATCATAGTTTGAAAGACCTGATGGGCCGTGTCTCACACACAAGAGAGTTCTGCCGTGATGAATTTTGACTTTGTATTAGCTCGCTGTCTTTGTGAGCAGACGGCCCAAAGGGCCCACTTAGAGAAGAGGCACTTCAGGTGTGGTTCCTGTTATTGCTTGTCGCCACAGTTACGCGTCATCTCCACCACAGAGCAGCAGTAAGGCCTTACGGTAGTCACCGCCGGTATCTCCCTGTGACAAACACACACATGCAGTGAAACGCCAGAAAGGCAAAGTACAAGTGTGTTTGTGTGTGTGTTTGTGTGTTTGTCGATCATTTTACCTTGATCATGGAATGCAGAGAGCAAGCAAACAACCTCCTGAAGTTAGATCTGATGTCCAACATGTCCACCTCACTGCGAGTCACCATCACTCTGATCAGGGTGTCGTCGTCAGTACCCGCACCCTGCAACACATTACCATGTCACAACTCTGATTAAAACAGATCACTTGTTCCTTAGCTTATCGCCTAACTTTGTCAATCAAAGGCAACATTTTGTTGGCATTATAATGGCATTACAACCAATATCAAAATGATTTGTTTTTGAGAAATGTATTATCAGTAAGATGTCAGACATCCTCACTCTAAAGCTCTGCAGCTGTGTGTTGTCTTACCTTCATGGCGTAGTAAAGGGTTTCAGCAAAATAGGCTGGAACGCTCCTGGCACACTTCACTTTAGAGGGAAAAAACAGAAATGATACGTGACCATTTTAAAAATGGTTGTTGCTGCTGCCCTTAAGAGGAAATGAAGATGGATCCAGTCTGAAGTATGGACTCGTTTCGTACCCACGGCAAGAAGCAGGTCTCTCAGGCCTCCAGATGTTTCCCTCTTGATGCTCTCCTCCATCTCGTAACCAGACAGCTTCATGTAAGCATCAAATACTGAAACGCATGAGTTCAGAATTAGTCTGATTATTACAGACACTTTCTGGTTGCAACCCTCATACACAAGCGTACATACAGCAGAGACGCACCTTTTCTAAGATGTTCGGGGCTCCTGTTGCCCAGGATGGTGACGAACGCTTGTTCATCAGTGCCAAACTTCTGCTCTCCAGCCTTGAAGAGGGCCTACAACCACAAAGAATCATACACAAAACCCATTGTTGTCCCTTTTAAAATCATCAAAATGATTAAACTAGATGCATAAAAGAGCATTTGACCAATCTCACATGTCAAAGTCAATTAACTAGGCACTGACAGCACTGTAGGCTGTAGAAAGTTTTGTTGATAACAGCTTTGTTATCAACAGTTTAAGTAATTCACAACCTTTTTACGCCGTGGCACCTTCAAACAAAACTATGTCCACTTGTGACCCTGCATCACTGAGATTGTGACCAGATTTTTTTAATTAGAGAATTTACTTGCTCCTTCCTCTAGAGGGTGACAAAACTTCATTACAGTCATATCAGTCATACCAACTGCCCCCCCACCTCCAAACACACACACATGTGACAGTCACACCCAAAAAAGACAAAGACACCATTGATGCTGAAGAGTAAAAACATTCATTTACTGGGCAGCACTGAACGACTCACTCACCTGAGCGTCATTCTCGATCTCTCCCTCCTGGATCCCCTTCTGCCTGCTCGCCTGAGGGGAGACAAAACATTTTTCACGGGGAGAGGAAGAGGAGATGAGAGGAAGAGGAATAGGGAAAGGAGGGGAGAGTTTTACCTGCAGCAGAATAACAAGAAGTCTCTTGAAGTGACCTGAAGTGTCACCAGATACGTCCTCCTCCAGGTCATCATCGTACTCTGGGGGAAACACCAAAGGTTTCCTACATTTCTGTGCCAGGCCAGTCCTTTACATTTCTGTACTCTGTGCTCAGAACTCTTCACTGAAGTTTTCACTGGTTTGATTAAATCTTAAAATTTGTAATCTTAAGGATTTTTTTAGCCATAATATGCAAACTGAAATGGACTAAGTGTTCCTTGGATAAAGATTTAAGAGCTATTACTCCCGTGGTCAGAATTGAACCTTCAGTTTAGAAAAACATCTGTTCATCCGGGGAACATTTTGTTTGTATAATATGTACTGTAATATGCTCACAGAAATTATATTGCCACTGTCCAAACAAAGTAGTGCACCTATGAGGAACAAACATCACTGCACAGGAAGAAAACTGCCTCAATTCAGTTTTGTAGGCGCCATCTCGTTAATCATTACTACTGGCAAGTTCTCTCTTTTGCAAACTGAAATGAAGTTATGAACTTGTGACCCGGTTGCATGTTCATCAGCAGCATTATAAACGCCTCTACATCTGCTTCTCACTATGAGCAACAGGAACACACGTGATTTAGTCTGAGTTAGAACAGCACTGCTTATTTCATATGAGAGATTATTGTATTTTATGTTCATGCCACTGGTTTGAAATTAATCTTTCACTGCTAAATTGATGTGTGTGTGTGTGTGTGTGTGTGTGTGTGTGTGTGTTACCCTGTCTGTAAGCAGCGATGATGTCCTTCACCTGATGAGGTGTTCTGGAGGCGAGGATCTCCACCAGCACCTTCTCGTCCGTTCCTGCCCCCTGGAGGTCAAAGGTGAGAAATGTCACACATTTCCCATTTCCAGTTTCCAGTTTTTTTAACATGTCCGCTAACTGTGGCACCTACTTTGATGGCATTGCGAAGTGATGTCACATCATAAGCGAGGGGTGGGCTCATCAGACCCACGATCAGGGTCTCGAATTTGCCTCCAAGCTCTCCCTTCAGGTCGCTGACCAGATCCTGTTGGGAAGATACAGTTTGTTTTTGAATGTTTTAGTTCTGGTGCACCGTGATGAGTGGTCACTGGGCTCGAAGGCCTCGGTTCAAATAAAGAGCTTTTTGTCACTTTCCAAAACAGTCCAAAACGCACTCACACGCATTTTGTAAAGGAATTCGGCAGTTTAATTAGCATTTCTTAATTGTTGCTGCAGTGTGAGTGAGTGCTTTGTTTCTCTTCTCTACCATTTCATTCATAGAGAGAGATAAATGCAGAGATTCGAGGTAAAGCCTCGCATCAAGACCGCAGAGATGCACCCAGTTTGTGAAGAGAGATTAGAGAGGCAGTGGGATTCAGCCAGGGGAAGGACATGGCTTTAAGAGAGGCAGTTTCCAGTTACAATGTTACGTCATGTGATTATGGGTTGCTCCAACCTTTCCGAACAGAGTTTTGTAGGTGGCCTTGATCTCCTGCCTCTGGGCATTGCTGCGTGCCGTCAGCAGCTGCAAGATGGCGTCCTCATCGGTCCCTACGGCAACAAACACGGCAGTTAGCCAGCCCAGCTGCGAGTGTTTGTTTAGAACTATTGTCACATGATGCACACGACGTACAGCATAACAGTCTGCATAGTCACTTGATTACAAGTATTTCATCCACAAAATTACAGCCTTAGGTTGAAGACAACATGCGTGTTCACTTCACAGTGACGCGGCTCGAGTTTCACTTCTCCGCTCATGTGCTCATGACTCACCGACTCACTCGCTGTTTGGGTGGAGCTCCACCCAGACAGCGGGGATTACTACTGTATTGTTCTGAGAGGAAGAGAAGAGAATGCCAGTCTCTCATTGGCCTGTTGGACGAGTACTACAGACTGACGTCTCCAGCATATCAGATAACACTGTGCTGACAGCAGACATACAGTAAATGCACATAAGCATCACCTTACCCAGCCCTTTCATGGCCTTGTGCAGCACCTCGGCATCCGCAGCGGCGCTGAAGTTTCCGCTGGCTTTCACAGTTCCTCTGCTGGCCTGCAGGCACGAAAGAGGGAGACAGGAGAATTGCTCTGGTGGTGTAGTTTTCTACAGTAGTAGTAGTATTGTTTCAGCTGCAATAAACAGACCATACAGTACAAAATACTGCACAGCATCCGTGACACCTGCTGCAGCGCATCTAAATGCCACCATGTGTTACAGTTGTGGAGGTAGATCACATCCATTTAAAACACCACTATTGTCCACTATCTCAGAAAGGTTAAAACCTTCAAAAAACATACCAGCAACTACAACTGCAGCAAAAATAATCCTATTACTGAAACGGAAAGATAAACAGTATTGAGATGGACGTCACTGATGTCATTCATTGGAAATCCTGCAGCTAATAACACTGTTCATGGATCAAGTTTCCCTGGAGACTTCTTTGCATTTTTTATGGCTGACTGTCCTCTTCAATGTTTCCTTTTTGTTGTTTGACTACTTATAATGAATAAATTAAAAACTCGGTGGCATCAAGCAGGACATGAAATTCAAGTCACAACAAGATGGATTGATTCTGGTTAACTAGCTAATCATTTCTCTGAATATTTGACTGACTGATGGTGAAGACCGTATGAAGGTGATAAGCCTGAAAAAACATTAACTTAAAGATCGATTTTAGTGAGGGGTTTTCATTTTCTGTGCTGTGACAATGCTGCACTCATTCCAGCCACTCCCTAAAACTATAACATATTAACAGTGAAACAGAGGGAAGTGATGTTTGGAGAGGAAAACCACGGGAATGCTTCTGGAATTCTGACCCTGAAAATCTGGAAGAAAAAAAAAACACAACCCATGTGTGATGCAGAAAAAAACAAGTTGCTGTTAACAACCAGGATTCTGTTTTTGCTTCCTGAAGGAAGAAATGCCAAAACATCCATGAGCTTTCCTTCTTCGTAAACACACTCATCACCACAAGCCAAACAAAATCTAATCAACCTGCAGTACGGACGACTGCGCGGACAAACAAGGAGATATTTAGACAACAACACGACACAATGACGATCATTTCCACTGGAATGTAAAGTTCAACGCAGGCTCCTATAGCGAGTGACAAGTGGAGTCCCATGGAGCTAGTTCAGACTTGACTGAGGCGGGGGGGCTTTGATGGAGGTGTGTTCACCCTGCAAGTTTCTTATCATGAACAAATGCCATAAAAATCCCAAAGTCAGCCAATGTGTTGATCAGTTTCTCTACGCTGTCTGACTTTGCTGCCATGTTTGTGGCACTACAATCATGACTGTGCTCAAACCTAAAACTTTACAGTATGTAATATATACAGGCATATAGACATAGAATCTTCTTAAAACACCTTTGTGCCATAGGTGTTAGCAAACATTAGTGAAGCAAGAATGAATAGAGCATCTGTCTGGGTTTTCTGTTACAGCCATGAATTAATACAAATAAATGCAGGTGAGTATTTACAGCTCCACGGCTATGTGCAGCATATGCACAGTCAGCACCCTTAATCATGTCACAAAGTGCAAAGGTGTGGCTCACTTGTTTGTTTGTAATAGATTTTGGAATGACATTGGTGCTCTGTTGTACAGAGGAATATGTCACATCAGAGGTTCAGGTCATTGATGACTTTGGTTCATTCACTGGATTTGCTGACAAGAAGAGAGACAGAGCATCATCAGGTTCCATGTTAGTCCACCTACAGCTGATGGGTATGAGCACCCCACTCTAAACTGCCTGCAGACCACAGCGGCTCAACATCATCATTAATATAACCACAATTCTTCTTGACGCCGATGAAGCAACTCCACCCTGACATGCAGGAAAGGGGAGAAAAAAAGAAGTGATTCCTCTTTAAGAGAGGGAGGGCGTCTTTAATTTCCAGGCTCCAGACTTAGAAATGGGAGTATTAAACCCAGACAGAGAGGTGGAGAAAAGCAAGAGACCCACCCGAATGGAAGAGAGCCCACATGAGTCATACACCAAACCTCCCAACTTCCCCAAATGAAACTTGTTTGCAGACACATACACACAATAACTTTCCATACTTGCAGGGATCTAGAACATTCTCTACTCCCCAGAACTTGACACAAACTCTTATTTCTAACCCTTAATCTTCAAAACAAAAAATCAAAATCAAAAACAGCCTTTTTGAAGCCGGGGAGACCACGAGAGGTCGTCCACATCACAGCGCTCCGAAGTGAGACCGGTCCTCACAGACATAGACTTACGCACTTGTGGCTTTATAAAGTTTCTTCTGGTAAAATGCGTCGATCTGACTAACTCTCTGTTAAAAACACGCACTAGTGACAGAACTTGTTCAGCCGTGCGTGTTCGCCGAGCCCATTTGTCTCACTGCCCCTGTCTAAACACAAGTTATGTTTAATCCGAGTTGGAAAGATATGTAAAGTTTATCAAGAGTGAATAGACACCCGTGATGTACTGACGCCCCCTCACCGGTCAGATAAAATCTTAGCATTATATAATGTAGAATAAAGTGGGCGTTGTCTTGAAGTTCGGAGGCTTAAAACCACCGTGACTCATACCATTTGCATAAATAACGGATTCGTACAAAGAGTATCTGAGGGATTATTGTTTGTCAAGCCGCTTCATATAAACATTCTGACATCGTGTTTCTCTGGGTTGAAGGTTGAAAAAGTGACTCACCATTTCGAAAGTCTTGGAGTGTTTTTTTCAACGGGAAGAAAAAGGTCTGCTGAAAGAGGAAAAACGTTAAACGGTATCGAAATCAAATATCAAACTATTAACTTTAAACGTCTGTGTTTGACTTGTCTCTTAATCGTTTTTCTTTAAATCAATTCCTCGCTGTGCTCAACGGTGGCTGTCAAACTTCCGTGGACCGGACACGTCTCTTTCTCGTCCTCAGGTAGACCCCGGCTGTCCCCGCTCACCTGGCTGACGCCGGTGAACTTTTCTACACGAGCAGAAGCGGAGATGTGCGCAGACTTACCGCAGAGCTGCAGGCGTCAGAGTCGGATGAGGCTCGTTGAGCGGAGAGAAAGAGAACCGGCGCAGAGCGAGGAGAGGAAGAGAAGAAGGGCGCGGAGTGAACCCTCCTCGGAAAAACTCTCGGTGGTGCGCGTGAGTATGTGTGGCGCGCGTGCACGCGCCACACCCCAGCGCGCAGCTGGCACAGCCCTGCGCCCGGAGCACTCTGGGAAATGTTGTTTTAATGCTGAAAACGCTCCACGTTCCACTTTATTTTCCATTGATTGCTTACAGCAGAATGAGTCGAAGGCTTGCGGGCCTGTACTGGTCCTGCTATGGACCTAAGCCATCTTATTACATTTGTTTCACCCAATATTTTATGTGATCATTCAGGTATTTTAATGTTAAACTAAACTTCACCTGTGGCAGTAATCTGTGACTGAGACCAGGGTACAGGGCACCTCACTACGTTGGTTTGAAAATAAGAAATCTATGATGTGGTTTAAAGTTCAAGCAATATATTTTTTGGCATATTTAATGATAATTCATACACATAGTTATTAAATATAAACCAGATAATTACTGACTTGGTAGTCAGGAACTGACCACATAATCAGACCAAATTTGGAAATGAGGTGACATCAGGTGGAGACTGACACCAAAACTGTTATCACAAGGGCAAAATGGAGTCATGCCACCATAGAAACTTATTGATTTGAATTGTTTCTACCGTGAATGCTGTCCATTCTCCTTCCTTTTACTTTGGCATGTATGGAATCTTCATGCCTTGTCAATAAATCACCAAGTAAACTGAGTTGAGGGCGACAGATCATTTCTAACAATGAGACAGTGACAGACAGAGAGAGAGAGCGAGGGAGGGAAGGCAGGCATCTGTGTACACTATTTAAGAGCAAACATATCATGTGTGGAAAAATAGGCTTATTCACTTTCACTTCACATAACAGACTGGATAGTCTTTTCTTTTGAAGGCACGTTGATATTTTTGGAGATTCCCTCCAAATACCTGTAAATGAATGTGAAAATGCCCGGCACTGAATAACATCTTGCGTCTGATATATTTTTTCAACACAAAGATACAAAACACTACGCACTATTTTGTTATCATTTACAGAGGTCTAAAATATTATTAATATATTAAACATCATGCATCAATACAGATGAAACATTTAAAATGTAAAGTCCTCTGAATGAGTCCACTAAACACACACATTTGGCATCAAAGCAAATTCAGACAAACTGTCTATTTTGAGTGGGAATGTGCAGGTCAGTGCATTTCTCTTGTCACTTTCTGTAGGTGTAGCGTTGTGATTCTTGAAATAAAACCCAAAGCAGCAGAGCTAAAAGCACACTGAGTGAGAAAAAGAGACAAAAGTACACCACCATGCTCCATTCCCAACCTGCTGGTTAAAGGAGGCACACTGTTCACAACATCCACAAATTGTGCTGGGATAGGCATTAGGTCTGAACCAGTTTCTTTGATATCTGTAGGATGATAGGTGAACTCCCTGCTGGTGATGTACAGTCACTCTATCCAGGGCTTGTGATCCCGTTGTCCACAAGTTAATGTTTGCTTTTCCTTATCTTCTGAGGACCACAATTATTCCGTGAAGCTCATGAACATGGATTACATTGTTTTTGCCAGCTGTTCAAAAATAGTCTATAGAAGAAAAACACAACTACAATTGAGTTCCTTGACAGTCAGACAAATTAAAGAGCAAAGATGCTGGTCAATAAAACACATCTAATGGTAATTTTATCTCAAGAGTGTAACTAAATAATCCTTTGAGATGATGACTCACCAGTGTGCTCTATTCTCTTACTGCTTCATCCACTTTCAAAATGCAATCAAGAAATTAAGATAAAAAAATAAGAGTCCTTGCCTTGCTTCCCTTAGATTTCCATAGAATATTGTCTCACTGTTGCTTCCCCCTTTTAAACCAGCCTATAAATTAACAATCACTCAGACAGACTGATGGACAAGTAGAAAAACACTGAATAAATCACCACCAACCCATATTATACTGACCTATGAACTCATCAGCCCACAGTTTCTCATGAACACACACAAATTCAATGACACCTCACCCTGCAGCCATGTATGATCAATACCTTCTGGGATTGTCAATCTTCACTTCTGATTAATATATATTTCCACAGTCTATGCATGAATAAAACATACATGTTGTAGCTGTTCTGCTAGTAGTATGCATTTTTAAAATGTCTAAAAAAAAAATGTCCTACTGGCATATAGCCTAGTGATATAAAATTGGAAAGCCCTTTAAGTTATGGTCTCAAAGGCTTTGTCTGTGGTGTATTATGAAACAATAACTTAGAATGACATATAATTTTAGATTTTTATTGATAACTGTAAAAATGTTGCGATGAAGCCCTTGTGAAGAAACTGTGAGATTTGCAATAAGTGACACACAAAATGGAGGTTATAGTGCCACCAAGAGGACAGACGCCATAGAGCCACAACCTGAATTAAAAAATGACAAGGAGGGGATTACTGACACAGACAACTACCAACATGAACAGTCAAGTACTAATGCAGACAGGTGCTTAATCTTACACAACATGAACAAACAGGTGCACAAAAAACTGGGAAAACAGGACATGTATAGTAACATCCCACTGGCTAACTAACCCGTATGTAACTGTCGGTAAATTCTGACAAAGCTGTGCAAACCTAGGGATTAACAAGTGAGTGAATATGCATGATACACAGAGATAGGGCTAAAGTAATACATTGCCTTCATAATACTGCCTGCTACAAACAACTTAAAGAAGAACACTGATACCCTGTGATACTATACCCAAACTAATCATGATATATGTTTCCCGTATTACCACAGTTAGAAATGTGGACATTTTCAGGCAAGGTCCTCTTTCTTTTGAAAGTGCTCACTGAGTATGTGCAACCACACTAGGGCCTAAAGATCTATATGTTAAATTTACAGATTTTACTCTGAGAGTGATTTTACATCTGAATTTCGTTGCTCTGTACTTGTGACATGTGCAATGGCAATACAGTTGAATCTAATCTAATCTAATCTACATTTCCAACATCAGCAACAATTTGCACGGAATAAAAAAGAGAAGAGTAATATGCAGCAAAGACAAGACTGAACTTCAGTAATAATAAAATTCGAGAAAAAGGAAGCCACATAATTGGCCCTATTGATTTACATGTTGTGCATGTATCTGTTACAGATGGCAATGAGATGGTCAGCAGAGGCCTATGTAAAAGTAATTGTTTTGAAAGTCAACACTGACAAGAACCATTGTTGAGAGGCAGTGATTAATACGTCACACCTTTCTTTCTAGAAAGAACGTGATTTGACCGGAGGGCTCTCTCATTTAACGGTGCAGTTTCACTTGAATCTACTTTTAATGAAGATATAATTCTTTCTGCGGCGTCGCCACATAGTTAAACGCGTAAAGCGATGGAAATCTGTCTAATATTTCTCAGTCAGCCAGCTATATTTGTGCATCGCCGGTAATTTGACCGGAGCCCACCCCCACGTCTGCCGGTGAGATGGTACGACCGGCAGCATAAAGTGCGTAGACGTTCTGTAAGTTCAACTGAGAGCTGCACAGAACCGAGAGACGAGGCGACGGTTAACCTGCGGAGTGACACCCGAACACTGCGAAAAACATGGAGTGGACCGCGATGGAGATCAACCCCGAGGTGGGTGGGAGGGCGAATGTGTTTTTGAACTTTTTTTTTTTTTTAACAAAATGCCGAGACGTTTTCACCGGCAGAAAACTCACCTGCTGTCTCTGTTTATGTCGTTACAGATGCTGAACAAGGTGGGTAGCAAACGTTAGACGCCGGGTAATGGCGCGACATGTCGGTAACCGTTTGTTCCAACGGTCGGGTAAGTTTCACAGCAGCTAGCTGGTTGAGAGGACAGTCAAACCGTTAAGGCGATCACCGTTAAGACGCCACCAGGCCATTGCGTAGCACATATGATACCGGTGCATTTTTTGTAATATTGCTATTGACTAGGTAAAGAAAAGTGTAGATTAAGGTTGAAAGTAGGCGCGAAAATATACCGGAGATGCGTTTATGTCGTTTCAGTGAGCGGCAGCATCCTTCCCAGCGCGGTCCCCTGTGTTTTGGTTAAAGGGTGTGGTCTGCCTGGACCAGCACAGCGCAACATCCTTTAAACGGGGTTCGGTGGTGGATGTCGCCACCACGTCCATTTCAAAGAGCCGCGTTGTGTTTGTGCGTTACAGATGATGAGCAAGCTCGGCGTTGGTGAAAGCTGGCGCTTCGTGGATGTGCTGGGGCTGGAGGGCGAGCAACTCTCCGACGTCCCGAAGCCATGCTGCGCCCTGATGCTGCTCTTCCCACTGACACAACAGGTAGTGATGCTGATGGGTGGGTGGGGGTGGGGGTGGGGGTGAGCTTGTGATACAGACTGTCTGGGGTGGGGTGAGACGGAGATGCAGGGAGGGCATGGAGAGAGAGAAGGAGCTGTAACACTGCGATGACGAGGACATGATTCAGCAGATACTGTCTTTTCTCATCCCAATTATCCTGTCGCACCTCCATTAAGTCAAGGCACAGAAATTTAACCAGCAACTATTTTGATAAAGACATCCAAACTTTCTCACTGAAGCTTAAAATTAGAATATTTTCTGCTTTTCCATGTCCAAACATTGTGTTACACATCTTATCTCATATTTTTAAAAAAACAAAACTTGATGATGTCATCGTGGACTTCAGGGAATAGTGATGGGCGTTTTAAAATTGAAAATAACAAGCAAACTATTAGATTCAGTTGAACAGAAGCTGTTTATAGAGTTTTTGTCAAAAGTTAAAAAAAAAAAAAAGTTTTTTTTCTTCTCTTTTTATGGCAGCACGAGTCTTTCAGGCAGCAGCAGGCAGACAAGGTTGCAGAAGACTCTGAGGTTTATTTCCTGAAGCAGACAGTAGTCAATTCCTGTGGCACCATCGCCATGCTGCATGCTGTAGCCAACAACAAAAGCAAACTGTCTTTTGGTGAGTGGATTTGAAACACATCCTGGCACAATAGGGAGAACAATAACCACTATTTATTTATAAAACAAGAACAACGTCATTGTTCATACCTGCTCTATTCATTCCTAAAACAGAATATCAAATAGAAAAGGCGTACTTTTTATTTGAATTTATGATGTTACCAAAATGTCACGTACAGTAGCTTCTGTGGCCCTATAGATGGGTTGAAAAGGGAAGTCAGTGACTGTCGGTTGAGCAGCCCATACTTTTACAGCCCAGTGCAGTCACAAATACAGGAGGTCATTTACATCACGTTCAAACAACTGAGGAACTAACTCTGTTCTCCTGGAGAGAAATATTAATGAGTGGCATATTTATTATTGATGGAGCTAATATTGCTCTTGGGGTTTTCAGACAGTGACTCTGCCTTGAAGAAATTTCTTGATGAGACTGCAAACATGTCTGCTGATGACCGCGCCAAACATCTTGAGAATAACCAGGTACCAGTGCTTTATGAGAGAATGAAGTTGCAGCTTCACACGGAGCGTAACACATCTGATCAACAGAGCATGTTTTATGATAGTAACTGGACTTTGCCTGGAAGCTTGATGATTAAAACTTGCCTAGAATGTTTTTTTTCTTGTGCTTTTGTGTGTTTATACAATTACTGTTTTAAAGACAAATATACGTTATAAGTTATTATATTCAATAAATGGTTATTAGTGGATATTTTAATGAGTTATCAACCAAAAAATGCTGAAATTACCTACAAACACATCCCTTGTAGTGTTGCATGGTCTGTGTGATGTGTTAATGCCACTAGGGGGCGCCAGATACTTATGAATCCTGGTCACTGGATTACTTAAACTGATATGTTCTGATATTTTTTTTTTCTTCTCCAGGCAATCTGTGAGGCTCACAATGAGGTTGCAGTGCAGGGCCAGTGTAGGGTAAGATGCTTACTCACAACCTGTGCCATCATCACCAGTCTGTCTTGACAGCCCATGAGAGAGCTGGAGTACGGGCACTACACAGACAAGACACTGTTTAAACCAGATGTAGTGTTGATGGCAAGCTTTCTGTTATCACAGTATATATACTCAGAATATTATTTTCTCATGTCTCAACCCTCGCAGCCGGAAGCAGACAAAGTCAACTTCCACTTCATTGCCTTTGTCAATGTCAGCGGACAACTTTATGAATTTGGTAAGCACGTCTTTGCATCCTATATTTCTGTATCTGTTTTACATTTGATGGCGTCACTGATTCCCAACTGTTTTATTTGGGTTTTTCTTTTAGATGGGAGAATGACAGGACCAGTGAACCACGGAGCCACCAAAGACGACTCCTTCATAACGGTATGTAAAAGTACTGTATGGTTATTCTTCAACGTCATGTGTCAGTTCTGGGTATGTTCAATTATAAATGTCAGCCAAGTTCCTTAATGCACGTGAGCTGTGATGAGTCACGGTATTGAACTGGAATAGAGAGTGGCTGTTACTCAGGGTCTTGATCCAATCAATGAATTTTGAACTGGTAAACTATGAATTTACCTGGAATGTAAGCAATGCTGTTTGCTACCAGTTACGTTTCACCACTGAACCCATGCCAGACAAGTCTATTTGTTGCATACTTACTAATTAACAAATGTGTAGTGGTAATGACTCATTAAACTGGAAAAAATAATAGTGCTTATGGTCACAGTTTGCTCATGTGCTCCACAAGGCGTTCTGGACATTTCCTGTGCTGAGTGGAGCCTTTTCATTTTGTCACATCAAATGACCACAAGAGGGCTGCACATGCGTTAGTGATGGAAAAGCAGCATGAATCGTGATTCACTTGTTTTAAAGAAGAGAGCCAGAGAAAACTTTAAGTGAAAGGAGATGAGGACCTACCGAGATCAATATTGTCGACAAAGTCAAAATATTTTATAGGCAAATCAGTTCATTTGTATTTTCATATTCCATCTTTGTTTTTCTTATTCTTAATCATGTCCAGGATGCAGCCAAAGTGTGCCGCGGGTTCATGGAAAGAGAGCAAGGCGAGGTCCGTTTCTCTGCAGTGGCTCTGTGTCACAGTTAGATGTTTGGTAGGAAACGGAACCAAACTGGAAACCAAAATGTCTCGGAGCATTCACATGGCACACACAATCAGCAGGCACCCACAGTGACCTGTGTACACATACATCTGCACACACTATGCACTATAAAGCACATATTGTTTCCACATATCGTACTCTCATCTCATGAACAAAGCATTCTTTGGCATTCGCACATGTACACACAAACACAATCAAAACCTTTTGTTCTGCTAAAGCTAACCGTTACAAGCTGGTTCGATGCATTCTATGTTTCATCGTTTAGCAGTGAAAATTGTAACACGAGACCAGATCTCGCCACTGCTTGTGAGCACGTGTGTGTATTTATTTATTTATTTATTTTTGTAACTTTTTTTGTGTGTACTCATTGGTGCGTCTGTGTGAAACTGAAAAGACTGACTCTTCAATACCTTTCGTGCCAACAAGAGCGAGAAGGAAAAGGCAGAGAACTTGTTCGAGGAGAGTTTTTGTCAGAATGCCTTGAGTTGCTGTGTGGTTGAGCTCGTCAGGGTCTGACATTCCTCAGAACAGCCCAAATGTGTCCGTAGGAATAATTTAACCATTGTTCAGAGCACGCACGCAACCTTTCCAGTCACGCTCCTGAGTGTCAAACTGACATTTCTCTGAAGAACCCAAGTTGTCTTTGAGAAGTTTGAATTTAAACGACAGAGTCAAAGTGACAGTGGTGGGTTACAGGTATTTTCTTTATTTAAGTAACTGCCAGAAATTGATCAATTTTAATGATTTTTTTTCTGCACTTGTTTGTTTCAGTTAACAATCTACAAATGTCCAGCTAGTTAAATGCACTATTACTGTATAAGTTCAACACAGAATAGAGACCATCCAGATGAAGTGCTAACTGTGCATTGGGTTGTTATCGTGCAGTGCAGGGTGAGTAGTACTGTATGTCTAGGCTGTGTTCAAATTGTTTACCTTTTGTGCACTTTCCAAATATGTTGCTGTAGTTCTGCTGATAATGCAGCTTTGGGAGTTCAATAAAGCAACCATCAAACTCACACGTGTCTCCTGATGTGTCTGTATTAGAAAAATGGGAAGCCTGCCACACCTTATCTAATCTACATCAGGTGACCTCATGATATATTCTGTTGTATTTAAAGTACTTTAAATCCCCGCTGTAAACATTCAACCCCACAGTCACTGGTCTTCATTTCATCTGACACTCATTCATACTTTCTGTCACATGGGGTGATGAAGTGGTTAATATCCTACGGCTCTCACTGCGTGGAAGCATTTAAGCAGTGGGGGGCTGAAATGGGACGAGGTTGTCTGGTGATTCACCTCATCACTGTGGATACCGACACAAAACCTTTCTCTGTGTTGCAAAAGAGCATGCACTGTGTGATATGCAGTATATTGACCTAAATGACAGCACTCTGTGAAAGACCAAGAGACTGTGACAAACTACTTTGTAAAGCTAATTTTATCCAACATTACTCGATGAAACGGGGTGATGTCAGTCGGTAGCGTGCGCTGCACAGATACTGTGGGGTGAGGTGGAGTGCATACTGAGGACCTCATTCAACAGAGAGGAAGGACACCATGTTAAACGGTGGAAATGGAGCGTGGACACAGCCACTGCTGTCCCATGGTTGTGTCTTTTACACGGGCTTTACCCGGCCGTTCAGGCAAAGAGATAAAAGTAAGACACGCAGAAAATAAAAGTCTAACCTGCCATTTAAAAAGGCCACATTTGCATTCAATAGTGAGGACAGGGCCTGTCAACACTGAACCCCACTGTGTACACAACTGTTATCAACTGCACTGATTACTTATGACATCAGTGACGACTGCTAAGCCACTGATTCTGTGTTGATTTTTGAGTGAATTTGACTAATTTAAGGTCAATAAATATGCAAATGAATAAAGGAATTAGTAATTCTCCCAGGAGCCAAACTTGTGGGCCCCTATTTAAACTCCATATGTGGGGAGACACGAGGTTTATCTCCACGAGGAGATAACGGGAGCAAATAACAGCAAATAACGGGACATCTTTTGTAATCTCCCTCTCCCCCCTCTCCTCTCTCTGTCGGGCTCTCTCGACCTCCCCCGCACAGATTCCTGCCTGCGCGTTCACGTCTCCTGAAATGCGCGGCGGCGGCGTCAGCCTCACGCAGTTCGGCGGCGCACAAGAAGCGTTATTTTTAGCGCCTGGTTCGCGTTGCAGCGACGCGGCTGCGGCAGTCTCCTTCCTCCGTCCCCGTGGCACAGTTGGAGCAGGAGTGCGGGCGAGCTGACGGTAGGGAGCGAAGAGGAAGAGGAGGAGGAGGAGGATAACAGACTGACGGAGCGGGGAGCAGCACGGCCACGCGTCTGAAGGGAGCGTGCTCACGCACCGCTGAACCGACCACCGTCCGACTCTGGTCCTCGTTAAGCGGCCTGCCTTGGAGATGGCGAGCCCCGCCGCAGGTCGAGATGTTTCTGCCGCTCCGACCCGGGACGAGTCGGAGCCGCAGGAGCCGAATCATCCCGAACCAGCCTGTCAGGAAGCACAGCAGTGGATAGAGGTAGGTGACCACAGAGGCTCCGGGGCCTGCTGTCGCCACAGCGCAGCGGGGACAGAAATGGGTCACAGCCACACACTGTGACCAGGGGGTTATAAATACAGCCCTAGCACCACCGGTGCATCATCACCTGTTCGGGGGGGGGCGATGCAGTATCGGGTTGCCGCTGCGGGACAGCGGGTCTGCGGCGTGCGGGAACAACCGTGTGTCACAAGTTTTCGCACATGTCCGACTCTCGACGAAATTAAAGGCGGAGACCGGCGCTGCGAGGACTTTTGACACCGTCCGAGTGAGAAAATGAAACGACGAGCACAAAGTAAACCCCGCAAAAGTGTCCGTTTGTTTTGTTCGCACGAAGAGCCCGCTTTCGACTCGCTAGCAGCGGGAACGCCCCCTTTCTTTCGGGCGCGAGGGGATTCCGGTTGCCATGGTTATGAAACCGGGGCCAGCATTCACGCACGAGACGTTGTACAGTACCAACAGTTGATGGGATGAGATTATCATCCGTGGGCTGCTGCAATTCCTCCACTATCATCTGGCCATAAACGCCTCTTTCTATAAGCCTGAGCGGTGAATCCTGACTTGGCCTATTTTCCCCCGGATGTGTCTGCTTGACTGGAGCTACCTGCCAACTGGAATCTCAGAGTGGAGAAGTAAAGAGTTCGGGGCCGTATCCCAACAAATTTTGGTGTAGAAGTTTTTGGTTTTAGCTCCACACCTTGTTGGTGTTTGCACAGAGCACTCAGACCAGTTTAACCAGCCGGGTGTATTGTAGAGAAGATGAAGGGATTTAGACTTTGGTAGATTTATTTGACAAATCACTGTAAAATGATGCAGTGGCGTTTGGATGACGTCGCCTATCAAGCCACTTGGACCATCCACAGCAGTTTAACCAGAACAGATAACAATTTAGATACAAGGCGGGTCAATGACCTCTGAGTGTCTGCCCGAGAGCTGTGATGTTCGAGTGTGAGTTTCCCCCTAAATGTGTTGAATTTGATTCTTCCAGTATCTGGTGTTGCTCACACTAACATGATATGTCAGCACAGCATGTAGTTAAATCGGTGTTATATATTCTCCCATAGTATTAAGATTGCAGGCAATAATTGAGCTGATAACCTATGGAATCAAAAAGTGTTTTCATCATGTTGTTGGTGCTTACACATGCTCATCATGACAGTAGCAGAATAACTTGGAGATGATTTATGTGTTGGAGCTAAGTCAAAATGTTATGTAAAAGTTTTGAAATTTCACATAACTGTTAATGTGTCGACCTCAGCGAAACGATTTGCCTGGGGCTGAATCTTTCCATCATGATTGCTTCAAAGATTTCAGAGGTCACAGAAGTGGATCATTCATCTCCCGACCCACATACAGAGCAAAGAAAGTCAAAGTATGAAATATCTATTTCTGTGCAGAGTAATGGCCTATTTACATGGCTTTAGGGAAATATCAATATGAACAGATACATTTCTACAAGGATTACACAGATATCCCTTCAATGAATGATGCTGAGGTTGGATGTCACCTACCCTCTCAAGTCGACCTCGTGCTCTGTGCTAGTCACAACAACATCTGGCAAAGTATGGCAGACTGGTCAGTACATCACAGATTGTTTTAAACAAACCTCCACAGCAGGAGTCGAACGTCGTACTTCATGCTGCCTACTTTGCTGCCCAAATGTTTTTAGCTGACTTCCAAATCACCCTGGTTGTTTCTCATTTGTTTACATGCAAGCTGTCAGTCGCTTGACTGATGACATCACTACAAACACTGTACAATAGCTTTACATAATACAACCATCTTTTATTCAAAATAGTTTGTACAGTTGATATGAATATTTATAGCAGTATGTGATTAAAGATTATTTTCAATGTTTTTCAATTATTTTCCTGATGAGTTGATCAATCGCTTTGACTGTGAAATGTGAGACACTAGTGAAACATACCTGTTACGAATCCCCACAGCTAAAGTTGACATCTACACACACCTTGTTTTGTCCGACCAACAGTCCAAAATGCAAAGATCCTCAGTATACCATCTTAAATGACAAAGAAAAGCAGAAATTTCTGCATTTAAGAAGCTGGGACCAGTGAAGCTTTGGTGCATGGCTTCTAAATAATACAATGTTTTATCAGTGGACAGTTAGGTTGGCTCCTTATGTTTCTGTACAAATAACAAATACTATTCATTCAACCTCATTTTTCAGTCAGAATATACTCAGATCTCCAACTTCTATAGCACAGTTGACCTCAGCGTATCTTTAACCAAGGTTCATCTGCTCTTAGTAACATTTTCCGTGAACTGCTGTAATCCACTTGGACATATTTTGGTTGGTGGGCACTTAAAAAGCACCGGTGGTAGCTGTGTTACATCAGTGGCGAGGACACACCGTGTCGCCGAGGTTAACGCCGGCCTCTGAGACTTAATCTCTCCTGCAGCGTCTTTCGCTCGGTGGTCCTCGCGCCTCGTCGTCTTCCTGCCTCCTAAGTCTCCAGTTATTTTCAGACTGGTCAGGCTGACTCTATTTCTAGTGGTGTACAGGTGGGGATGATTCAGGGTTAACCATGCCACCCTTTGCTCCGTGCAACATTTTCAGTATGCAAAGTGTATGCACACACACACTCAGGCCGATCAGCTATGCATGACACTACTCACACGCACGCTCAGACACGCCCAGGTTGGGTGACTCGGTCACTATGGGAACACAACATGGTCAGGCTCTCAGGTATCACTGTTTCCAGGGGGGGCAGTAGAGCAGTAGGCTATATATCACCACATGACCCGAGCAGGAAATTAGCCTGGCACAGACGAGACCTTTCTATCTGTTTATAGTCGAGACGAGGCTGGATTAGAGCGTCTCAAAGCTGATGCGCTCTGTCAACGGCGCTCCCACCCCATTGGATGTGACATTCAGCAGGTTCAAGTTGTGCAGGCTCGGAGAAACATAAAGTTAACTTTAGTAGAGGTTAACCTCGGCTGTCAGCGACATGCAGCACATAGTGAGAGCTGGGGTCGGACCCACAGGGAGTAAATGACGGAATGTGTGTGACTGAGTGTGTGTGGGTGTGCCAGATGTCACAGCTGTCCTGGGCAGATTAACTCCAATGGCCTCAGACAGCCAGCTGTGTCTGAGAGAGAGTGTGTGGGAGCTGGGATTCGTGGGCATCAAGTGTTGGATGAAAGAACGTGAAATAATGTTGACACAGCCGAAAAATCGCTTTCAGGCCTCAGTGATTCTTTTCAAAAAAGTTTTTTGTAATGCGAGGACAGTCACAGGTAGAACCAGAGAAAACACGTCATCTTGTTTATTTTTAAATACATAACATAAGGCACAGTGATTACTGACAGTATATGCTGTATCACATATATTGATATGATTGATCGTCTCTGATAAGCATTGCGTAGATAAAATTTCCCTGTTAATTAGTGAGTATACCTTATACTAGAAAAATAGAATTATATATTTTTCCATGTTTTATTGGTTTTGGTTTTAATTAAAAACACTATGATGGGGCCTAATCATATATCACTGTAAACTACATTGTAGTGGACTACTGATACATTTATACTACCAATGCATTTTTCTGAATATGTAGTGCAATGAGGCTGCTGGAATTGTTGCTTGTATTGGGCAACACCATGAATCAAAACAGCAGGCTCTCTTTGTGGCCGCTGCATCCATCTCTTATTGCAGGGCCATGCATTTCATTTCAGGACTGGCTTTATTGGAAGCCAGCAATCTTTGAAAAACACCAGTTACCTATAGTGAAGTGGCAAAATATGTTAAACTCCAGGTGGTTTGCCCAGTGTCTGGGGACTAAACATGGAATAAAATCTGTTGACCTTCTGTTGGGTTTTTCAAATATTAAAATTTTTTTTTTTTACAAAATTAAATGCGTGATCCACGACTAATCGCAGTGCACAAGAGGCACAAAGAGGCTAGGTTCAACCCAGGAGACGGCCCGACTGTCCCCTGCTAAAAATAAACAACAATTTGAGTAAATTGCAGCATCATGGTCCTAAGCAGACTCCTCATCACTTAGTGTGGGATTGCAAAATCCTGCCTTTTGTCACTTTGGTGCATGTGTACCAGAAATAATGCCTCTGTGTTAACAGTGTTCTCTGTCATTGTCTCCTCCTCTGCTCTCTCTGGTTTTCGATCCTCTCATTCTTTCCATCCTCTCTTCCAGTTGTTAAAATAAAAGCAAGGGTTACTTTGGCCTACTTTTGCTTTTCCTCTGCGCCCCCCCCCCACACACAAACACTCCCACCTCGGGGTCTAAATGGTAGCTGCTGCTGCCATTCACCCAGACTGAGCAAAGCAATCCACCATGAGGGCTGAGAGCCAGGGAGGGTCGAATTACTGTTGCTGGCGCTGAAATACCCCCAGGGCCCTCGGCTTGGTTTTTGTGTGGCACACATGAATGCTCACTTAACGCACATGCACACGCTCTGTCTCTGTCTGGTTTTTTAAAACACACAGATGTCATGGCAAGCCCTTTTCCTCCATCTAGCTTTTAATGATCTTTTTGTCCAAAAGGTGTTCCTTCACACCACTCACTGTGTTAGGTTGCTGTATTTTACACACAGTCGATCATTAACCACCACCACCACCCCCACCCACTGTCTGCGTCCTACCTCCTCCACACACTCACACTACCTCCACAAAACACAAACAGAGTAGTATCCTGCTCTCTCTCAATACTGTACCCATCATGGTGAGTAAATTATGCATGACCAGGGTATAAATGTTTCAAAGGCCCAGAGTCAAACCTTAATAAACATGATGTGTGCAAGTGTGTGTGTGTGTGTGTGTGTGTGTGCGTGATGGCAGGATGATGAAAGAAGAGAAAAAGAAGGGGATGCCAATGGGAAACATCTGGTCATCACTTATATAACGAAAAACAATAGACTGTTTTCATAGCTGCAGATGCACTGTGTGTGTGTGTGTGTGTGTGTGTGCGTGTGTGTGAGTGTGTGGGTGTATTTTCCCCTAATACTTCTGCTGCATGTCCAGCAAAACTGCCCATCAAGAATTAGAGATACATGTTATATACCCCCAGTAAGAGTGAGGGAGAGTTGTAGAAGACTCAAATATTTGTTGCCATCCAAGTATTTACAGATTACTCAGATTACTGTTTGTGATCAGACGGAGAACTCACACATTGGTTGAGATTAAATATGTTTGCAGAAACATGCATGGGAGCGCACATATGAGCAGCAACCGCGGAGCGAGCGTGTGTGCCCACATTTAACAGTTTGGATGCTAACTGTAATCTGTGCTAATCTGGATTAGACATCTAAACAGCATCAGTCAAACCTCCCTTCTTTTCCATTCGTCTTTGGCCTCTGGTTACACAACAGCTCCAGAAAGCAGTGTGAGTGGGTTGGTGTTGTGTTAGCTTCCTGATCCTCTCCTGCCCGTACAGGACAGGCAGCAAACTGGAGTCCAAGTCACAGGATTGAGGTTATCGTTGCAGCTTTTTCGAGATACGACGGCATGCGTCTAAATCGGGAACGTGCGCGTGGGTGCATTTTGGGAAAAAAGGGAATGAGGACACAGAGCGGGTTGTCACTGGCCCGGTGTCACTGTAATTTAGTTTAGACTGAAGCAAAACCTTGGGGGAAGGGTGAGCCATGCAGCAGCAGGTTCCTCTGTCAGGAACACGGCGAGGCGCAGTCCCAGGACTGAAGTGTAAAATATTTGTCTGCAAATGACTATGATCACGTAAGGAAGCAACGATCCACTTTTTTTCCCTTGTAGTTGCAATGAGAAAAGTGTCAAGCATTAGCTGGTTCCCATATCCCTGCACTGAACATTTTTGTGTTCTGGACTGTGGGTTGCATAAAATGAAGCAATAGCCTTGGGCAATTTCCACGATTTCTGATATTTTATAGACCTAACAATAAATGAACAAACAAAGATCATTTGTTAGCAGCAGCCCCATGTTCCAGTCCACCTCCTTTACATCTGTCTCTTCCTGTCCCCCTTCCTTAGGCTGTGACGGGGAAGAGCTTTGGAGAAAAGGACTTCCGCAGCGCGCTGGAGAACGGCATCCTGTTATGCGAGTAAGCCCGCGACCTCGCCCCATCATGACTGCCGTCTGAAGTGACATAATAACGACATGCATCAATTCCCCCATGACACGATATAAATCTCTTCTTGCCCCCTCCTCCCCACAGGCTGCTGAGTGCAATAAAACCAGGGCTGGTCAAGAAGATCAACAGACTGCCCACCCCCATCGCCGGCCTGGTAAGAAGACACTGTCCAGTGTGACACTCATCCCAGTAACCCTGTTCGTCAGAGTGATGAACTCTGACTGGCTGCGGTCCCCTGCTGTTTCCTCTTTAGGACAACCTGTCCGTCTTCCTGCGGGGCTGTGAGGAGTTGGGCCTGAAGGGCTCCCAGCTGTTTGACCCCGGGGACTTGCAGGACACGTCTATACGAGCTAACCTCAAGTAATAACGCGCGTGTTGGTGGCTTCTATTCCTGTACGTGTTCATTTTAATGTAGCATCACATAACAGTAACGTGCTTTTCTCTCGTCAGGGACTCCGACTGCAACCGCAAAATAAAAAATGTGAGTTGCCTTATCTTCTTTTTCCTTCAAAATGAGCAGGTTCAGCAGTTATAAAACCCGCCCATGTCTCTGTGTCTCCCAGGTGCTGAACACAGTGTTCTGGCTGGGGAAGGCTGCCAGCGGCTGCGCCTCCTTCAGCGGCCCCACTCTCAACCTCAAGGAGTTTGAAGGGCTTCTTGCTCAAATGAGGATGGTGAGTGAACACAGGGATGAGGACAGAGAAGGGAGGAGGAGGAGAAAGAAAGACTGATGAGAGCATGGTGGAGGTGTGGGGGATGGATTTGTTGGTTTCCTGTCTTTGTTGGAGTGCAGGAGACAGGAGAAAACACAACTATGTTTTTATTAACACTGTTTCAGTGTGTGACAGGGGACAGACGGGAGACAGGATATGAGTTAAGAATGAGGCTCGGCTCTATAGATTCTAGTATTGAATCAGTTAGCGTCTATTCAAATTAGGTCGCCTTTGTTCAGTTCGGTTTCTTTTACAAGACAAAAAGAGCAAACCCGTATCTTCATGATTTCTTCATGTTTTAATGATAAACTATGTGTGTACCATGAGCACTCGTGTTGTTTTGCCACGGAGCTCATGGTGGGACATAATGCAACCCAAGTGTGTCTTAGTGTGTTGGTGTGTGTGTGTGTGTGTGTGTTTGCAGGAGACAGATGAAGGCGGTGACAGTCCACAGAAGCGCGGTGTTAGAGACAGCGGCTATGACTGCTGGGACTCTGAGAGGAGCGAGTCTCTTTCTCCGCCACGACACACGCGCGACAACTCCTTTGACAGGTGAGAGACATCTGTCCTCACACACACACACACACACACAACCCAAATACGTGGGCGCACACAGTCAGACACCTCATGAGAAGTTCAATACAAGTGTTGACATAAATCCTGCACTGGCATTCCAGTAAATGTCCCTTGTATGAATTGAGTTGCTACACGGAGGAGCTGTAACATGTTTTCTGATTTGTTGTCTTCTGTTTTGGACAGTCTGGACTCTTTTGGCTCCCGCTCACAGCAGAGTCCTTCTCCTGATGTGGTGAATAGAGGCAACAGCGACGGTAGGTTCTGATAAATGTCTCTCAAGTAGGAAAAGTAAAGACTTTGGAGAGAGCCAGGCGAGCTTTTCCCCCCTGCTTCCAGTCTTTATTCTAAGCTAAGATAAAAACCTCTCAAGGCGGCAACGGTGCGTAGTTCCCAAAAAGTTGAACTTGTCCTTTAAAGCAGCGATGCAAAGCTTCTCAACCGTAAATAGTCTGCTGTTCTCTAATGCGTTCTAACCATGGTATGCTGTGACCTGTCAGGCCGGCTGTGGACAACAGCTGAACATCTCAGCCTCTGTGTGTGTGTGTGTGTGTGTGTGTGTGTGTTTGTCCCAGATGCAGCAGCTGTTGGTCTAAGTAGCAATCACTAGAGATTTGGACCAGGGAAACACAGACTGAGGTCAACATCCTGCCTGTCATATGTCAGTCTGTGTGTGTCTTGGGGGTAGGGGGTGGGCTCATAGGCATCCTGTTTGTGTCTTTTATGTTGACAGTGTTGTAAGTGTGCAGGAGAGTGACAAAAAAAACACTATTCCAGGGCCGGGAATAGATCCATTCCCTACATTTCCCGGAGGTCACAGAGATGGCATGTGGCTTTATATGATTTGTACTACTCTGTCTGTCGGTCTTTGTGGCGAACACTTTACAGATTTATGCTTGAAAAGCATATCAGAAGGTCAGCAGCAGAAGAAGTGCAGAGTGTTTCTGTTTGACTGGCCATATAACATTGGTTTTGATTTTTGTAGATGTCGTTTAATCAGTTTTGTGGACACTACACTCACCAAAATAATTGCTGAGATACGGTAAAAAGACGCAACACTACTGATGGTTAAAATACCTGAAAGTGCATAGAATCGTTTGCTTTTACAAAGTTGGCAGTGACATCGAAGAAATTATGAACTTTTGGTTAAAAAAAAGAATGGAGCCATATAGGTTGTTATGTAAGGACCAATTAGTGGTAGTTCCTCAAAGTCGTGACATACTTTCTGACCTTCCTCTCTCTTTCCTCTTTTACGCTTCATCTCTCTGTGTTGCCCAGGGCGAGGCAGCGACTCGGAGGCCGACGCCCCCGGGAGGAAGCCAGATGTGCGCAAGGACGACATGTTGGCCAGGCGGACTGCCAGCAGTGAATCAAGAAGCTCCGTCCCTTTCAACCAGTTTCTTCCCAACCGAACCAACGCCAGCTCCTATGTCCCCGCCCCACGACGAAAACCGCACACAGAGGAGGGCGAGCAGCGGAGGTAAGAGTCAACGCATTCATACAAACCATAATTCTAACGTAAATGAAATAACAATGGTGCACATAGCTGCTAAAGACGGATGTGCAGACACGCAAACTTTCATCATCCCTAATCTTTCCCTGACGCTACACGCTGTTCCCCAGTCGCCCTCCAGCCACTGTGGAGCAGGGCAAGAGAGCTGGACTGCCCCACAAAACTCCCAAGACTGTCACTTGGGCCCTTGAGAACAATGGGGAAAAGCTAAAACAGGAAGAGGAGAAGGTGGCCCAGGAGGTGTTGGAGCAGAGGAGGCTGCAGAAGTTGGAGAAGGCAGGAATTAAAGTTCTGCCTGCTGCTGTTCGCTACAGCAGGTCAGAGAGGGCCGGCGTGAGATCCGCTGCTGTCACTGTGGCTCTGCAATTTGGCTCGCGTTCGCTAACGAAAAGCTGTGGTGGCGATTTGGTCTGTGGTTTGCTATGGCACTGGTTTCTGGTTTCAGCAGTCTGTCTACTTTATGATGAGTTTTGTGATTTGTGGAGCGACTGATCCCTAACTGCTTGCTCTTTGTTGGGCTCATGGACAAGAGATGCATTGGAGAGGTTGATTTAAACCACGTCAGTTGCTTACAGTGGAGTAGAGGTTTCGGTGAACAGGAATTGCAACTGGATTGAGCGCCTGCTTTTGGGTTGGTGTGTCAGAAATCCTTGACTTAACCAGCAGGACCTTCTAACAGTTTTTCTGGGCTCGTGCTGAGTCTGAATTTTTGCACGCCATTGTTTGAGATGGGTTTTCGATCATCTCTGAAATGACCACGCTGCGTCCTTCCCATGTCCAACTCCAGCCCTCCCACGATGGAGGAACAGGGCGTGAGGTCGCCGTCCCCCACCATCATCCTTCGTCGTGATAATGAGTTTTTGAGCTCTCAGAAATCTGCCTTGGACTCCTCCTCCGACGCAGAGGAGGAAGCAGAGGCGCGGAAAGTTCCAGACGTTCGTAGAGATGACTTGGCGTCCAGACGAGCTCACCGCGGCACCGTCGCTCCAAAGGTGCACCAGTTCGTCCCGCCGCCCGTGTGTAGCAACAAGGACCGGGAGCGCTGGGAGGGCATTAGACGGGCCTCACAGCAGACACTGCAGGAGAAGGAGCTCAGGTTAGCTGTGTGTCTGTGTGCGTGAATTTCCCTTTTATCCTTCCATTTCCGCTAACTCACTTGTAAATGTTCGTTCTCATTTTCCTGCTCTTTCTTTCTTTGGGTGTTTGGGTCACTTGTGGTTTGACCGTGTGTGTTTGTGCTCAACTTTGACGTGTAACACGTACGATGCGACGCCGCTGTACTGGCCTTGTGATTGGACAGTGAGAAGGAGGCGCTCCCCGACATCATTACACGCAGAGACAACCACTTCCTGAACTCCGCCCCTCGCCAAGAGGAAGAGGTGGATAAGGAGGAAGCGGGAGAAGAGGGAAGGGTTAAGGTGATGCCTAACAAGCAGAAGGATGACCTGGCTCGTAGGCGGGCGCAGAGTCGGCCCCTCCCTCACAGGGATGGACCAATGAGCTTTGTTTCTGCCTCCATGAGCCAGGCAGATATGAAGAAATGGGAGAGACTCAAGATTACTGAACCCAGGTGCCCGACACACACTCTCTGCTTCAGCACACATGCAGTAAAAAAGCATTTCAACGCTGCTGTATGCCAAGTGTGTGGTTGATGAGAGACTGTGCAGTGTGTGTGTGTGTGTGTGTGCGCGCACTGACTTGTCAGTCTTGAGCAGATCATTGCAGGCAGGAGGAGTGTCATGACTCTGCAGGAGAAGCAAACAAGCAAACTCACATGAGATATTTTTTATATTTTTAAAAAAATAACTTTCTCTCTTTCATATCGTTATTATGGAATATCTTTAGATCTAACAAAACAATAAATTGGAAGATGTCTCATCTGGGAAATCACCTTGAGCATTCTTTCCTCTATTCTCTGTCATTTACATAAAACATGATTAATTGAGTGATCAAACAAAACTGACAACAGGTTAATCCACAGTGTAAATAGTTGTTTTGCTGCAGCCTTTAAGTAAATTAAATTTACTTGAGTCAGATGTAAAGACGTGTCCCTCCACTTGGTCCCCTCCTCTAACGATTGTTTGTTGTTAGAAATACAATTAGAAATATATTATTTTTAAAACTCAAAAGATACTTCTAGCCCAAGTTTCAACTCTCTTCTGTCTTAAACCTCTTGTAAGCAGCTTTGTATCTGCCCAGACTTGGTTCCCTTTCTCTCCTCCTCTGTTCTCCCCATGTTCTCCTCTGCTTGTTTATTCTCCTCATCATTGTGCACTTCAGTCCTCTTCAGTCTCTGTTGACAGGCACTGAAACAGAGTAGGGTGTGTGTGTGTGTGTGTGTGTGTGTGTGTGTGTGTGTGACTGAAACAGAAAAGAGGCGACTGTTGGCTGTGAGCGCTGCTGGGGCTTTGTTTTTCTCACTGTCTCTGTGCTGATGTCATTAGATAGGATAAAGAGTTTTTTGTTTTCCCAGAGGAGCAGCAGTTAACAGGAAAATGTGGCTACCTAGAGTAGATAAAAAAAGGCTTGGCATGTGTATGTAAATGTCCATTTGTGTAGGAGTGATTTAAGTACACAACCTCATGCTTTTGTCCTCTTCTGTCTGTCCACACTTCCTGTCTGATTCATCATTTCCACCTCATCCTTCCTTTGTCTTCACAGTCTGATCCTTTTGTCTCTGAGTTGCTCATGATTTCTTTTCCCCTCTGCTTCTCCCCCCCTGCTGTTTTGCTGACTGTTGCGGTTGTTGTGTGCGTGGGTGTATTTGTGAGGTTGTTACATCTACAGTGAGGCTAGTCCGGCACCTGTGTGTCAGGCTTGTCTGGAGAAAAATTACGGAAGTCCTCTCAGCGGATCAGCAAAGGCTGGACGAGGTCACAGCAAAGTTGTGACCTTTGGGGGCGTGACTGAGATCGAGCAGCCAATAGACACAGTCACACCAAGTGAAGGGGAGGAGACGGAGTTGCTAAGACGACTCCTTTCCAAGGCAACCGTAGCCATGCCTACCATTGGCCTGGGCTCCCAGCTTTCAGAGCGGGAACGCAGGTATGGACGAGGCCAAATAGAACACGACTTAGGCTACGGAGGCTCGAATCCAAAGTCCCTTGCATTATTCTGGCCTGCAGTGAGGAGTCAATAGCTCCTTTTCTGTTGCATTACTTATTGATCGGTTTCATTTAATTGCTTGCCAATTTCTCATTGGATAATGTTACACATTTAAAGGCTATTTGTAGTAAATTAGGTACTTTGTATGCCCCTTTCTGAATTGTACGGTGCTGTACGCACACAAACCCGTGCATGTTTACCTTGCTGTAATGAGTTATAGGACAACCAACACTGGATTTTTCAGGCCATTTAAAAATCTTATCATTTTCATAAGGATCTTTTTTTACTTTCTTTCTTCTAAAGTGATATCATCTTCGTGATGTATTTGTTTGTGTATTTTTCTTGAGTGTACATAAAATTTGCCTTTAAAGTTGTGAAATATTTTTATTTCTGATAACTCTGATGGTCATAGTGTTTGATCTGGCCCAAAATATCATCTTAGACTTTTCTCTTTTTTGTTGATTTATCAGATTTAGCATTACCTGTGCATGCTTTCTTTTCTAACACAATTTGTGTTTTGGCCAAGATTCTCTCTTTAATGATTTTTTTGATCTTTGAACTCTGTGACCGTGCCTTGCCTGCTTCATCTGCATGTACATGCCTGGGTTTCAGGCCTGTAGTTTGTGCATCGATCATCCATTCAGAGCTTTACGTGACGCTCTCACAGTCAGGTCGATGGAGCCGACCCCAGTCAAACTCCCCCTCCTTCTGCTGACGTCCCACCCTGGACCCCCGAGGTGGCTCCGACTCCCGCTGAGCTGGATGCTCGTCTGGCTCAGTACGAAAGGAGAACAGAGGAGGAAGACGAGGAGGAGGAGGAACAGGAGAGGATCCCCGATCTTCGGAAAGACGACATGATGGCGAGGAGGACGGGAGTTTTCCATAAACAAAGCACCTGTGCAGCGACTTACAACCGTTTCCTGCCTTTGCCCGCTTCCAAGCGGTGCACGCAAGGCGAGGACGCTGCTGATGCTGCTCCGCGGAACAAGAAGGAAGTGCAGAAGGACAGGAGCAAGAAACTGAACGTCAGGTGGGCTGAGAGTTGTACTGGACTGTGTCTAACAGAGTGCAGAGGACACTAACAAGCTTGGTGTGGTTTGCATCCCCAAAGACATTCTACAACTTCATGTGCAGTTGTTTAAATTATAGGAGTTTCTCTCCTAGAGTGGAGCAACAGCAACCCAGCGTCCACATGGAAACACCTCAACCGCAGCCTGACATGGTGGTGGTCCGATCAGCATCTCACAGTGAACGCCAATGTGACAATTATGATGATGATGACGATGAGTATGATGAAAACGAGCCTATTCCTGACCTGGAGAAGGACGATATGATGGCGCGAAGGACCCGATCTTTCCAAAAACCGGTCATAGCCAAAACAAATGTGTACTTTAACCAATTCCTGCCTGTGCCTGGATCAGTCAAATATAACATCAGCCCAGTGTCAGCAATGAAGCAGCTGCACAGCAGACCCAAACTCGCAGAGAAGGTGGCTGGTGAAAGGTATTTACTGCATCCTAATGATGAAGACATTGTGGTGTTGATCGACTACTGTAGCTAACAAAGCATATATTTACTGGCAAAGATGAAGTTTAAGTTGTGTTTGTGAGTTTTATGGTCCTGCAGTACTAACATTAATATGTCCTGGAGGATGATTTAGAGTTGATCCTGACTCAATGGTGTTGTCGTTGAGCTCGGGCCGGCTTGATTGCCTGCAGCTGCATGTCTGATGTGGTTTCATTTGTGTTTGTATATCAAAGGAGTGGCAGGTTTGATTTGTTGTCATGGTCGGATTCTTGCAGCTCTGCTTCTCACATGGCTCGGCTCACTTTGTGTTTGGTTTTGGACTCATCCGGCCGTTTAATGGTTGGTGAGGCCTAACTTTGGCTTTGTTTGGCATCACTTTGAATTGTGTATGGATTGATCAGCTGTTACCTTATTTGAATGGGAGATCACTGCTGGATCACACAGGGATGAAAACTGTGTTTGTAACTCTTAAAGGTCTTGTTCACCCAAATTACAGACACCTTAAACAGGTATGTAGTTACATGGGACTGCAAAATAAACTGAAAAAACCTCTGTTACCTCTAATGTTTTCTAGCTACACAAATATTTTTGGTTGTATTTAACTAGATTTTAAGATTAATGTATTTTAAAGTTTGCCAGAGCCCACGAATCAAGTAAATAGTAAAGAAAATCATTCAATCAGTCAGTTTTTTAATTAGCGTTAAATTATTAACAATATTCTAATGATTTAAAGCACTGAACTTCAGGGGTTGTGGGACCTGCAGGTGATATAGTAAATAAATTAACCCATTTTTTCTAAACTGTCCAGGCATCATTGTTCAGTAAAAAGTAGTTCCCATGCAAATGTATTCAGTTTTATTTTGAGCACAGCAAAAATTGTACGCTGGTGTAGGCAGATATCCTAGGTGTGAGTGTGTTTTTGTAGTTTGGGTGAAATGATTTTAGCTTTTAATGACCCCCCCCACATCAACCACTGGGGTCAGACGTGCAGGCCAGCTGCAGTCTTCTGTTCCCTGCGATGCAGTCTTGATTTACCCTTTAACCTGTGTTGGTTTTTGGTAATCTTGGCCTTGTTACTGGGTTTTTAGTGGCATCGTTACCATAGAAGCAGAACCTCTGACCCCGCCCCCCACATCCCCAACCAGCTCCAGGTGTGCAGAGCTGAGGGAGAGGCAGGAGGAGAATGGAAAGCAAGTGGAAGAGGGAGACATGACAGCCCCTAGCACCTCTGTCACAGATGTGACTGAACCCCTCTCAGCTCCACCACTCACGCCTCCACCACCCAGTCCTGCTGCTGCTGCTCCTGCTGCTGCCCAGTTGTGTAAAGTGGAGGCAGAGCTGGAAAAGCAGAGTGTGGAGAGTGTGGAGGACAAAGTGGAGGAAAGAGAGCAAGAAAGAAAAGAGCATGTAAATGAGCGACCACGAAAGAAACCATTCTGGCTGGAGGACGATGAGCTCCCTCCCATAATGTGAGACGCCCGTTGAAGTTTTTCTGCATGTCTTCGCTTCCATTGTTCACATTTGTTGCCATCAATCCAGTCTGTTTTTATTTCACCTATTGACAAGATCTGTGAATGGAAGTGAACGAGAGCCAAACTGTTGCTATCCACTGGCGTTTTTTGCTGCAATGTCTAATCAAAGTCTTCTTCTGAGATGTGACCATAGCACTCCTACATAACACCACGCTCCCCTCTCCCTCACCTCATTCATTTTATTCTGTTATCGTTGTAGGATGAGCCGGCGCGTTGCTTTTATGTCAGAGGACACAGAGTAAGTCTTTCAGCGTGAGCCTGGGAGAGCTTCTGCATGACGACAACATAAACAAGCATGTTAGCCTTCAAGAGTACAGTCCAAAAATATACTAACATATAACACAGTAATGCTGCACTTACTTACTTACTGCTCACATCTGCTTTTGGTGTCATATTTTGCTTTTAAGTTGTATTTGTAGTGTAATTCTGTCAGTGGTGGAAGAAGTAATCTTCTCACTGAATTGTATGTAATTTTTTTTGCTAGTATAAACTACTCAACTAACACAGTATCATTAAGTTTGTTTGGTTTGCAAATGATCATAATTAATATGTGCTGTTGCTTGTTTAGTTGCTTTGTGATTAGTTTATGGGACAGTGGCAGATTTTGTGTGAAGGTGCAGGGCAACACATACACAACTAATATAAATCCACCATATACAGAAAATTCCATTGAGAATGATAGTTGTTTTTATGTTTCGTGGAGTGTTATTGGTTGTGTATGTCTTGCTATGTGTTCATATCTTGGAGCAAGGAGGTTGTAATTACCAGTAGACAGTCTTTGACTGTGTGACCTATTTATCATAAGAAAGCAGCTGCCCCTTTTTTGATCATTGTGTACTTTTTTTTTAGTTCGCAGTGTAAATCTTCCCACAGCCAAGCTGGAGAAAGTGACCGTGTTGGGTCAAGTAATTTATGTAAGATTATCACATCTCTTTCCTGTATAGGAGCGTGAGTATGGGTGACATGCTTAGCGAGGAAGAGGTGGGTCACCTACCGCAACTGAGCCAATCACGATATGAGCGCATGCATGAGCAGTACAGCAGCTTTCAGGAAGACGAGGACCACTGGCAAAATGTAAGAAGCTTATGGCATTAAAACACAGCATCCAATCAGGGAAAAATTATTGATTGATTGATGATTATGTGCACAAGCATACTCAGTTAACATGTGCTGGTCTGACTCTGACCTTATTTGACACTGTGGCAGGACTTGGCTCGCTGGAAGACTCGCCGCCGCAGCGCATCACAGGAGCTGATCAAGAAAGAGGAGGAGAGGAAGAGGATGGAGAAGAGGATGAAGGAAGAGGGAGGTGACGGCAACAAGAGGAAAAGTATTAAGACCTACAAAGAGATCGTGGAGGAGAAGTAAGGATGTGTTGCAGGTTGACCTTGCTCCTTGAATAAATGAACATACGGTGTCAAAACATCACCCAGATACTACATGCTTCGTGTTTCTCTTCTTACTCCTCATTTCTAGGGAGCGCAGAGAGGCGGAGTTGTGCGAAGCTTACAGAAATGCAGCATCTCCAGAGGAGGCAGCCATGGTCTTACAGCGTTACGCTCTCCGCTTCACCATCAGCGACGCAACGCTGGACAGCCTGAAACTGCCCAGATCCACCGCGAAACCCAAACCAGACCTAAATCAGGTGGACAAAGAGCACAAACCCTCATTACCTGTAAATGACTCTGAATCCTCAAAACCTCTGCGCAAACCAGAACCAGCTGTTGTAACAGAGCCAGAAACACCCGCTCAACAAGAGACGTCTGCCTCTGTCTCCGCCAGCCCCCCACCACCTAACAGTCCTCTCACCATGGTGACAAACTCAGAAAATAAACCACCTCAGTCGTTAGAACTTCATGAACCTCAATCCAGGACCACGGAGTCTCCGGCCATGTGTCAGAAACAACCGATTACAGCAGATGCACAGCCTCAGATTGCACAAGCGCAGCCTCATGCTGCACAGCGGGTACACACACTCCCCTCCCCACCATCTGTACCCACCAGACCTCTCCCTATGCTGGCAGCCAAACCTTACATCCAGCCCAGGAGCACACCGTCTGGACACAAACCTGTCAAGGTGAGGCGTCATCTGATACTTCATCGTTTCACCTCAGTGACTGCTCTTACATTAAAGGAGTAGTTTGTAGCTTTTGGAAGTTCTCCCATTCACTGTCTTTCACCTGGTGAGATAGATGGATGCAGTTTCTACTTCCCTGCGTGTGGATCGAAGGTCTGCTGAATAATCTCTCTGGTTAGGTCCGTCAGGATGGACATCTCTCCAAAATCAGAAATGCTTCTTAAAGCTTCTCCAAAGGAGAAGTGCTCACCTTAATGAACCATATGTCAGGATTCAGACAGTTATGTTTTGATTGCTCTATTGACAAGAAGTAATTCAAGGTCAAACCTTTGATCCAGTTCCTTTTCGCATATTGAGTGAATACAAATATGGGTTAGGGTTAGAAAAATAGAGAAGTCCACTTACCATGACCAAACTACCCTTGCAGTCCTGATCTTTGTGTATATGTCCCGCTCAGATGGACGGATTGGTGCGAGCGAATGGCGAGGCGAAGGAGGATACGCCTGTTTCTGCTACACCTGCCTCCCCTCAGCTCTTGCCGCAGGAGACAAAAGACGTCGCTTCCAAATTGACGGAGGAGGACGTTCCCCCTGAGGAGGCTGCGAAACCTCAGGAGACAATACAGCAGCCGCCGCCACCTCCGCAGGCAGAGAAATCAACCGCCTCCTCAGGCTCCGCCATCAGCTCCTTGATTGGAGGCCGAAACTGTGTCATCACGACAACTATTGTAACAGAGCTCACACAGACCATCGTGGAGCCTCATCCCTCAGACATCCAAAGCAATGGACAGGTAATACTACAGGTGACGTGTTGAAGGATAATGAAAGTTGTACTTGCGTTGTTGCATTTTCATGAAGTGGAACAAGTGAGTCCCTGGAGGGTAAGGGAATATCATGCTATGTTTTAAAGGCACGCTGCCCAGAAAGTGAAGCATTGTGTAATTTTTTACCCCATTGGTGTGGGTTTAAATCTCACTGCTGCCAATATTTATATTATATTTCACTAAGAATCAATGAAGTATCAGTATATAAAGGACAAGGAAAGAGGGGAAACACACACATTTCCACTATGTCTTTTATTCATTTAATCAAATATTTAACTTTCAGATCAATGGCACCACGCATGAGAACAAGGCTCAAACATCTCCATCGCCAAACATCTTGCAAGAATATTCTCCCACTGTCGCAGGTACGATTGCTTTACTTCCGGTGAACTCTCTTTGTAATTTACAGAACTGTAACTTTCAAAGAAGCATTGTTATTGTATAATCTCTCCCCACAGATGTCTGTATCATTTCTTTGATTTTGTGTCTTTCTCTTCCACAGAGGGACTTGAGGAGAGCAGTGTGACTGTGAGTATCTCAGGGCAGTTCCTCATTGTTTCGTCTATGTTTCTCCTTCAGTCCTAAATTTGACCCCGTCGTGACCCTCCATCTTCAGTAGTCACTGTAGTCGCTGTAGCCTTGTAGACTTGTCCTCTCACTTTTCCTCTCTTTCTGCCCTTTTGGTCCATATACATGTATGTGTATGTGTGTGTGTGTGTGTGTGTGTGTGTGTGTCCGTCCATGTTGGCCGGGTCTGGGTAGATTGAGACCCCCATGTTGAACTTGGCTAAACGTGTTAATCACTGGGTCTGGGACCCCAATGAGGAGCGTAAACGCCTGGAAAGGTGGCAACAGGAGCAGGAGCGCCTCCTACAGGTACACTGGTGGAGTTGTGCGTACGTGCATGGGTGTGCGAATATTTAGCAGAGAGCAGAAGACAGCCTCCTCTTCTGGATGTATGTGTTTATATCTATGTTTTCGTCATATGTGTGTGTGTGTGTGTGTGTTTTTAACACTATTTAACATGTACAGTGTTTCCCTGCAGGAACAATACCAGAGAGAACAGGAGAAGCTGAAGAAGGAGTGGGAAAGAGCACAACTCGAGGTGGAGGAGGAGGAGCGAAAACACAACGAAGAGGTAAAAACACGCAGACTGGCACACCTCAAACAAAACACACTGTTTCCTTGTGCTGTGTGTCTTGTATGTAGCGTATTGTGCGTTCATTTTGCCTGCACGCCTTCCATCTCTTCCAGGAGAGACGGATCTTGGAGGAGACTGTAACACCCCTCAATCCCTCCGGCTCGTTGAACCAGCAGATCGGCCAGATAGAGATGACTTCGCCAGACGACAAGGTGGAGGAGAGAGACGTTCCCCCGCAGCAAAACGGCCAAAGCGTCTCCACGGGGAACGAGGACCAGCATGCGTCAAAGCTGCATTTTTTCCAGGGTGAGATTCATGCAGAAACACAAGCCAGTCTGCAGGAGGCGTCCACATGTGTTCACGCACAGCTCAGTTCAACCATGTGTTCCTCAGAGTTCCTGTGATAAAGTTTTATTTCGGGATGTATTTTTGTAGATTCTCCGTGTGATGGTGAACCTTCAAAGAAACAGGAACTGTGGAAGACGGCCTCTTTAGACCGCAACCCTCAGCTAAGCCAGGCACATGTTGTTAAAAGGTATGCCAGGAAGCTTACTGTGTATTTATTTGTGCATGGAGCTGAATGTATGTGAAGTTGTTTCTTGTTATTGCCTCTTTGTTATTTTCTCTTATTTCACATATTGGTGAAACACATTGAAGTGATGAGCTGCTGCGCTGCTTTGAGAGAAGCTGATTAAAATGAATGTGTCTGACATTTGGCGGCATATAAATTGAAGAATGAAGCGACCATGAGTTACTGTAGTTGATGACCCAGTCACTTGGTAAACAACAGGAATCCAGCCTGTACAGATACATGCTGTAGTAATTCATGCATTAAATCATCACGTGGTATGCATTAGGTGTGCTTTAGCTGAGCACATGCTACCCGTATTGTAAAGTGTTTGCCTATTTTCTTATTGTACTGAATGCCAAGATTTTAACAGAGGACAAATGGCTGGAAGCACCTGATGATGTTCACGTGGCGACCCTTCTGACCCTCGATTCATTCTTTTGTAGAGGTGAAAACAGTTGTGCTCATAATTTCTGAGCCACTGTTTCGAGGGGAAAAACATTCTACTCTACTCAAAAGTCTCCGCTTTATTACTTGTTGTTTGACCACAGGTCTGGATCACATGACGTTGTAACAGAAAAACAGCAGTCCTCCTCCTCATCATCATCATCACCACAGCCTCCGTCACCCAGCAGGTAATGACACATGCATGCAGTACCTGCAGAATGACAAATAGAAATGTAAGGGAAGCCACATTGTGTGAGTGAATGACTCAGGTTTAACTGTGGTGAATTAGGACCAGTCTCTGAATTCATGTCCATTTTCACACTGTCTCTGTGTAGGTGTGTTAGTGGGAAGAGACTTTGCTCTGGTTGTTCTCAGCCTCTTGGGAAAGGTGCTGCCATGATCATTGATACGCTGGGACTGTTTTTCCACGTACAGTGTTTCAAGGTATTATATTATTAGATTCCTCACATTCACACCGATTAGGAAACTTTTTGATTTATTTCACTTAATACAGGAACCGTATTTAAAGGTGTTTTCAAAAACACGTGTACTACATTTATCTCCAAAGTAGTGAACATCCATAAGAAAACATGGCTGATATACTGCAGGAATTGAGAATAAGAATAATTGTTTTTGTTAATCATCATCTTCTGTGCTTGTGTGACATTTATCCATTAGAAGGATTTGTCTGAAACAACGTCTTTCTCTCCTCAGTGTGGAATGTGCAATGGGCAGCTGGGCGACGCCACTGCAGGGACAGATGTAAGGATTCGTAATGGACTGCTGAGTTGTCATGAGTGCTACATTGCTTCTCGGGGTGAGAAAACATACACATAAAGACACAAGTCTGACACACAATGGCACACACATCTTACCTTAACATTAGGCATGAGAATCACCTACATTCATGTCAGTAGAAGGAGGTGTAAGATTTGACCAGCTTCATGTTCACAGAGCAGACTGTTGCACAGATGGTAATGTGTTGTTGTTGTCTGTGTGTGTGCAGGCAGGGGACAGCCCACCACACTATAATGACCTGCATTAGAACTGGAACCCCACCATCGCCGTTGCCGTCTGTGAACCATTGTAGAACCTAGAATCACATCCTGGAACATCCTTGGAATCTCTGCAGAACTTTGGAATCTCTTATTTGTTTTTTTCCTGAAATGCACAAACAGCTTTATGGATGTTTCTGAGAGCAGGACTGGACTGACATGTGGACTAAATCATCAGAACATCACATGCAATACAGTACAGTGTTTGCGTCTTAAATGTACACGTATACTCTTCTTTTTATTATGTGTCGCATGGACGTCATCACAAAAGTCTGTGTGCTTAGGCCTCTGCACATCCATACTTTGCACAGTCAAAATATTAAAATAAGGATCTGTTCTGTCGCAAGCTGAACATGCTACGCTACAAGCTAAACACTACGGTCATTAACACAACGCAGTCTCAAAATCTTGATTTATTAACCCCTGCACTGATCATGTGACTCCACTCTCTGAGTGCGTCGGAAACTGGTTTGGGTTGGATAACCTTAAGTAGCTTGACCATTATAATGCCTTATTCATCATACTTTGTCATTAATTTTGTGTTTTGTGTTTACAGTTTTTGCATGAAAGAAGAGCATATATAAGTTATTGTGAGTAATGCTCAAACGGATAGTGTGAGTTTGATGTAGGTTGTCATCTTCTCAATGATTGAACTTTTAACTTTCCCCTTGTATGTTGTACATCATAATGATCTTGTTTTTTTAATTTGGGGGAATTTGGCAAACTTACACAAACTTTTTTCTTTATTATTCATTTTACAAGAATGGGAATGCATCGTATTAAGTAATAATACTTGTTCTTTGGATTTTAGATATTTTTGCCCTTTTAGATGTTTTAGCCATTGTTTATTCCTACAGACTGACTGCATCCGAATCAGTGCCTTATGTAATGAATGCGAGGGCTGGTGTACTTTATGTACAGGAGTATTTCACGCTCACACAGACCTCTGGGTCTCGGCACATTGTGCGCGTGTTCATTATGACTGTATCTGCATGTGTGTATGAAATCATGCATCTGTAGGTATGTATGCAATTTGTGATTTGACTTGAAGCACAGTTCCATACCAGCAAAAAAAATGTTAAATGGATCAGCCGCTCCTAATCTGTTCTCTTCCACCCTTTCCCATAAGCTAAACCAATGACACAGTTATTTGCTGCTGCCCTGTTAATTGCACCCTGATATTATATCAGTTGTCAACGTCCTAAAATCTCTCCTTGTCTGCCTCTATCACAAGTGTTGCCTCCCCAGAGTCTGAGCTGAACTCCTCTCTGTGTTATGGTCTCTATCTGGACACCTGACAGCGTCTTCATCACTCAGAGGAATAGAAAACCTAGTTCATTGTCTTTTATAGCAAGTGTATGTTTATCAATAAAATATTTTAAATGGGATGCTGCAAGTTTTTTCTTTGAGTTTTCTTTAATAAAGGTCAACCAAAGTCTGCAGTTAAAGTGAATACATATGGGGAACACATTAAGACTTTACTAAAAATGGCACAGCATTTTTCACTATTTTCACACCTTCTATACATTTTTATACATTTTATACACTGAATAATCAACCAATGTTGGGGCCCACTACACTCAGTTCGGCCTTGAGACTCGGCAAGCGCCCCCCCCCAAAAAAATTACCATCATATTTGCATAAAAACATCTTTCACGGTGTCTCATTATGTCATGTATTCTATACATTATATAAAGACGTGATAGAAGCGTTACGATGCGGTTCTGTCGGAACCTATGTGCTAGGAACCAAAGTCCAACACAGAACGGTAGCAGAAAAAAGGGGGACGGGAAGTTTACAAAAATTTGCCGGCCCGCCCCTTTTACGGATAGCATGTGAGCTAATGTTTGTTGTTGGTGTTGTTGTTTTTTTGTTTGTTCAAAACATTGCAGTATCATAACAAAATGGACTCAAAGGGAGACTCGCTTTGTGCAGTATGTATACGTTATTTGACTCGACATGGTTACCGTGTTAGTTTGTTCGCTAGTTAGCCCGGGAGCTGGTTGGAGCTGACAGCTAAAAACGTCAAATCTAAGTACGACTGTATTCGTTTTTTTGTCGTATCGTGTTGTAAAACATGTGATTTCGCACTTTAGCAGAGTAGTTGAACGTCGGCCGTAAACAGCTCTAACATGTTAGTGGTCAGTTATCTCGTGCTTTCTCAGCTGTTTTCCTGTTTTACAGAAGATTACCGCAGCGCAGATAAACGCAACAGTTAGTTCCTCTTCCTCCTTTGGTCAAAGGTTAATCATGCACAGATATCTTCGATAAACTGACTACTTTACGTGTTGTTTTTATTAAATAAATAAATTGTCCAAATGATAGATTATGCTCTCGGTCCTATTTAGTCACAGATAAAAAAAGATTAAATAAAATTATTTGGTCTGAAATAAGAACTGAAATTAAAGAGATGTTTTGATATGGCTGCATTAATGTGTGAGCAGATTATAATCCAATGCGGTCGAGCTGGGACAGTTAGGCGTTGATTGAGAAATATTCTTAAGCAACAATCACAAACGTTTGACATTCCGGCTTCTCAAATGTAAGTAAGTTAATCATATGATTAGAAAGTAGATATCCTGCTGAGCTGTGGGACAAAGATGAATTGAGAAAGTAACTGACAGATTCATTCATTCATGAATTTCTATATCTATATATAAGAGAAGGAAATGTGGTATTACAGCAATACTACAAAAAATAGACCAAACAAAGAGAAGTCTGATTGTTCAGTATATATAAGATTGATTCAGATTGTCAGTATATATAATTTTTGCATCCACACACAAAGAGATTTGTAAAATAATCTGACACAATTGTGCACTTAAATCAACTATTGGTGGAAGAGTTGTAACTCGTCTTTGCTTGGCTGCATCTGAAAACGACCTCATGTTTAACATGCAGTAAGGTCACATGGTGTTCATTTCAGCACGCAGGCACCTCAGCAGATATGACGAGGAGCACAGAAGAGGACTCAATGGTGGACGGACCTCTGATCTCCGCTGACGCCCTCCACTCTGCCATCAGGAGAGAGTTCCATTATGTACCAACACACTGCCATGCCATCCTGCTGGCTCTGCTGCATGTGAGTTACACACACTCTTCTAATGTCCTTATATCAGAAGTTACCCGACTTTGCAAACATTTGTTATTGCTTCGATCGGTATAATTTTAAGCCAAATTCACTCATTAACTTATTGATCAACAGGAAACCAATTAGCAACTATTCTGATAATTGATTAGTCATCTGAGTCATTTTTTAAGCGAAAATGGCAGATGTGAGGCTTGTAAGATGAAAATCTTACCAGAACAAGACATCTGAAGATGTCACTTTGGACTCTGGGAAACTCACAGCCCTTTTTCTGACATTTCATTGACATAACTAATTGATTAATTGATAAAATAATCATCAGGCCAATTGATGCAATTGTTAGATCCAATTGTATATTAAAAATTTCATTTCTGCTTCTTTTTCAGGTTGTGTACGTGGTGTTGTCAGTGTGTGTGGCAGTGCTGTGTGTGTTGAAACTTGGCCAGGTGGAGGTGTGCGTGAGCGTTTTGGGGAACGTGTCGGGCGACAGCGCCATCGTGTTTGGGAAGGTGTGTTTGTGGGCGCTGTTGGTGGTGTTCACTCAGTGCGTGCGGCACCATCATGGCCGAGCCAGGAGGAGAGGGTACCTGCGGTTCTACAGACAGACACAAAGACTGAATCACCTGCCTCTCAAAGTTCACTCTACAGGTACGACCGCACGCGACGCCCGCTTGCTGCTTGTGTAGAGGTCAGTTTTCTCCACAAGGTGGCAGTAATGCTGAATTAAAAATGTGTGCTTTCCTCTCTAGGGAACGTTTTGCTGTTGGTTCTTCTGGCTGCTCGATTATCGACGACTGTTCACATCTACATGCTGCTCAGCATCCTGGGTTTGGAGCTTTTGGTGGGAGTGCCATGTCTGCTGCATTATACAGGTAAACTGATCTCAGGTATCATTCGTTCAGTTTTGAGTAATGTTACTGGTGATGGTGATTGCAGATAGACAAGTTTTTTCTAAATAGCACCTTTTCTGCAAACTTTTGTGTGTGTTTTTTTTCTTAATCATGGTACTCTGAGCATACACGTGTCCCAGTCTTCTAACAACAGTTAGTGGATTAATTGATTCATTAATGGACAGCAGCTGTTTATATAACTGAGGAATAATTCATGCTCAATCAGTTTTTCCTGTGGATGTTGGTAGCAACATAAATAGTGCTATGCAGGGAGACACACCCTGCAGGTTACGTTAAACACACACGCACACGCACACACTTCCCCCACTCTCAATCTGAGCACATTCGCATCACAATACCTGCCCTGCCCTTTTCAGACTCAACAGCATGACAATCAACCATTCAGCTCTCTGTCCTCCCTCGCTCCCTCCCTCTACCCGCCCTCTGCTGATGTGCTGATTTTTTTGTTTGATACAAACACCATGCAGACCACGCTGGATGATATCCCTTTTTTCTCTGTCCTAGAGCTCAATAACTCCAACTCCAAGGCATCCAATGTTTCGATAACTTTGTTGAAAACAGACTGAGACCTTTCACTTAATTTGCTGTGTCTGCCAAAGTGGTGAATCAATGTGTGAAAGTGTCAAGTAGATAGAACAAAGTAGAACTTAGCCTATGAAGGAAGTGCTATTTTTCTAGCCGGCTCTCATATTTTTTGATTTTGCGTCTAGACCAGCATAAAGGCTGGAAGGTATCATGAAGTAGTCCAGTGGAGACATTTGGGATTATCCCCAGCACGCTCCCTGCACATGCTTCAGATGAACCAGGTGACGCCTCACATGCTGAGTGGTTGGTCAAGCTCTGGTTGTCGTGACATCGATTAGGATCGGCCAAATTAGAAGTGACCGCTGCGTTACAACGGTTTTCACATGATTCAGCACGATGACTTTTATTATTTTATATTCTGGGTTTTGCTTTCTGCACCAGGCCTGCAACAATTTAACAGTGGATTATTTCTAGTTTAGTCTTATTCATAAATAGCATCTCTACAACGTGTTTCTTGTTGCTGTTGTTATCAGCTGCTTTTCCTGTCTTGCTTTAATTCCTTACTTATAGCATTTATAAACAGCATAGCATAACTTCCCAAACTGTCAAATTTCAACTACATTTTACTGAAGAACACAGAACAAAGTTAATCCAAAATGTATTTGGGAATGAGGAGGATTTTCTGAATAAAAGTTTGACAGAAAAACATTTTTGAATTCCTCAGAATATATATATTTTTCATAATACAGACATTCAGGCATCATATTGGCAGTGTTAGTACAATACCCAGCTCAACATGACTATGGACATTTCAGAAATTATTTCGTGACAAATCTTTTCTTTTTGTTTATCATATATTTGGTGCATTTCTATACTTTTATTATAGGCAATATAGAGGCAACAGAGGATCCTGGTCAGACTCAAACTGGAGTTCATGATCGGCATCTTAATTGCCATGTGCTATGCAGAGCACTGTACGACAAATCTGACTTTGTGATTTTGACAACAAATGGGTTAATTGCAATATTTTAAAAATGCCCAGACAGTGACGCTTAACGGTAAATACTGGCACATAACCTGGAATGCTTGGCCACAGCTAATAAAGTGGCATTTCTGTCAGCATGTAAAGGAAAACTGCTGTTAAAGATGCTCTATCAGAGGATATTGATATTGAAGAATGTGTATTGATAGGAAATCCATATTAAAGGTGTGTTTGGCAGCTGAGGGGCACAGATTGGAGATGGAGATACCAGAGAGGCAAAGGGAGAAGATAAGAGGCATTAAGATTTAACCTAGCCAAAGGGTAGCCCTGAGCCCGCTCCACCCAAACACAAGGAGACACACACACACACACACACACACACTCGCACATATTGTCCCCGTGTTTACAGTCAGGGTGATCCAGTGTGTGATGGTGGTGGGGGGGGTGTCCTCTGTTCACCCATTGCATTCCTGGTCAGATCAGTGCAGCCAGGCACGACGCAAACAGCGACGCCTCGCAGCGTAAACCCTTTAGACCGCAGTCACACACACACACGCGCGCGCAACACACACTCGGGCTGATGCAGAGTCAAGTTGATGTCGGTGAGATCGTGAAAAGAAAAGAAAAACGCTTTTTCGAGGAAACAGAGAGGGGAACGATATACCGCCTGCAGCTATGAAGTCCACACAGGAAGGCCTCGTTCAACTTCTCTTTGAAGTGCATGCTGATTGTGTGTGTGTGTGTGTGTGTGTGTGTGTGTGTCTTTGAGGTTTTCTATATGTTTCTGCCTCTCATTTTAACATGAATACACTCTCCTCTATTGACCTCCATGCACATCAAAGCCATGCCTTGGCCTTCAAAGGCTAGAATACATCTCTCTCTCCTGCCTGGTCAGAACTCAGTGTAAGCACTGCAGGGCACAGGGTCCACGCACACACACACACACACACACACTTACTTACAGGATACTTACAGGATACCCCTATAACACACAAACCCTGTGTTCTATGTGACACGGGAGGAGTAACAGGAGCAATGATACAGTATAAAGAGCATATCAGTGTCAGGGTTATCAATTGGTTATCAAAAGTTTTTCCTGCAGTCTGAAAGGTGTAAGCTGCACCCAATTGGTGCCAGTCCACCGTTACGGAATGTTTTTTTAATTATTATTTTAGCATCCATATTCTTCTAAATGTGTGCTGCTTATTGAGGAACATACGTCTAATGAGTCTGAGGAAAGTTTGACGAGTCCTGAGGTTAGTTAGTTTGTTTTGGAGAGAGTTTTGACTCTTTTCCCACACACAGCTTCTACTCATGAACCAGTTTCCTTTACCAGTAGACTTCAGACTTAATGCTTTGAACTATAGGGAGTCCACGCTGCTCTCTTCAGAAGTGAATATCACTCTCTCTGGTGGCCGGGTTCATTTCCTTCCACTTCTTTGATTTTCAGCACAGGCACTGCAGAGTTGTTGAGCACGACGTGTGGTACCATTAGCTGTTAGCACCTCTGCAGCTTCACCGTTATCACCTGGAAACGTGCACCTCTGCTTGGGTGATTGAAGCTTCTCAGATCTGAGCAGACCGGGTCTGAGCACTGTCTGTCCAGCCGTGAGAGTCTCTAACGGGGACGTGTGAAATGTGTCACTTCCCTTCCACTGCTCCGTCCATCCATCCATCCATCCATCCATCCTGGTATGTCTGTCCACAGACATCAACCTGATTTAAGGAATTCCTGAACATGACTGACCTCACCCGAGCACTTCACCCTTCTCTCTAGGTCCACTACTTCATCCCAGTAAACTCATGGTTATAAACAGAGTAATACAGCAGCTGACTATCACATCACACAGTCTCACAAATTATCTCAAGTCAAACATGTAAGAGAGATGAAAGATAATGACAACAAAAGGTTTTTGTTTGTACTCACCAGCTACAGAGTTAATAGAGGGAATAGCATGCACTACAGTGGATGGACAGCACCACTGTCATTGCTGATAATCAAAGTAAATCTATTTTTATAAATTGTAAATGTAATTTAATTGTAAATCCATTATTTTGTGGAGCTAAAATCAAAATATTACCTTAAACTGGTTACAGTCAGTTTTTCTTTAAGACTTTCATTGTATGGAAATCTGGGCAAATGGATAGATTTTTACCATGGTGGTATTTTTTGTAAATATTTTACAGCAGTTTGAAGTTCTGCGTTGCCGTTTTCTCCAACAAACACCCAGCGAACGCAGCCTCATCACTTTTTGTCCTTTTACCTGCTTCTATTGTTCTGTCTCCACCACGTTCATTTCTCTGCTGCTCTGGAATGTTTTTCTCTCACACATGCCTGCTATTCCTCTATTTACACACACACACACACACACACACACAGATTCAGCGCATCATTATGCAGGAATGTGCAGTATTTCTTTGGATTGTGTGTGAGTGCGGATGCTGAGATGCTGCACTGCAGCAAAGCAAAGATAGCGCTCTTTAGAACCTCCCTGACAATTTCCTCTGGCTAATGACACTCAGCCTTATCAATTCTCAGCCACCTCCTCCCCGCTGCCCTTCCTCACACACTCGTCCTTCTTCGCCCACACACACACATACATACACACCACAGCCTTATCTCCATTCAGACATCAGGCATCCGCATTCATCCCACATTTTTGCTTCCGGCTCCTCTCGCCGCTACTGTATCCTCCACACTCACACCTCGTTGCTGGCCCCACCCCTTGTGTAAAGGTGTATGTTTAGGGTGTGAGAATTAGAGGTTTGAGTGCAGGATATGGCAGCCCATAAGGACTAAGTGCAGGATATATCAGCTCTTGTGTGTTTAGGGGAGGGCGAGGGATGAAAAACAGTAAAAACAGTGAAAAAAAAAACGGGGTGGGGGGGGTGGCTGCTTCTAACCTGAGTGATTACAGTTTTTAGAAAAACTCTCACTGCCCTGTAATGTTTTATGTCTTCACGTGGAAACGACTGATTTTTTTTTTTTATATCATTTTTTAAAAATTTGTAGTCAAGGTGATGCGATTCAACAGGGAGCGTGCTGCACCAGACGTGAGCCAGGAAGAGCATTCACACACCTACAGTATCACCACTCTGCCGACTGAGACCGGCTTCAGGTACACAGATTTCACTCAGCTGCATGCACACACACGCACACACACACACACACGCACACACACACACACACACACACACACACACACACACACACACACACACACACGCCTGTCATCTCTCTCTTGCCCCTTTCAGACACAACTCACCTTCCATAAAACTAGCAGCAAATTTTTCATGTTGGTTTCATGTTTGGGTAAATCCTTGAGTTACCTCTCTGTCACAACAGCGACCTTTTCTCTGCAACATGACTCCAACCCAATGTGAACGTTATCAAATAAGCAGAGAAATATTAAATGGGTGGGCTTGGTCAGCTTTCTTGACAGTGCTGTGATAATTTTGCCATTTTTTCATTATATCTTATATCTATCAGAAACAAGACAGACAATCAAGTTTCTTCCCAAAAATAAGAAATACTGTTTTAGGTTGTTTAGGATTTTCTTCTTAAGGTAGGTCCATCTCAGAATATATGCATATATTTGGGTTTATTTTAAACCATAGATTGGTGTGCTGGTTAAATTTTACAACAGCAGGGCAGTCGAGGTTGGACTGTCTCCAAATGAAAAGTGCACACAGTGCATAAGTGGAGCACAGTTCTTCTATTGACTCTGTCCACAATGTCCTAAATTGATTCAAACAGAGATTTGGCAGCGTCTTGTCATTTGCAGTGAAAGTGATTTGTTTTTCCCATTTTCATTGTTGGTTCTTGTCTTTGAATAGGATTTGTGGAAAATAATGACAAATATAGACAATCACCAAGATTATCTGCAAACAAAGAGATGAAGCCAGCAATTTACAGATTCATGAATAGCTATTCCTGTGTCACAGAGATGGTTCCAGTCTGGAGGAGGTGGTGGACAAGCAGGCTGACCTCATAGAGTACCTGAAACAACACAACACCTTACTGAGCAAGAGGCTGCTCAACCTCACCGCTCAGCACTGACCACAGCCCGGCCTCCTCCTCCTCCCTGTGAGCCAGCCAACGCCTTCTCTGGAGATGACAGCACTGCGGAGAAGGAGCCTGATCATTTTGACGCTCCGAGAGAGGATCTGCGGGTCCAAAGCCCCGAGAAACCCCGGACGAAAGACTAAAGTAGGCAAATGCACCTGTACGCGCAGACCGAGACGGGAGGGCATCGCACCGGAGATGGGCAGATAACGCAGGAGGAGGTGAGCTGAGAGTGGAGGACAGTTAAAGAGGAGGAGGAGGAGAAGAGTCATGGGTCACAGATCAGAGGTGAGGGGTTTTTATCACTCTTTTACGACCCCCAGTGACCCATGTATGCTGCTGCTTGTGTTGGCGTGAGAGAAAGAGGGGAGGCAAATTTGTTTTAGAGATCATCTGCACTAAGGAGGGAACGAAAGAGGGGGAGATACGGGTGGGAGAGGTTATCACTTTTCAGGGTCAAGAAAAAAGAGATCAAATAACACTGTAAAATGTCTTTAAGTGATATTTTTATCTGTTGAAATGTGTGTAAAAATGCTTTGTTTTGCGAGTTGTTGTTTTTCTATTTGTTCAGTCAGTTTGTGTATTTGTGATCAGATTCCAATAAATCTTTAATATTTACATGCTTTGTTCATTTAAGTTATGTTTAAAGCCTTTTCAGGATGAGCTGTGAAACAAAAAGGAAGTGAAACCCAAGTTGGTGGCTACTGTTTTGTGTTCTGACCAGTGTTTATCTTCTATAATGCACTGTAAGAGCTAAAAGAAAGAGCCCAAACAATAGAAACGCTGCAGTGTCAACATTACCCGGTGTGAACGCCTTTTCCCGCCTCACCTTTTTCTGTGTTAAATTTCAAGTCACGGGAATCTACGTTGACGAAATATCGAGGTCGTCATTTGAGCCCTTGGTGTTTGTGCCCCATTGTGATTCCTTTATGCTGTGGCGTCCGTAAATCCACAGGGAGTGCAGCATTTACGACTTCTTTCCCATGTGGCTTCTGCTTGGAGTTATCCAGAGCACTGGGAGTATCAGGGTCGGTGTTTGATCTGCGGCTTTTAGATCACACATACTGAGATTTTAAAGTATACTGAATTCAAATGATGTCTGGATTAAAACCTGAGTCTTAAATTTTAATTGTTATAGTCAGACACAAATAGAATCTCAAAAAGTAAACATACATTTTTATTAAAAAGTTTATAATGTAATTCAATAGACATTTGAAGTGCATACATTAATTATAAACACTTTCTTAGGAATACATGGGGTGCTGTTCATCGTCGCCGCGGTCACTAAGATGTTTACAGCTCTTTGGTCCGTAGCTTTTCAGTTGAGTGTCTAATTTACTTAAAGATAGATGGTGTGGCTCCCTCTCCCTCTGCCAAGTCACAGTGAGAGTAGTTTCATCTTTTAAAGGTGAGGAGGGAGGTTGCTTGCAACTGGAGAAACACAGATCAGTGGCCACAGAGCTGCCATTCAGTAACATGCCATGGTTTAAATTTTCACTTTTTCGTAGTTTGGAATGAAAGGTCAGTCACGCACAAGCTGGAGTTGCTTGTTGCTTTTCTGCTGGTTGTGTGTATATGAACAGCTACATATTATATACAAATTCTTCGGATGGCATTTGGTGGCCTCAGTTTTTTTTCCTCCATTTAAGTCTGTGTCTTGGCACTGGGATCCATCCATGGTGTTTGTGCCACACACTGCAGTTGCTTCATAATTCACATTTCTCTCCTTACATCACTCTCCTGCTTGTGCTTCAACCTGTAATGGAAAAAAAAATCAACATTTAGTGTCCTGCTAAAAGGAATTCAGGGTGAGATACAAACAGCCTAAGTAACCATGCTTGTACAGGAGTCAATAAACCTGAAACTCACCCCCTCTCTCTCTCTGCCACTAAAGCCTCCCTCTTCATCGTTAGTGAGATTTATGTCTGAGCTTTCCCCCCTGCACTCCTGTTCTGCGTGGATACACACCTCTGCCACTAATCACACACACCTCCTCAACTGCCACCTGCCAGCTCTGTAACCGGGTTTTGTTCCATGTATCACGCAGCTCGGCTCATAACCTCTTTTTCCCCCCTTTCTTCTTTTTACACAGAAACATGTGTACCAGTGCATGTCTCACCTCAGGGGAAGGGCACTCTGGAGTGGAGGGGCAGACAGCGTCTGTGTGGGCAGTGGTGTCTGTGGTATTTTCTCCGTAGATTCAGGAAATCTGAAAGAAACAGATGTTTTGATGAAAATCTGCAGAATAAAGACAAAGGCTGCTGTACATTTTTGCACAGATACATTACGTAAATAAGTTGGGGTGCAGGCAGGTGTTCATCAAATGTTGTTTTAGTTGTAAAAGTCAATTGAAGTAAGATTTATGTCTGCAGGTGGACCCCTGCATGTCACTCAACAGGCCTAATTAATCCCACATGGACGGTACTGTAGTAACCTCAGACTTTTTCCACACCACAAACAGATGAAAAACTACGTTATATCTCTTGTAAACACCATTTTCCGAGTAAGGAAACTAACAACGCCTGTCAAGGTTCAACATCTCCTCTCCAGAGCACGGAAAACGCCTCCTTTCATGGCTTTTATTGTTTGGATCCATTTACCAGCAGCGGGGCGACCCCCTTCTAATAAACTGGGACACACAGACCTAACACATGATTATTTTTAAACGTCCCCAATAAATCCACTTTGACTCCCGCGGTTCACAGGCTGCCAGCCAAGCCCAGGAAGAGATAAACTGCCAGATGACTTTATGACCCACCCCCCCACCGCCGCCTCTCCCCTCTGAGTACCTCCGTAAGAAGCTGCTCCCCACGCCTGGAGGTAGGCTTCTTTACACTTGGCACTGCTACTCCATGTCATGTTAATAAAGCTCGGGTATTTGCATGGCGCTTTAACACCGCGATTAACAAAAGCGCGCCGGAGTGCCTTCCAGCCGCGGACAAAGGGACACGCTGGGGCCGCTGTGCGATCCCCCCCGGCGGCCGTCCCCTCCCCTCTTCCTCCCCTTCATCCTCTCCATCGTCACATGAACCTAATCACGACCTCAACTCCAGCGGCTCGACCCCTTTTTAAGGAACGGCTGTTTCACTCCGCCTCGAGGCCGACGGCAACAACCGCAAACCACTCCGAATTTGCGCAAAAAGAGCACCTGCCGCGCCATACATGCGTTACATATTAGGCTATCACGTTACAAATATACCACCTTTGCAGTTCCCCCCTTTTTGCCATTTTGATTAATTTTTGACATGCAGTTACCGGCGTAAGTGGCTTTGCAGCAACTTTACCACCATTTTATTAGCATCTACGCAGTTTTGTTATTGGGTAATGGCAACGGCTTTTGTCTTTTACGATTTGTTCGACAAGACATAAACGCATCTTAGGTTAAAGGTTTCAGTACTTTACGCCTTTACGTCGAAGTACATTATCGCCCCTTTACCATCATCACAATCCAAAGTATAATAAATAAATTTGTGTTGAGTTTTTACAGTATAAATTATTTTTTAACATTTGTTTAACCTGTTCCATAAATTAGTTAAGCTATTTAATTTAGCAAGAAGCAGTGGTACTTGCTGTTGCTATGGTTACGTGCACATTGCGCAGTGATTTACAATGTGCTTAAACCCGCCGACCGGCCGGGACTATCTCTGAGCACACCTGCCGATCATTTAGGGAAGGTGGACGGCAGAGTTTGAGGCATGGTTTTAGTATCATTCCAGGCAAAATAATTTAATTATTAAAACTGACTGTACTTTTTAAAAGTTTGTTGTAAGTTGAAGATATTAACCAATTTTTTTTAAAGGTGCTGTACTAATAGGAATTCACGAAGGTTAGCTAACCTAGCAAGAAGTCACGTACATTGCGCCGGGATTTAGAACGTTGTCTAAACGGTTTAATTATGTTTGAACTGTCCCGGCTGATTTCAAAGGACACCTGGAAATGTAGATGGCAACATTTTTGGTATGCTTACCTGGTCTGGCAGAGGAGGTTGGTGCCAAAACAGCTGCGAGCAGCAGGAGCAGGTAGAGCAAGTTGAAGATCCTCATGGCTGAGGTTTAGCTAGCTTCAGAAGAGCTTAGATAGTTTCTTTTTCTTTTTTTGGATCAGAAGTCCTTCTGGCACTGATGATGCTCAGCCTGGTTCTGTCTCTCTTCTTGCCTTTCTCAGTCCAGTAGGCCCACCACGGGGAGAATCCAGTACACAGAAGTACCTCTGGATGATCACGATGTCCCCGAGGAATGTGAGTGTCCAGAGTGTTTGTGTGTCCAGCGAGAGTGTGATTGTCTCTATGTCTGAGAGCAAAGTGACAAAGGTGCCTCTCCCCCCATCTCCTTTATACAGCCCTTTTGGGGGGGGGTAGCGCCCACAGCAGCCCCCACCGCAACCCCTGACACACACACACTCTCTCTCTAACACACACACTTCAGCATTGAACATATTGACCCCACATGTAGAGGGTAATTCAAATGACAGGAAGCCCCCTCCCTAGCCTCCAACTGCCCCTTGAACACACACACGCTCTGGGTGCATTTTGTGTATGCATTGATGTGTGTGTGTGTATGTATGAGAGATTGATTTGTTTCAGGAGAGCGGAAGAAGCAGGCATTTCTGATTTATCACTTATGACATTAGAGCAAAGATTTCAGAAGCTCTAATTGAAAGTATCGGGTCCCCCAAGCAACAGATCCCTCCTCCCTCAGTCGAACCCTACCCCCGCGGCTGAGGACACGCACATCTGGGGCTTTTTGGTGGTGTTGGTGGAGGGTGGAGGTGGAGGGTGGAGGGTGGGTGGGTGTTTGCACTCAGCATTTCAGGGCAGGGGACCTGATCGAATAAAACTGAGAGATGCGCTGGACCAACGACAGCTTGACTGTCTGTCTGGGCCTCCATCTACTGTCTCTGTCTGTCTGCGTTATTCTAACAAGAATTCCTTAACTCAACTGTTTGTTTTTGTTGTTGTTTCACTAATTCTTCAATCACCAATCACATTTGGTATGTGATATTTAGGGTTCAGTGTAAAACTTCAGCACTTTTTTGGTTCGGACTGTCGCAAATTTGTCAAGTATTGTAAACTGAGCTGGCATGTTGTTGTTGATGTATTGTTTGATCAGAAAGTTCCTGATTCAAATCTGATTTCACACAGTTTTGTTTAGGCAGCATTGTGGCAAAGCTGCTTGAGGTGTAGGAAAATTAGAAAGTAGAAGTAGAAAAAATTGCCTTCTTTTGAATAAAAAACTATTCTGGCACAGAAAGGCAGCTATCGCATCTGCCCTCGTATCAGAATATTCAAACGATACCCAGCCTTGCTTCTCAAACTGGTTGCTAGTTGGTGATATAACTGGGGATTTTCCTGCAGCAGGTAACCCACTTCACTTGGCATTAGCTCTGCGGTTGCCGGCAGCTTTGCAAAGAGCGGGGACTCATTAGCGTGTCTGCTTACAGCCGTCTCTGTGGACTGAGACTCTCCATTCAGCACCCAGCTAATGAATTAACACATTAAGATGAAATGTCAGCCATTACATGTGAATGAGGATTAGAGAAGCAGCAGGACACTAATGGACCGCGAGCCTCAAAATGGTCAAAATAGTCACAAGAGACTTTGAACAAGCATCTGGACCATCAGCTCAACTTAGCCCAGAAAAATAGACAAAAGAGGTCCGAGTCTCCATTTGTGGGTTTTTTTAGTCGTGTGTGTGTGTGTGGGTATGTGTCAGTGTCATTATGTCTTTAGAAATGTTGTCTTTATTGCTTTATGGTGTTTGCAAAAATGTTGCTTGAAATGACAGAGATTCCACATGGATTTGGGTAATGTACAAACACACACATACTCGCGTGCGCGCATTCGTCCCGCTGCAAACACTCAGCTGAGGTATGTAGTTTGTTTCTGTGGTCAGCTGCACTTTGCATATCAGCTGCCATTGTCTTTTAAAAAACTTTTATTTTCCCTATTTGAATATGCTAATCGGTTTCAATTGTCATTCAGAGCCACCTGGTATCCACTGCCCGCTAACTGCTGCCAGACCTCAGTCTCTCCGTTTCTTTCTATCGGCCTTTAAAAGTGGAGACCCGTGACTCTCGCCAAATTCTCACCACTGGGTTTTCTGTGTGACTGATTCGAGCGTGTTGTAATATTTGCTCTTCCTGGGGATTATACGTCTTTACAGGGATTACCCAGCCTGCTCAAATACTCCCCCATGAGAGAGGCACTCTCACACACACACACACACAGGGCAGCCCATATTAAACTGCTTTCTTGGCGGGGCTGCTCTCAGCACTCACTCTCCTAAAGGTGAATATTTTGTGCGTGATGAATAGTGGGGTATAAACCTCAGTGCTTCCTCCATAGAAACTGAAATGTGCCTTTAGTACTGAGTATCAGAAACTGTCAAGTACTGTGGGGGTGCAACAAATGACTGTTTTGTCTATAAAACAGTCAAATATAGTTGGGTATATAGTCAGAGTCCAAGGTGACATCTTCAGATGTCTGTTTTTTTCAGCCAGCAGTTCAAAACCAAATGGTATTCATATTCATACAGCAGATACTCACACTGGAAAAGCTGGAAAATAGACAAATTGGATTTTGTGCAGCTGAGTCCTCACAGATGCTCTAAACACATAATCATCCAGTACTTCTATGTTCTCTAATGAGTGTTTGCAGATCTTCTCTGCTTTATATAATTGTAGATTGAATGTTTTGGGGTTTTGAACTGCTGGTCAGACAAATAAGCAAATTCAAAGACCTCACCTTTGGCTATGGAAACATGATGGGCTTTTTCCCCATGTTTTTAGACCAATCTATGGAATGATTCATCAAGATGATCATCAGCAGATGACTAGCTATTGAAAATATTCATCATTTGCACTCATCAGTAAGAAATCTGTCATATTGGCTTTAGTATCACAAAATTCACAAAAAATACACAATACCTGCCTGACTGATCTGACCTGAAGTTCTTTTATGTTAATGTGTGTTTGAACCCAGACAGTACTTGGACTGCAGAACCGGTGTTATCGCGGCTGATATCGCTGTCTTCCTCGTAGCTGCGGTCTTTACGACCACAGAGGAAGCTTCAGCTTCTCCTCTCCTCCCCTCTTCCACTTTCTTTCTCCTCTCCCATCTTCTCTTGGCCAGGATCCACTGATAAAGAACTTCCTCTCTGATAGAACTTGTTCAGAAGAACAGTGGGCCATAAAGTGAATGTTGCTTTTCCACTGAGTTGAACATTATGGCATTGTATACAGGTAAGCTTAATATGTGTGAACGTCAGGGTGGATCCTGGTGCAGGTTGAGGAGAGTGCTGCCACGCCGCGTATCCCTTCAATCTTTCAAGCTGTATTGGGCCTTTTGCGGGCTGCATCACAATTCTCTGTGAGTTTGCATCAGTGTAAAAAAAATGTTACTCGAAGAATCAAAGCAGTTTTTTGAAAAGTTAACAAGATGTGCTGTTGATTGGGCAACTGATGTAAAGACTTTGTGCATCTGTGGAGTGTGTGATTGTAGATTTGGTTGGTAAAATGTGTCATCTTTGGGAATACGTGGAGGGCCTTTCTTTATTGTCTGACATTTTACTGCTGAGACAATGAATCGATTTTTTGAGAAAGCACTAAATACAAGGCGGACCAAAACGCAGTGATGTTGCTGTCGTGCTGACTTTGTTGTGAGTTTACAAAAAACCCCAAGTTGTATTGACCGTATACACCAGAACAGAGGCAAGGTGTGCCGTGCTGTCTGAAATTTTGTGGGTGTAGTCCAGTGTTTGTGTGTGGGTGTACGAGTGTTGATTGTGATCTGATGGGTCAGTTCAATGTCCATCGTTAGAGTGATAGTGGGTCTCTTGTCATGCCAAAGGTCGTCACTCTTAATGAGGGCCGCAGCCAGCCACAGTTTAATTACTCTTAAGACCCTTTATCTCCAATAGCCCAATACAGGCCTCAATGGATGCATGTACACATAAACATCAGTGGACACTCAATACACACACACACACACATCAGGCAGGACACACCACACAGCCTGAATCACAACACAAATGAGCCGGGTGTTGTCGTTTTTTTTCTCCTGCAGTTGAGCGAAGAAAAAGATCTCACGACAGTTGATCAACTCTCTTTTTTTGTGTGTTTTTTTTGTTCCGGAGCTCCCGCTCCCCTCCATGCCGACTATTAGACGGCTGACTGCTGCGGTGTGACGGAGGGCTCAGGGGTCAAGGGGCAAACTCAACAGGGAGCAGCCTCTAACCCCCCAGGATGTCATCCCACAAGGGCTAGTGGGGCCAAAAGTCACTTGGTTTGTTAAATCCCAACCCAGACACAGCGGCTTCTGCGGACGCACAAACCCCAGTGTCCAGGCTCCGCACGGCTTGCGTGTCCATACCCATTAGTAGATACAACTATTAAAAGTAGAACAAGGAATTCATCAAGCTCTGCAGGAGTTTGAGCTTTGTGTCGTGTGTGAAAAGTGCAGATGGAGCTGAAGGAGAGGTGCTTCACATACACCGATCAGCAACATTACAGATTCCTCCAGACCTTTTAAATTTAGGGGAACAAAACCGTCACATATCAGGCACCACACATGGCCGTGAAAGAAATATTCAGAGCCTTCACCCGTTCACAATAAATTTGTCCCCCATGAATGCTTGTACTAGCGTAAAGTCAGTGTTGTGTTACTTTGTAATGTTATGGCATTCTGTAACATAAAACAAACAGACTGGAAGGCAATATGTTCATTCTGCGATACATGTTGTGTTGTCTCTCCCTCCAGTTCATGGCAGAGCTTCACAGTTCAATGAAATTCCAGCGGATGAAGAATCCCGACCGTATGGACTCTGTTGAGCCTGCTTGGTGAACGCTCTTTGCTTTCTGTTGAAAGGACTTGGCCTCTTGGCCTTGACGTGCTTTTCTGAAAGAGAAGATGCACACAGTTGACAGGCGTGAGGAGAGCGGACGCTTGTCTGCGTGCATCCTTTAACAGAGGCGGCTCCGCACCTGGCTCGTCTTTGTGTGGCTGGATGCAGACCGAAGCCAGGATGAAGAGGGAGAAGATGATGAATGCAATTATGATGAAGGTCAGTTCAAAGCCGGTGAATCCCAGTTCCATCTACACAGCTATACACAACACAAAGCACGTCATTACATTATGTAACGCCTTCCCATTCAGACAGAATGTAAAGCAAAACTCGGCAACAGAAAATAGACCTCTGTACAAGAGATACAGTGGAAAGGTGCGACACACCCTACAGTGTGACATATGATAATTTACATACTGTACGTGTCTTCAATGTAGAGAAATGGGTTCCTAATGATTACCTGGACTTTCCACCCTATTATTTTGCACAGTGGGTTTTACTTTTTGCTGCCATAGTTATTTAATGAAGCGAGTGAAACAGGTCCGTCATATCACAGGACTGGAACCGAGCTACTGCTCGTACACATTTAATGTGGATAAGATTGTAACTTGTCTCACATTCTAAGGGAAACTCAAGGTCATTGTGGAAATGCTCATAATCCATACCCTAAAATAATTTTTATTTGTCAGCAAAAAGCATAAAATGTAGTATTTCAATACAATGCGGTTTACACCAACAGAATGAGACGCAGGAACCTGTCACCTCCACCAGAGGGCCTTATAACCTTACTGTTAGCAATTGTTAAGTCTGTTGTGGATTCAGAATAACTCACGCTCCCAGTAGCAGTATGGATGCCGTGAGTTAGGACAGAGGCTCGGAAGAGTCGGCACTGAAGCCAAAGAAGAAAGCTGAGGCTTTCAGGGAACTTCAGTGAATTACTTTTTATCACCAGGCCTCATCTGAACTCTTAACTTCAGTCAAAAAGAATCTATCTAATCCTACATGAGCAGATATTATTTATGTTGGCTGTATGAAAGGCTGAATGAATCACATGAACCAAACACAGATGGCCTGCGATTCACGCATTTTTCTCGCTGCTGTAGGTTCACTCATTCACACAAGCAACAACACCCCTGACGTCTCATTCCTGCAGAATAATGTCAGAGCTCAGTGTGATTCTTTCAGCACACGGTTTCTTTTTTGACCTAGATTTTTTTTTTAATAAATTTTTCCTGAGCTGTAGATGTGATACAATCAGTTATAAGACTTGGGAACTTACCAGGAGAAGAATCACAGCAGCTATTTTCAAATTTGAAGCTGAAAATCAAAGGGAGACGAGTATCTTCACAGTCACACTCTAAAAGAAAGAAAGCGGATGCAAGATACTGTCTCCTTACAGTTTAAGCCAGCACTTTTATTTATCGACTTTTATTGAACTGGGTCCTGTTTAGCCACACCTTTAGACCTCATCCTGGAAGGCTGTTGGCAAAGATCCTATAACAATGTACACACAGACACACACACACACACACACATCTGGAGACTTTGTTCTGGCAACTGATAACACACACACACACACACACTATGGTGGAAATTCTTGTAATTCGTGGAACGTCATCAGTTTTTGTGTGTGTGTGTACAGAGACCTGGATAGATAACATGTAAGAATGTGGGCTTGTGTGACGCAAAAGAACAAACAAACATAAGTGAGCAGCTGTAGTGCAGCCATGCCTGACTCATCAGTTCACAGTCAAACTTTGCTGCCAGTCTTTATTTTTGTGGCCGGAGGCTTGGGGGCTTCAGGTTCACGTTTGAGCAGCTGGCTCTCTGATCCCAGTACAGTCTGTGGATAAATTACACCAATGTATTTATGCTTCTGTTCATTAAAAGTTAAAACAATAATGAAACCGCCAAGGCTTGCTTGATATTCCATTCCATTGGCAGCAGGCATAAATACATATTAATGATAATACATAATTTATCCAAATGATCTTGGATGTGCATCTTGGAGACCGTCTGTGGCCCCATGAATCATTTTGAACAGGGCTGGGAGAGAGGGCAGCCTCAGCCCCGTGAGCGTCTTTAGGGAAATTTAATTCAATCTACCGCTTGAGTCATTCGCCTCTGCATCTGCGCCTTCTTACCTCGGTCAGCAGCTCCTCTTTAGTGATCACTTTAAGTCACCCATTTTCCAGTTATGTCAATCGTAATCCCCGTGACCTGAGGCAGTTTGAAGTGGGATTACACCCTCACCACCCGCCCACATTCTGTGTATGTTATCTGTAGGTATTTCACTGATGTGCCCTGATGCCTTTAACATGACAGAAGACATTAGATAGCTTGATGCGTTCAGGGCGTCCCCGAACAATCAGGCAGTGTGTGTGTGTGTGTGTGTGTGTGGCGGTGTTGTTACACAGTCACAGTATGAGGACTTGTCTTTCCTATGGGGACAAAGTGCAAGTGCCCATAACGTAAATCATGTTTTAAAGTCAGGGTCAGGCAGTTGTTATGGTTCAAGTTAGAGTAAGTCTCCAGGAAACGAATGTAAGTTAGTGTAATGTCCACTGACGATATAGACGACTGTGTGTGTGTGTGTGTGTGTGTGTGTGTGTCTCCATGTGCACAAGTTGTGTAAGCTTATTAACAGTACCACCGGTCAGAGGAGGAGATTGAGGTTACTCTAAGCCATAATCCTTGTGGACCTTATGCTTATTACCCACAGCAAACACGACAAAATCCTGGCTCCGCCCCTCCATGAAAGACACACGCAAACACACAAACACGCAACCATCAATACAACACGCGCTTTCCCTGCCTCCTTGTTTACTGCTCAGCTCCATCTCAACTCTTCCTCTCTCTATCTGTCTCTCTCAGCAGGAGGGCAGAGGAGGAGGAGGAGGAGGTGGTGGTGCGCACTGTTGAGTAGTCGCCATGACGACCTCACACCCCACCAACTCCTGAGCTGTCTTCCTGTTGCCACGGTGACCTGATCCTGTTCCATCTCCGCTATTCTTAATGATCCGGATTGGGCCGAAAACGGAGAGTGACCCCGAAGCGCAGTTTCCTTTCCCCGAAAACAGCTGGTGGATGGGACAGCAAATCGCACGCAGGGACGAGAATCAGAGAACGGGAAGGCGCGTCGTGCCGGGAATGCTGCGGGAGTAACGCCGGAGTGTTGCCTGGAAACAGCAGCATGCCAGTACAACAGATAACTGTGGTGCCGGCCAGGGAAACGGCCAGCAACGGCAAGAGCGCTCCTCGTTCCAAAGACAAAAACGAGGTGAGTTTCTGACCCCATGACTCTGTTCTCAAGCCTCGGAGGTGCAAGAAACTCCCACCACGCTTTTCTTGCTTTTATTTGTGGTTGAGGCGTAAACTAATGTAAAGTTGGTCAGTTAAGAGAGATTCAAGATTTCAGGATAAGCTGTTTATGTGGTAAGAAGGTAGAGGTCGTTTGATTGGTCCTTGAGCGTTGATCTGGTGACTGTAGAGGAGGTTGTGCGTGTCAATCTCCAGACAGTCTTTTAAACACTCCCTCCATCACTCACACGTACAGTCTGGATGTACTGTGCAGCCTTTTATCACCATTCGCTCGCTGGGGGGTTTGGAGCTTTCACCTGCATCTTCTTCAGAGCGCGGCATCATATCGCATCAGAGGGAAAAAAAAAGAAAAGAAAATCACATCAAAAGATCCTAGATCATGACAGAACGTCACATTCCTTCACATCACATCACGTTGCATTCCACATGCATAAACTATTAAGTGTTTGTCTCAAGACACCAGGGACGATTTCATATAGACGGTGAGGGATCGTGGGCTGAAGTCAAGAGTTGGGTGCTAACACTATGTTGTCTTCAAAGTCATTTAAGCGCTGACATTTTGGGGACAAAAAGCAATTCTCCAAAATGTAAATCACAAGAGTTTTTGGATCGGTGAGTTTTAGTTATGTTTGAATTTAGACACAACTCCGGAGACTGAATACGCACTAACCCATGGAGAGTTGTGTCCCTGTGGGGACAAAAAGGTCCCACCACTGTTAGAAACTGCTTTTCGAAGTTCAGGGTCCTCGTTAGAATTAGGTTTTCATTAGCATTGGGTGAATTTGTTTGGTGATGGTTAAGGTAAGGGACTATGAAAAGCACTACGTCAATCAATATCTCCAAAGGCAGACAGTGAAACAAGTTTGTGTGTGTGTGTTGTCCATGTGCAGTTGTGTAAGCTTATTTGCAGCACCACTGGTCAGGAGGACATTGAGGTCAAATGGAAACGGTCAAACCGTTCCTGCCGAAGTAGTTTGTGTGTTTTTGTTCCCTCAATTCCAGACGCGAACAAAAAGCATTAGTAGCTGCCTCACTGAGTAAAAGTCACGCTGAGAATATAATTTGTTTTTCAAGAGAGACCTGACCGAGAAGTCTGCATTAATCTCGTCCATCCCGGTCTCGTGAATGTGATCTCTCAGGAATGCCTCCAGGGGATTTCTTCAAATTCGGCACGGACGTTCACTTGGACTCCAGGATGAGCTGATTGGATTTTTGTGGTCAAAGGTCAAAGTTCACTGTGACCTCACAAAAGTCACAAAACTGTGACAAAATTTCACAAAATTGTCTAATAGGATAAAATTATGTAATTTTATTTCCAAAAGGTCAAAGGTCAGCCTCACCCTGCCAACACAATGTTCGGCAAAATAAACTTTCCTGGTCATTCGCTAGAAACACACACATCAAGATAGCGGTGATTTTCATTTCTCCCCAAAAAACACGCGTTTTTAAAATTCCTTCGAAGTCTCAGTTTCACTGCAAATATTGTATGAGGCTGGAGATATGGATGTAAACTGTTGGTTTCCTGGTTGGCAGAGGCGAATTACCACCTGGACTGTAACATACGCACACACACACACACACACACACACACACACACACACACACACATGACAGCGGACCCCTGGCGTGAATCAAGTGTGGTGGCTCCACATGCAAACTTGTCATGTAGCAGGAGTGTCTGGTTACACGTCAGTCTGTGATACTGAAGATCATCAGGTTGTTGTCATGATGCCAACAGATTTCTGTCAGATTTCATCTCTGTTATCTCTGCGCTGTAGTGGGTCCAGCATAAATATAATAATTATGAATCGTCCCACTGAATAATGCTGGACTTTTAAAATGTATTGAAGTTGAAAGGAAGGACGTGGTTTTCTAAATTTGGCTGCAGGCGTTTTTGATCCCAAGCCGGAGTGCAGAGCCAAACTATAACCCTCTGTCCACGCCATGTCGCTTAATCCCCTCTGCAGAAACATGCACAGGTCCACACACAGACTCACCAAAGACTCTGCTGTGCATCAGAGTCACAGCGTGGGCAAAGGAGGAGCAGCTATGGTAAGTGACAGGCCATTAATACTGCTTCACTTTGATCTCCGGATGATCAGCTCGCCTGTTTGCTGCACCTTCGACCTGACAGGCTGTCCGTTAGGGATACTTGAGACGTTAGACAGCTTTGCGCTGGTTGCGAGGACTGAACATGCTGATTTTGATAAATGAAAACCCATGGGGGGTGAGAAGAAGCCGGCCTACCACTATAGATGCACCACTTTCTCTACTCACTCGAGACCAAAATGGCTTTTGAATTTTCTTTCTATAGTCTCTGTTTGTTAAAACCAGTGGAGTGTGAAGCAGAAGCCACAGAGCAGGGCACATGTTCGGAGAAGCGTGAGGACTTTTTCACTGAGCTCTGTATCTCTGTATTTCTAATTTCCCTTGCTCTTCTTCTCTCAGTTTACCAATGTTGTAACTGTCTATGGCAACAAGAGATTTTTGAAATCGACTGTTAATCTCCATGTGTTCAGCGTACTGGTCTAGGTGTGTTTAGCCTAGCTTAGCACAAAGACTGGAAGCAGAGGGAAACAGCTAGCCTCGTTCTGTCCGTCGAAGGTACCTGCAACATGTCGGACATGATCATATTAATGTGCTGTTTAAGAAGCTGTCACACATTCAGAGTTCTAAAGTCTGATGGAAAACGACATGCTAGCTTACTACAGCTAACTGTCTCACTTTTCAGTTAGTGTATTTCTATTTAATTTTTTACTGTCAGCTCACTTCTCCATGAGCATGTATGAACGCAGCTTTGTTGACGTGGAAGATATTGTGATGAACTACCGACTGGCCCTGTGAGGTGAGAGCACAGAACCCTCACACACCTGGTCCCGGGGTCACGGGTACGCCCGTCTCCTCTAACACCCAGAGGAGCGTTTGCTGTGACTCTGCGCAGGACTACTGATTTAAACCTGGCCTTCAGCAAATCCCTTGATCAGCTTAGACGTTGCAGTCTTCTGCTCGTCCATGTCTTTCTTTTTCATTTCAAGTGTGTTCCAACAACTGTCTGTGTGGGCCGATACGTGGAAGTTCTGCTTCGGCTTTTCGTACGTCAAGCATGAAAAATAGAAAGAAGCCACCCACATGAGAGATTCCAAAAGCTTCAAGCTGTATTATTGTTAGGTATTATACTACAGGATATACCAAATACCAAATGGCATTTCATTGTTGGACCATGCTGTGTGTATGTGTGTGATGTGTGGAACCAGGAGATATGTGTTTGGGACAAAACTACTTCACCTGGCATATCACCTGCGATCAACTGATGATGACAAGCAAGTGAAAAGTAGTGACTGTAGCGTAGGGAGTGTTGATTTGAAAAAACAAAAAATGCAAATGTCTGCATTTTCTTTTATATGACTTTTGCATCGTTGTGGTGAAGTACTTTTCCTCAAGGACTACCAGTTGAGTCTAGGAAGTTCTAGAGAAAAGTGCTTTAAGTTGACTTTAAATAGAGACACCTTGCAGAGTAGCATCTTGTTCACTTAGCAGGTAGACCGGGTAATTGGATTGGCTGGCTTTAGCTGTGGTCACAAAGAAATAACAAGGACACGTGGCCATGCGTGACTCCTAACGCTGGATTTTAACCAGTCAACCCTGGACCAACCAACAGCGAGCACTGTGGAACACGTTTAAAGCTGCTAAGTTGAATTATTTTGCTACATTACTTCTGTTTTTATCGCTTAAAAGATTCAGCTTGTCGAAGTAAAATACAGCATAACTGTTTGGAAGTTCTCAGCAAGAGAACCTGCAATTGAAAATGTAGTTTATAAAATTAACTGTGCCTTTGTACAGTCTCTAATGATGAAGTTGTGGGCGAAATGTAACTGACAGTGGATCAGAGCTGACAGTCAGTCACTTAACAGACTGACAGGGAAGTATTTGCCAAGAATGATAATAATCGAAGAATAGCAAATATTCTCCAGTGTCGTCATTTTTGTGAAGAAAACAACTGTTGGCTGCAGCTCTACAGCAGATGGCAGTAAAATCACACTTCTCTGAGTTCTGTACTGATTTTCCATCTCCCCCTCCCCCCGCAGGGACGGAAGGCCCCCGGACGCTCGGGGAGTCGGTCCAGCAACATCTCCAAGGTAACCGCTGAATGTCACACGACTCGAAAGGGCCGAGTTCAAGGTCACAGATCAGCGCGTGTTGGAGCGTTGTTCATCCGAGCAGAATCTGATGTGGAAGAACGTGCTAATGCTGAAAGTGCTACTCCCCTGATCAATAAGGTCATGACCTGGAGTGATGCTTTAACCTCCGATAGTGAATATGTTTTACCAACAACTATAAACAAGTGACTTGGTGCACTTGAAGTAACGTATCTGCATAAAGTATCATCACCTGTAGCTCAACAGGTGAGCTGTAGTGTCACCAGTCTCAGTCCAGTGTGGGGAATCGGAGCTGCCGTATGTCTGTCACATTATATTAGAGGGTTTTCCTCAGGTCGTCACAAAACTCTCCTCACGTGGCTTTAACACAGTACATGTTTAAACTGTATCAGTAACTGCAATGGTACCGTCACGTGGAAGTGTGTCGAGCTGTCGGCGAACTGACTGGCACGCAGCTAATTTGAGTCTGCTGATTGTTGCAGGCCAGCAACTCCACAACAGGAATAACAGCAGACTCGAGGACATCGATCACCCCGTCGTCTCAGGACATATGCAGGTAAGACGGCCGTCTCTTTTAAAATTTCTGTGGCCTGAAAGTGAAGCTGATTCATTTTGCTGCTCGGTGACTGTGCTGCAAACACAAACGCCTCAGAGCAGCCACGGTTTTCTCTGCGATATTAACATGCACAGTTTAAAGCTTCTTCTCCGCGGAGTGGGAGAGTGAATTAGTATGGTCTGCTGCACCTCGAGGGCATAACAAAATTAAAATGGATGCTGAAATCCAGTGGCTCCCGTAGCACAATCAATGAGAGGAAGACGGCTGATTATACCCACTGGTGGTGGTGTGGTCATCACGCTGAGAGGCTCAGTCCTGCGTCCATTAGCAAAAATAGACAGGAGGTGTGTGCGAGTGCTGGGACCTCCATTTTTCACATGTTCAGTCATTCCAAGTCACCTGATTACCAGACTAAACTACCATTTTGTTTTCATTTTCATTTAAAACTTGTTATTTCTGTAAGTCGACCTACACGGTCTGTCCAGCTGCATCACTGTCTTTCTTTCTTTCTCACTCTGCCAGATTAATGTCACGTCTTCAGATGTTTTTAATGCCATCTATGAAAATGATACAGGCTCAGTTTGTTTTCCAAATGGGAAACAGATGTGCAACAGACCTTTTCTTGAAAAAGAAGTCAGGAACCAAACTTGACATTATCTTAAAATCTCTGGAAGACTCTGGCCGGTGGCTGTGTAAGAGGCTGAATCAGCAGACTTACAAGAATATATTTTATGTTAAGCAGTGGAGCACTGCAGAGGGTTTTTAGTTTTATTTTCCCAGGTTTGGACTGAAGAAATAAGACAAAACAATCGACATGACTGCACAGTAAGTAACTTATTGGAATTTGGGTGAATGGACCCTTTAAGTGCACACAGTCAGGTTTGAGGCCATTTGTTTAGTTAATGTCTACATTCATGTCTTTTCCACCTTGTTTCACCTTATTTTTACACGCCCATCTGTGTGTGTGTGTGTGTGTGTGTTCAGCTCTGGCCAGCTCTTCCGTTTAGAGGAGGATGCTTCTGAATCACGCAAACACAACACGCACACACACGCCCCAGCCATGCCGGTGTCCGGCGCGGCTCCGTGCTCGTCGGCTCAGGCCCAGAAGAAGCAGGTGAAGCGGCGCCACCGCCGCAAGAGGAGCAGCTGCGCGGCCTTCGACTGCGTGGAAACCAACGGCAGGCAGGAGCAGACGGACCGCAGCGACCGCAGCCTCAGCTCCGACCGCAGCGAGAGAGGGGAGAAGAGGGAGCGCTCGTTTAAGAACCGGAGGGAGCTCCCGCCTCGCCTCCGCTGCTCAGGTGCCCCGCAGTCCGACTCCTCGTCTGCGGACGAGGTGTGGCGTGAGTCCCGCAGCTGGAGCAAAGAGAAAGCCCGAAGAGCGCGCCGCCGCAGCGGAAGCAGCCGCGAGAGGGATGGGGTGAGCGGGGGGAAAGGAGGCGAGGACAGAGCAGACATAGAGCTGCAGTCCGTGGGCTCCGACGAAGGGAGGGAGAACCAGCCCCTGGTGGAGGATGGCGCCGGCCTGAAGAAGCGGCACGGCAGCCGGGGCTCGGTGAAGAGAGACGGCCACGTTTCACAGGGGGAGGGCTCCCACAGCAGGGACAAGGAGAAGAGCTGCAAGTCCCGCAGCCCGGGAGGCAGCTCCTCCCTGGCTGACGACGGCGAGGAGCTCATTACCAAGAAATACCAAGAAAAGGGGTCGGGGGGTGGAAACATGTCGGTGCCCACGCCACAGAAACGCTGTGGTGCGAACAGAGGCACACCGCGGCCCTGCTCTGACGACTCTGAGCTGGAGGTCTGCAGGTTAGTGTGTGTGGGGTGTGTGTGTGTGTGTGTGTGTGTATGCACGGATCATCTGTGAACATCAAGTCCTAGTTTAACTTCATCATCCAAAAGAATCACAGACAGAGAAGGTAAACAACATCCATGATAACAGAAAGACAGCTTCACCTAATGAGTGTGTGTGTGTGTGTATGTAGGATCTGCCACTGTGAGGGTGATGATGAGTGTCCACTGATAATGCCTTGTCGCTGCACGGGGAGCCTGAGCTTCGTCCACCAGGCCTGTCTCAACCAGTGGATCAAATCCTCGGACACGCGCTGCTGTGAACTCTGCAAGTTTGACTTCATCATGGAGACGAAGCTCAAACCTTTACGCAAGGTACGCACGCACTCATAACCCCACCCCCCCACCACCACCCACTGGACCCTCCTGGACGCCTAATGTTACTTTGACTCTCGTCCCCTTCTCTTCCAGTGGGAGAGACTACACATGTCGAAGAGCGAGAGGAGAAAGATCTTCTGTTCGGTGTTGTTTCACCTGATAGCAATAGTGTGTATGTTGTGGTCAGTCTACGTCCTGGTCAAGAGAACCGCTGAAGAGATCAGGCTCGGGAAGAACGGTCAGTACTGTCCCCCACCCCCACCCCTGATCAGCCCACATACTCCTGAGACTGGGCTCAAAGAGGCTTGTGTGCAATAAAGAATTAGAATAAGAATTAAGAATGGAGGATACAAACTTAGGATTTAAAATCAAATCTTAAATATTTGATGCACACACAAAACTGTACACAAGTACAAAAAGTTTGAGTGACACTCTGAAAGGTCACATCAGGGGTGTGCTGGTTGTGGTCTGAGTTTCCTCAGTAAATTCCATCATTGAGCGGTGAACGTAGTACATAGTGCTTTGGCGTATGTCTTGCTGTGTCCAGTGATGGCGTGGTGTGTGGTGCTGTGCTGTGCTCCTTGTGTGTACTTATATTGTCGTTCTCTAACGTCGTGGCCAGTTCATTCAGTTTGACACACGGCGCTGCCTTCACGAAGGTCGCGGTGTTCAGTTTGTGTTGAGGCCGTTTCCAGGAGGGGTTTTGTTATTTAGCTCATCCTCACTGATATAAAGGGGGTGGACAAAATAATAGAAACACCTGTGAGTATTACAATCATGAAGGTATCAGCAGCTCTCTGAGACAGTTTCAATAAAAACTGAACATTGTCACCTTCATCAAGGAGCGATTTATTTCAGGGTTGTATTTGTCTGGGTGGGTTTAAGCTAGGTGTACCTAATAAACTGGTAACTTGGTATAGATACGCTACATTGAAAACACTTCATATATTAATAAACATTAATATATATCATACAAATAGCATAGAACATCAAGTCCCCAGAAATAAAGAGAAACTACAACCACTCTTGATTTCAGACGAGTTGTGGAGAATTACTCTTCTGAAGTACTATACGCCACAGGGTAAGCACAGTCCTGCACGCACCACCCTGCACGCACCACCCATCATGATCCACCACACACCCCGCAGGCGGACTCACGGCCCGCTCTGTGCGTTTGCGTCCCCAGGTGTGCTGGAGTGGCCCTTCTGGACCAAGCTGATCGTGGTGGCCATCGGCTTCACGGGCGGCCTCATCTTCATGTACATTCAGTGTAAGGTGTATCTGCAGCTGTGGCGCCGCCTCAAGGCCTTCAACCGCATCATCACCGTGCAGAACTGTCCCGAGAAAAACCTGCACCACCCCTGCCGGGCCCAGCCCAGCGCCCTCACCAACGGCACGCACGAAACCGTGGAGGTCCCGGTCGGCCCGACCCCCGTCCCGGCTCCGGAGGCACAGATGGACTCGGACATGTCAGTGGAGGCCGCGGTGGCACCGGCGCAGAACCCCGTCTGACTGAAGACAGTCGCGAATCACACCATGCTCTTACAACACGGTGGGATTTCTTCACTTGTACCACGTTTCAGCAGGTCGTCGTCCTCAGCTCCTGTGATTTCTGATCTCGTGAGGAACAAGAAGCGATCCTGTTCCCCAGTGAGCAACGAAAACCGAAAACACTGAAGATGAAAACGAAAATGCAGAAAGGAGGTGAGATGTTGAAAGAAAAAAAAAAGCCATCAGCAAGGAGAGCATGTAAAGGCTTGCTGTGTGTTACTGACACCATGTTATTACTGTGTGCACTTTGAGAACCTGCACTGACTTGGGTTAAAGGTGTAAACACTCGGTGGACGCTGTTAACCAAAGTTCTCAGTATGCTTCAAGCAAACTTTGGACGGCACGTCACGTGACGCTGCCGGAGAGAGGCCACAGAAGCTAGTTCATACGACCACATCTGGAGAAAAAAGCGTCATTACACATAACTACACCCATCACACAACAACATGCAAGATGTGACTGTCATTGAAATGGAAGTTAACGGGGCGCACCGCGGGACAGTCGCTCTTCAAAGTCCCAGCGTGCACCTCATTCGCACGCGCAAGACGTGATGGAGGAGGTGGGAGGAGCTGGACAGAAGACGTGAGACGCTGTAAAGACAATCCACCGCGATCTTCGCTTGAAGCATACTGAGGCCTTAACGCTCCCTTCGGACAATCAGGACTTCAGACACCAAAGAGTCAGATGTTAGAAACAACAGTTATCTAAACTGTATCTTTAGCTCAGTCTGATGTCGAAATCTTACTTACTGTCATAGGACAATGATGAATATTTCTTAAAATAGCAAATCCCAAGTAGCCCAGTTGTGTATGATGTTTTTCTGACAGTTTGCAGCTTCATGTGGTCCCGCGAGGCGTCTGCCTCAGTTTGATCTGATAGCACTGATCAGTCAGTCTGCTGTTGTTTACACTTGTCCACTTTTCCACAGGTTTTAATTCAGTCACTGTCAACTCACAGAGGATACAATATTCTCTGTCTCATCTCCACCACAACATCAGTGAACTGCTTTTCTATCTCTGACCGGATAAAATGGATTAATCAGGTTACATATTATGTACTTTGGTTTGTGTAATAAACAATGAATGTAGAACTCAAGGCCGGCAGCTGTTAAGTTATTGACCAACATTTTCCTTCAGGTTTAATAAAGTTTTTATCTCGTTTTAAGAAGAAGAAGAGAGTGCTGAAAATTGGATTTTCCATCTCTGGAGTTTTGGCACCATCTTCTGGACAATAATGGAATAGCAGTATCTTCTTACAGTTTTTTTTAGTGAAAGGTCTGGTGAATCATCTGATGTATAATTGTCCTGACGGGTCAAATATGAAGAGCCTCAGTTCGAGTCCGACATCAGAACCATCTCATCCACCTGCTCATCATCCAAATCATCTCCGTCGTCGTTGCTCTCGTTATCGTCTCCCTCCGCCTCAAGTTTCTCCTCACCCTCGTTCTTTGTGTCCTGACCTTTGTTAGACACCTTTCTCATTTTGATATTTGGAAGCTTCTTCAGATCACCAGTCCACTCCCTGCGGAAACAGAGAATCAACAAGTGACATGAAAGGTTCTTTGTGATTTCTCATATGCTGATTATATGTTTATATTAGATATTACATGAAAGGAAAACAGTGTTATTCTCAGACTGGAGAGGTTTTCCACAGGACATGATAACAGTAACGTCTGGACAGTGAAAACAAACGTTGGTCCAGTTCACTCACCTGAACGTTTTCAGGTGCTTTGCGTTGATGATGTCTGGGATCTCTGTGATGGAGACGACACGCGGCGCTGTTACACATGCTCAAACAATGACAGTGTGTGTGTGTGTGTGTGTTTGTGTATCGGGGACTCACCGAATCCCACACCCTCGTACTGCGCTCGCTCCCGCTCTATGGTCTGCTTTATGACGGCCTCTCTGGCGCCATGGAGACGACCCTGTCGACCTTTGATCCCGTTCATCAACTCGATCTGCTCGAGTTCAGAATCAAACCTTTTCAGGTACCTTAACACACACACACAAACACACAAGCTCATTAGACAATAAAATGTTACATGAAAATCAGATGCATGTCACAATTAAACAATTATTCTTAATTTTAGAACAAGATCCCAATGTAAATACTGTAACCTAGAAAGATGATATTATTTGCTTACTGTTTTAAAATATACGATAAAAATAAAATCCCAGGAAAAGCAGATGACAGAACGATTTGATCAAAACAAGGGAACACAAATCCATTCGATGAATGACAAACTGTTCTTAAATATATTCCATTTCAGAAGTGCACACTATTTGAAACCACAAAAATCTTATTACTGCTCAATAATGTCGCACGCGTCTTTTCTGGTGTAAGCCGTCTTTGCCGGATCCAACTGTCCCTGAAACCACAACAGCTTCTCACCTGTGAGTATAGAGATGTTTTATTTCATTAATGTTTTATCATTATCATCATTATGACTGTTACAAAACAAAAAATAAATTAAATTAAGTTAAATTAGTGGCGTTAAAGTGCTAAGTTGCGCATGGTTGAACTTCTATAAATACACTAAACTGTAAATCAGATGTTCGACAAAAACAGGAGGCCTTAATAGAAAACATGTGGAAACTCTTTTTCCTGCTCAAAATATATATTAAAAAAGGATAAATGAAACCCATCTTACCAATGGTGCTCAGACGTATGGCTTTGTCGTTTTTCTGCCTGCGGTATCAGAGAAAACTCGTCATCTCGTTGACAAGAACACAACACATCTGTCACAATACATTTCAAATGTCGTAGCTATTACAGACACCACAACAAGTCTGCGACACATTATACAAACAGACGCGCTCTCCCATAAATCCGACATGCCTCCTGCTCATGTCATCATTTATTGTGTCGCCACACACCTGTCTTTCCTCTTCAGTCTGATTTCTTCTCGGGCGAGGTAAGCAGCTTTCCTGCTGAACGGGTGAACGACTTTCTCCGCCACTTTCCCCCTCTGAACCTTCGGCTGAAAAACAACAAGGCAGCACGACCTTCACCTGCCGTTTCAACCGCCGGGCTCGTATTTTGAGTCACTTTGTGTGATTATATGTGAAAATGTAACATTTATTGTTTTCAAAAGACTGAGAAAAAAGAGTTCACAGTAACGGCGCACACGAGCTCTTACCATTTTTGGACTGTTTGAAAACACGCGTGCTGCTCCTCTGTTGACAACTGCACCGGAAGCGGATGCGTCCGTCATCAAATTGAGTCCGGTTGGGTTGTGAGGAAAACAAGATCGCTCCTGTTTTGCGTGTGATAGTACAAGAGCGTTAAATATGTTAATTACAATCATTTTATTGCACTTACGTATCAAATTTAAATATAAAATTTTACTACTTAAATTACATGTTCTATCCTGCACATGCATCTGTAAAAGTCATTAGGGTATCTGGTAATAAACTGCCGCTTTTAATATAAAAATAATTGAAAAAAAAAATCTGTGAAACTGCGTTATCTCAGGAAGACTGGTTTTCTTTTTTAAAAAGTGTTTGCAAGCTGTCATGTCCTTCAAAGACGGGGTTGATCATTGCTGTGCCACCGCTGATGCTATTCTATTATTTTTTTTCTTTCTAAGTTGATCAAATTTAAAAGACATGGAAAAAATTTGAACAAATGTTAATTTTAATGTCTGCCAATGTGTTCCCCCAACCTCAATCTGAACCAACCCATATCGCTAGCCGCAATCGGTTAGCGACTGATATATGTTCACTTTAGATATGCTGAAGAAACCAAAACAGAGCTTTCGATCCACTTTTCTGAAAATAAATATATAGTGTGTTATACTGTTTTTTTTATTCACCACATACTAAAGAGTAATATTTGCACAGCAACACTGTTTTGGTTAAACTTGTACTGTAGAAGCGTATTGTATGTGGTGGCATTTGTTATAAAGCTATACAATCTTAGTTTGTACTTCACCACACAGTGTTTACAAAACAGAAATTATGATGGTAAATTATGAAAAGTTAAGACAGAAAAATTAGAGTTAAACAGACAAAACCGCAATTGAATGTGTCCACGTGTGCACTGGGATGATGATCATGATCATTCTTTTCCAAACTGGTTCAGTGAGACCAGCTGAGACCAGTCAGGCTCTCAGTCAGTAAAATCTTAATCCGTTAAGCAACTGGTAAGTAAACACAGTGCAGTAAAATGTTCAAAATTTCCCTCTGAAATATGGATTAGAATTATAAAGTAGCATAAATTGGAAATAACAGTATGGGTACCTCAGAACTGTGTCTTTCAAGTACACTACTGGAGTACTGGTGATGTTGTGAACTACTTCAAAACAAATTACAGTCACGCTCACAGTGGCCGCTCAAGTGTGAGGAAGTTACACTCAATCGTATGACTCAGAGAGATAAATAAAATCTTTTAGGGAGGAACAGTGGTTGCACACACTGGGATCACACAGTATGAGCTTGACTGTGCCGTCACAAGGATCATGAAACAGAGCTTCTTCAGAAAATACGTCATTTAGGTTTGGTTGCTCCAAGCCAAAACTTCTGAGGCTATTCTCATTAAAGCCCTCATTCTAATTTGCAGTTTGCATATGGAGAGCTGAATCTCCTCTTTAAATATATACTATTCTTTCTCTCTAGAAATTGTGTTATGTAAGTATTTAATGGTTTAATTTGTAGTCACTTTGATTCGACACAGCTCAGTGACGTATTTTTTTTAATGTAACTGGGCTCTTATTCTGTGTGGGTACAGGAATCCTAAGAGAAAAAGATCTGGTACTGGACCTTAAATCCACAGTCAGGTACTAAAACATTTTCCACAAAGCAAAGGATTTTTATGATCGAAAGCCCCCACCAGACATGTCAGCATCATTCTGACACTCTCATCTTTACAATTTAAATCTATAAGTCTTTAAATCCATTAGATTGATTGTTTCAATAGAAATTTTAAAAAAAATCTGTCAGACCCATGATTATCTTTTTATAACATAGATTTTTACAAAATTTCTTTTGGCACTCATCCTCAGCTGTACGGTGTTTGTACGCTGTGACTGGAGAATGTATCAGCACGTTAGCACTGTCATAGCAAGCAGCACATCAGAACGCTGTTTTTCTAGATTCTAGTTTTAGATTAATGTTAATACTGGTAATACAAAAAACCAAAAGCCAAACCAAAAGAGTTTTGACTTCAAAAAACACGGGATGTTCTGGGCTTCTTTACTCGTTCGCCTGATATTGTTTTGTCACCACACAGTAATCAATCCTCTCTTTTTCTGAGAAGTGGCCACCCACTCTAGTCAAAAGAAGTGTTGTATTTATTGTTTCTTAATGCTGCCCTGTTGAAACCTGCTGCTGCCATGTCTCCGCTGTGAGATGAAGAAATGACTAAAGCCTTTTTAAAGTAGGCCAACAGCCTTCGCCCACAGATAATCATGACAGCATGACCCTCAAATTCATGATCAGTATTTCACCACAAAGACTGACTTACAGCATGGTTCCGCCTCAGCTCAGTATCAAGGCACAGATTAACCAACAAATTTACAGCCTTGGATTTATTTTAAGCGGCAGCCAGTCATGTGAACAATTTTCTCAGAGATACCAGACCAGCTGGCACTTACTTTAGCTCATACTAAACTGTTTTCTTCCTTCCTCCCTCGAAGTTTGTTCAGCTTTCCCCTCACACTCTGTAAAGGGCTGCATACCTAACAGGCAGGAATGTGATTGTGCTGCAGTTGAGGAGCCGTCAGACTTGTGGCTACAAGCACACAGGCGATTGCATCACATCCGAGTGAGTTATCTGTGAGTCTGAGGGTGTGTGAGGTTTTTTTTCTTTTTTCTTTTGCCTCCATTTAACACGTTGAGTCAAATCAGGAAGTGTGATGCTGTGACAGTATAGAAGGAAGCAGGCATACAATGGCACTATGTCTGTCTCTCGGCCTGATAACATGAGAGGCCCCCGGGTGAAGACCCCGCTCCTGCTGCTGTTGCTGCTGCTATTAAACATACTGACTGGGACAGGTAGGACTGGGAACACTGGGTTTGTTTTTTTTAACTCTCTGAATTAACACCCAACAGCACCCTCCACTTTCCTGTCCCCTCGCTGCTTTCTTTCTGTGCTTCAGTCCCTTTTTCGGAGTTGGTTACGACGAGTTTAACCGCTGATTGAAAGCAAAGGCTGTTCATTGTTGATACTGTGGAACTTTTATTACTTTTATAATCAAACAAGAAGTGGTGGACAGAACTGACTGGATGAACCAGAGTACTAAACTTTGTGGTCCACTTTAATCTTTATCTCACTTCAGTCAATGTTCTGTTAAATCTATTGCTCATTTGGAAGTGAAATTTCAACTTTAACACTTGTCTAAACTTTTTAAAGCAAAGGACCCTTTTAAGTTGTTCTAGTTTACACTGTAGTATATCACTATTTTACAGTAAAACTGTCCATGGGTATTCGGCTTTTGTTTAAAATTTTGTATCTTTTCTTCACCAAGAGAAACACCGCAAAGCTCGGTCAACAACAAATTGCTCAACACAATGAATATCTCCACCTACTCCGCTCTGTCCAATATGAGAATTTTGCAACAGTTTTGTAGCAATCACTTGAAATCATTTCAGCGGAAGTCTTAAGTTCCTGTATGATCTGATAGTTACTCTCCTCCTCTGTAAATGTAAAAAAATGCAAATGAAACCTTTGACAGAATGACAGTCCTCTTCCACTTGCATTTTTCACTTTTAATATAAACCCTGCAAATGTATCCCTTTAAGTTTCAGTATCCTTTACAATGATGTGATGTTGGATTGCAGTTTTATGCCAAGAAGAAGAAGACGGAGAAAATACCGAGGCAGAGCCTGAGGCAGAGCCTGAGGCAGAAGAAGAGGCCGCCATCACTGACTCAGAACCAGTTGATGGTGATGCAGAAACCACAGGTGAGACATGAAAATCATAACCACAATCATAATCACATGGGAACATATTGTGTAATAATATACTATACGGGCCAAAAGTATGCAGACACAATTGATTTGTTTTCTTCATATTTGGGGTTAGACCCCTTAGTTCCAGAATTTAAAAAAATCTCAATAATATACCTAATATTGCCCCCACAGCACCCAGCTCAGTTGAGGGAACTTATATTTTTACAATATGTCTTAATTCTGAACAAATGGGTTTTGGTTTTTACACATATGGCACATGTAAGAAAGAAGTATGATATAGATACACCTGATTTTTACATAGTTTACATAGTTACAGTAGCTTCCAACTTTGTGGCAACAGTTTGGAGTGGAGACTGTCATACTTTCAGCCATGTATGTATGTATGTATGGTAAATGACACTCGCTAGTATTAATTGTCATAATTAATGTCATTGTGATGATGTGATACTCTCTCTCTGTTTGTAGAATTGTCCACAACTGTTTCTGATGCCACTGTATCAACAGAATCCCACCCTACAGACAACCCAGGTAAGTCCACAACAGTTTTCATGCTGTGGTGGTCCATCTCCCCGTAAGGAGAATATTTCACAAATGGTTTTTTGTTTTGCTTTGTTTTTCATTTCATTAATATTTCTTAAAAGCATTGTAATACACTTTTTAATGGAATAACAGAGGTAAAAAAATATAATAAATAATCATTACAATGCAATTAGATGTGTATTCAACACATACCTTCACAATTGTGTGGTCACTCATCACTGATCCTCAGCAAGGTCTTAGTGTCCAGATCAAGAGAACAGTCAAAGATTTTCTGCAGCTGAGAATCTCAGACCAGAACCGCAATGTACACTCAACTGGCAGATTATTAGGTACAGCTCGCTTAATCTAATGCAGTCTGATACAACAGCCCTGCAGTTCATCCTCCCTTCATGAAGGTGAAAATCAATGTAACTCTGTGACAATATCAATAAAAAGTGAGCATAGTAACCTGTATTACGGTAGAATTTATTACACAACTGTTATATTAGACCATGTCAGATTATGTGCAACTAATAAACCCAGTAGTCAGTAAATGTGCACAATCCCACGAGAATGAGCAAAAGAAAAGCTGCAATATCAGCTATACTACAAAATCTGGATTCATTCTACCTCTGGCATCTGAAGGGATATAAAGCAAATGTAATATTTTGCACTGTCTTTCCCAAGTCGTGTCTCTTGTTCAAAATACATTTTTGTGATACATCTAATCTGTTCTACGCTCCTGAAAAACAGCTTTACAGATGAAATAGCAAGGCCACTTAAACGTAAACAGTTTTAACTTTGTACGTCACTCTTTGGCACCGTGTGAGGAGAGGAAACAAAGTTAGTACACTGAGCCAGTACTCACTGAAACCATTTGGTAAAATAATCTAATTATTTCCTCTATTGTTGTCTCCAGTTGAAGAGAGCATAGAAGAAGAACAAGGCTCAGGAATCGTCTACAGCGTTTATGGTATGTCAGACCAACCGTGGTCTAACATACAAGCACAATACCGATTTGAGTCGAGATTTCCTGTAAAAAAAAATCCCTATCATTTATATACATGTGTTATTTGTGTTAATCATTAGACAAAGTGGCAGGAAACAGGTAACAGGTAGCAGCAGTACCCTAGGCCTTAACGAGCGCCATCCAATTGGAAGGGAGAAGTTTTTGCATTTTTATTCTGCGAAAATTTTGCAAAAATTCAGTGGGTGACATTTAGTGAGACAGTCAGGAACACAGTTATTATTTTTCAATATCACAAGCCTCTGAGCCGAGCCTGCCCTCACGATGGCTGGCTGATCATTGCTGCGTTGCTCCTGCAGATGTTCAGTCGCCAATCACAGAGGACCCCAGCACTGTGGATGTCACCGACACACCAGAGATGGAGGAGAATGTGGGTTTCATCATTCCGGCCGCCGTGGGGCTGGTGGTTGTAATCATCGGCATGATAGTTGGTGGTATCTTCATCAGCCGCCGGTGGAACAAAAAGACCAAAAATCAAGGTATGTCCATCACAGTTTGGGCAAATTTTCCAGTGGGGTGAATGTTATTTTGCTTTTGGATGCTCAGAGCACTGAAAAACAGTGAATAGCCTACTGTAATGTGAATTGTGCTATCAAATGTCAAATGTATCTATAAATGCCATAAAAATGTCAAATCGTTGTATGGCTAAATACCACTGGGATTATTTGGAGCAAATGCTGTTTAGTCTAACTTCATTCTTACAGTCTAACATATTTAATAAATAAAAAACAAACTCAGCTACTGACTCTTTACCAATGTCTCTTGTGGATATAAATAAAATATGTCTCAACCTGTACTCAGTTACAGTAATACTATTTGCCATTTTAATAACAAGACTGACTGAAGCGTGGAATTATCTCACAGAGCTAAGACAAGAAGATCCATATTTGGATGAATGCAGCACAGAGAAGGTGCCGATGTAAGTACTGAGAACTGGTCACATGGTTAAACTGATATGGACCTGTTAACGGTTGCCACCACCTTAATTGTGTCAATTGATTTGTTTACCATTTTGTGCCTTGTAGGCCGATGTTTGAAGAAGACGTGCCCTCTGTGCTGGAGTTGGAAATGGAGGAGTTGGACCAGTGGATGAAAAAAGACGGTTGGTTTAAGTAAACAACTATAACTTTTTAAATAAGCGATTTTAAAACATATGAGCATGAATGGGAATGGTGGTAAAAATACACTCACTTGCCATTTTGTTAGGAACAGCCAAAACTGTTCAATGGCACCACAAAGTAGACTGTCAATAATGTGACAATAAAATTAGCACATCTCTTATACAGTTTAAATAAAAACTGAACTTTTCAACTGACGCAAAGGAAGGATTTGTTGTTTTAGACTACAGTAGTTTTTGGTAGGGGTACCTAATAAATTGGCAAATGAGAGTAGGTTCTTATTACAGTTTATCCAGCAGAGGTCGCTGTGACTTTATAAGAGGAAGTAAATGCTCGTTTGCAATATTTCTGTGACATGAATGATCACATTCAGTGGACATGCTGTACGCTGGACATTTATGTTTGTGTTTGGTTTTCTTGTTCTAGGTGAAACTGCAGAGGTCCCCTAACATCCACCAGTCTTGTTATGGTGAGCATATTTTACACTTTATCCAGGCCTTATTCCTGGTATTTATTCATTTGATTGAGAGTTTTGCTTATAAACTTATAAAACATTATTTACATGTTTATTATATGTTTCCCTGGAAATTTGTGAGTTCCAATATAAAGATATGAAATAAATCATTTGTATTGGGTATCTTTTGATAATATATTGTTTCTTGTTCATCTGAGAGCCTTGCTTGGTAATGTTGGTGACTATAGTAACAGTCACTGTGTCACAGCGTGAGCTACTTTAATTATCACACAATAATCCTGCAGGTGTGAACCTTCTCAGATTAAGTATATTATAAATACTCTCAGATCCAAAAATGCCATTATTTATGAGCATTACCACTAACCTATTGCATACAGCTTGTTACACAACAGTGCTAACGCAACACAGAGCAACAGCACGACTTGGGTAATAAGAAGTCTTTCCTTTTCTCTGCCAGCCTGTTTGTTGTGATGCACCAGCTGGTTTCAGTATAGCTGTGACTGATGAACTGTGACCCTTTTGTCATTACACATGGTATTGTTTGAAAGCACAAGCACACTAACATCTGTTAGTGATTACAACAGGCATGCATGGAAGTGTGGCGCAACTTAACCCTGGGATAGTCTCCTTACTGGAAGGGCTGGGAAGGCGAGGTCAAGGTCCACTCCATTTAACTGTTGACCAACGTCATTTACACACGGCTTTTTCTCAGGATTTCATTTCCAAAGCCGTGCAAGGGTTAGAGGGTACTTTCATTCAACAGGGAAGCACTCTGCACACAGTAGGTTACACAAGAGATCTCAAAACAGAAGTAAATGCTCGCTGCTGCTGCAGTTGCAAAATATGATGCTACTCCTGCAGCAGCTGCACCCTGCTTGTCAAACCTGTGAAATTCCACAGCAGCTCAGGCACAAATAGTGAATCAAAATTAAACAAAGAAAGCATATGCAGTGTTTTAAAAACCTACCAGTTACTTGGCCCTGGAAGTAGCTGAACCATAGCAGAGCTACTCTCAAAATAAATATGGTTTTGTGTTCAGAAAAATTTGTTTAAATCAAAGTCCCTCACCTTAGATTTGTGTTCTGAGCGTCTTTCAGTTCAGCTAAACACTGACCAGAAGTGAAAGTGTAGGTTGTGTTGTGGTTAGTTTTGTTGTCGCAGCTTGTCAGTGTCATGAGTTTTCTGCGACCACAGTGATTCCTTCTTGATGCTGTGTGAACAACACTCTTTTGTGTGTGCAGAGCCTGATGACAACAGTAGTAAGGCTGTGGACGGACTGTACAGTACACTAAAGTTAGCATTAGTGCCACTGACTGGGCGTGACCTCACTTCATTCAGGATGAGAGAAAACAGGGGATACAAGGACTCAGTAAAGAAACTGGTTCAAAACTGAATTTCCTTTCTCCTTTTTATACCAAAAATGACAAAGAAATGTCATTCACAACTTTAATCACTATGCAAATTATGCAAATTTTGAAATCTGCTGCAAAAAGTAGAGTGAAACTTCTTCCTGAACCGTATCCTTGACATTGTCACCTCTCTTTCCCATGATGCCTTCACTGCAGGTTAACAAAGGAAGCTCTCCCGGTATGCAAGGACACACAGACAACAATGCGCCATTGGCGATTTGGATGCTCTGACCTTTCTGCAATAATTCAACTTAAGGTGTGACCACAGGAGGCAATTTGAGCAACACGTAGGGGGACACAAGATTTTTCTTTTTGTAGTGAAACACTCAGCAAGAAAGACCAATCTCAAAACTCTCACTCTCTGCCTTTTTTCCTGGAGGTTTTCATTTGAGAGCAACTTGCAACAATTGGACTGTTGAATCATGGCTCTTTTTAATGACAATAATCAGTGTTTTTGTCTTCCATGTATTGGTTCCTTCATGCCTCGTTTGATTGTATTGTTTACTGAACTTGTTTGTTACGCAAGGGAAATGTACAGTATTTTCTGACTCATAGAATCAGCCTGACAGAAAAGTATTTATCAAATGTTCCTGTTTGCTGATTCATACAGCTAAAGAGTGTGTGGCCCTCTTCAAGTGCATTAGGTCAATGCTCCCTTCCACCTCTCACAGATATAACTGTCTCATAGTTTCTGCTGATGGCTTATCTTCGGCTCAAAGCCTCTTTGTTGTGTTACACTGTGTGACTCCCTCCTGCTGCAGGTTTTAATGGGGAAATATCCTGTTGAAGATTGTCGGCATGCATGACAGAGAAGGCCACTCCTTTTTCATGTCTGTGCAGAGCTGGTTAGGAGTTACAGAGAGAGAGTTTTTATTCAGAAGCCAATTGAAACTTCAGAGCGTGAAATCAGGGGCCTTCTGTTTCTTACTCTTTTGATAAATTACTGCGCGTCTCTGAAACTGCTTGTCTAAAAGCTGCTGGTGATAAGATTTTCATCTCACCACAGATAATAGCTCCCTGACTGAATACATTATATCTACAGATGCTGTTCAGATGTTTTGTCACCAGTTAAGGCTTGAAAGTGTTGAATCTAAGCAGTCATTACACTGATCTAAATGTGAGTGCTACTTCCTGTTAAGGGTTATTAGTATTTTGCAGAATCTTGCACTATAAATATGGGAATATCAAAAGATATTATTTTCAAGTAGTGACTTTTGTAAATATTTTGAACAAGGCTGCAGTATTTCTATTTTGCTGTTGAAGCTTTGAATAAAATTTGAATAAAGAAATGTGAACATTGTTTTAGCCATGCTTGTGACCTGGCTCCCATGATGGTGATGTCAGCCCGCTGCTTTTGTCCAGAGTGAAATATCTCAACAAATATTTGATAGATTAACATATAATTTCGTACAGACGTTCATGGCCACTTGACATTGTCTTGTAATAACTGATTATCCTCTGACATTTCATCAAGTGCCACTTTAAGGTTGGCATAAAATCGGGGTTTAGATATTCAAGGTCCTCAAAGAATAAATCCTTGTGGCTTTGGTTATCATCTGACTTTGTCTGTTTGTGAATATGTCGACATCGACATGCTGTGTTGGCACAGACGTTTATGGTTCCCAAACAGTGAGTCTTACGGACTTTTGAGATCCCCAGACTTTTGCCATGGTTCCACCAACAGGGTGAAATGTCTTGAGTGAATTAAACTGGATGGATTGCCATGACATTGGGATCACTGCAATCACTTTGGTGGCCTCCTTTCATGGTGTGCCATTGTGAGGTCAAAATATCAGCATGACTGCAGACCCTTATTCTTTAATGCGGTGTTACTTACTGAATCATTCTTTAAAGTTGTGTTTGTTAATTGTTGAAATGATAGATTTGATGGAAGGTTTCAGCTTTGTGTGAAGTCAAATGCCTTCAGAGGGACTTTTCAATCAGGTTGGAATAATAGTACTGCAAGTACAAAACCACAGGTTTAAAGTGTGAGTCATCTGTCCAACATGTGTACCCGTCACTGTACACTTTGTGTTCCAGCTCTTATGCCTCCTGCTGTAAATCCACTGATGAGTCTGTTCCTCGCTCTGTACGTCTGCTGAGAGTCACTTGTGTAAAGCTGATGGAATTCATACCAGAAGAAGGTGTGGAGGAGCGAGGGCAGAAAATCCATTCAGACCAACGAATACCAAAGAGAAATAAGTCTCTCACTCTGCTCCTCATTTTCACCCTCTTTCACATCAGATTTCCAGACTGCTCTTCTGCCTGTCACCGCACAATGTCCTCGCCATCGGTGCTGTTGAGCCGGTTACACGCTGCTTCATAATCCAAAACTAAGAAAATCCTGAATTACTGCTTACACAGGTATATCTAGATTCTTGCAAAAAATGCTCTGCCTGATTTAAGTTTGTAGCATCATCTAAACCAATAAACTGTTGGCAAGCTACAAGCTCTACATGTCTCACCGGCCAGGATTTTTGCCAGAACATCACAGATGTTTCAGCCTCTTTACACTGGCTCCCAGAGAGGTTATGGACTGATTTTTATTGCAGTTAAAAAGGACACTTTACTGATTCCACATCAAAGCGAGTTTACTCCTCATTTTTAGTGCTATTCTCTGAAGGAGCTTTGTTTCAAGTTTGAAACACTGCATTAAAAACAGGGGTTGTGGACAGACGTGGGTGTTTACCACTCAGGGAGGCTGTAATAAAAGATGCTAGTCAGTTTCATCATGGAATGTTTTGGATGCAATGCTTTTTGCAGACTGACCCACCAAAGTCTACATCATAATTCATTCTCTGCTTTATCAATTTTGACCATTCCTTTTCAAGTCTATAACTAATTCCAACTTTAAGGTAACACAATAGTATTCACTCTGTTCACTCATAGGCCTGTCTGCTTGTCTTATTTCTGATTCTTTGGTCCCTTACGAGCGAGACTGCCACCCATAAAATCAAAAAGACAACCCAGAATTTTTGTCTGGAAAAGCACCTTACATTAAATTTTGTTTTATTGTCATCTAGTGGTTGTACGAGACCGCATCAGACTCAACAAAATGCCCCAAAGCAAAATGTTTATTTTCAAGTGACCAAACCATCTAGTGGCCATGGTGATTATCACAGGAGCAAAGGAGGAAGTGAGGTTTAACTATAGCATGGGAGGCCTCTGTCTATTTCCTGTTTCAAACAACAGTTAGCAGTGTTCCTTTTAACCATGACCACAATTGTTGTGTAAACGTAACCACGTGATTATTATTGTAACCATGATGATGAAGGCCCTCTAACCTTGACAAAGTACTTTTTTTTTAACACAAACCACAATCTTCCACTAAACCTGGCAACATTGTTTTTTTGTGGCCAAACCAAACCAAACCTTAACTATGGCATTGTCTCTTCAAGAACGGGTTAGTTATTTGTTTTTAAACAGTGACTTTTAACTGTTTATATGTGGCATATCTCCTCCTGCTGCTAATTCGGGAAATGCTCCTATGGGTCATATCAGAGGGTCAGGACAAATCAACCACAGTAAGTTGTTTAGGTTGGAGGACTTTTTAATACAAAATGTGTGAGTAGCTTAAGCTTGAAATCATGGTCTTTAGCTTGTAACTGGGTCAGAGAAGGGGTAATGGGTATTTTTTGCAATTCTATATGACATTTCAATGATCAAATTATTTGATTAATCGAGAAAATAATCTACTAATTAATTTATAAAGAAGAAATTAATACTTGCAGGCCTGTTTTTAATTTGTTACAGTACGTTAAGCAATTATTAGCATTATGAAAGGATCACGCCACTGTAAGATCATAAATACAGACACGTTACTTTACTGAGAAAAGGCAGACGCACTTCTACCTTTTGCTTGAATAACACTTTCAGATACATATACAGCAAAAGCAGGTGTAGGGTTTTACTAACTGTGTGTGAAGGCAGTATCATCCCACGCTGTGCTAACTACTAGCTAAACTGGTTCACATGTCAATAGTACAGCAATGGTTCTCACCAAACACAACTCTGGCAAACACTGTGTAATGGGTAATGCACTGACAGAGAAATCTGTGCTCAAAATATGAGACACTTGCTGTTTATAATTTTGATAACACACATTTCTGCCATCGTGAACACAAATGATATGATGTTATCCCCTGGTGCGCAGGTTTATAACTTCAGATTTCCACAGTGACCCATCTCTGATTTTACCAGGCTCTGTTGACTGAATTCCCCATCTACCCAGCAGGCAATGCTGCTGCCTGTCACGCTCTATCAGCTCCATTTCACAGCCACACCAGCAGCCGTGTTTGTCTGCCTTCAAGAGCTGTGATGCATCGTCTGTCTGTCGCAATCATCACATTCAGACATTCTTGGGCAATCTTTGAGTGGAAAGCACATAATACACCAGGGAATCTGTGTTTGTGTGAGAGAAAGAGAGTGTGTGTGTTCATGTCATTACGGGAGACTTCACAATAGTTTTGAGTTTGGGCCTTTATAGAGTTGGGATGAGCAATTTGAACCGTGTGAAACTTTCCTCTGCCTCTTATGAAAGATTGCCTCTTGCACCAATTGGACAACATTCAGTGGAGGTTCATAGGGCTGTGGCTACCACTGAGAACACAGAGGTCATGTCCTCCATGTTTTGTGGGAATGTAGGGACCTAACTTAATTGCTTTCCTTACAAGAATAATAAGACATACATATGTAAAATACATTTACAACATAAAATAAGATAGAAAAACAACCATTTTCCATATAATAGCACCAAAGTTCCAGCAGTTTTTAGCATAGTGATTCCCATTCTGGAGGCTGCAACCCCTCAAAGTGTCCCAAGAAAATATTTAAGGGTCACAAGACCTCTGTGTAACCAAATTATTGTTTTTTAAAATCATTTTTTTCATGGAATATTGGACCTTGAACAGTTAACAGAAAATCATTTGTTGAGCTTTCACTGAGACGCAGTCAAAGCTGTCTCAAATAAACATGACTTTATCCAAAGTGTTTGCAAGTCACAAAGGCTATCAAACACTTGGACCATCATTTATGAAAACTAGGTCTCATCCACATGAGCTGCTTGAAATATTAAAATGTGATGCAAGAGTTCAGTTTTTTGTTAGGAGTCACTTTCAGGAGCAATATCCATAAAAAGCACATACAGTATACAACTGCTTTCAACCCCCTATTGGAGGGCATTTCATAACAAAGTGAGGATATTTTACAGTCGTTCTTTGTTTCCAGGGTCTGCTTTTCAGTTTTCATTGACTGGATGCCAGCCTCAATTCCACACTTCCCAGGATCACATGTTTGCTGCTTAGTGATATCTCAGGGTTTCAGCCTCTCCCTGGAGGATCCAGATACAGGGCATGAAAATCGCCATGAGCCAAAGCTAACCATAGCTGGCACTGAAGGTTAACTTCAGCAGCAGCAGCAGCAGCGCACTAATCCACCAAAGCATGCTTTTTTTTTGCCATCGCCTATGAATAGACAATGCTCACAAAGCTAGGAAGAATTAGGTTTAGGTTTTCATATTCTGACACTGATGAATTATAAAGAGAAAATAGAGGTCAATTCTCTTAAAATAAATAAGTGAAGTTTGCAAGTGTAATAAATTACCATATATATAATTAGCCTACATATATATGCTATATACACAGTAAGGCTAAATATATGCTAAAATAACATAGACCCCACTAAAGTTTTTATTTGATGCTCAATTGATATCAGTTATTCATTTATTTATCTTACAGCTCTGCCGCGAAATGTTGGTCAGACATTTTTTTAAAATGTGATTTTTAGCTTTATTTCCAAACACACCTGGGAGCACGCTGTTACGTCAACTTTGGGCGCCTACTAGCAAACAAAAACGTGCCATCATCATATTGCGACACCAGTCGGTGGAGAGTCAGGAGACGAGCGAACCTGGCGGGTGTCGATGAGACTGTGAACGGCGAATTTTTTCTCTCGTTTATTGAGTTTTCCCTCTCGTAATGTTCGGAGACCATCATACGGCACCTGGTGAAGGAACAGAGCCAGAGGGTGGACGGACACGGGCGGCAGTTTGACAGAGCGACTCACATTAGTGGGTGTTTTAAGCTACTAGCCAGTTAGCATTACCCGAACTCGGCTTGTGGAGGCTAGTTAGCCGATGTTGCTAACGCGGTAGCCTATGGTAGCTGGGTGCAAACACTCAGTGCTGCAGGTGGTAAACCAAGAGACGAAGCAGGAGCGTATTATTCCCCACCACAGCCTCCAGCGTTAGC